>CM076573.1:546991282-547626282 GCA_034641835.2 Pinus albicaulis
AGGAATGTTTTGTTTACCTTTGACATTTTGTTTTGTGGTTTTCTGTTTATTTTTCTCTGGTACATCTATCCGTCTACTTCTCAAGTTGTACTGTTTATGAACCTCGTAGATTGTTGTGTCATAGCCTTCTTTGAAATCAAAAGTCTCACCTGAACGAGTTTGGAATGTTTCAAGGATATGATTCTCTTGATCATCCTCGGATAGGAAGACTTCTGGTTCATCTTTGTCCTCATTGACATTGTTTATTTCTACATCTTCTGTAGGTTCTTCCGAGGTTGAACCTTCAACAAAGTTTTCTTGGAAAGGTGGTCTAATGTTTTGATCAGGGACATTCTTTCCATCATTATCTGCCCTTCTCAAAGTTAGTTTCATACATCTTGCCACATCAGTAAGTCTCCATGATACCTACTGCCTAATTCTGCTTAATACTGCCACCTCACTCCTTCAAAGAAGGCCTTTGCCTGTATGACCTTCTTCATCACAGCTTTCCAGGTCGTTTTTCCAGTCGATTTTGCTCACACCACCACTATATGTTTGTGGTTCTCTGAGGCCAGGAGGCTCTTCCCAGTGAGCTGTCGAGACCAGAGCTGCAAACTGCCTCAGTTTGGCCACAGCCTATTAGGTAGAAAGGCCCCACTCCGAGAGGCAGATCCCATTATACATCTGGTCAACTCATGATAATACAGGCCATTACCTGGCCTCTGACTTTAAATCCAAAGGATCTGAGATCCTTTTTCTCCCATCTGTTCAAAAATGCTCTATATAAAGATTCTAGATCAGCAATACTGTTTGGGGTAAGAGCCCTAAACCAAGTTCTAACTTCTCGAGTAAGACTCTGTACGAAAATTCTCATACGGATATTATCAGTATCAATCTCATAAAACTCAAAGTAATCTGTCATCCTTTTGGTGTGTTGTTGAGCCGTGTAGGTACCTGATCCGTCAAAAGGTGTGATCTTACTTTGGTAGTCCTGAGGTAAAGCTGGAGGGTTGGCTGGTAACTGTAAAGGGGCATATCGATTAGCCATTGGAAGATAAAGTGGAGTGACAGGAGTAGCCGGTCTAGTAGGAGGAGAAGGTGGTCTCACAGGAGGAGATGGAGGTCTAACAGGAGGAGATGGAGGTCTAACAGGTGTTTGAAAAGTGACTGAGCTCGGAGATGCTTCAGTTATCACAGAAATGTTTGAGCTTTCTTCAAAGGTTTGCTCAAACTGAATGGAGTTATGCAATTCTCTGTCAAGATGATGTGAAACAAATCTGTATTGCAAATCTTCAAAGAACAAAGGATCTGGAATTAATCTAGATAATTCAGTCTCAGAAAAATTCACAAATAAAGATGTTTCAAATCGTGCATCAAAAGGAATGTCATCAATATAAATAATTTTCACAGGACAAGATGCAGATCTAGAGAGTGGTCTAGAACTACCTGTACTTTCCTGACTTCCTCTTTCAGAACTTTCTTGACTTCCTTGTCTTCTAAGAATCCTAGGGATCAGGTTTGGATTTTCAAAAATTGGTGGTGGATTTGGGTCAGGGTTTGACCTAGTATGTCGAATCCTTTCTGAAGCCAGTTTTCTTAGAATATGTGTTTTTAGATTTTGGGTTTTAATTGAAAAATAAATACAACTTCTACAAATTCTTTAAGAAATAATGATATGTGATTAAGATTTCCTCAAAGATCTGTTTAAACTAGAGAATCTGATTGAAAAATTTGAAACTAAGATTCAATTTATAAGCTAAATCAGAGATAGACTGAAACAGCATTTATTTACTTTTGCATTTGCAGAGCAAAAGCAATTTCAAAGGCTACCTGGCTGATCTTCAGACTCTGTCTATAGCTTATATTTGAACAATACTAACAAGTAAAATTGATTCAGGTCCCCAGTATGGTCGCCACTATGTTATCACTCAGGTTTTCCTAGAAGTTGTGTAAGAGGAAAGTATACCCGAGGCAACCACAAACCAACCTTTTAGATGTAGAATCTAGCCAATCTGCATCCAGAGAGGGCTCTCTCTTTATGATTTATCTTTGCTCTTGGAAGGTTTTAGGCTAGTTATAGATTCAAAGTTTGTTTTGGGAAAATGGTGGAATCCACAAACTAAGGGCAAGGTTGAGGGTTTTCAGTCCATTGGGCTATGGAGTCAAAGGATGGCTTTACTGGATTTCTATTTTACGCACAAGATGGTATTACAGGGCAAGATAGCTAGACAGAGAACAATCCTTAAAATTTAAAGTGGATGGGATGATCTTGAAGGGATGAAAGACAACTAAGAATCTTTCACCATATTCAAGAGAAAGAAGAGAAATGACTACAAGCAAAGAGCAATTAAGGGTTCTTTGTTATAGTAATCAACAATGATTAAATTAGCGAAGCAGGAGTATTTAAGAATTCATGCTTATAACTAATTCAGAAGAAAACATCAAGAATAATTACATTTGAAAACAGAGTACAATTAAGCAAATTCTGTTTCAATCCTTTATGTAAACTATTCAGAAACGGATATGATGATAGTATAAACTAATATAAAATTCAAACACAAGGGTTGGAAAACTTATTGAACTGTAGTCCAACACATGAATCCTGCAACAAGTCCAGTGCTTCAAAACGTCATCCAGTAAGCCACAAGTAAATTAGTCCAAAAGCTTTTTATTCTGAAAACCTCAATGTTACAGCAGAGTAATAGAATCCACCCTCAACACTCTCTTTGAGGGTTTATCTATTTGGCACTATTTTTGATGGATAGGTGATGAAAAAGAGGAGAATTTGAATTTGATCCAACTCTTAGTTGATGATGAGGCATCCAAGTCACTAACTGCTTCCCTTTTTTGTGAATTCTGCTCCAACAATTCTGCAAACTTGGGGTCCAATGATATCATTTTGTTTCTCAATCCGTAATATATATGTGAAACATGAAAGAGGTTATTGTAGATACGTATGTTAGTGAGATAAACCTCTTTCATTTTCCTACAATTCCTCTCCAGCTATGCACAATAGGCTCTGCAAAATTATGTGTAAAACAGAGTTTTACAGAGTCTGAAAAATAGCCTATAAAGATGTGCATGTATCTCTTAGTCTGAAATCAATGTGAAAATACTGAGATAGGTTTTTGTAGATGGGTCTCTTAGAAACAACAGCCTCCTTCCGTTTGGTATGATGTATTTTTTATTTACCACAATATTCTCTGTAAAATTATGACTTTACTGGTATTTTCTGCAAAAAGTGCTTTTCATCATTGTTTAATATTTCCAAAACCATAATGGCTGTTAGAAAAGTGAGCGAGGTTTTTGTAGACGGAACTCTTAAGAACATAAACCTCCTTCAGTGTTTCAAAATTAATCTTGGATGGATCACAATAGTTTCTGTAAAACTATGACTAAAACATGCAATTTCTGCAAAAATGTTCCTTTTTGTTGTGTTTTTCATCTTTTCACTTTTTTGTTCCTTTGACTGTTTTACTTTCACTTTAGATAAACTTCAATGTTGGTGAAAGTATTTTCATATTTTTTTACCATGTTACTGCCTTTGTAATTACTTTTACTATTTTACCTTTGACTGCTCTGTAACTTCATTTTAACTTGCACTCTGACTTTTACCTGATACACTTTAACCACTAATACTCTTTAACTGTTATGCTTTTACTATCCCTGTAATTTCTCATTTCACTTTTACCATTCACTGTGCACATTTCATCATTCTAATCTCTCTCTGACTTTGTATACAAACTGTTTGTTGAATGAAGATATTGAATTAAAATCTGAGAATTTGGAGTAACAATTTTGTGAACTAGTATTGAAATTGTTGGTCCAAATCCATATTCTGATGATAACCTGCTAAAATAAAACAATTTGTTAATGAAATCCAGGTCTCTATGAGGGGCATTCAATGGGGTTACATTCAGGGCTGCCGGAGCTTCCATTTTGGTTCTTGTGTATTCAAAATGGAAGTTTCTGGGTTTTTCACAGGCCGGGCGCGATTTTGGTCTTACTGAGGGAAATTGGCACAATTGCAGGTTCATGGGAACAATTTACAGTCGTAAAACTCACGAAATGATCTTAGGAATAAGATTTAAACACTAATTCGGCGAAAAACAAGGAAAACAGAGTTTCATTTGAAGTTTGGGGCGTAAAAGGATAAATACCTGTTTTTTGAAGGAGGCTGGTTCTTTAACAGGTAACAGGTAATGGCGGAACTGTACTTGAACATGGGCGCAGCGGAATCTTGGAAGAAATCGGTCTATTACAGTGGAAATTCGAAAATCGCAGCGGGGAGCACTGTCGTTTTCAAATAACGAAAATAATAGAAAAACACGAAAAATGGCTTTATTTACAAGTTAAAAGGGTTTTTTATTTTTCCGAGGTGTGACGTCATCGACGTACGGGCTGACGTATGCAAGGTCGGGCGGTAAGCGGTAAGTGGTAACCCCGCACCGCTTTTGGTCGAGGGTGGTTTAAAACGGGAGGGCAGCGATTCCACAGAGTGATCGCCACGTGGATGGTTGATTGTTCAAAAACCGCTCACTCCCTGCTGGTTAACGTTCTCACAAAGGATGGGTAGCGGGGTTCACGTGGATCGTTGATCTGTGAAGGGTTGATCCGATGGCTGAAGTGATGGGGGAATAAGCGGAGGTTTCAGATGTGGGCCCGCCGGGCTTTAAACTCTTTTTAACGTTATTTAATCACTCCGGGGAATATTTAATAAGCGGAAAAAAGGTTATTAATTAGTCCTGATGACTAATTAATCCCGTATGCGTAAGAAAGGGGTTGCAGCGGGGTTTGGTTAAGTGGAATGCCAGGTGGACAATCCACGGTGGCACGAAACTTTTCTGAAGTTTTATTCAAATTTTTGTGTTTTAAACATACATATCGCATGTTTAAAGTTTTTTGCATATATATTTTTATTATATGGTAACCAATAAACATTATTTAATTACCATAAGGGCGGGATTATAATATAAAGATATATTTAACCAAAGGGTTTGTAAAGCGGGGTTTTTTAATGAATACTTGGGAAAATTATTACTTTGGTTAAACTATATAATATAAGGGTTTTTTGGATATTTATGAAAAGGGAGTTATATACTTAGGATAAGGTATTTTATTAGGGATTTAGTACAATAGAGTTAAATGTAAATATGGCAAAGGACAAGGAAACTCAAAACATTTTGCATATCTAAGGAAGTGATAACTTCTGAAGTAAATTGCAATATCTTATCTTCAACACTTAAACTTAGAATAGCAAGTTATCTTGAGGGATTTTTATGGAATTTTGCATGAGTTTCCTAAGTAAAATAGGATTTTACTTAGGACAAAGTTAAAGATGGATGATCATAATGATGGATTATCTCAAGTACTTAGGTCTTTTTGATCATTAGGCCGAGGGTCCGGTCCCTCCAGAAGTCAAGGAAATGCCTTGAGCCCTTTTGATCTCCAAACACCTTAGTACTTTGGGGGGAAATTAGTAAAACCTTTAAGGGGGAAAATGATGAGGGAGGTTAATGATTTTTTGACTTTGCTTGCAATGTTTTTCCATTGTATTTCCTGCTTCAGTACTTATGATGAAAGTAAAGGATCAAAAACATGTAGCAGCATCATTCATCAGATAACACTTTGCAGCACCATCTACCTACCCTATCTACTTAACACTACCATTTTCTCTTCTTTATTAGGGTGCATTTGGACTTGCAAACCCTTTTCAATCTTTTCTTTTTTACAAGGCCAATCTATCTAATTCTACCCTTATTACATCCAGGGGCTCAGATTAAACTGTTGAGCACCTCTTATTAACTCTACCTATCTACTTATCTGCCAAGATTAAACTGTTTGGTCAGATATTTATTCTCTAATCTACAACATGAAATTGAAAAATGAACTAGCCAAGCTTAAACAGTTTGACTATTCATGAATTGTGGCATAAAATACAAGTTGCACACAATTTTTTTTATTACATCAGAGTAAAAAGTAGTGGCATTTAGACTTGCACACTTTCCTTGGCCTTTCTTTTTGATGGGGTTCATTTCTTTTACTTTTTGGCCATTTTTATTATTTTTACCCTTTGATTTTTCTTTTAGGGTATACCCTCTTTACATTTTTTAAATTTTTTGATTTTTTGGTTTTTCAAGAATATGGAACACCTTTGCTCAAAAAAAAGGTTTGAACATATTCCATAGCTCAATCAAGACAATCATGAAATATGACACCTATTGGTATAGGAGTCTAACACTGGCTCCACTTGGGGATGGCTTTTCCTTGTGAAAAGTCAAGAACAGCAGGTCAGTTGCCTCGAAATGTCTTCAAATTAAACCATGTAATCTCCTTCTTCGGGTAGCTTTATTGTATATATGATAGTGAAATTTTTGAAGCTTAGGGCCTTCACTTCGGGCTTCAACTTCAATAAGTCACCATCCAATCAAAACTGATGCATTAGCTGTGGCTGAAAATCTTGAATTGAATATAGTCCTTTTTCTGCAACCTGAAATCTAATCTTAAAACTTAAAACAACACACAAAAATTTTCAAACCAACTTAATGAAAAACTAGTTGTAAATTCAAAACTAAAAAAAGTTGCTCAAAATTCTGAGCTTATTAGCACTCATCTACCTACTCAATCTACTGTTCAACTACTAGTTAGGTAAAATGAAATAGCCAATGCAACCATTCAAGCATTATGTACTTTGATAGATTTTGTTGCATTTTCTTGTTGATTAACAAAATTGTACTTCTGCAACCTATTAGAAACTTGTCAACAAATGAGAGGATAAGGAAACACTTGATTTCCTTTGTTGACTCTAGAAACTGTACAAAAGGATCTTCCAAAATATATACACTGATGTTTAACTGATCTGAACAACTGTACATCTGTTCTGGATGACCTCCATACCATGAATATGAAGTGCTATTTTCATCTTTATCTCCCTGTAATCTTTCAGATAAGATTTGTGATGATATTCCTACTGATTGTAATGTTTGAGTGTTGAATCCTTTATCATCTTGATTCTGAAAATCATAGTTAGTTAATAGAGGAATGATTTTAATGCCTTCAATATTCAACATATCTGCTATTGGATCCTGAAAATCTTGGGAAAATTGCTGGAACCTATGACATATAAAATTCCATGGGACTTCATAAACTTCAACAAGTTTCCCATTCTTTTCTTTAAATATGTTATACCACATTTCTTTTAAAAGATGAAATGGTTCAAAAAATAGTGGTATGGAACTTTCTTGTGTCATTTGATCATTTATTTCAATAGGAACTGATAACTGCAATTGTGAAACTGAAAAATCTTGATCAATAGTTTCATTATCTTCTTTGTTGTCAATCACAATTCCTAAAGATTGTTGATTATTGATGGCATGATAGTTTTATCTAATGAACTGAAATGAAGCAAAACAAAGAGGTAAAGAATCTTCACTTATTTCCACATTTTCTGCTCTTCCTTCCTCACTCTCATGGCTGATCTGTATTGGCTGATCACTGTCTTCAATCTGCTGAAACTGCATTTCTTCATCCTCCAAACTAGCTTTTGATATCTCTGTAAAGTTAGCTTGACTTTGGAGAACATAATTATCATCATAATGATCATACTTAGGCAAATCATCAAAATAAGGAATGTCATCAAACATACACATTAGAACAACAGATTCCTCTTCCTCATATTGATTTGTAAATTCATTTTCTGACTTATGATAATTTGAATTAAGAGGAATTTGTTCATGGCTATCAACCTCTTCTATTTCTTCATGGTGATTTTGAATAAAAAATTCTTCTTTCATAGTGATCTCCTGTGTTATTTCATCTAGTTTTCTTACCAAAAGGTTGAGTTTTACCTCTGCAATGTTTTTCCTTTCCTCTTCTTCTACTTTCAAATTTTCCTGTTTGATTTGGAGATTAACTTCCACATCAACTGCAATATTTTGCATCTGTACAAGTGTTTTTGGATCTCTTTCTCTTAACCGAAATTCTATTTCTGAATCAAAGGCACTTGGATAATGCAAGAGAGCCGAATCATGAGGAGGTCTAATATTTTCTGGCATTGAATAATAAACTTGATTAAATCTGTCAGAAAATTGTTGTATCGTTTCATTTGAATGTCTTTTTAATTGATTATATTCTTCCATGATCACAAAATGATTAACTTTTATTATCCATCTATCAAGGAAAAGTTTGATAAATTGTTGGAAATTTGAGATGCTAGCATTAGGTAGATTTTTGAACCAACTCTTTATTCTATTTTGCAAAGAAAGAGAAAAAAGTCTGATTTTAACATCATCTTCATCAATCTCAAATAAATCCAAATAATTTTCAAAACCTTGAATATGTTTTTGGGCAGTGATACCATTTTCTCCATCAAATCTAGGAAGATACTTGTAGTATTTTTAGGAAAATCATGGAGTATAGGAGGTAAAACAAGGGGCTTACATCTATCTGGAACTTTATATACATGGATACGTGTCAGGATCAGAAGATCACTGATTATTTGAGGTTTAACTGGAAAATGATCATCATTAGATTCACAAGAAAGCTGTTCAAAGAGATTAGGAGAATTATTACCACAATATTCGTAGGAAAATAACTAAAAACTAATCTAAGATCTTTTATAAAATACAATATACATTGAAAAAATTTCTTAATGAGAAAGAAGATAATGTCTTGGATTAAGATCCAAGTTGAAAGCTTGATCTTTCCATAAAGAATGTTTAAATTAGCAAAGCAAGAGCATTTAAGAATTCATGCTTATAACCAATTTAGAGGAAAACATTAAGAACAATCACACCTGAAATCAGAGTACAATTAAGTAAATTAGGATTCAATCCTTTATGTAAATTATTCGAGAAATGGACATAATGATATTATAAACTGATATAAAATTTAAGACAAAGAAGTAGAAAGACTTATTGAAGCGCCGTCCAACACATGAATCACCAAAAAGTCCTGAAGCTTCAAATGGTCATACATCCGGTAAACCCACAGAATAAACTTCTCCAAAATGCTTTTATTCCGAAAATCTCAATGTTACGGCAAAGTAATAGAATCCACCCCAAATGCTTCCAAAGAGTGGAGTATTTATACAAAAACTAAACTAAAATATCTTGAAACAAATATCAAAATTGGTTCACAAATCTCTCCAACTATTTACATAAATAGAACTTAATTAAAAAGGAAACTCAAAATAATGCATATATTTGGCACCATTTTTTATGGATAGGTGATGAAAAAGAGGAGAATTCGAATTTGATCCAACTCTTAGTTGATGATGAGGCATCCAAGTCACTAACTGCTTCCTTTCTTTGTGCATTCTGCTCCAACAATTCTGCAAACTTGTGGTCCAATTATATCTTTGTATTTATCAATCCGTAATAGATATGTAAAAATTGAAAGAGGTTATTGTGGATAAATATGTTGGTGAGATAAACCTCTTTCCGTTGCCTAAAATCCCTCTCCAGCTGTGCACAATAGGCTCTGCAAAAATATGTGTAAAACAGAGTTTTACAGAGTCTGAAAAATAGCCTGTAAAGATGTGCATGTATCTATGATTCTGAAATCACTGTGAAAAACGTGAGATAGGTTTTTGTAGATGGGTCTCTTAGGAACAAAACCTCCTTTAGTTTTGTATGATGTATTTCGGATTGGCCACAATATTCTCTGCAAAATGATGACTTAACTGGAATTTTCTGCAAAAAGTGCTTTCCAACATTGTTTAATATTTCCAAAACCATAATAGATGTTAGAAAAGGGAGAGAGGTTTTTGTAGATGGTCCTCTTAAGAACATAAACATCATTTTAGTTTTGAAAAATTCTTCTTGGATTGATCACAATAGTTTCTGCAAAACAATGACTAAAACATGAAATTTTTGCAAAAATGTTCCTTCTTGTTGTGTTTTTCATCTTTTCACTTTTTTGTTCTTTTGACTGCTTTACTTTCACTTTAGAAAAACTTCAGTGTTGGTGAAAGTATTTTCATTTATTTTTACCATTTTACTACCTATGTATTTACTTTTACTGTTTACCTTTGACTGCTCTGTAACTTCATTTTAACTTTCACTCTGACTTTTACCTGATAAACTTTAACCACTGATACTCTTTAACTGTTATGATTTTACTATCCCTGTAAATTCTCATTTCACTTTTACCATTCACTGTGCACATTTCATCATTCTAATATCTCTCTGAATTTTTATACAAACTATTTGTTGAATGAAGATATTGAGTTAAAATCTGAGAATTTGGAGCAAACAATTTTGTCAACTAGTATTGAAATTGTTGGTCCAAATCCATATTACGATGATAATTGCTTTAAATCAAACAATTTGTTAATGAAATCCAGGTCTCTGTGAGAGGGGCATTCGTGGGGTTACATTCGGAGAAGTGTAGGGACCCCCCACTCCATTTTGGTTCTTGTGGATTCAAAATGGAGGTTTTTTGGTTTTCCTTACAGGCCGGGCGGAATTTCTAAAATGAAGGAAATTGGCGCAATTCGCTGGTTCAGGGAACAATTATACAGTTTTTTAAAAACTCTGGGGAATACTCAGTGATGATTTTTAATCACTATTTCAGCGAAAAACAAAGATAACTGAGTTTTTCTTGCAGTCGGGGCGGAAAAGGATAAATACCTATTTTTTGAAGGAGGCTGGTTCTTTAACAGGTAACAGGTGATGGCGGAACTGTACTTGAACACGGGCGCAGCGGAATCTTGGAGGAAATCGGTCTATTACAGTGGAAATTCGAAAATCGTAGCGGGGAGCACTATCGTTTTCAAATAACGAAAAATAACAGAAAAACACGAAAAATGGCTTTATTTACAAGTTAAAAGGGTTTTTTAGTTTTTCGAGGAGTGACGTCATCAATGTACGGGGTGACGTATGCAAAGTCGGGTGGTAAGCGGTAAGCGGTAAGTCCCCGCACCGCTTTTGGTCGAGGGTGGTATTGATCGCGGGGGAAGCGATTCCACAGAACGTTTGCCACATGGATGGTGGACTTTTCAAATACTGCTCGTTCCCCGCTGGTTAACGTTCTCACAAAGGATGGGTAGCGGGGTTCACGTGGACCATTGATCTGCGGAGGGTTGATCCGACGGCTGAAGCGATGGGGGAATAGGCGGAGGTTTCAGATGTGGGCCCGTCGGGCTTTAAACACTTTTTAACGTTATTTAATCACTCCGGGGAATATTTAATAAGCGGATAAAAGGTTATTAATTAGTCCTGATGACTAATTAATCCCGAATGTGTAAGAAATGGGTTGCGGCGGGGTTTGGTTAGGTGGAATGCTAGGTGGACAATCCACGGTGGCGCAAGACTTCTCCGAAGTTTTATTCATATTTTTGCGTTTTAAACATACATATCGCATGTTTAAAGTTTTTTGTATATATATTTTATTATATGGTAACCAATAAACATTATTTAATTACCATAAGGGCGGGATTATAATATAAAGATATATTTAACCAAAGGGTTTGTAAAGCGGGGTTTTTAATGAATACTTGGGAAAATTATTACTTTGGTTAAACTTTATAATATAAGGGTTTTTGGGATATTTATGAAAAGGGAGTTATATACTTAGGATAAGGTATTTTATTAGGGATTTAGTACAATAGATTTAAATGTAAATATGGCAAAGGACAAGGAAACTCAAAACATTTTGCACATCTAAGAAAGTGATAACTTCTGAAGTAAATTGCAATATCTTATCTTCAACACTTAAACTTAGAATAGCAAGTTATCTTGAGGGATTTTTATGGAATTTTGCATGAGTTTCCTAAGTAAAATAGGATTTTACTTAGGACAAAGTTAAAGATGGAAAATTATAATGATGGATTATTACAAGTACTTAGGTCTTTTTGATCATTAGGCCGAGGGTCCGGTCCCTCCAGAAGTCAAGGAAATGCCTTGAGCCCCTTTGATCTCCAAATACCTTAGTACTTTGGGGGAAATTAGTAAAACTCTTGAGGGGAAAGTGATGAGGGAGGTTAATGAGTTTGACTTTGCTTGCTGTGATTTTCCAGTGTATTTCCTGCTTTAGTACTCCTGATGAAAGTAAAGGATCAACAACATGTAGCAGCATCATTCATCAGATAACACTTTGCAGCACCATCTACCTACCCTATCTACTTAACACTACCATTTTCTCTTCTTTATTAGGGTGCATTTGGACTTGCAAACCCTTTTCAATCTTTTCTTTTTTACAAGGCCAATCTATCTAATTCTACCCTTATTACATCCAGGGGCTCAGATTAAACTGTTGAGCACCTCTTATTAACTCTACCTATCTACTTATCTGCCAAGATTAAACTGTTTGGTCAGATATTTATTCTCTATTCTACAACATGAAATTGAAAAATGAACTAGCCAAGCTTAAACAGTTTGACTATTCATGAATTGTGGCATAAAATACAAGCTGCACACAATTTGTTTATTACATCAGAGTAAAAAGTAGTGGCATTTAGACTTGCACACTTTCCTTGGCCTTTATTTTTGATGGGGTTCATTTCTTTTACTTTTTGGCCATTTTTATTCTTTTTACCCTTTGATTTTTCTTTTAGGGTATACCCTCTTTACATTTTTTAAATTTTTTGATTTTTTGGTTTTTCAAGAATATGGAACACCTTTGCTCAAGAAAAAGGTTTGAACATATTCCATAGCTCAATCAAGACAATCATGAAATATGACACCTATTGGTATAGGAGTCTAACAGAACTCTTCCCTCAAAAATTTCCTTATGGATCTCGACAACACTACAGTTCTCAGTACTCAGCTTAGCAAGGAAAAAACAGTTCTGAACATGCCATCTCACATGGAAGAAGGACTAGAGAGTATAGATCTGGGAGATCTGGATATACTCAGTCTGGAAGCGGCCTGTCATCAGCGAGAATTCAGCACCATTCCTCCCAAACAGATAGATAGCCTAGAAGTATTCCTATCCATGGCGCAGCAAAGCAAATCCATGGGCATCCAAGCTGGGAGTCTCTGGGATGGTAAGAAAATCATGAAAGAATCCAAGAAATGGGGGTGCAAAACAGATCTGCAGCGGACCATAATTATCGGAGAATTTCTTGTGGAATCTGGGAGATTCCCTAAGCTGACCAAGTTCTATAAGACTCTCCCCCACTGTGCCTCATCAAGCTTATTTCATGGAATTTGAGGGGGCTCAACAGCCCTGCAAAATATCGAATGTTAAAAAACATGATTAAGTAAGATAAGCCTTCCATTGTCTTTTTGCAGGAAACCAAATACAATAGTACTGCTCTAGAAAAGCTTTTGAATAAATCTTGGTCTGGCTCTCGTTCAGTCTCAGTGGACGTGTCTGGAGCTTCTGGAGGTCTCTCCATCATATGGAATCCTCAGGTTCTTTCTCTCTATGATTTTCATGCCTCTCACTATTTTATTCAAGCTACTTTTCATTTAGTGGGGACCAACACACATGGCCACCTCACCAATGTGTATTTTCCTCAAGATCCACAAACAAAAATGGATTTTCTTAATACTCTCTCAGAGCTCAACTCTGTTGGGAGATTCCCCTCATGGATTTGCAGGGGTGATTTCAACCTGATCACTACTCTGGAGGAAAAATATGGAGGCCGGACCAGGCTGGAAGAAGTTAGCACTGGTTTGAAAGAGTTTATCAGTAGCAATCAGCTTATGGATATTCAAACCTCCAACGTCATATACACTTGGACCAATAAAAGAAAGGGGCCTCAGCACATCGCCTCACGGCTTGATCGCTTCTTAATGTGAGATAATGCAATTCATCTGGGCGGGGATTTCCAAACCTCCATCTTACCTCACACAGGATCTGATCATTGGCCCATATTGTTGCAGTGGTCACGCCCTGGTTCAAGATGCAACCGACCTTTTCTCTTTGAATCATTCTGGTTCACTCATCAAAATTTCAAAGAAGTGGTCACTAATGCTTGGCAATCCTTCTCCCCTCCAGCCGGTGCCAAGATGTATCAGTTTCAAGAAAAGCTCAAGCATCTCAAGATTGCTCTCAAATCCTGGAACCGTTCACAGTTTGGTAATATATTTTCCCATCAAAAGGAACTTGAGCAGAAAATGAGCAACTTGCAACAACATATCATCACGGAAGGTAGATCGGAAGCTTACGCTCAGCAGGAGCAAGAACTTCTTTACAAAATTGAAGAAAGAAGACAACAAGAAGAGACCTTGTGGAGGAAAAAATCCAGGATTAGATGGCTGAAAGATGGAGAGAAAAATACCAAATTCTTCCACAAGTCTACCATTCAACGACGAATGCACAATAATATTTCTTTTGTCATCAATCAGCAAGGAGATAGACTCGAAGTACATGAAGAGATTGAACAAGAATTCAAACAGTATTTTCAGGGTATTTTGTGTGAACCCCCTGGTGATAGGACTCAAGCCATTCACTCTGTCACGCAACTCATTCCTAAAATTATTACTGAAGAACACAACAGCATGTTACTCAGGCCAGTCATGCTCCAAGAGGTGGAGGAATCCATGGCGCAACTCAAAGATGGGGAAACACCTGGCCCAGATGGGTTTACGGCCAATTTCTTTCACGCTTTCTGGGAGCTAATCAAATCAGAAGTATGGGAGCTTGTTGAAGAATCTCGAGCAATGCACTGGCTTCTTCCCTCTCTAAACACAACCTTTATATCTCTCATCCCCAAAGAAGAATATTCCAGCACTTCGGACAAATATCGGCCCATTGCAGTCTCCAATGTTATTTATAAACTCATCTCCAAAATCATTTCCAACAGGCTAAAACCCCTTATCCCCCTTCTCATCTCGCCTGAGCAGACGGGGTATGTGGAAGGGCATCAGATCCTGGACAGAATCATCCTTATGCATGAAGTGATACATTATCTAAGGCTCCTAAAGAAACCAGGTATGATTCTCAAGCTAGATCTCTCTAAAGCATTTGATAAACTAAGCTGGAATTACATCAAAAAAATGCTCTTGGCCTTTGGTTTCAGTGAAACTTGGACTCGTTGGATCATGAATCTTATCTCTTTGCCTAGCTTTTCCATCCTTCTCAATGGCTCTCCTTCGGTGCCTTTCCGCTCCTCTCGAGGTATTCATTAGGGGGAACCCATGTCCCCTTTTCTTTTTGTTCTTATGGCTGAGGGTCTTAGTCACCTTATTCATCATGTTGTCTCTTCCAATACAGTCAAAGGCATCTCTCTTCATGATTTCCCTCCCATTTCTCACCAACAGTTCATGGATGATAATATGCTTTTCGGTCACCCTTCTGTCCAAGAATCCTTAGCCCTCAAGTCCCTGCTGGACCTCTTCTCTGCTGCCTCGGGTACCACAGTCAATGCCTCGAAATCCCATCTTTTCTTCTTCCATACTCCCATCACCACCCAATGCAACATTGCTAGAATCATGGATTTTACGATCGCTTCACTTCCCTCGAAGTATCTTGGAGCTCCCCTCTTTGATTCAACCATCAAACACTCTTCCTGGAGAATTCTCCTTGACAAAATAGAAGCAAGACTCTCTTCTTGGACCTATCGCTCACTCAATATTGCAAGCAGGCTCATCCTCATTAAATCTATTCTAAAATCCATGCCTTTATACCTATTCTCTATATTGGCAGCCCCTAAATGGGTTCTCAAACATATCCACAATATTCAAAGGAATTTTCTTTGGGGCTCCTCGAGTCTTAACAGAAAATGGGCTCTTGTAAAATGGTGAGAAGTATACCTTTCAAAATCTGATGGTGGGCTGGGTTTGCGAGATCCTGTTCAAAGCAACAACACTATGGGGGCTCGCATATGGTGGAATTGGCTCTCTCAACCAAATACACCATGGGCCCATCTTTGGCACTCAAAATATGCTTCGGGATGTCCCCAGGAGGACCTCATTCGTATCACCACTAAAACCCTTGGTTCATTAATTTGGAATGTAGCTAAGCAGCACTGTGCCTTCATCCAAGCGCATATTTTATGGGAAGTTCATCCTGGTACCACAGCAAGATTCTGGGAAGACTCCTGGCAGCAACTCCCCAAGTTGGCCACTCTCTTTCACAAACCGAATTGGTAGGAAACTCTCCAACATAATGCTCAGTCCCAAGTTCATCATTTTTGGCAGCCACAGACCTCTCAAGGCTTGCAACAATGGACTCCAGCAGGCACATGGCAGGAAGATTGGAAAGGAGAAACTTTTGAGGATATCAAACTAGAACTTAACCTCAGAAGAATAAAAGTCTTAGATCAATGGGATAAACTGTGCTGGGGATATTCTCCCAAAGGCTACTTCACCACCAAAGAAGCTTTCCAACTGCTTTATTGGCCTAGGCAGACCCCGAAAGATACTCTTTGGAACCATGTTTGGAAACCTGGAATCTGGCCTAAAATTTCAACTTTCTTATGGCTCCTCAACAAACAACGCCTCCTTACTTGGGACAATTTACAAAAACAAGGCTTCATTGGGCCTTCTAGATGTCCCAATTGCAACCTTCATTCTGAAACAATTCCACATCTTCTAGATACCTGCCCTCTGGCATCTCAAATCTGGGAGCGTACTGCAATCTGTAACAGAAGAACTAGTAGAAGTATGGGAGACACTGTCAACACCATCCTGAATTGGCCTGAGCAACCCTTTAAAATTCATTTGCTTAACTCTCTCTGGGCTCTCATTCCAGGTTTTGTTTATTGGATCGTTTGGAAGGAGCGTAACAAGAGAATCTTTAAAAACCAAAGTACTCCTCCGGACATCTTTTGGTTGCATCTCCAGCAGAGCCTCCAAGAAACTCTGGCCCTCAAGCATTGGCAGGATTCAGACATGCCATCCTCCCCCCTCGAATGCCTCATCTAGGAAAGCTGGAATTTGAAACTCTCTCCCTCTACTCCGATCCAGGCCATCCACTCCATCCATAAAGATTCTCCCCTCTCTTGGTCTCCGCCGACACCTCACTCGTTCAAGCTAAACTTTGATGGTGCAGCCAAGGGCAACCCCGGCCCAGCTGGTTTTGGTGGCATTTTCTGAAATAAGGACAGCTCTATTATGCACATTTACTATGGCTCTCTTGGTAGAGACTCCAACAACGCCGTAGAGCTTGAAGGATTATGGCACAACATTTTCATAGCTGAAAAAGAGAACCTCTTCCCTCTGGAGGTTGAAGGGGACTCCCAAATCCTTATTGAAGCTGCAATTCAAATTCAATCAGGCACTCCTATAGAAAATTTTGCTACGAGCTGGTGACTCCTCAGCAGGTTAGAACAAATTGAAGCTTGGCTCAGAGCTCCTCGTACCATCACCTTCAAACACATAAGACGTACAGCCAACAAAGTGGCCGACCTTCTGGCTAATCATGGTGTCATTCAACAGATTCCTTTTTTCTCTAGACCCCTACATAGTTCTGATCATGCTCCACTCATTCAAGAATGCACACTTCTGGTGCAACAATACCTTCGTCCCTCAGATGCGGGTGTTTAAGAAACCCTGTACGTTGGCGCATGGGGAGATATGGCGGGTTGGCGTGTGGATTGGTGCCACCGCCACCCAGCTCATTGCACTTCTCTGTATTTACAAACCTGCTCTCATTTTTAATGCCGCATTAACGCAGCGCGTCCTCCCAAGACAGCCTCACCGCATATCTAACATGGAGCCTCACACTTGCTACATTTTTGCTCTTCCTCTGCGAGCTAGCTGTTCCAAGGCGGCAGCTAAGCCTTGGTCTCGGTCTGGCATTGGAAAGAGATGCGCTCTTGTCTACTGCTTTGAGTTGGCGCTTGGTATCCATTTCACTCGCAGCCCTCTCTGCAATTCTCGGTCCATTTCGCATTTTGATTATGACTCTGCTCCTTTGGCTAATACCCCCTTGCCGTCTTTTGAGGTCCGTGCTCCCCGCCTCTGCTCAAACGATTCGCACTGTGCCCCGACTACCAACTGCAATATGCCGAGAATCCGCCATCGTATGAGATCCAGAAGAGGGGCTAGTCGTGGACAGACTGCCCGGCTGCCCTCCTCCTCCAACTCTGGTTCGACCTCTCACTCCTCTGAGTTTCTCATTGGGAGTTATCCTACTACTCGAAGTGGCCGAGGCCAGAGGTATGAGCACTCTCTTTCTGACCGGGGCTTCACCCAAACCATGCCTTCTCTTTCTTCCCCCCCTGCTCACTCCCACAATGCTCAATTCCTCTTTCCTTGTGCCAACTACAGCGCCACCATGATTGCCAATATCACCATTGATATTCATTCTGACACCGCGCAGGATAATATTCAGGCTTTGGGTGAGCCTAAGGAGAAATGCTTCAATGATTTACTGCCCACTCCTCCTTTCTTCAATCTGAAGCGGGCATATATCTGCAGTAGCGAGGTCCCTGGGAAATGCACCCCTGGTGCCCTGAGTAATGTTAAGGGTGGAGGTTCCAAGGACAACGACGACTTCCATATGTAGGATGAAGACACCCAAGACTATGGCTGCCGTATCATTGAAGAAACGCCCTTTGACTAACAGGTTTCCTGAAAGCTCTTCCACCTTCAGGTTTTTTACGGTTAATTGCAAGTCTGGGTCTGCTTTTTTGTGCTTCAGGTCATATTTTCTACCATATTTCATCTCTGTTATTATTTCACATAGCTGGTTTCCCCTGCGTGGGCGGATTTTCAATGCTTGTCAGTGTCTCAACAGGGTTTTTGGTCCAGTTTTTGATAATTTCTGGTCAGTTTTAAGGTTTTTACCTGACAGATTGTCGCTTCACTGGGCAAGAACTTCAGAGGCTAAGACCTCTCTATAATTTCTGTATCAATAATAGGAGTAGACCAATTCAGAGAAAGAAAAAAAAAGGAGTATAATGGGGGTGTTTTATTTAAACATATGGGGATTAAATACTTTGACTAAAATTATAATAAATGGGTTTTTTGGGTATTTTATAAATAAGGAGTTATATATAATAGGAGAAGGTTATTCTCATAGGGATTTAAATAATAAATTAGAAATTAATATGACAAATGGGCTAAAGCGCTAAGTGCAAAACATTAGAATAATGAATTTAACTTATGCTTACATGAAATGGGTTTTTATGGAATATTGCATAATTTTCCTAAGTAAAATGGGATTTTACTTTAGGAAAATATTTTTTAGAAGTGAATGAATGTGATGATGAATTTTTTTAAGTACTTAGGTTTTTCCTATTATTGGGCCGAGGGTCAGGTCCCTCCAAAAGTCAAGAAAATGCCTTGAGCCCCTTTAATTTTCAAATACCTTAGTACTTAGGGGAAAATAGTGAAATGTTTAAGGAAAAATGAGAAGGGAAGTTAATAATTTGATTTTTCCTTACTTGAAATTATTCCAATGTATGGTTTTCCTTTGCACTTGTGATAAAAATAAAAGATTCAACACATCTAAAGCCATCATTCATCACATGTAATTCAGCAACATCATCTACCTACCCTACCTACTTTACTCTATCATTTTTTCTTCTTTATTAGGGTGCACTTAGACTGGAAAACCCTTATCACACTTTTTCTTTTACATATGAAAATTCATCTAGTTCTAACCTTATTACATCCAAGGGCTCAGATTGAACCGTTGAGCTCCTCAATTCACTCTACCTATCTACTTATCTGCCAAGATTAAACAGTTTGGTCAGATTTTATTCTCTATCTCTAAAACATAAAATTGAAAGATGAACTAGCCAAGCTTGAACTGTTTGACTATTCATAAATTGTGGCATAGGATACGAGTTGCACACAATTTAATTATTACATCATAACAAAAAGTAGTGGCATTTAGACTTGCACACTTTCCTTGGCCTTTATTTTGGTGGGGTTCATTTTATTTTACTTTTTTGGGCCATTTTTATTCTTTTCACCATTTGATTTTTCTTTTAGGGTATACCCTCTTTACATTTTTTAAGTTTTTTTTTATTTTTTAAGAATATGGAAAACCTTTGCAACAAGAAAAGGTATGAACATATTACATAGTTCAACAAGTCAATCATGAAATATGACACCTATTGGTATAGGAGTCTAACACTGGCTCCACTTGGGGATGGCTTTTCCTCGTGAAAATTCAAGAACAGTAGGTCAGTTAGCCTCAAAGTAGTTATGACTGAACCATGGAATCTTCTTCTGCTTGTTGCTTTATTGTATGTATGATAGTGAAACTTCTGAAGCTTAGGGCCTTCTCTTCAGGCTTCAGCTCCAACAAGTTACCATCCAATCAAAACTGATACATTACAAAGGATATAGTTTTACATGTCAGAAATAAGAAAATCCTAATAGATAGGATCAAAGTAATGCTTTAACATTCGACCATTTACTGGTCCTTCCTTAGTTTCTGAACCATCCAAATTTTTCAGAAAATATGTATTATTTCCCTGTAAAGCATGAATGATGTAAGGTCCTTTCCATAAGAAGTCAAACTTCCCATGTTTTCCCTTATCCTCTCTTCTGGAATCCCATCTCAAAACTTTATCTTCCAATTGGAAATCCTCTGCCTTGTTCCTTTTGTCAAATATTTTCTTTAGTTTCTCCTGTAAAATTTGGGATCTTTGATAAACTTCTTCTCTAGTCTGCTGCAAATTGATGGTTTGACTTATTCTTCTCTGAATATCATTTGGTTCGACTTGAGCTTCTTGAAGTAACTTCATTACAAGAACTCCTAAAGATGAAGGAAATACTGCCTCAATACCATAAACTAACTCATAAGGACTGGTCCCAATTGATTTTTTAGTGGTGAGTCTGTCTACCCATAGTGCATTTGTAAGTTTCTTATGCTAATTTTTTTTGTTTTCTTCCAACATTTTCTTAATGATATTAATGAGACTTTTGTTGGAAGATTCAACCAGTCCATTACCCTGAGGGTAATAGGTTGTTGAATGGCTTAAAGTGATATGATACTTATTACAGAAACTTAGCATCTTTTTTTATTTGAAAGCAGCAGCGTTATCAGTTATGATTTGCTCAGGACAACCAAATCTTGATAGTATATTGGTTTCTAAGAATCCTATAATTACAGAATCATTGGCTTGTTTGGATGGGATTGGTTCAATCCATTTAGTAAAATAATCTGTGGCAGTGAGGATCCATCTGTGTTGGCTAGAAGAAGGAGGATGGATTTCTCCAATGAAATCCAGGCCCCATTGTTGGAAGGGTTTTTCGGTGGAAACTGGTTTCAAGGGTAAAGGCAATAATTTTCTCTTGCCTTCAAAAATTTGACATTTATGGCAAGCAGTTACAAATTTCTTTACATCAGAAAACAATGTTGGCCAGTAAAATCCAGCCCTTAGGATCTTATCTGTTGTTGATTTCCAGTAAAGATGTCCACCACAGTCTCCTGCATGGAATTCATTGAGAAATTTGTCAACTTCATCTTTTAATAAACAATTTAATAGAATACTATCATGATTTTTCCAAAAGAGTACATTATCTAAAATAAAATACTTTAAGGATGTCATTTTCAAAAACCTTTGCTTTTTTCTGGATAACCCTAGAGGAGCTTGCAGGTTTAACAAAACATAAATTATATCAGCATACCAAGGTGAATCTAAAAAGGCCTGGCTGATTTGTGGAGTCACCATCTCCTGATTATCATCCAGTTCATTAATATCCAGGGCTTGGCAATTTGTTTCTGTCATGAGTTGAGCTAATCCCCGTCCTTTTATCAGCTTTGTAGGTTTTATCTCAATATCATATTCTAATATAGTAGCAATCCATTTACCTCTTTTTCCCTCAATTCCATCTTGAGTTAAGATGTCTTTGACAACAGCATTTGGTACATAAGCTATCAAATGAGAATACAATATATAGATTCTGAAATATTTAATAGCTTTTACAAGTGCAAAAGCTTGTTTTTCCATGATGTTGTATCTTAATGATGCGTCTCTTAGTGCTTTACTAAAAAAGGCTATAGGTTTTTCACATCCTTGATCATCCTTTTGTAATAAAACAACTGCTACAGTATGTTCTGATTCAAAGGAAAATATTATGAAATCTCCATCAAATTGTGGACTGGTGAGAACTGGTGTTCTAGTCAAAGCCATTTTAATGTCTTCAAATTATTGCTTGGATTCTACTGTCCATTTAATACTCGAATCATTTCTTAACATGTTAGTAAGTAATCTAATTAATTCAGCTAGACTAGAAATGAATCTTCTCAAAAAATTGATTTTTCCTATGAAAGCTTGCAGTTCTTTGATATTTCTGGGATGAGGTATCTGCAATATGGCTTGAATTATTTCAGGATCAATTCTAATGCCATATTTTGAGATGATATGGCCCAGGAGTTTCCCTTCTTCAAGACCAAACAATGACTTTTTTGGATTCAAAGAGATACCATACTTTCTGCATTTTATGAACACTTGTCTGAGATGGTCCAAATGTTGCTGATCTGATTTAGAGAAAACAGTTAAATCATCCAGATATATAACAAGAAAGTCATGGATTTCTTTTTCAAATGAAATATCCATTGCTCTTTGGAAGGTTGCTCCAGCATTTTTGAGTCCAAATGGAATTTTAACATATTTGAAAGTAGCCCATGGTGTTGTAAAAACTGTTTTGTCCTGGTCATCAGGATGAACCAGAATCTGGTTGTATCCTGAAAACCCATATAAAAGAGAAATCCTTGAAGCACCTACTACCCTTTGCAAAATGTGATCCATTTTGGGCAAAGGATAAGTATGCTTCAAATAAACCTTATTTAGATTTCTTAAATCAACACATAGTCTAATCTCTCCAGTTTTCTTCCTAGTAGGGACCAAGTTAGACACCCACTCTGAAAATCTAATTGGAGCAATTATCCCTGCTTCATACATTATTTTGATTTCTTTTTCAATTGAAGGCAACAAAACAGGGTTGATTCTCCTGAGTTTCTACTTAAATGGTTTTTGATCTGGTTTTAGAGGTATTATATGTTGAATTATAGATGTATCATATGACTTCAAATCCTCATAACTCCAGGCAAAGACATCCTAGAATTCTTTTATTAGTTCAACATATTTTGATTTTTGACTGGGAGGCAAAGATTTTGATAATTTTATTATTTTAGGTTTTTCTTCAGTCCCCAAATTGTATTCCTTGATATCAGCCTTCAGTGGTTCCATTTTAGGTTTCAGTGGAATGTCATTAGAGTAAAAAAGATCTTCTAGAGGATTCAATCCTTTGGGTAAATGATTATCTTTCAGATTAATGATTTCAGATTCATCTTCTACAATCTCATCAACTTCCATTTGTTTGAGGTCCTGCATGTATTTTTTGCTGAACTTCGTTGGATGAAGTATTTGAGTGGCACTTTCTTTTGAAATGTTCGTTTCTTGTTCATTTATTTGATCAGATTCAATGACTACATATTCATCTATGTTACTGTTGGAAAATTCATTTTCTAAAGTTAAAAAATTGTTAATCTGATTGTCATTTGCAAACACTTGTCAATTCATAAGATTGTTTGGTATAGCTGGTCAATGTATAATCTCATCTATGAACTAACGATTAGGTTCAAATGGTGATTTACAGGTGCTAGCAAACATTGCAAGGCTATGAGCATGCAAGTTTTGTTTTCTTGGAATTTTTGCAAGCTGAGCCTGTAGAAAAGTATTGAGAATTTCTACAATTGTTCCTCTATATTCTCTTAATCTGGGATCTTTTATTGAACATTCACCATTGATCTGTTGAATAATTAAATCGAAATATCCTATGACAGACACTTTAATTTCCCCTAATTTTTTGACAAGTTTAAGCCCTAACAAAAGAGCTTCATACTCTGCCATATTATTAGTGCATTTAAAGTTCAATCTGTAAGCATGGCCTTCAGTGTAATCATTTTCAAGGTTATGTATCCAAATTCCAGCTCCTGCTCCTAACTTATTAACTGAACCATCAAATTCTAAATGCCAAAGAATTTCATGTACATAATTTTCATCAGGAGTTTCAGGAACTTTCTTAACAGTGAGATCTGATGTTTTACTTTCTTCAGGTTTTTCTTGGGTTTTTTATGTTTCTTTTTCTTCAGAGATTTATTGGATTTGAACACTAGATTTATGACTTGCATTTTATTTTGGTTTTGATGCTGGTGCTTCTAGTTCAGTGGGAAGATCAGTTTCAGCATTATAGAGAATGAATGAGTCCATATCAGAGTGTCTTGAGTAGATAGGGAAATTTTCAGGTTTCTCCTGACTACTGACTACATATTTCATCAAAGTCTCTTTGTACAGTCTCTTAGGTTGGCCGAATACTGAAATAGTAGCATATGACATATCTAATTGAAGATATCCTCCGAGTTTTGCACCCCAGGATCTAGACAACAGCATACCATATTTTGGAGGAATATCTGCTACTACTATATCCATCAAAATTGATTTAGCAGGGTATTGAACCAATGCAACACACAAATATTTAATTAATCTTGAACATCTCACCTGACTTGAATCAAAAGAGAAAAGATCTTTGTAAGGTCTGGTGATGTCTAGATTTAATCTTTCCATTACAGCCTTGGGCATTAAATTGTGAGACGCTCCAGAATCAAGCATGGCATTATGAAGTATTTTGTTATGTATATTCAAACTCACATAAAATGGAGGAGTCCCTCCTCTTTCAGGTCTTCCATTTACTTCAGGGCCAAAAATTAATCTAGGTTAGTCATCAAAAACATTAACTATGTCATCATTTCCAGGAATATTAAGTGATTTATAAATTTGGTTTCTGTAGACATCATGTTTAGCTAATTCAGACAGTGGAACAACTATCTTTATTTTGCCTACTTCATATTCCAAATTAAAATAATTCTCAGTTTGGGTCCTTGTATTTAGAACAGTTGGATTATCCTTTTCGTCTATGTTTTCAGTTTTTTTCTCCTTTTCAGGAGTGTGGTTGGGTGCTGAAGTTGTTTCCGAATCAACTTCTAGAGGTTCCTCTACATTTCCTTTGGGAGGAAGAGTATTGGAAAGTTATCTGTTATTCAGTTGAGTATCAGATACATCTTCAATTATTGGATGGACAGGATTAGGATCTGATCTAGTGAGAATATTTACAGGGGTAGTACTGATCTTACCTTTGAGGGGTTGCTTTGTGGTTTTCTGTTTACTTGCTTCCGGAATATCAACTCATATACTCCTCAAATTGTATTGCTTATGAACTTTGTAGATGGATGTGTCATATCCTTCCTTAAAATCAAATGATTCTCCTGACTGGGTTTGAAACTATTTAATAATGTGAGCTTCTTGATCATCTTGGGTCAAGAAAATTTCTGGTTCATTTTCATCTTCAGTAAAGTTGTTTATTTGAACATCATCATTAGGTTCCTCAGAAGTGGAGCCTTCAACATAATTTTCCTGGAATGGGGGCCTAATATTTTGGTCAGGACCAGTTTTTCCAGTATTTTGATTTTGGTTTCTTCTGAAGTTTGGATTTCTCACATTATTACTAGGTTGACCATCCCAAGGAGCTTTATTATTTTCAATATTTTCTACTATGTCTCCTAGTATTTCCATTCCTTTGATAATAGCATCTAGTTTCTTCTCAAAAGCTGATGGTTCTTCATTTACAGGCATTCTCCTTTCAGCTCTAGCTCTAGCTCGTTTTTCTATCAGGTTAGCTTCAACAGTAACAACTATTCTTTGCATTTATTCTAGAGTTTGACGAGCTCTTTCCCTAAGCTGATATGCTATATCAGAATCAAATCCATTAGGGAATTTGATTAGTACTGAATCTGGAGGAGGTCTAAGATTTTGGGGAACAGCATTGTAAGCTTCATTGAATCTGGTAACATAATCTTGCACAGTCTCGTTTGGTCCTCTTTTTAGTTTTCCAAAGTCTGATAGGATTTGAAGAGGATCTTTCTTCTTCTCCCATCTATTTAAAAATGTTCTATAAAGGGATGGTAAGTCAGCAACACTGTTTGTAGGAAGAGCCCTGAACCAGGTTCTGACTTCTCCAGTAAGACTTTGGAAAAAAATTCTCATTCTAACATCATCAACATCTATTTCATAAAATTCAAAATAATCGTTCATCCTTTTAGTATGTTGTTGTGCAGTGTACGTACCAGAACCATCAAAAGGAGTGATTTTAGATTGGTAATCTTGAGGCATAGCCCCTAGATTAGCTGGTAACCTTATGGGAGCATATATGTTTGCAATTGGAAAAGGTAGTGGGATAACAGGTGAGGTTGGTCTATGAGTGGTGGGTGGAGGAGTGGAAGGGGTAGTTTGAGGTTGAGAGGTTTGGGGAAAATTTGATGAACTAGGAGAAGTAGAAGTGATCACAGAAATGTTTGAAGTTTCTTCAGAGGTAAAATCAGATTGTATAGAATCTCGCAAATGTTTTTCAAGGTGTGAAGTCACAAATTCAAATTTCAAATCTTCAAGAAATAATGGGTTCGGAACCAAATTGGACAATTCAGATTCAGAAAAAATCACAAATAAAGATGTTTCAAACTGCTCGTCAAAATTTTCATCCTCAAGATAGATCCACTTCACAGGACAGGATATAGATCTATAGAGAGGTCGAGAACTTCCAGAGCTTTCTTGACTATCTTGTCTTCTAAGAATTCTGGGAATCAGATTCAGATTCTCGAATACAGGCGGAGGATTTGGATCAGGATTAGCCCTGGTGTAACGAGTTCTTTCTGAAGCCAACTTTCTTAAGTGATATTTTTGGTTTTTTGGTTTAAATGAAATGAATAATATAACTTCAATAATATTTTTAAGAAGTTTCAGATAATGGATTTAAATTTTCTTAAAGATTTTATTTAACTATAAGAACTGATCAGATGTTTAAAACCAAAGTTCAGTCCATAAACTAGACCGGAGATAGACTGAAGTAGCATTTATTTACTATGCAATTGCAGAGAAAAAGCAGTTCAAAATATACCTGGCTAACTTCAGGCTCCGTCTATAGTTTATAAAGTAAACAATAGTAACAATAAAATTATTCAGGTCCCCAGTATGGTCGCCACTATGTTATCACTCAGATTTTCCTTGAAGTTGTAGAGAAAAGGAAAGGAGTCCGAGGTAACCACAAACCCACTTTTAGATACAGAATCTAGCCAATATGTATCCAGAGAGGGCTCTCTCTGTAAAATTTAGCTTTTTTTTAGAAGATATTAGGCTATTTATAAATTACAAGGGTTTTGTTTGAATTTGGGTGGTGGAATTCAATAGCTGAGAGTAAGACTGAGTGGTTTTAGTCCATTTGGCTAATGGAGTCAAAAAATTGGCTGCACTGGATTAAGTTTCTCAACACAAGATGGTTTCACAAGGCAAGATAATCAAACAGGAAACAATTATAGATCTAAAGTGAATGAAATGGAATCCAAATGGATGAAAGGAAATTAATAATCTTTCAACACATTCAAGAGAAGGAAATTTAGTGATTATCAATAAAGATCAATTAAGTATTCTTTACTAAATAATAAAAAATGCATAAACTAGGAAAACAAGAGCAATTAAGAATTCATTGTTTAAACCAGTTTAGAAGAAAACATTTAGAATAATAACGATTAAAAGTAGATTACACTTAAGTACTTTCTAATTTATTCATTTTCGTTAATTATTCAGAGATGAAACACAAGTGATATAATAAACAAGTATAAAACTTCAAAACACAAGAGAAAGATGACTTATTGATCCGTTTCTTGACACAAGAATCCTGAGAAAATTCTTCTGCATCAATTCCTTGTCCAACTTGCCACACAAAGTTTCTCCAAAAGCTCTTTATTCCAAAATAGTCAATGTTACATCAAAGTCTAAGAATCCACCCTAAATACTCTGATTGAGGGAGTATTTATACAAAAAGTTACGAAAAATATCTCATAACAACTTGAGATATTATCTAGGGTGACTCATAAGTAAATTACAATAAAATAGAGACAGATGGTCTCGTAGATAAGAAAAAATGATAACTGATGTTGTGTTGTTTCCTTCTTTTGAGAATGTGCTGGAGGCAAGCCCTATGCTTTGGCTCATTGTTGTCCTCATTAGTAACTCTGTGCTGGCTGTTCCATTTAACTGATACTCTTTGACTGCTCTGATACACTTTGACCTTTATTCATCCTTTTATCCTTCTTACCATGACTTACTGTAGTACATAATTAAAAATTCAGGTAAGGATAATTTTTACAAAAGTTCTAACAGTTCTTCCCACCATTTATCTTCCGCGATCCTGGTCCTTTGCAGCTTTCTGAGAGTTTCATCAATCTCTGTATACCTAAAGAAAGTAGGTTGAATGGGGAACAAATGTTTTAATTCATGCTCAAGATAAAACAAATTTTCTAATCTATCATGAAGATATTTTCCTGTAGGCAACACTGTTGTTGATGAACTAGTTGAGGCAGTGTCAGCATACTTGTCCAATTTCTCAACATAACTTTCGAGGTCCATCAATTTATCCTCTGAAACAAAAGGACTAAGCAATCCTTTATTAAACAAAATATCAAATCTTTTTCTTAAGGCAGTGATTTCTTCTTGCATGTCTGAGCATCTTCGTTCCAAGTTCTGCATCAGAGTTCTTTTGGTAAAAACTCTCTTTATTTCCAAAATTGTGCCTGTCCTGTCTTGAATGCCAAATTCTTCAAGTTGCTGCTTGTTCTGAGTATTTAGAAAATGGATGAGTTCATTAGCTTCATCAGGCCTGTTTCCCAATTCTTCTCTTGCTCTTAGGACTTCTTCTATAGCCAATTTGACTAAATCATTCTGTTCCTGCATTATTTGAATTGAGGGCCAGACATATTTTATTGATTGGATAATGTTGTCCCAAAGAATTTCATTTATTTCCTTCAAAGGTTTCTCCAATGTGAGATCCTTTTCTAGTTTAAGGACCAACTTTTCTAATTTGTTGACCTCTCTTATTTTATCTGCAACACTCATTTTTGAGAGGTCATATTTTTGTTGCAAACTGGTGAGTTGCATCTTTGTTCTCTGTAGCTCTGTCATTTGGAGTTTCATTTAATCCATTGATTTTGTTAATTCTTCTGAACTCAAATTGGAAGTATGCACCTGTGGCAATTCTGTTGGTTGACCTATTGTTGTAGTACCTGTAATTACCTCTGGTGCAGATGCTGGAACACTAGGCTGCTTATATTTCAATTCCTTTTCAAGCTCTTTCTCTGTTTCATTAAGTTGCTCATTCAACTTTAAGTGCAAGTCCATTAATTCTTCTTCAAAATTTTGTTTTATAATTTCAGCAGTCTGGGGATGTCTTGACGCTGGTAGCTTTAGTTGTTTTCTCAAAGCTGCAATATCATCATCTTTTTTCTTGATTAATGCTTCTATTCCCTTAACATCTTTGGGGTTATGTCCCAATCCAATGATAATTTCCTCCAAAGTTTTAATCCTGTTGTCTTTAGCCTGAGAAGAGGCTTTTTCAAGGCTTAATTGAGCATTTGTATTCTCCAAAGAATCCTGCAGTTTCTGGGTCATCATTGATTTATCCATCATAGTAGAATAAATCATCTCACCTGTCTATTTATGTAGCTCAATTTGGTCTAAAGGATGAATATCCTTTGCTAATACTTCAAAATTGGTCCCGATGTAATCTGCAGCTGTCTGAGGTTGCTGCACTTTGGGTTTTAAGTGACTCATTAGCATTTTCCCCTGCTAGATGTCATAAGCTAACATCAACCTTTCCTGATTCTTAGGAGCCATTTTCAAACATTGATTGTAAATTTGGAGTCTGAGAGGATCATTCCTTGCCTTGATAATTATGAATGTTCTTTTAATGTCCCAGGCATCTTTCAATGGTGGTTTGAAAGATGACACTTCTGCACTTTGCTGCCTTTGCAGCTCTTTTCTCTGTAAAGTAGTGGATTTCCCACTGTTTGAACCTATTTTTTGACTACCCAATTGTTCTTCTTCTTGACTATCAAGGATTTCATGAACAGATTCCACTTCTGAAAGAGGGTTCAAATTTTTTCTTTTAACATTTTGTTGTTCAGAAGATCCACCAATAGGAGTAGCTGCTTCAGCATCTCTCTTTTTTCCCTTTTCCACATTAAGAGGAATTTGTAAAATTGATACTTCTGCTGCATTGGTCTGAGTAGGAGAATTTTGTACTTGATCCTGTCGTTTAGAAGTTTGAGGTTGTTCTGTCATTGTAAATTTTTCTGTAACCTGTATATGAACCTCTTTCTCCTTTCCTTTAGATGCCACTGTATCCAATGCACTAATTTCCTGTAGATTTTGTTGAGAAGTCTTGGAAAAAGAAGGACCAATACCTGGTATCTGTACCTATCCAAAAGAGTATAGGTAAAGTATATTTTCAAGGTATTTCATTACATTTTCAACATTGACCTGCTCACTATCCTGTTCTACCAATGTTCCTTCCATCCATTCATCCATATTGGCATACTATTCAATTTCTGGGATTCTTTGATGAATGTATGGTGATAGTTTATTTTTTGTTCTTCTATCACAAATAAAGCTATTTGGGTCATAAGGTACCCAATAGAAACTTTTTTAATTTAAGATAATCTTCTAATATCTTTTCAGCTTCCTTACCAGCATCTCTAGAGTTACAAATAAAGGGACATAGCTGGCTTTTAATCCTGAGTTGAGCCTTTTTCTTTGCATTACAAAAATGCACTATATCTGAGTTGATCATCTGCCTGAAATACTCTAATGCAAAGAGTCTCATTGGGACATACTTGGGCAACTTGAATGGGCATAACTCACACCCATAAACTCTGATTTCTGTGTGATTCTGGCATAGGTACCAGTCACCTATCTGGTATTGTTTTGAGAGCTGAAGAATTTTCTTGATTTCATTACTGAGCCTAGGAGGAGAGACTCCTGTCAACAAGGTGGTTGCTGGGTGTACAAAAAGATCAATAAAATCATTATAGGAATAAGGAGAATCAGGAGAATTATGAGTGATGGCAAACCAAAAGATCACAGACCTAGGATTTCCTTTAGCATCAAGTTTTTTAACATGAAAATGGAAACTTTCTGATTGGTAATAAGGCATGAGATGATAAATAACAGAAGAATATTTGAACACTCTCTCATTCTCTAATCTCATGAACTGATCATGGATTTTGTCCGCAACGTAGGATGCAAAGTCATACTTGACAGCAGGGGGTTGTCCATGGGTGAAAATAGACAACAATACTAGGGTTAATTGGTCAACATATTCACTAGTATTAAAACCCATTATAAAGGATATCATGTTCAGAATAATTCTACCCTCATTAGTGAAAAAAGTATACCCATAAGGGGGAGGGCCTTTGGGCTGATGTTCCGGCAACATAAAGGTCTGGAAAAGACGACTTAATTCTTCATGGGATAATTTGGTAGATTTCTCAAGTAATTCTGCCATGGACAGGGGAGTGAGGGTTTGACCAGGTTGAAATTGCAACATCTCGTTGATAGACTGAGTAGTTATGGGAAAAAGGATAGTCTGACTTGGGGACAAAACTGCTCTTAAATTGGGATCATAGTTTGCATGATAGTAATGGATTATCTCAGGGAAAATGTGGACTGAGGGGAGAAGGTACTTAGGAAGATTGGATTCCCATAATCGAAAAATATCAGAACCTTTCAAGTAATTGTCTCTGCAGTAGCAAAAAATTCTAAGAGGGCTTTCACTGAGAACCAGGTCCTTAATTTGAAAATCTCTGTCAAATAATGGCAAATAATCTAAGTCCCTATGAGGTGCATTCAAGGGTGTGACATTTAGAGCTACGGGAACCTCCATTTTTGGTTCTTGTGGATTCAAAAATGAATTCGTGGTTTTTGTAAAAAACAAGGATAATAATTGCAGTTCTGGGAATAAAAAAGATTGAATTGAACTTCTTTTCAGTCTTCAGAGTGGAATTAAAACCAAAACCAGGATTTTTTATAGAGTTTAGCGGGAAATTGGAGTAAATACCTGTTTATGGGAAATGAACAGTGGTTAAATAGGTGCTAGCTATGGCGGATAAAACCTTGGATTTCTTGACCGCAAATTTCTTCAGCGAGGTAGCAGTTGGCACACTTTGACAGTTAAATTCGAAATTGGTTGCCCGGGAGACTAGTTACTGCATAGGATGATGTAAATGACATGTTCTGTTTGTTTTATTTTCAAAGTAAAAAATTTGGTGGGTTTTTTATTGATGACGTCAGCAAGTACGAGGGAAATCGTCACAGGAAAGATAGGCGGTAAGCGGTTTCCATCGCACTGCTTTTGGGACAAGGCGGTTTTGGGCGGATGGGTAGTGATTCCATACAATAAATGACGTGTGGCTTTGTACGATCCAGAAAACTGCTTGGCCATCGCGCGTTATCGTTCGGATGCGGATGGCTAGCGATATGGACAATAGCCGTTGATCTCATACGGGTTGATCGAACGGTGGTCGAGGCGTTAAGGTGACGGGAATTTAATATCGAGGGCCCGACGCAATTAAACGTTAAGTAATCTCATTGGGGGGAATTTGATTGGTGAGTTAGGCTATTAATTAATCGTGAAGATTAATTAATTCCTGTTTAAAACAAGGAAAAGTGATCGGGAAGGATTTCCAAAGGATTTTTACCAGAGTTAATAATTGAGGTATAAGATATATGTCGGGATTTTAACTCAGGTAAGGGTTTTAACCTTAGGTTAGGGAATCAGGAAATGGGAAAATATACGAAGAGATGGGTTATTTTGAAGTTTGGTTTAAACTAAACTTCGTTTTATTTTTTGTTTTAAACACAGTTAAAATATGTTTAAAGGTTTTATCATATATTTTTATTATATGGTAATTAAATCAGATTAATCTAATTACCATAGGGGGCGGGATTAATATTAAAGATATATTTTAGTCAAAGGGAGTATAATGGGGGTGTTTTATTTAAACATATGGGGATTAAATACTTTGACTAAAATTATAATAAATGGGTTTTTTGGGTATTTAATAAACAAGGAGTTATGTATAATAGGAGAAGGTTATTCTGATAGGGATTTAAATAATAAATTAGAAATTAATATGACAAATGGGCTAAAGCACTAAGTGTAAAACATTAGAATAATGTATTTAAATTATGCTTACATGAAATGGGTTTTTATGGAATATTGCATAATTTTCCTAAGTAAAATGGGATTTTACTTTAGGAAAATATTTTTTAGAAGTGAATGAATGTGATGATGAATGTTTTAAGTACTTAGGTTTTTCCAATTATTGGGCCGAGCGTCCGGTCCCTCCAAAAGTCAAGGAAATGCCTTGAGCCCCTTTAATTTTCAAATACCTTAGTACTTAGGGGAAATTAGTGAAATGTTTGGGGAAAAATGAGAAGGGAAGTTAATAATTTGACTTTGCCTTACTTGAAATTCTTCCAATGTATGGTTTGCCTTTGCACTTGTGATGAAAATAAAAGATTCAACACATCTAAAGCCATCATTCATCACATGTAATTCAGCAACATCATCTACCTACCCTACCTACTTTACTCTATCATTTTTTCTTCTTTATTAGGGTGCACTTAGACTGGCAAACCCTTATCACACTTTTTCTTTTACATATGAAAATCTATCTAGTTCTAACCTTATTACATCCAAGGGCTCATATTGAACTGTTGAGCTCCTTTTATTCACTCTACCTATCTACTTATCTGCTAATATTAAACAGTTTGGTCAGATTTTATTCTCTATCTCTAAAACATAAAATTGAAAGATGAACTAGCCAAGCTTGAACAGTTTGACTATTCATAAATTGTGGCATAGGATACAAGTTTCACATAATTTGATTATTACATCAAAGCAAAAAGTAGTGGCATTTAGACTTGCACACTTTCCTTGGCCTTTCTTTTGGTGGGGTTCATTTTCTTTTACTTTTTTGGGCCATTTTTATTCTTTTCACCCTTTGATTTTTCTTTTAGGGTATACCCTCTTTACAGTTTTTAAATTTTTTTGATTTTTTAAGAATATGGAAAACCTTTGCAACAAGAAAAGGTATGAACATATTACATAGTTCAACAAGTCAATCATGAAATATGACACCTATTGGTATAGGAGTCTAACAGGTTCCATAATAATTGTCAAATGTATAATGAGGGTTGATTGAATATAATTATTAATCACCCAACTAAGAATATTTGTGATTTAGAGGTCATAGACATAACGATGTTAGTAATGTAAAGTATATTATTAAAAAAAGTGAATATACCTTTATTATCAAGAGAACAAAACTTATGGTCTAAGAAATACCTTAGATTTGTTTCTTTTCAAACCTTATAGGAAATACATTCTTGAAGAGATTATTTTGCGATAGAACTTTTATCATGCTTTGTTTTGTGAGGTATCCTTCATAACCTATGATTATTAAACAAGATTTTCCTAAACATGGAAAATATGAAAAGAAATTTTATTAGAATATAATAAAATACATATCTAGATAAGAGAGCGAAACCGAATATATAAAAATATAATACAAGGATTAAGATACTTATCTTTGGTAAAATGGTGAGGTCTCCTTCTTCATCCAATCTTTAAGAATACATATAACTTTATCAAAATAATTCAAAAATGTTCTACCAAACCATGTTAGGTCTACGAGTACTAAAAATAAAAACATAAAGGAAAAAAATTTAGAACAGAAGACTAAGAGAGATAGTAGAGAGAGAGAGAGAGAGAGAGAGAGAGAGAGAGAGAGGACTTAGTAGTGTAAGTGCTTGATTTCCAATTCTTCAAACTTTTTCTTATTTGGAGTTTCTTCATTGGAAATATTAGCTTTATTCTTATCTCTCCTTTTGTTCCTTAGATTCTCAAGATAATTTTTTCTATAGTGACCCATTTCATGACAATTGTGACATTCAACCTTCGATAGGTTTATCTTCTTCCTTTTCCATTTTGTCTTCTTGAAGTTTCCTTTATTCATGTGATGCGTGGTGTTGTGGTTCTTGTGATTTGGCAAGTTTGGTAATACCAAATGACAAGACAACATCAAACCACTTTGGGACCTCAGGATCTAGCCCTCCTGGGTCCAGAGAGGGATCTCTCTATAAAGGCAAAGAAATGTGTATCTTTGAAGTTCAATTTTAAGGTGTTAGGCTAGTTATAGGGCACACAAAGGCTTCAAGAATGATAGATTTTCAAGGAAAATGTCTCTCTTGAAGGCTTAGAAACCAAATCAGCCACCTGTTTGCTATGCAAAAATTTTATAGGTGGCTAACAGTGGCTCCACATGGGGATGGCATCTTCTTGAAGGTGTCAAGAATATTGGAAAATAATATTTGGAAGTAGGCCAGATGCCTGGCACTTGACACATCTCTTTCCTTCTTTGACCAACTGCCACAAACATGATGGATATTAAATTAGTAGTAATATTCTCCCAAACAATCTACCTACCCATCCTACAGTCCTAACATTTTTTCTTCAAGGTGCATTTGGACTTGCAGACCTTATTCATCAATTTTTTTTTTTTTTGAAAACAGAAAAAACTAAACTAATTCTACCCTTATTCCTCCATGAGACCAGATTAGACAGTTAGCCTCATAGCTTCTCTACCTACACTAATATCTGTCAGGATTAAATTGTCTAGCAAATTTCTTTCTCTACATTCTAAGACAGAAATTGAAAAACAGGCAAAGCAGGATTAGACTGTTTGGTTTGCTGTGGATCCATGGCATAAAGACAGTTTCACATGAGCTAAACTTTGCAAGAAATTGGAACCAAAATTGTGAAGGCTTGAAATTGTGAAACTTTTAGAGCATCCTTCTTTCTCTCGTGACTCATATTTTGAGCTTGTTAGAGTCACTTTTCTTCTTCATTTCAGCTCTGGTTTTGAGCTTGTTAGAGCTGTTTCTCCTTCTTTCTTTGTTGGTTCAAGTTTTGGGCATATTAGAACCAACCTTTGACTTTCTTTGGCTCAGGTGTTGAGCTGATTTCAGCCATTCTTTAGAACTTCACAGGTTCAAGTTTTGAGCTTGTCTGAACCTTTTGCTTTCTCTTTTTTTTTGTATTTTTCCTTTTTCTTTAAAACTGAAAAAAGAAATGGTATTTACAATGGAAATGGAAACTTTAAACTCTGAACTTTAGCAGTAATAATTTTTAAGCATCTTGCCATTGACAGGACCCCAAAACAAATATGTTCCATCTAACTCTTGTAGAAAGAATGCATTTGGACCAATGGTGGATTGAATGACATAAGGACCTTGCAATAGGCTGTCAAATTTTCCATGCTAACCCTTTTCTTCTCTTCTAGAGTCCCACTTGAGCACCTTCTCTCCGATTTTGAAGTCACAAGCCTTTCTTCTCTTATTAAACAACTTTTTTGTGTTCTCTTGCATTTTTTGGGCTCTATTGTAGACTTCTTCCCTTGTCTGCTGGAGATGTATTGTTTGATTGATCATCCTTACCATGTTGTCCTCTTCTGACTGTATTTCTTGGACCAATTTTATCACGGGTACCCCTAGGCTCGTAGGGAACACTACATCTTCTCCATAAACAAGCTGGTATGGTGACATTCCAATGGATTTCTTTGTGGTCAATCAGTCTGCCCATAGAGAATGCACCAACTTGTTATGCCATGATTTTTTATTATCTTCAAGAAGCTTCTTGATGATGGTCACCAAAATTTTATTTGATGATTCTGCTAGCCCATTACCTTGTGGGTAATAAGTAGTAGAATGACTAAGTGAAATCTAATACCTGTGACAAAAATCAATCATATTTTTGGAACCAAAAGCAACAACATTATCAGTAATAATCTTCCTAGGGCAGCCAAATCTAGATAGGATATGGTCTTCCAGGAACTTAATGATAATAGAATCTGTGGAATTCCTAGAAGGGATGGCCTCTATCCATTTTGTGAAATATTCTATGGCTGTAAGAATCCATTTGTGTTAGGCAAATGAAGCAGGATAGATTTATCCTATTAAATCTAGGCCCCACTATTGAAAAGGAGCTTCAACAGTGATTGGTTGTAATGGTAAAGGAAGGAGTTTTCTTTTTCCCTCAAAAATTTGGCACTTATGGCAGGCAACTATCATTTTATGTACATCTTGGAAAAGGGTAGGCCAGTAAAATCCAGCTTTGAGGATTTTGTTGGCTATGGTTTTCCAGTATAGATGACCCCCACACTCTCCTTCATGGAATTCATGTTTGATCCTATTTGCATCAACTTCAATGAAACATTTAAGAAATAAACCATTGGCATTTTTCCAATATAAACACTCATTTAAAATGAAATAATTTCTAGCTTTTAACTTTAAAAACCTTTCCTTTGTCTTTGATAAATCAGGAGGAGCATTAAGATTTGTAAGTACATATAAGATGTCAGCATACCAAGGTGATTTTTGGAATTTTTCTTCCACAGTAGGAGCAGGCAGTCCTTCATGTTCTTCCAAGTCATCTACCATGTTTATGTCAAGGGCTTGTAAGTTGGATTCAGCCATTAATTGTGCCCAGCCTTGAACCTTGATGAGTTTCGTGGGTTTGATCTCCAGGTCATACTCTAATATCACTGCAATCCATTTACCCCTTTTTCCATCCGGATCTTGTGACAAAATATCTTTCATCACTATGTTTGGCACATAGGCAATGATGTAAGAATGCAGAATATACACCCTGAAGTATTTCAACCCCTTTACCAAAGCATAAGCCTGTTTTTCCATTATATTATATTTCAAGGGTGCATCCCTCAGTTCTTTGATAAAGAAAGCAATGGGTTGCTCTTGGCCTTTTGGGTTTTTTTTTTTTCAACAAGACAACAACCACGGTATGCTCTGATGCAAAGGAGAAAATAAGGAAATCTTTTGAGAAATCAGGGCTGATTAGGAGTGGTGCCCGGGTGAGTGAATGTTTAACAAATTCAAAAGATTTTTTGGCTTCTATAGTCCACTTAACTCCCACTCCTTTCTTAAGCATGTTAGTCATATTTCTAAGGAGCTCTACCAAGTTGGGAATAAACCTCCTTAAGAAGTTAATTTTCCCAATAAAGGACTGCAATTATTTTATGTTTCTTGGGTGGCTAATCTGAAGTATTCCCTCAACTATTTTTGGGTATATTTTAATTCCCTTTTCTAATATAATATGGCCCAGAAGCCTACCTTCTTGGAGGCCAAATATTGTCTTTTTGGTATTTAAAGAAAGCCTGAACCTTCTACACTTCTCAAAGACTTTCCTTAGATGTTTAAGGTGCTCTTCATCAGTTTTGGAATAAATTTTTATGTCATCAAGATAAATTACGATGAAGTTCCCTATTTCCTCTGAAAATGCAATGTCCATGGCTCTTTGGAAGGTTGCACCAACATTCATTAGTCCAAAGGGCATTTTCACATACATGAAAGTGCCCCATGGAGTGGTGAAAGCTATTTTTAGTTGATCTTCCTAGGAGTACTAAGACCTGGTTATACCTTGAGAAACCATCTAACAGAGAAATCCATTTAGAGCCAACTACCCTTTGTAGGATGTGTTCCATTTTGGGTAAAGGGTAATTGTCCTTTAGGGAGGCTCTGTTAAGGTTTCTAAAACCAATGCACTGTCTGATTTCTTCTGTCTTTTTTCTTACAGCTACAAGGTTAGAAACCCAATCAGAAAACCTCACAGGAACTATGATTCCTGCCTCATACATCTTCTTGATTTCCTTTTCCACCAGAGGCAGTTTTACTGGGTTAATTCTGCGCAGTTTTTTCCTAAAGGGTTTTTTATTTTCTTTCAATGGGATTTTGTGTTGGATGATATTTGTATCATAGGATTTTAAGTCCTCATAGCTCCAAGAAAACACATCAACAAACTCTTTAAATAAATCAATGTATTTTTGATTGACATGTGCAGGCAAAGATTTGGCCAATTTAATCATTTTAGGCTTATCTTCGCTGCCTATATTGCATTCTTCAACATCTGATTCAGTGTGTTCTATAGTGGGTTTCTTTTCCACATCATTAAAATCAAATAGGTCCTCTAAGGGTGCTATTCCTCTAGGTATGTTCTTGTCTTTGGATTGCAGCACCTCAATGTCTTCTTTATCTGTTTTCATGTATTCTTCAGTTTGTTTTTCAAATCCTTTGGTTAACAAGTTTATTTCTACATTGGTGGATGGTTTTTCTTCATCAGGGGGCTCTTTATCTAAATAGTTTTCATCGGATTTAGAGTCTAAATCAGATAATTCAAACTCATTCCTGCCAAGCAAGAATTCCTCTATCTGTTTGTCACCCTCAAAGAGCTACCAATATTTTTCATTATCTGGAACTGCAGGTATATATTTTGTTTGAATAATGATATTTTTGTCACTATGTGGTTTCTCATATGAACTAGCAGCGCAGGCCAATGCATTTGCAATTATGTTTTGACTCCTAGGAACAAACATAAGCTCGTATTCTACAAATGTTTTCAGAAAATCCATAGCATCATTTTTGTATGCCCTCAACCTAGGATGCTTTGCAGTATACTCTCCATTTAGTTTTTTTATTACTAATTCTGAATCTCCTTAGACAACTATTCTCTTAGCTCCTAAATTTTTTAACAGATGTAATCCTAGAATGAGATACTCGGCAATGTTGTTCGTACAATTAAAATCCAATTTGAAGGCATGGCTCTCAGCATAATTTCTTTCGGTGTTGTACAACCATACCCCAGCTCCTGCATTATTTTTGGTGCAAGACCCATCAAAGTATGTCTGATCTAGACTACTGAATGAGTTAGTTCTTGGTAAATCGCTTGGTAAGCCTAAATAAAACTGAGTCTCTAATAAAGCTGTAAGGTTTTCATGTGTTGAATTAGCTCTATGAATGTGTCTAAAAATAGTTGATTCTTTAGATGTGAGAGACTTCCTAAGAATTCTCTCTGGGTTACCAATTATTTTAGGTGGGTTCGGATTAGGATAAACTCTAGTGTGAATTTTTCTTGAAGCCAGTATGTTAGGTCCTCAAGACATCAACAAAAAGAGTAATCCAGATATGACAGTCTTTGGTGGAAAACTATCTTCAAACAAGGAAGCTTAATCCTATGTGTTTCCTTTAAAATGGATGATGTTGAAATGACAACTAGTCTCCCAGTGGAGTCTAGTGAAAACAGAGATAATCAGCAGGCCTACTGATCATCAGCGCAGTCTTGTGGTCATTTAGGAACTGTGGAGTCACCAGGTGGAAGGTTTAGAATGTTTTGAGGAGATTTACTGTCCACCATAGTGATTAACTACCAAATTCAGGCTAATATGGTCTTCCTCCCCAGCGAAGTCGCCATTATGTTGTGGTTCCTGTGATTTGGAAAGTTTGGAAATACCAAATGACAAGACAACATCAAACCACTTTGGGACCTCAGGATCTAGCCCTCCTGGGTCTAGAGAGGGATCTCTCTATAAAGGCAAAGAAATGTGTATCTTTGAAGTTCAATTCTAAGGTGTTAGGCTAGTTATAGGGCACACAAAGGCTTCAAGAATGATAGATTTTCAAGGAAAATGTCTCTCTTGAAGGCTTAGAAACCAAATTAGCCACCTGTTTTCTATGCCAAAATTTTATAGGTGGCTAACACGTGGAATAGGCATTTGAGATGTTCTCCTCTTCATTCTCCATGTTTCTTACAAATGATATTATGGTTTCTTATTGACTACATGCATTCCATAATTTTTTGAATGTCAAAGTATCCTTCCAATTGATATCCCTAATGCAAAGGCACTCCAAGATGTTTTTAATCCTATATGAAAAGTAATTTCAAGCTCCTTTTCAGGTACTATTTAATTTATTTCCTAGAGTTTATCTCCAATTCTAACTATACTTACAAAGAAGGATGCCACAATATCATATTTTTTCATCTTCATAATTCTTAGTTCATTCTTAAGGCTTCAAATTTAACCAAGTTTCTTGATTGTGAATAATGTGGATAGGGCTTCATACATTTATTGAGTGAAATATATGTTGGATGTATATGGAATGAGATTGTCCTTTATTCCATCCACTATTAGACGCATGGGCAATATATTTGTTTCTCTAAAATTTTATTTCTTTTCTTCACTTGATTAATTTACAGGCTTCTTTACTTTTCCTTTTAATATATCCAAGACTTTATTCTTCTTGAATATGAAATCTATACTCGTTTTCTATGCCCTGTAGTTGGAGGCTCCTTCTAGTTTTTTTTCTCCCTTCAATGAGTTAGACATGATTCTTGAATATAGTAGGATTATCCTCATATGATCTCTTTTCTTGATGACCCTTATTCAACTTATTAAGACTCATTATTCTCCTTTCAATATATATTTAGGTTTCCTTTTTCTTCCTTCTTAACCTTAGTGCTGACACCATGTTGGAAAATAATAAAAGAAGAAATATTTCCTTATGATGATAATTACTTGTCATATTCTTTTATTCTTATTAACTTTCTTATGTTATTATTTTATATTTGTTTCATAAACGAATTATCAAGTACAAAACATGAATATAAAGGACTCCAGATGTCGGAGGACAGCCAAGGAAAAACCCCTATACGTTGGAAAACCCAGTCAACAACTCTTCCTCCAGTAGATTCATATGATAGTGAGATAACCAAGACCTTAGACCAGCAAAAATTCCTCCTCCACCAAGTCAAAATTCTATGATATAGAAACCTTAAATATTCTCTTATTTTTTAATGGCTTTATCCCAACAACATCTCAGACACTTTGATCCCATTTACTACAACTACTGTAGACATTTCGATCTCCCATCAGCTAGAGATTTTCGACCCCCAACTTTAGAAATTCGACCTTGCAGCAGAGATGGAATTTAGGTCCCAGCTTTAGCGCAATAATTTCACACATGTGAGAGAAATTTAACCCAAAATTGAAATTTCCTCCTTCCAACTTATCTCTTTATTCTACAACAACTTCACACTTTTTATTGCAACTAGTTTACTGCACTTTTTATTGAAAATCTAACTCAATGAGAGAGTGTGACAAATGAGGTCAAGTTACTCCAATATATAGTCTTCTGGTGAGGTTGAATTACCTTGTTTGAGATTGACTTCATCTTCTTGACACCAAACTTGTGGAGGAGGCCTAAATGACCTATTTTACAATAAAATAATTTTCTTCTATGAAAAATAATACCCAAGAAGTGTTCTTTACAATATGACATGGACAAGGACACTTGAAATAAACCTTAGACGTCTATAATGGATACCTTTACCTAAAATAAATTGAGCCAAGCATGAAACCCATGCTTTAATAAGTCAATTTACATGATAATAAAAAAATATTTTCCTTTATTTTGATAAGTATATTTTATTATGACTCAAGTATAATTACAAAGATTGAACCTAGTTACATTCTTCAACTGGATCTTGCTCGTAGGGAAACATGATGATAGGTACCGACAACTGAATAAAATATGGTAGCAGTAGGGTAAAGGTGATAGAGATGACTATTATCACCTTGTGGTAAATGGATTTTTCATATTCAAGAAATATGATTTATGTGTTAGACAATAGTGAGCTCAAGAAGCTTATATTGAGGGAATTTCTTGTGAAGCCATATTCAGATCATGCAGGATATTAGAAGACTTTGGAAGAAATTAAGAATTTCTATCATTGGCCTAAATTGAAGAAAGAGGTGGTTGAGTTGTAATTTGAAAATTGAGTGTAAGCATCCAACTGGTTTGTTATAGCCTATTCTGATTCTAGAGTGGAAAGGAAGGTAATTTCAATGGACTTCATTTAATCTGTTCTAAGGACATCGAAGCAACATGATTCCATCATGGATGTTGTTGATAGGTTGAGTAAGGTAGCTCACTTCATCGCAGTGAAGTATACTAATTCAGCTAGTGATGTAGCTCAGATCTTCATTAGGGAGATAGTGATATTGCATGGCATTCACAAGAATATTATATCAGATAAAAGTGCCAAGTTCATTTCTAGGTTTTGGAAGGAGTTTTTTGCAGGCTTGACGAAAAAGTTAGCTTTCATCTCAGCTTATCATCCTTATACAAATGTACAGACAAAGAGGGTCAATAGGATTATTGAGACATGTTGAGGATGTATGTCATGCATCATCAGAGGAAGTGGGAAGAGAATCTTCCACTGGTGGAGTTTGCATATAGTAATGGGTAACAAGAGTCCTTGAAGATGAGTTCATTTGAGGCTCTTTATGGGTATATTTGTAATACTCCTACTAGCTAAAGCGGTCCTGTGAACTGGGTGGTAATTGGACAAGATTTCTTCGAAGATATGTAAAAATAAATGTGGGTTATTAAATTGAATATAAATGAAAAGAAGGTGTGGAAGAATATTTACGTAGATCAACATAGAGAATTCAAGGAGTTTCAGGTTTGGGAGTAGGTGTACTTGCGCATCAAGCCCAAGAGGAGCTCCTTGAGTATTATATCATGTTCCAAGACATCACCCCAGTATTGCAGGCATTTTGAGATCCTTGAGAGTATTAGGCCAATTTAATATAGACTTGCACTGTTACCAACAGTGAAATTACATGATGTTTTCCATGTTTCATTACTTAAGAAGTATGTCGAGGATGTTGATCATGTGATTAATTGGTATGTATTGTAAGTGGATCCACACAGGGAATTCCAACCAGGAAATCATTTCATTTTACAGTGCAAACAAATCATGCTCTAGAAATGAATAATCAAGCAAGTTAAAATCTAGTGGAAGCACTTTGGGCCTAATGAAGCTACATGGGAGATGGTTGATCAGATGTGGGCTATGTATCATTCCTTATTTTCTAGTTGATAAGATGAGTTTGATTTATGTGTTTTGGTTTATGTTGATGCATATGTCTATTATATATATTGAAATGAGCTGCATTATAAAGCTCCAATAAGTAGTGTGATGTAAATACTACAACTATTTGTGGTATAAACCTCCAATAAGCAATATGGTGTTCATGTTTTTAGCAGTTTGGTATGATGTCAATGTGCATTGAGTTGTGTTATAAACCTACATGGTCAACATTTTTTGTTGGTTATAAGTGGAATTGAACATTGAGGACAATGATCCCCAATTGGGGAGGGGTTTTTAATAGCCCTCGGTTGAGTTTCTATGTAAATAAAATAAGACCAAAGTCACGGGACACATATTCTAGGATGAATGTTGGGATAACACTTTAATGGGAATCACTTATGATTAATTAATGGTTATGGATATTGGAAAATGAATTGGCAAAGGAAAAGTGGAAATAATTAGCATTTATTTATGAAAATAAAGGAAAATACGAGAAAAGGAAGGTGAAGATACACAAATCGTCATGCAAAGGAAATTAGAGGAAAAATGAAGGAAAATGAAGAAAAAAGAGAGATCAATGATAAAAATATATTATAGAATAATTTTATGGCCTTTTGCTAGTTTTGAGTTGAGCTCTCTTTTCATTTACTCTCTCATACACTCTTGTACACTTAGGGAATTCTTGGAGCAGGCTTGGAGCACTCTAACATTTACTTCAATTTGGAGAAAGAAGTCAAAGGAAAGTATGGAGCACAAGGAAATAATTGGATCAATAACTACAAATAGATTGTGTAACATCCCCTAGTTGATTTCTTATGTAAATAAAAATAAAAAAATGGTCATGGGACATGCATTCCAAGATAAATGTTTGGAAAAACATACTGATGTGGATCAGTTGTGATTAATTGATGGTTATGGAAAGGCGTTGGCAAAGGAAAAGTGGAGACAATTGGAATTTTTATTTATGAAATAAATGAAACTAGGAGAAAAGGGAGATGAAGGGTCACCAATTTGCATGAGAGGGAAATTGAATGAAAAATAGAGGAAAATGAAGAAAATAGAGATCTCAATGATAAAAAGGATTATGAGGATAAATTCATAAACATTTTTCAGTTTTAGCTTGGATCTCTCTTCTATTCTCTCACTCTCTCATACTCTTGCACAAATTTTTCTTGGAGCACTCTTGGAGCATTTTGGAATACTTTTCATTTTCATAAACAAGGAAAACAAAAGAAGGGAAGCACAAGGGAACAGGTGGATCAACAACTACATATGGCTTGATTTGCAGGTAGTAGGTTGGATGTGTGATTTTCTTATTGATTTATGGATGCATGGTACATGCATGTGATTATTTGGCTATGTTTTTTCACTAGCATGGAGGATGTCTTGGATTAACATTGGTGTTATCCTTGCCTTTCCATTTCCTAGATAGTCACGGTGTTGTGGGTTTTTCCACTTGATTGTTTTCTGGTTGGTGCTGATAATTACTTATGGCTATGGGTTGGAATCTAAAAGCCCTAAACATCTTGGGTTGAATTATTGGTCCTGGAGCCTAGGTTGGAAAATTTCTCTAAAGCCTTTGGTGGGTTGAGTTAATAGTCTTGGACCCAGGTTGGACAAATTCTCTAGAGCTGTAGAAGGTTGTGGGTTGAGTAACTAGTTCCAGAGCCTTGGATAGCTTGGGTAGAGACCAATTCGGCTGGTTTTAGATATTTCCGACAATGAGAGGGAACCACTGGTTGAGGGTTGAGGTGGTTTGGCCTTTGGAAGCCTTGTTTTGGTTTTGTTTATTTTCGTCAATGAGATCCCACATTACTGCTTGGAATATGGTGCAAGGGTGATTGGCTGGAAGAGAGATTTGGTTCAGCCCAATCTATGGTTGGGTGGTATGTGGAAGTTCTTGACTTGGTTGTCTTTTGAATATGATAATAAGAGCTATTTTATAATTGTATTCTAAGAGTACTTGTTATTATGTGGCTTTGATGGTTTCTCTATCATGGTCATTATTTTGGTTAAATGTTGGTTATAAGCATAGTTCCATAATAGGTTCTAGTAATGGATCTTGATATTTTTTCTTTAGTTGATGAATGGTTAATGAATGCATGAGCTAAAAAAAATTATTGCAACTATGATGAGAGGGAATTAAACCTTCTTGGTGATTCTAGGATAACTTTCATACCCTTATGTTTAGATATTAATTCATGACCTTTATATTACATTTTCACACAATGTTTGACGAAACAATTGTCATGGTTAGGCTTGGTTAGGTCAGGTCCTTGATAAAATTTATCATGAATAGAATTTTCCTAATGCTATTTATCATTATGAAAATTATCACTAAGTTTTGAGAAGTGGTATGGAGACTATCTTGAAATGGTGGCTCAGAATCTAGCATTGTAACCTCTTACCTCTTAACTAGAGAATTTAGGCTGCAACCGCATGGATGAAGTGTTGTGCATGCTGTTGGAGGAATCCAACCACACTGAGTCCTTGTTGAGGGTGAAATTATGGGCCCAGGGCTAAGAAGAATGGGTACCAATCAGGGTTTTTATACCTGGGGTGCTTTTTCATCCTTTAAGTGACATCTAGTCCCTATTGGTTGCCGTGAGCTGTCAATTTGTAATCAATGGTCATCCCCACTTCGTTAATTTGATATAGGAGGTTGGGTCAGGTCATAGTAGCTCTTCCTCTCATGTTTACCCTGACAGGATAGTGAAATTTTTTAAATGTGGGTGCAGTGGTTATATATTGGTAGCAGATACACCAGATTCAGGACTTAGACGGGATTGGCTAAATGTGATTTTCATGCATGGATGCCAGTTTTTTTTTGTGTTCATTATGCATGCATTGTGATAGTCATTGTTTCCATTAGAGAAATTTTGAGGTCTAAAATGGGCCTCCTAAGAAAAATGTACAACCAAAATAAACTTTATAAGAACCAATAAGATTTAAGATGATGATGTCAACCATGGGGGATGATTCACCATTTTTGGGGTAAAAAAGTAAAAATATTAAAAATAATAAAATAATAAAAATACTTTTTCAACTTAAGTCCCTAATTTTTTACTCAAATTTTCTGTGGGAGTGCTCGTTGAATGAAAAAAATTAATTCCTCATCCAAGGATTACCCATGTTGCATACTTTCGATGCACCCTGCTACACGAAAAATGAGAAATACATGAAAAAATTGATTCTGATCACATTTTTTCATGTATTTCTCAGTTTTTGTGTAGATGGGTCAATAAAAAGTATGAAACATGGGTACTCCTTGGATGGGGAATCAAATTCTACATCCAACGAGTGTTCCCACTTGAAATTTGAGCAAACCCATAAGGAGATAAGTTGAAAATATGAGTTGAAAAAGTAGTTTTTACTTTTTTCCCTCTAAAATTTGATGATGTAATGTAATATTATTTTATTATTTCCACTATTAGTTTATAATTTCCTTAGGAGGCCCATTTTAGACGTCAAAATTCCCCTAATGATTGGTTTCGTCATGTATAGGTTTATGATGTTGATGTTGAGGTGATTCATATGTGGATTAAATTGTATATACATATGTTGTGTTAACTAAAATTGATCTTACAAATGAAATAACCTCCCCTGAACTTCATTGGGGCATGTTGTTATATTTATGTTTTGTTTATTTGACATGGTATGTTTGCAATAAGTAGAGGATCAAAGATGACAAGAAAAATAGTGGATTACAATTCACTTCATTCTCCATGTAGATTAGATGATTAGCATGGTGATGAACACTCCCCTAACATAGCAGACACATTGAGGAGTTTGAAATCAAATATTAGAAGTTGCAAGGAGGATACTAATAGAATAATCCAGTCACAGGAAAGACTTGCTAGAGCACATGAAAAGAAAGCATAGGTTAATTTAGTAATCCCTCAAAGTCTATCATATTTGCAGGCATAGGGACCACAAAGGATCAGTCTGGGATGATAGGAAAGGATCAATGGGGCATAAGGAAGCAAGTCTTAGTCAAGAAACATTTTTGATAGGGATGATACAGTCGGAGATGGTAGGTTCTTGGATACACTTGAAGAGATGAGTAATCATCATGGGTTCTATTCTGGTTCTCGTTCAGAGAGACAACATCATCATCACCATCACCATACGTATAGGAGGAGTGAGAAGCAGTACAGTCTAGAAGAGTTCAAGAAAGAGAATCCTCCTACATTTGATGTAGAAATGAAGAAGTCATGGGATGTAAAATATTTGTTTCTTGGGATGAATAAGTTCTTTATATTTCATTATTACTTAGATAATATTAAATCCAGGATAAATACTTTAAATCTTAAAGGAAAAGTAGACATTAGGTGGGAATATGTGAAGAATCTTAGAGGCATTTGAGAATAGGAACTGACTTGGACTGATTTCAATAGACTTTTCAGGAACACGAATCTATCTGAAAGATACTATGATGACAAGGAAAAGGATTTCTATGAGTTGCAGATGGGATCTGCAACCGATGAGGAATATAGTAACATATTCTTCAAGTTGATGAGATATGTTTATTATCTTAAGGAGGAGAAAGAAAATATTCAAAGATCCATCAGTGGTTTTTCGGTGTGATTCAAAGACATGATTGAGTTTACTGAGCCTAAATTATTGGAGGCAGCCATATGAAATTTGAAGTACTTTTATGAGAAATCGAAGTGCAATATAGAGTACAAGTATGATTATAAAGGTAATGAGAAGAATAAAGGAAATTGGGTTGAGAAGAGAGGAAAACCTCAAGATATAGATGACAAGCAGAATGCAGAACTGCACAAGACATTTAATGCAGCTGACAGAGGTCAGGGATTTCAGTTTGAGGAGTAGAGTATGGGTGATCGTAGGAAGCCTTTATAGTGTTGGACTTGTAGAAAGGACAATCACAAAATGATTTTCCATAGGATCGGGTTGGCATACTAAATATCTACAGTGCTCATGAGGCACAGGTAGTAGGGGATGTCAAATAGAGTATTCCTCAGATTTATGTAGCATTTGATAATCATAAGGATGATCATTAAGAATATATTATAGAGATGGAAGGTAATCATTGTGATCAATTTTTTTCTATTTTGATTGACCCTAGATTAAACTATAGTTATATAAATCCTAACTTGGTGCATAAGTGTCTTTTGAATAAATAAGTGTACTCAAATTCTTGATATGTTCAGTTGGAAACATGTACTAAGAAAAGAGTTCGTCATTGAGTAAGATATTGTGCATTTGAGTTGAACGTTATTTCTACATCAATGCATATAAATGTGCTTATGTTTGGTTCATATAGTATGCTATTGGGTATGAATTGGTTGTACATTCACGGGACTAAGCTAGATTGTTATGATAAGGCTATTGAGTGCTTGGAAAATGAAGAAAATAGATGTCTCTTCAATAAAAAGGCTTCTGAGGATCAGTTGGTACCGTTTTTTAGTGCATTTTTGGAGCTCTCTCGTTTTTATTTCTTTCTCTCCCTCTCACTCTTGGACACTTACAGTTTTTGGAGCACTATGGAATTGGAGCAAGGAAAGAAGGTAGGAAAAAGGAGGAAACAAGCAAGGAGGAGCATGAATGAAGAAATTACAATAGGATCCTTGGCAGGTATCGATTTGCATGTGTATTTTGTTGTTATATTTCATGGGCATGATATTTCGTGTGGTTCTTTGTTATCTTGGCATGGGTATTTCCAGGTGTGACATTGTATTAAGCCTAGCCTTCCCATTTCCAGATGGCCATGGTGTTGTGGAGTTCTCATGTTTTTGTTTAGCTGGATTACTGAATAAATTTGAATTTGAGTGGGGTGGATCTCTGAATTGATATAACGCATGGCATAGTAACCCCTGAAATTTATTGTGGGTTATGGTAAATCCAGATAGTGTGTTTCCACGGTAGGCCTAAGAATATTCAACTGGTGAGTGGTGGGATATACGATATATCCTAAGGTGGTTTTCTCTCCATCAGACCTAGGAATCCTAGGTTTTGGATATACGATAAAGAACGGAGCATATGTCTCATTTTAAGGCCTATTAACCCCTGATTCAGACTATGGGTTGTGGTAAATCCTAAGAGACTAGGAGATAGGAAAATTCCTTATGTTTAGGTGGACATAGTCTGGTGATATCCATGCTTGTTTTGACCTATTGATCTGGTGTATATCACGGTAAATCCTGGTTTATGATTGATAAGGGTGAGGTGGTTTAGGCTTGGGATGCCCTAGTTTGTTTTTAGGTTTGAGTCCCACATTCATGTTGGGAATATGGCAAGCGGGTGATTGACTGAAGAGAGATTTGGCTCAGCTAATCTATGGTCGGGTGGAACATGGAAGTCCCATCTTTGTTTGGGTTTTACGCTCATTAATGAGAAGATCATTCCTTTTGTATTTTGTATAATTTACTAGTTATTATGTGGATTCTATTACTTTTGTATCCATGGTATTTATGTTGTTATTATGCTGGTTATAAAAATGTATTTTATCAGTGATAACATATGGCTCAATCTATGTTTTTACTTGTAAATGAATGCATAATGTATCTATGGTCAAAAATATTCTATTTAAGCTTATGATGTAAGGGATCAATTATTATTAGCGATTCTAACATAAGTATGAGACCCCTATGTTTAAATCTATTGTTTACACCTGTAGATGCAAATTTTGTGACATGTTTGAGGAAATGGTCGTCATGGCTGGGAGGGGTCCAAATGAGTTCATGATGATGTGATTAATTCCATACCTTTTTTTTAATTTTATTTATCCTCTCCTAAATTTTCATGAAGTTCTGGGTAGTGACTTGGGCTCTAGGGCTAAAAAGGTGGCACCAATCCCGGAGTTGCATGCACAAAACTAACTTTTTGGTCCCCCACAATGACCTTTCATTGACATGCCTGTGGTTATAAGAATCTAGCCGCTACATTTCCCTTACATGCCCACAACTAACGATCAAAAGGGTAAAAAATAAGCTCCCCCTCAAGGTTCAGGGGTCTGGAAGGTTGGGTTACCTCCTGTAGGTGTTGTTGATGTTATGTAAGGTATGTTTGTCAATTTTATGTTGGTTCCACTTCCTTAAGGTAATCTAGGAGGTTTAATCTCATATTAGTAGCCTCTCATCCCATGTTTACCCTGGTTGTCTGGTTACTTTGGTAGATGTGTGAAGATGGTGTTACAAAGTGGTATCAGAGCATGGTTCAACCCTTGGAATGGATGAACAGTGTGTTGAACATGCGTTATGTTGATTTCTTATGTGTTTCTCATACATATGTTGTATGTGGTTGTTGCATTCATGTTGTGTTGGTGATTCTGGCAGTGGTGTCACCATGGAAGTGTTGATTACATGTTTTCATGTGTATATCACTAATTGGGTGTTATTATTGTTTATTTATTGTGTGTGCGTACTTACTTGCATATTGTTACATGTTGTATATGCATCGCTTGTGTATGCTAGGTCACATATTGGCCATTCTTGTGTATTTTCTGTTCATGATTTCTTGTGTAATGTTATGTGTTGTATGTGCATTGGTCAATTATGTTGGGTTACATGTTTCTTCTTCTCGTGTATCGCTCATTCTTATGGTTTTTTGTATGGTCAAGCTTGCATTGGTGTGCATTTGGTATGGTCATACATGGATGACTTGGCTCCAACTAGATTGAAATTTATATGTTTATATGCCAAGAAATTATATGTTTATATGTTTTCATGATTATATATACATGTATTATGTTGATTGGTTGATTTGCAGGAAGTATCCTCCCCAAATTACACAAAGGTACATTGGTTTATTGTTATTTGGTTTGGCTAAAATATTATATCTTGTGAGAGAATTATCAACATTGATAGAAATATGGTAGACTACACTGACTCCCCCCATGATTCATATGGGCAACATGGTGGGAATTATTCTGATCTGGTATACACACTGGGAAGCCTAAAGGAAGAAATGAGGAGGTGTAAGGCAATGAAAAGCTCATACAGGCACAAGAGAAACAAGAAGAGGTGAACGCAATAATTCTTCAGAGCTTGTCAAATTTGTAGTAACAAGGGCCATTATAAATCAGTTATGGGCATGAGGATAGAACTAAAGGGGGATATGGTAATAGGTCTCCTATTAGACACAAGTTATATAGAGCAGATACAATGAAAGATGGCAGGTTGTTGAACACTCTGGATAGGTGGGGTGATGACTACAGGTACCATTCAAGTTATGGTTCAGCTAGACATCATGATCGTCATCAGTATCACCCTTACAGGAGTGGTGAAATTTTATACATGTTAGATGAATTTAAGAAGGAAAAGCCACCTACTTTCGATGGGGAATTGAAGGAACCAGAAGATGCAGAGGCTTAGTTACTTGAATGAACAAATTATTTTAGTTTCATGGGTACTCAAATAACATGAAGGCCAATATTTATATCTTCAATTTCATAGGTAAGGCAGAAATATCGTGGGAAGATGTGAAGTGGGTTAGACACATCAAGAAAAATGACTTGATTTGGAACGAGTTCAAAATAATTTCAGGAAGGAATATTTGTCAGATAGGTAATATGACAACAAGGCCAAAGGATTGTATGACGTAAAGATGGGATAAATTATAGATGAGGAGTATACGACAATGTTTTTGGAGCTAATGAGGTATGTACCATATCTTGAGGATTATAAGGCTAAGGTTGAACAAATTTTCAATGGTTTTCCTATAACATCTAGAGATTGGATTGATTATGATGAGCCTCTGTTACTTGAGGAAGTCATTGGGAACCTGAAGCATTGATGTGAATAATTGAAACACAAAAATGAGTCTCTAAAAGGATGGAAAGGGAAGGACAAAGGAAAATGGTAGCCTAAGAGAGAAAGGCCTTATAGTGTAGATGAGAAAGAAAATGTGGCACCACAAAATAATTTTAATGTATTTGGACAGGGATATAGGCCACAATAGTAGCATAGATCACATCAGTAGCATGGAGGTAATTGTATGGGATTTTTGGTTTGTTGGGCATGTAGTGAGGAGCATCTTAAGAGACATTTTCCATAGAATGAGGGAGGAAGACCTAATATATACAATTCACAAGAGGCACGGACTGTTGGGGATATTGGACAAAGCTTTCCTCACATTTATGCAGTAGTGGAAAACAAGAATGGATATCTCCAGACTTCTATCATTGAGATGGATGGTAAGCTTTGTGATCAATCTATTACTATTTTTATTGACTCTGGATCTAATTATAGCTATGTTAGTCCTAACTTGGTGGATAAGTGTGGTTTGAGTTAGGAAATGTAAGTAGAATCTTAGTTAGTGCAGTTTTCCACTAGTAAAAAGAAAATATTTCACCATTGGGTAAGATATTTTACATTTGAGTGAAATGGTATGGCTACAGTAGTGCACTTGAACATATTTCCATTGGGTTACTACAATATGCTATTGGTTATATCTTCACAGGACCAAGTTAGATTTCTATGAAAAAGCTATTGAATGTTTGGATGATAATGGAGAACCAAGAGATTTATAGGGAAAGGAGAAAGCCACATCAATTAGGATGGTGACATCTATGCAGGCCAAACATAGTCGCAATGTGTGTTATTTGAAATTTCTATATCTAGTAACAAAGGTAAAGAGGTTGAGGATGAAAATGTGTTGAATAGGTATCCTATTTTGCAACAGTTTCACGTTGTATTTCCACCAGATATTTTAGAGTTTCCAATGCATAGGTAAGTATAATTTTCTATTTAGTTGGTACCAGTTGCAACTCCAGCATCAAAATTACCATACATGATTAGTACACTAAATCCGTTAGAGTTAAAATTGCAGTTGAAGGAAATTTTGAGCAAAGGGTACAATAGACCAAGTGTATTTCCATGGGGTTCATCGATGTTGTTCGTGACAATAAGGATGGTACTCTTAGACTATGCATTAACTATAGGTAGGTGAATAAAGTGACCATCAAGAATAGGTACCCATTATCGAGAATTGATTATTTGTTCGATTAGATGAAGGGAGTATCAATGTTCTTTAAGATCGACTTGAGATCAGGATATCATCAGGTACTCATAAAAGAGCAGGACATCTACAAGACCACATTCAGGACCAGGTACGAGAATTATGAATTTTTTTTAGTTACATTCAGTTTGAATAATACCTCGGCTACATTTATATGTTTTATGAGCAATGTGTTGCATCCTTATTTGGAAAAAATGGTGATTTTATTTATTGATGCCATATTGGCATATTCTAAAAATGAGGAATAGCACGTCGAGCATTTGGAAATAGTGTTGAGGTTTTTTAGAGAGAATCAGTTGTATTTTAAGCTCAGCAAATGCAGTTCCTTCTAGACTGACGTACATTACTTGGGACATGTTGTCTTCAAGGAGGGAATTTTAGTAGATCCAAAAAAGATAAGAGTCATCATGGAGTGGGTAGCTCCTAAGAATGTATATTAGATGAGATCATTTATGGGATTGGAAAGCTACTCCATGAGGTTCATCAGGAACTTCTCACAAATTGCCTATCCTATTACATCGTTACAGAGGAAAGGTAACAATTTTTATTAGATAGTGGAGTGTGAAGCTAGTTTCGAGTAGCTTAAGCAGTTCTTGACACATTCTCCTATGTTAAATATTATAGATTCAGAAAAGGAGTTTATAGTGTGTACATATTCTTGCAAGATAGGACTTGGTGGAGTCCTTATGCAAGATGAAAAAGTGGTATGCTATGATTCATTATGGGAATTTTGAGGTCTAAATTGGGCCTCCTAAGGAAATTATAAAATATTAATGGAAATAATAAAATAAGATTAGATTACATCATCAAATTTTAGAGGGAAAAAACGAAAAACTATTTTTTCAACTTGTATTTTCAACTTATCTCTATATGGGTTTACTCAAATTTTAATCGGTAACACTCGTTGGATGCATATCAAACCAAGTAGTACCCATGTTGCATAATTTTGATGAACTCTGCTATAGGAAAAATCAGAAATACATGAAAACATGATTGCAATCACGTTTTTTCATGTATTTATTTTTTTTCATATAGAAGGGTCCATCAAAAATATGCAACATGGGCACTCCTTGGATGAGGAATTAATTTTGCATCCAATAAGTACTCCTTCTCAAAATTTGAGTAAAACCTTAGGGAGACAATTGAAAATACAAGTTGAAAAAGTAGTTTTATTATTTTATTATTTTTTAATCTATTTACTTTTTTACCCCAAAAATGGTGAATCATCCCCCATGGTTGACATCATCATCTTGAATCCTATTGGCTCTTATAAATTTTATTTTAGTTGTTCATTTTTCTTAGGAGGCCCATTTTAGACCTCAAAAGTTCTTTAATGCATGGAAGCTAAATGAACATGAGAATAAATACCCGACACATGATCTTGAGCTAGCAACGATCATACATGCACTGAATATGTGGACGCACTATCTTCTTGGTAGGTAGTTTTTATTTATGAGTAACCACATTGAGTTGAGGTAATTGTTTGACCAACTGAATTTTAATTCTAGGTAGGCTAGATGGTTGGGAACGATCAACAAGTTTGAATTTAAGATTAGGGACATCAAGGGAATGGAGAATAAGTCTGCAAATGCTCTTAGTAGGTGAGTACAGGTAAATAACTTAGCAGCGATGAGTTCCTATGGGACAAACTTACAGGATATGATATTGTAGGCAATTCAACAATATCATAGGTATATTAATATTGTGCACAGGTTGTAGCAGAGTACAGGTGTTGGTATAGGTATAGGTACAAGTGTTGGTATAGGTACAGGTAGAGATATTGGTACTTGTACAGGTATAGGTGTTGGCACAGGTACAGGTACATGCAGTACAAGTATAGTTAAATGTATACAGGATTTTGATTATCATCTTACTGCAGATGGATTGGTCAGATTTAGAGAGGGAATATACATACCCAAAATAATTTAGCTCAAGAAGGTGATATTGAGGTAGTTTAACGCGAAACCATATTCGTGTCACCCAGGCTACCAGAAAACATTGATTGTATTAAAGAGGTTCTACTATTGGTCAAATCTAAAGAGGGATGTGGAAGAATTTGTAGCTAGATGGTTTTCCTAAGACAGTTAGACAACATTATTCCATCATGGTTGTTGTGGATAGGTTAACAAAGGTTGTGTTAGGGTCGTATAATTTATAGGATCTCAAAGTGATTGAGCATTTCATATTTGTGATTTTACATTGTAAATAATTTATTTCCAAAAATATATATAAAAGAAAATTAAAAGAGGGTATGTCAAAATAATGATTAGAGAGAAAAAGACAAAGAGAAAGAAAGTTGAAAAGAATAAAAGAAAATAAGAACCCCACAAAATAAAAATAAAAAAATAACACTGAAAGTGTTGCAAATTCAAATGCCACTAATTATAGATTAGTTTTCTTTCTGTCATCATCAAATAATATTGCATGAAAGCTTCTTTAAAAATGCCACAATGAATAGATTTTTATTCAAATTATATAGCTTAATCATGATTGAACAATTGTTAATTTTTGTTAATTAGTTTAGTGAATAAATATTTTCCAAACAATTTAATCTTCGGAAATTAGTAGTTAGGTAAAACAGAAATTGATTCAAGTGCTTAATGTGAATCAGCAGGAGAAATAAGTGATAGAGTACGTTATATTTTTTTATAAAAAAAAAGTGATGTGGGTTTTCTAGCTTAAATGCACCATAAGAAGAAAGAAGAAAAAATGTTATCTTAGAAAAAGAAATGAAATTCAATTGGTAGGTAGAAGTGTGTTCGATCCTTGAAAAGTGTAAAATTGGTTATCCCAAAGTTATGGTTTTAAAATGTATTTATGCATATGAAAGAAAAAAGGGATAATATGATTTTATCCTAACTCTAAGTATTTGGGGCGCATTAATGAAAATCTTGGCATATTACCATATATCCTAAGTTTTATATTCTCATTAAACCTCCCATTACCTGAAAATTCATCAAGTCACATCACTTTAAAGTCTGCTCATATATCCACCCATCATTTCCTCCGCTCCCAATCCAACGAACCACATACGTTTTCACGCCCCCTCTCCATCTGAGCTATATCACCAGGAGGGGGGCCCGAAAAAACTTGTTTCAACTTTTGGGCCCACAACAACTTGGCGGCTCTTATGTGTTTCACACCCCCCTCCACTCATATTTCTTACCATCTCATACCCCCCCCCTTAAAAATTGCTTTATGTCGCAATACCGAAACCGCTCACCTATCCGTTGTGCCCACCAATATTGTCATGAAAAATCGCATATGCTTGTTTCCAATTGCTTCCCTTCCTATGTAAAACCATCCATTAATACATTTAATTAAATAAATGACCGTTAATATAACGGATCCGTGCCACAATCAACGGAAAAAACCTAACTGTGTATAAAACCACACATTATAAACCTATTTAACTTTTACCTTGCTCGTTTCTCTACAGTTTCCGTTCTTGTGACAGGTTTAGAGAGCCCTGGATCATTTCATTAGGTCATTACCAATCCTAGTACCACATCTGCTGCACCTTCTTCACCAATCCAAAGTTTTACACAGTCCCAGTAAACCTATTCTTTTCTGAACCCTTTCAATTCTCTGAAACAAATTGAATCATGCCTCCTACTAAGTAAATCTAGGATGAGCCATTTAATCCATTGATCCATCCTCCTATTGATCTATACCATATCCCACTGGCTGACAGAGATTAAAAAATTCTTGAAACTCTCTGTGAATTTGAACGTTTCGAGATGTTTTTTTCGTTAGAGGACAAATACATAGATAAGCCAGATGACATTGGACTGTGGGAATCAAACCTACCTCACTATATTTCACCCGATAGCCACATTGCCCCTTAATTCATATTGAAATGTTAGGCCTACTACATACCTATCCAGAGAGCCATAATTTCCCCCGCAGGTGAAATTATCTTCACTATTACTGTACAATCCATCGATCAAATGATGCAAGCACCTTCTGTAGAAAATGGAACCCCTTTCTCCCAAGCAGCCCTTAATGAATTTTACCAGAAGCTAGATCTTGTCAAAAAGTATAAACCCCTTGAACTTTTCCTAGCTGAAGATACTCAGTTGCCTAGAAGTAACCCTCCTTACTCCTCCTCCATTTTCCATGACATATCCAAGAAGATAATCACAGTCATTTCATACCTCCTTGGATACTATTCTGAAAATTGGGTAGATGAGCCAATCATAGGTTTTCTTTGCATATTTTCTATGGATTCTAAACTATCTATCGTTTTCAATTTCAGCCAATTCCTATCAGATAGTATTCGTTACCAATTCGTCAAATTTCAGACATAAGGGGTGTTTAAATATTCCTCTATTCTAATTTACATGTTTCTATATTTCAGAGGAGATAGATTTAAATTTGCAATGCAGAAATTGGATGATGATGGCAATCATCATTCAGTCATCTTTTGGACCACAACAGTGATGAAAGAGAAGAAGGAGTATTCATACATACAGTTCATTGAGTTGTTTGTACATCCAGTAATGATCCTTATTAGCAGTACAGTTGAACCAAGAGTCGGCAAGGACATTAAAAGGATTCTACATCTACCATATCAACCAAAGACATGTGACTGGTATTTACACCATAACTACATAAGAGTTGAGAGTTTATGGTTATGATTTTTCTCCTTACAAGCTTCTAAAATTCCTCCAAATGAGGATTTTTTCTTTAGAGTACATTAGGAAGATGTTGAATGCTGATGAAATCCATTTTGTATCAACAAAGAAGAAATCACAGTTTAGGATTAAAACACAGATTGGGCCATTTATTTGTAACATCAGGTCAGCAAGGGAAGAATTAGAAAGGATCTTGAAGGAAATGAAGTTCAGTCTCAGCTTTACCTGGTGCTATGATTCATTGGGAAGCATTTCAAAATTAAGGGTAAAAAATAAGACTACTCCTTATATAAATACTCATAGGCCACAAATAGTGAAGTACATGAACCAAATGGATTGGGTTGAAAACACTTTACAGGAAGCTGAGGAGAAGCTAGTCTCCACTTCTACATCACAAACTCCAGTCCCATAGGAAAAAGCAGGAAAAATACTAAGAGAAGAAGAGTCACCTTCAATGACTGATACAACAAGAAAGGAGTTCAAGATAATGTACAGAAAAATAACCAAACTCAATCCTAAAATTAATCCAAATAAAGATTCATAACAAGAGTTTGTCATAATTACTAAGGAGACACATACATCCTCTCAAGTTGGTGGGAAATCCACCCTTATCCTGCTACTTCTACAGCTTCATAGGACCAGAAACAAGCTATTTAGAAAACTAAGGTTGTCTCAGGGGAGAAAGATAAAACAATGTTTGATACATTTAGAGAAATCAAGCTGAAGAATGAGATTTTGAAGAACAGTACATACAACCAATTTTGTAAGCATACTTCCCGTTATAAGAGTAGGTTGTTGTCAGCATTTAACTCAGAGAAAGGTAAAATGCAAATGGCCTTTCTTGAGGCACATATTTAACAGCCTAAGACAATAGCTGACTACAAGAAAAATTCATTTGAGTTTGACATCAAAGACATTCATCCCATTGATAAAATGGATATGCACAACCAAACAAGAGAAATTATTTTCTCTACCTTAACTAATACAGCCATGGGTTTATCTAAATTGTAGGTTTCCTTGGCAAACACTGATTCACATCTAAAGATAGAGAAATCTCCTCTCTTGCCAAAGATACAAGGATAAAATATTTGAAGGAATTTGTAGTCAAGATAGGATATGAACCCTCCAACCTGAATGTTGTAGAAGAAATAATAAAAAAGAAGAATGATGACATAGCAAAATTGGGAAAAAAACTAAATTTGTTAGCCATAGAAGACCCTCTCACCAAATGCATTGAAGAAAATCAGTCTCAAAATTCTGATATGATGAAACTCATCATGGAGAAAAATGCACAGTTGAGAGAGATGGAGAGAGAAATGGAAAAAATGATAAAAGAGAGGAAGCATACTGCAAAATTTCCATGGTTTTGTTGGAGGTTGTACCTCTTACACCCATCCCCACAGATACAACTTCTACAACAAACACAACAAATGGTGTAGAACAGTTGAAAAAGGCAGTGGAGAATCTGTCTATCTAGATAGAGGAAATCAAGAAGTTGCAAGATCAAGTCAAAGTCTTACAGGATAAGATATCAGGAGTGAAGCCTCACATGCACTAGAAAATTACATAGCTCAAAAATTGATAGAGAGGTTGTAGAAGTTAGGGAGAGAATCATCCATTGTATAGAAATTGGGCCAAGTCAAATAAATCATCTGGACGAATATCATTGAATCCATTAATAAAATCCAACCCTACATCCATATTATTTTTGAACAAAACAAGTTGATTGTAAAGGCTAATGATGCTATCAAAACTATCAAATAAGAGCTTGGGGATATGCTTGCAACAACCAACAACATTATCAAGTTCCTGAAATCCAAGAACATATATGAGCTAGATGACTTGGGAGTGGATGACAAAACAGGGACCATTTTAGAAGTGAAAAATATTCTTACTATGAAGAATCTAATTGTTCATCTGGAAGAGAAATTCCATAGCTTAGAGATAGCAGTGAACAGTTTTTTCAGTAGGATTGAGCCTTTAACATAGAAGATCTTGCCTTATTTTTTTGTGATTAATGATAAGCTGATAACTCGTTAAGACTATGTGAATAAACTAAGGGAAATTTCCAGATACACTATCAAATTCTCCAATATCAAAGGCACCATGATAGGTAAAGCATTATTGGAAGCAATGAGCAATGATATTTTCGTTCAACATGAGGTAAACCACATCTTCGTGGTAAAACCTACTTTTGTAAGATACAATGAAGTGGATGGAATTTACCGAAATGTAATCAAGTTACTATCTCAGATGAAGATCAATGGGATAAACTGTGTGAATTACAAGAATAAAAGATAATTAAGGATAATTAGTTGTAGCCAGCACAATAGCCAGCACAACTCAAAAATAGGTTCAATCAACAACTATTTCCTTTAAAATAGTGAGATAATTCTAGATCACCTCCACCGAGCCTATTTTTTGTCATAGTTAGAGTTTATTATTCAATTGGTGCTAGTAATAAGTTTATGTTGAGACATCATTAATGTAATCAATATTGTAAAGGATTAGTATAAATAATTCATTGTTAGAAGTATTCTAGGTTCGTTATTGAATATATTTTTCCTACAGAGCATTGTAACTCTCCACATTTTATTGGAGCATTAATAATACAGGGAATTATTACAAGATTCATGTGGTGTATTCAATGATGAAGTTCTTCTATTGTAAATGTGTTTTTTCATTGTATTTCCTTTCTCTGTAAACATCTGAAAAATCTTAATTTTAAAATAGAAAGTGTGATGAATAATACATGTTAATTAGAACACCTTATTCTGGCTTCCTTTTGTTGGAAATGTTGTCATTGATGGCAATGAAATTGGAAAAGATAGGAGCAGCACCTAAAATATCCATAAGGAAAAAGAGACAGAGAGGTCGCAGAGGCAGCAGATGAAACAGAGGAATTAGAGATAGAGTAGTAGAGTTGAATTAGGGGTTTAATACAGTTTGCAAAGGAGATGAAAAAAGGGAAAGCTGCTAGGAAGAGACAAGGTAATATATTGAAGGAAAACTTGAATGAAGAGACAACGTAATAGATTGAAGGACAGCTTGAATATATGGCCAATATTTGTATATGTTAATGAAGAACTGTGAAAATTTTGTTAAGTATGGTTGAGTAAATCTGGAAATATATGACCTGTGTGATCAATTTCATAATGGGCAGAGGATACCTACGGTGCCTGGAAAGGAATGAAATCATTGTTGCAGAGTTAGGAATATGTATTATATGTGTATTGACTGATGCAATTCCTGTGTGGAATCTCCTGAACCTCTATATGAGTCTCTCTGTATGGAGTTAAATGTGAAACTCTGTTGAGGAATCATGGTAGTAGGATTCGAATTCCAGGATGAGACCTTCTTGTAATGAAGAACTGGCTTAGTTTTATTTTTGCAGTCATGGAACTACTTGGTTGAATATATGAGGGGCTCTCGAGGCATTCAGTGTATCCATGGAAGAACTCAATGGTGACAGAGATATGATGCTTTTGAATGTATAGGTAGAAGTGGAACTGTGACAGGATAGAACTCTGAAAATGAAGGCTGATATATTATATATATATCATAGCAGAATTGAAGAATGACATTGAATTGTCACAAGTTAATATTTGTAAGGAAATCCCGTTGGAAATCCTGCCAAAGATTGACCAGAGTTATAGCGCAAACCCAGACTAACCCTTTGGAATCATGAATGGAACCTTGAGCGAAGGGCGGAACCTCGAAGGAGGAACAGTGAAGGCGGTTTATGGTTTTCATCGCACCGCTTTCAACAGGCAAGCGATATTCAAGAGGTGGGGAGCGATTCCATAGAACGGGCGACACGCGTCCCTGTACGATTTTACAAAACTGCTTTTCACTATGCACCATCGCGCGTTATAGTTCGACCCAGGACGCCCAGCGATATCGTTGAGCACCGTTGATCTAGGAAGGGTTCATCGGATGGTTGTCATTTGTTGAAGATGCGTGAATATTAACACAGATACGGCGGACCATCGCACGTTAACGTTCGGCATCGGAGGTCGAGCGATATGTATATACACTGTTGATCTGGAAGCTTGCTAATCTAACGGTGATCGGACGCTGGACTTGCACAAAGTTTACTGTGGTATGATGGGTTTATTGGATTGGCTATTGACTATGTTTGTGGGCCCAGGGTCAAAGGTTTATCGTAAGATTAATTTATTTGGAAGCATTGGATATTTCTATAAAGTCCGAAGGGTTAAAATTTAGACATAAGGTTTGGGAATTCAAATGTTGTAAATATATTTATTTATCAATTTATTTAAAATTGATAAAATAAAATTTAAAAGGAGATCAAAAATCCTCGTGGGATAAAATAAAAGGAATACTAACAGAGGAATACCATTAGTGGTTCGTGGTTTTGACTCATGGTTTTAATAAAGGAAAAACTATATAAGGAGAAGAAAAAATAGAGAACGAGGTGTGCATTGTAAGGGTTGTGAACGAAAAATTTCTCCAAGGAATATCTGTATGGGTGAGCTCTATTCTTAACTGATAAATCTGAAACTACGATGCACCCATGGATAGAATGATCTGATGATGATGAATCTATGGTTTTGAGCAACGGACGAAATCATGAAGAACTGGTGTGAGTGTACTGAATGAATAAATCTAGTGGCCTGCAAGGTATGTCATGTGGAAACTGGTGGATCCAGTATGAAAATTGATGAAATGTGTTCCACAGTAGTGCTAAGGGTCGAAGCCTTCAGTGAGGGGGTTGTAGCTCCCTTCCAGTGGTAGCTGGTAAACAAGAGCAGGGGGTAGTAGCTCCCTTCCAGGAGAGGCTGGTAAATGAGAGCAGGGGGTAGTAGCTCCCTTCCAGGAGAGGCTGGTAAATGAGAGAAGGTTGTAGCCTTCTGCAGGTGGGTGTCTACTTGCTGGTATAAGTCTGCACCAGCATATATTGTAAGAATTTTTCTCTATAATAAATAGTGAAGACTGAGATTACAGCAGCGGTGGTTTTATCCCGAATTGGGTTTCCACCTTAAATCCAGGTGTTCATATGTGTTGTTTATGTTTGATGGTTTTTTATTTTATTTCTTTTCATGCTTAATGCTTATCTAATGCAATGCTCTAATTAAAGACATAACAAGATATCTGGACATACATGTTGGATGTAGTACTGTAATATATGGTTTTAAGAGAAAGAAAAGAAAAATTGTTCAGCCCTAAATACTGATTCACCCCCCCCCCTTCTCAGTATTTTTCCCAACAATTGGTTTCAGAGCAGGTCCTTCTGAAAAATCTTAGCCACTAGAAGGAAGATCAAGCAAGATGAGAAATCAAGATGGAACAACATCTATCAGGCCTCCGCTCTTTAACGGAAACAATTTAATCTTCTGGAAAACAAGGATGAGATCCTATCTTCAGTCTCTGGGAGCAGAGGTATGGGAAATTGTTGAAGGAGGATATCAATATCCAGCTGTAGTACCAACAGATCCGACGAAAAGAAATAATTATGAAACAAATGCAAAGGTGGTCAATGCTCTATTGGGAAGTCTAACTGAATCAGAATTTGTCAAAGTCATGCAGCTGAAAAAAGCAAAGACAATATGGGACAAAATTATTCTAAGTTATGAAGGTGATGCAAAGGTAAAAAGTGCTAAACTCCAAACTCTTAGAATTCAATATGAGAATCTAAAAATGGATAATGAGGAGAGCATTGCCAATTTATTTTTACATCTTGATGATATTGTAAATCGTATGAGAAATCTGGGAGAAACAATAACCGAATCTACTTTGGTTGAGAAAGTTTTAAGATCACTAACGGCAAAATTTGAGTCAAAAGTTTCTGCTCTTGAAGAAAAGCAGGATCTTCAAAATCTTATTGTGGTGCAACTTCATGGCATACTAACTGCATATGAAATGAGAAGAGGAGGACCATCTAAAGTCAAAGAAGCAGTCTTTAGAACTTCTACAAAAGGGAAGGAAGTACAAAAAATAGAAGGATCAGGATATATCTCAGAAGAAGATGAGATAAACTTTGTAAAGAAACTTCAACTTGGCACAGGACGGTTCAGAGGTAAGCTTCCTTTCAAATGTTTTGATTGTGGAAGAGTTGGTCATTATGTTGCTAAGTGTCCTTATAAAGAAACACATAAAAAAGGGAAGGAAGTAGCAAAAAGGAATAAGAATCGTTTTAGCACTAGAAAGAGTTACTATACTCATGAAGACAGTGATGGGTTATCTGATAGTGAGGAAGAATGTGAACAAGATATTAAACTTCTCATGGCATTTGAAAAAGAATCTAGAGAAGAAAAGGATACTTTTGTGGATGCTCTAGAAGACAGTGATTTTCTTGATGAAAACAATAAACTCAAAATATTCTTATAAGAGAGTAAAATAACCATAGAAACTCTGAAAAATCAGCTTGAAGAAAAAGAGAAACACAATGAGAAATTAGAATGTGAAGTAGTAAGTCTAAGAAAATAACTTGAGAAAGTAAAGACTCTGAATCTTAGATTTGCTAAAGGATCCGAAACCTTAGATGAGATTATCAAGGTACAACGTTCTCCTCTTATAAAGACAGGTCTTGGATATATCAGAGAATCTTCTCAGGCTTCAACACCAAATTATCTAAAAGCAGTTACAGCTGGTTTACAACATGCTGCCACTCAGCAAGGGAATAAAGAATCTTTACAGATAAAACATGATCATCTCAACTTAAAGAAAACTAACATGAATGTCTTTCAAAGAAACACCAATCAACAGGTAAATTCATGTAGAAGATTTTATGATCGCAGAAATTTCTTCTTCAATGGACAATGTTTCTCATGTCACAATTTTGGTCATAATGTTGTTCAATGTGTTGCATATAAAACCATCATGACAAGAGAAGCAAGAAAGAAAAGGATTGATATTGAAACAAAGAAGAATACTTATAACAACTTTTCTCCTCTTCAAAATGAAGTTGAATGTGCTTATTGCAATAACTTTGGCCATGAATAATCTGAATGCAGGAGCAAAGTTCAGCCAAAAGAACATGTTCCTTCAAGCTCCAAAGTATGGAAAAAGAAGGAATTACAAGTTGAAAATTGTGGCATAGCGTTATTTGCAGAAGATGAAGAAAACAAATGGTGCATTAATAGTGGATGCTCAAGACACATGACAGGTGATAAAGACAAACTTCTTACATATAGTGCTCTAGAAAAGGAAAAGAATGTTACATTTGGAAATGATACTCCTGCGATCATTAAGGGAAAAGGGTCTGTTTTTCTAAAAGAAAAGGTGAAAGCTAATGAAGTCATGTATGTGGATGGATTAAAGCATAACTTTTTAAGTGCAAGTCAAATGTGTGGTCAAGGAACTGAAGTTGTCTTTAGTTCAAAAGAATGTGTGGTACATGATCTTGATACAGGTAGAGCAATTATAAAAGGAAAAATAACTCCAAACAACCTGTATATATTGAAGAACTGCAAAGAACAATGTTATTTGAGTAAATCTTCAGAAAATTGGCTATGGCATAAAGGTTGGGGCATCTGACCTTCTCTCAAATCAACAAATCAAGCAGAATTAAAGTTGTTCGTGATCTTTCCAATATTACTCTACCTGAAAATATCATATGTAAATCTTGCCAATTCGGTAAGAAAACCAGAGTACAGTTTAATGCCAAGGAAGGATCATCAAGTAAGCCTCTTGAACTCATTCATATTGACATATGTGGGCCTATGAGGAAAAATTCACCACGTGGTGAAGAATACTATATCTTATTCATTGATGATTTCTCTAGAATGTGTTGGATTGGGCTGCTTAAACACAAAGATGAAGAATTTGAGAAGTTTCAGATCTTCAAAGCACTAGTTGAGAATGAATTAGATCTAAAAATCAAGTGTCTCAGATCTGATCGAGGAGGAGAATATACATCAGATGAATTCCTTGAATTTTGTGAACAACATGGCATAAAAAGACAGTTTTCTGTAGCTGGCACTCCACAACAAAATGGTGTTGCAAAAAGAATGAATAGAACAATTCAACAAATGGCTAGAGCTATGCTTGATGATTCCGGAACACCTGACACATTTTGGGGAGAAGCAGCACATACAACAGTAAACATTCTCAACAAGGCACATGTTCATGTAAATAGTGATAAAACTCCATATGAACTCTGGTATGGTAATCCTCCCACTATAAAGCATTTTAGAATTTTTGGAAGCAAATGTTTCATCAAGAATAATGATGAAAAACTTGGCAAGTTTGAACCCAGAGCATATGAAGGAATATTTCTTGGTTACTCCTCTAGGAGTAGGGCATATAAATGTTACAATAAAAGACTTCGGAAGATTGTTGAATGTATAGATGTTGTTATTGATGAGTCTCCAACAACTCCAAAAGAAGAAAAACAAACTACAATTGAAGACGATGATGATGACATATATCCTTCTACATCAAATAGTAATGATACAAATAGTGAACCCAATGAAGAACCCGAAGATGATTTATCTGAAAAGGCTCCATCCAGATATGTTCAAAAGAATCATCCAGAATCTCAAATTTTGGGAGAAAAGGGATCATGTGTACAAACAAGAAGGACTCTTGTGGGATCTTCTAGCTATCTGGCATTTCTATCCACTATTGAACCACACAATGTCAATCAAGCTAGCAAAGATGAATGCTGGATTCAAGCCATGAATGAAGAGCTTGATCAAATTGAAAAGAATCACACTTGGGAATTAGTACCAAGACCTCATGACAAAAATGTCATTGGAACTAAATGAATATTCAAAAACAAGTTAAATGAGAATGGGGATGTTATAAGAAATAAAGCTAGAATTGTTTGCAAGGGGTATGCTCAACAAGAAGGTATAGAATTTGAAGAAACCTTTGCTCTTGTAGCCAGACTTGAAGCCATAAGAATGTTTCTTTCTTTTTCAAGCTTCCAAAAAATCAAATTTTATCAAATGGATGTTAAATCTGCTTTTCTCAATGGTGATCTAGAAGAAGAAGTTTATATAGAACAACCAGAAGGATTCATTTTGGAAAATGATGAAAAACTTGTTTGTAGACTTAAAAAGGCTCTATATGGTCTCAAACAAGCTCCAAGGGCATGGTACTATCGTCTTGACAAATATCTTCATCAACAAGGATTTTCAAAAGGGTCTGCTGATAGCAACTTATACACAAAAACTGAGAATGAAAGATTATTGATTGTGGTAGTATACATTGATGATATCATTTTTGGAAGTAATGAAGAGTCTATGAGTCAGAAATTTGCTTCTGATATGCAGCAAGAATTTGAAATGTCTTTACTTGGGGAGCTAACATTCTTTCTTGGATTGCAAGTGCAACAAGCAACATATGGCATTTTCTTATCACAAGAAAAATACCTCAAGCAAATCCTGAAGAAGTATGGCATGGAAGATTGCAAACCTGTAAGTACACCAATGATAACCGGATGTAATCTCAGTTCTAGTGATGATTCCCCCACGGTGAATCAACCAGAATACAGATCTATGATAGGAAGTCTACTTTATCTCACTGAGACAAGACTAGACATTATGCATGCAGTTGGGATTGTTGGACGATTTCAAGCCAATCCAAAAGAGTCTCACCTTCAGGCTGTGAAAAGAATATTCAAATATCTACAAGGAACTCAAGATTCTGGACTATGGTATCCAAAGAATGCTGATCTTACTCTTCATGAATACACTGATGCAGATTGGGCTGGAAGTGTTGATGATCGGAAAAGAACTAGTGGTGGTGCATTCTATATGGGGCCCCGGTTAGTATCTTGGTTCAGCAAAAAGAAAAGCTCTATTTCCTTATCTACATCAGAAGCAGAATATGTGGTTGCAGCATCATGTTGCACTCAACTTCTCTGGATGATGCAAACCCTACAAAACTTTCAAATCAAATGTTCACCTCCTATCTCCATTATGTGTGATAATACAAGTGCCATCAGTATCTTAAAGAATCATGTTATGCATTCCAAGACCAAGCACATTCCCATCAAATATCACTTCTTATGTGAACAAGTGCTTGAACAAAAGGTGAAATTGGAGTATGTTTCCTCCAAAGAACAAGTTGCTGATATATTTACCAAACCTCTACCCAGGGAAGCGTTCGAATATCTCAGACAAAAACTGGGAGTAGTCTCTGCCATGTAGAGGACCAGGTCTACTTAAATATAGAAGATTAAATTGGTTGTGAAGTGCTCTGAATGCATAGGTTCAGGGGAAGCATTGGTCATATGAAAAGGATGAATTGTTGGTCATATTATGTTTAAAGATGTAGCATGATCTCAGGGGGAGCATGGCATTGTCGGTTCAAAGGATCTTGATCAAACTCTTTGCCATTGATGTCAAAGGGGGAGGAAAAGAAACAAAGGGCTTCCATAAGGCCATCAGAGGAAGAGTATTTCCATCAATGCCAAAGGGGGAGATTGTTGGAAATGTTGTCATTGATGGAAACGGAATTGGCAAAGACAGAAGCATCAACTAAACTATCCATAAGGGAAAAGAGACAGAGAGGTCGCAGAGGCAGCATATGAAACAGAGGAATTAGAGATAGAGCAGTAGAGTTGAATTAGGGGTTTAATACAGTTTGCAAAGGAGATGACAAAAGGGAAAGCTGCTAGGAAGAGACAAGGTAATAGATTGAAGGACAACTTGAATGAAGAGACAAGGTAATAGACTGAAGGACAACTTGAATATCTGGCCAAGATTTGTATATGTTAATGAAGAACTGTGAAAATTGTGTTAAGTATGGTTGAGTAAATTTGGAATATATATGACCTGTGTGATCAATTTCATAATGGGCAGAGGATACCTACGGTGCCTGGAAAGGAATGAAATCATTGTTGCAGAGTTAGGAATATGTATTATATGTGTATTGACTGATGCAATTCCTGTGTGGAATCTCCTAAACCTCTGTATGAGTCTCTGCGTATGGAGTTAAATGTGAAACCCTGTTGAGGAATCATGGTAGTAGGATTCGAATTCCAGGATGAGACCTTCTTGTAATGAAGAACTGGCTTAGTTTGATTTTTGCAGTCGTGGAACTACTTGCTTGAATATATGAGGGGCTCTCGAGGCATTCAGTGTATCCATGGAAGAACTTAATGGTGGCAGAGATATGATGATTTTGAATGTACAAGTAGAAGTAGAACTATGACAGGATAGAAATCTGAAAAGGAAGGCTGATATGTTATATATATATCATAGCAGAATTGAAGAATGACATTGAATTGTCACGATTGAACATTTGTAAGGAAATCCCATTGGAAATCCTGCGAAAGATTGAACAGAGTTATAGCGCAAACCCAAACTAACCCTTTGGAATCATGAACAGAACCTTGAGCGAAGGTCGAAACCTCGAAGGAGGAACAATGAAGGCGGTTTATGGTTTTCATCGCACCGCTTTCAACGGGCAAGCAGTATTCAAGAGGTGGGGAGAGATTCCATAGAACGGGCGACACGTGTCCCTGTATGATTTTACAAAACCTCTTTTCACTATGCGCCATTGCGCATTATAGTTCGACCCAGGACACCCAGCGATATCGTTGAGCGTCGTTGATCTGGGAAGGGGTCATCGGACGGTTGTCATTTGTTGAAGATGCGCGAACATTAACACAGATACGGCGGACCATCGCACGTTAACGTTTGGCATCGGAGGTCGAGCGATATGTATATACGCCGTTGATCTGGAAGCTTGCTAATCTAACGGTGATCGGATGCTGGACTTGCGCGAAGTTTACTATGGTACGATGGGTTTATTGGATTAGCTATTGACTATGTTTGTGGGCCCGAGGTCAAAGGTTTATCGTAATATTAATTTATTTGGAAGCATTGGATATTTCTATAAAGTCCGAAGGGTTAAACTTTAGACATAAGGTTTGGGAATTCAAATGTTGTAAATATATTTATTTATCAATTTCTTTAAAATTGATAAAATAAATTTAAAAGGAGATCAAAAAGCCCCGTGGGATAAAATAAAAGGATTACTGACAGAGGAATACCATTAGTGGTTCGTGGTTTTGACTCATGGTTTTAATAAAGGAAAAACTATATAAGGAGAAGACAAAATAGAGAACGAGGTGTGCATTATAAGGGTTGTGAACGAAAAATTTTTCCAAGGAATATATGTATGGGCGAACTCTTTTCTTAACTGATAAATCTGAAACTACGATGCACCCATGGATAGAATGATCTGACGATGATGAATCTCTAGTTTTGAACAACGGACAAAATCATGAAGAACTGGTGTGAGTGTACTGAATGAATAAATCCGGTGGCCTGCAAGGTATGTCATGTGGAAACTGGTGGATCCAGTATGAAAATTGATGAAACGTGTTCCGCAATAGTGCTGAGGGTCGAAGCCTTCAGTGAGGGGGTTGTAGCTCCCTTCCAGTGGTAGCTGGTAAACGGAAGCAGGGGGTAGTAGCTCCCTTCCAGGAGAGGCTGGTAAATGAGAGAAGGTTGTAGCCTTCTGCAGGTGGGTGCCTGCGTGCTGGTATAAGTCTGCACCAGCATATATTGTAAGAAGTTTTCTCTATAATAAATATTGAAGACTAAGATTACAACAGCGGTGGTTTTCTCCCGAATTGGGTTTCCACCTTAAATCCTGGTGTTCATATGTGTTGTTTATGTTTGATGGTTTTTTATGTTATTTCTGTTCATTCTTAATTCTTATCTTATGCAATTCTCTAAGTAAAGACATAATAAGATATCTGGACATACATGTTGGATGCAGTACTGTAACATATGGTTTTAAGAGAAGGAAAAGAAAAATTGTTCAGCCCTAAATACTGATTCACCCCCCCCCCTTCTCAGTATTTTTCCCAACACCTTTATAATTTATATGTTTTCCACTAAAGTCATATTTAAGAATACTTGATTGATTTTCAATCTCTACTGAATTCAATATTACTTCACTTTCATAATTCATTAAAAATATAAAATGATCCAGTATATACATCCTAGCTTTCCCTATGATAACTCTTTTAAGTATTGATGTAGTATCCAGTTTTATATTTTTGACTCAATTTTCAAATGGGAATATAGAAATTTAATCAACCAAACAAATCAAAATCAAACAAACAACCAAGTGCACTCATAGCTAACCTAATATCCACTAAAAACAAAGTTAAATTATACAGAGAGATCCATGTCTAAAGCTGGCAGGGCTAGATCCCAACTTCCAAAGTGGTTTTGATGTTGTCATCTGTGTTTATTCTCCCAATATTTCAAATTACAGAACAATAAAATAGTGGCGACCATACTTGGGAACAAATTGCAAAAGGTGTAATTTCTTTTGAATTCATTACCCTGGTTAAAACATTGTATGATAGGAATACTTCAAGAATATTGATTTCCTTTTTATTTTTTGTAAATAATAAGTGTGTGTGTGTGCCTTAGATTTTAAATCTGGCTCCTAAAATAACTTACACTAGATCTCATCCTGATCCAAAGCCTACAGTAATTGTGGATGACCCTAAAAAACTGTTGAGAAGAAAAAGCATAACAGAGAGCCCAGGAAGTAGCAGTCCTCCCCATAGGGTAGAATCACTCCCAAAAAGAATTTCTACTCTACAAGACATTAAGTTTGACTTACATTTTGAAAAATTTTTATTCAGAACTAAGTCAGCCAATTGGGTGGATAAAATAGTGGTAGACCAAGCTACACTAATAAGACATTCATTTGAAGCAGTCTTCTCCCTCTGATATAGACCTTCAAATTATCCAGGATTATGATAAATTTCAAGGTTTAGTTACAAGTATTGATCTTTTTGTCCATAAGGCTTATGTCCACTAATCTGTAGAACTCTCTTCTCTGACTTCTTATGCAGCTTCATCCACTTCATCACAATATGTGCATCCTAGATCAGCAAGTCCTACCCCTTATGTAGTCTCTACAACTACTCAGGTGCTTTCTCATCAAGAAACTGAAACTCCTTCTTCTTTGAAATCCTCAACAACAATCTAGCCTTCATCTTCACCAAAACCATAGGTTTTAGTTCAGCCTTTATCCATGATTAAACCTACACCTTTGATTCAGCCTCCACCTTTAATTCAATAACCACTTGTGATCAATCCACAAATTTTTCATCCTCATATTCCTATAATGACAACTAGATATGCTCCCCTTTTCCTTCAAGCTCCTTTGGTAAACATGCCACAATATTATCAAATGAGAATTCCTCAATTTGATGGAACTGGACGTATCACTTCCAAAAAAACATGTATATAGGATGAATGATATTTTTGACCTTCAGGAGGTAGATGAGGAAAATATAAAACTTAGGTTGTTTGCACAAATTCTCACAAGAGTGGTTAGGAAATAGTTTAAAGATTTTCCTACTACTAGCATAAATGATATCCCTCCATTCCATCAAACATTCCTTAATAGGTGGGAAATTAAAAAGAACCATCTTCATATTTTATCTAAGTATGAAAGAATTAGGAGGGCACCAGGGGAAAGTGTTCTAGATTATTGCACTAGATTTAACAGTATATACAATGCAATTCCTGCCAACATTAAACGAGCACAAGGTTTAGCCTTAATTAAATTCCTAGATGTATTTGAGGAAGACATGTCTTACCAGCTTAGAGAAATAAATTCATCAACACTAGAATAAATGCAAAGGGATGCAATGAGTGTAGAAGAAAATATGTTGGCAAAGACAACTAGAATTAGGAATGAAAGGAGAGTTACCATAAAAGAAGAACCCTCTACTTCTTCCATTGATGCCAAAATTGTTTCATTAGTTAGAAACATGGAAATAATGATGGAAAGGATCAATTTAAATGAAAGCTTTTCTCCTAGGGAAAATCACCCTGGACCTCAAAATCGTAATAAAAAACTTAGAATAAATCCTCCCCAAATCAAACAAAGAGAGTAGAGGGGCCCTGATCAACAAATTAGGCCTCCATTTTAGGAGAATTATGCTGATGATGGTGGGGAAGTAGTAGAATAGGTAGAAGAGAACCAAATTAATTTGATGGGCGTTAATGATGATGAAACAATGCTTCTTATTGGGGAAGAAGAAGAACTATTTCAATTGTCCCAAACTGAACTTGATTCTGAAGAATCAGATGACTACAAGGAGGGATTTGAAAATGCTATTATGGAAGTCCATAGAAAACATAATTTTAGGAGTAAGAAAACATCAGATTCCCCAAATAAAAAGAATAATTAAAATCCTGTCAAGAAAACCTCTGAAACCATTGCAAAGAAAACTCTAGAAAATGTTTCTAAGAAAATTGTTGATAGTTCCAACAAAAAGACAATATAAATTCCTACCAAAAATATTGTTGAGAGTGCCTCCAAAACTACTCAAACCAATATTCCACACACCAGTCACAAAAAAGAACCTATGTCAAAAGAAATTGCTGATAAATCTAACTTTCTGAACTTAAATAAATTCCAAACATCATTCAATATTGAAAATGAACTAGCAAAGTTGAAATTTCATATCCCCTTAACAAAGTTAATGAACAAAAAATTATACATAAATCAAGTTATGAAAGCTCTGAACATAGGGGAAAACACTGACACTATCAATTTGAATGATGATAAGCTTGAAATATTATTTGGTCTAGAGGTAGAAGGTAAACCACAAGAAGGAGGAGTTCCTCCATTTTATGCCAGTCTCAACGTTCAAGATAAGATTCTCCATAATGCTATGTTAGATTCAGGTGCTTCACACAATTTTATGCCAAAATTTGTTATGGATAAGCTTTGTATTGATATTACTAGGCCTTACAAATACTTATATTCATTTTATTCTAGAAAAGTAAGATGTTTAGGTCTCATTAAGGATCTATGTGTTACTTTAGCCGAAATCCTAGCTAAGCATCTAGTAATGGATATAGTGGTTGATGATATTACCCCTAAGTATGGCATGTTGTTGTCATGCTCATGGGGAGAAAAATTACAAAGGACCATAAAAATGGACATGACTTATGCTACCATACCAATGTTTGGTCAGCAGAGAAGACTATATAGGGAAACTTTAATGAAATGCATGGTGACTAGTCAGGAGAAACCACATAACTGTCCCCTTTACTATGTTCATTTTGATATAAAGTCCTTCATTATTTATAATTATGGAGATATTGATGCTTAGGTCACCAATGCTAAAAATGACATTTTTGAAACACATGAAAATCAAACAAAAATTGTGCAACAAAACACTGAACCTGAACCTTTTTGGAACATGCGTTTTGATGGCTCTTGTAGTAGAGCAGGCTCAGGAGTAGGTGTGTTGGTCTCAAATTCAAGAAATAATCATGTAGAATTTAATTCATATAAAATCAATTTTCAATGTACCAATACCATAGTATAATATGGAGCACTTCTTTTAGGATTGCAATTATTGAAAAAATTAGGTGCTAAAAGAATTTATGTTCATGGAGATTCTAAATTGATTATAAAACAGATTAAAGGACAATATTCTGCAAAGAATTCTAGACTAAAAGTATATATAAATGTTGTGCTTGATTTTCTAGAAAATTTTATTCCTAGAAATCAGAATACCCTCTCTAATGGTCTGGATTTTTGAGCCAGCACATGCAAAATACCTCATCCTAACAGACAGTACATAGTGGAAGTAAAACATCGTCTAGTTGTAATAGATAAATGAGGTATTGGTAGGTGTTTGGAAATGACAAATATATTGAAAAAATATTGCAGTCCAAGGATAAGTATGAAGAAAATAGCATAGACTTAGAATGTGAAGTACAAAATCAAATAGTTGTACATACTAATGTAGGAAAATAGTTTGATGAATTAGATGTAAATATTTCTGTAGATGAAGTTGTACATAAATTAGAATTGCATGAAATTGATCCAGAAAAAGAAGAATTTTAGATACTCCAGCTTAAAGACAGTGTTTTACCTAGAGGTCTAGTTCCATTAGAAGAGCTTTTTTATTTTAATGATGTAGCAAAAAAGAAAAAAATAGAGCCTAAAGGGGCAGATGTAGAAGAATGTAATATAGGTAGTGAACATAATCCTAAAATGATAAAACTTTCAAAATCACTGCCTACTACTCAAAAACAAAAATAGATAGCTTTATTCAAATAATTCATTGATTTCTTTTCTTGGAGCTATGGGGATCTCAAAGCATATGACACTAGTATCATATAACATAAAATACCAATCAAGGAAGACCAGAAACCATTCAAATGGAAACTTCGTAGAATAAATCTAGTTCTGATGCCTCTGATTGAGAAAGAGGTTAAAAATATGTATGATACTAAAATCATAGTTCCTCTCAGATACTATAAATGGGTGTCTAACATAGTACTTAGTAGGAATAAAACTGGATAAATACGATTATGCATTGATTTCAGAAACCTTAACAAGGTTTCCTTCAAAGATAACTACCCTTTACCAAAAATGGATCATATATTACAAAAGGTAGTAGGGTCTTGTAGGATTTCCTTATTAGATCATTTTTCAGGTTATAACCAGGTCTTAGTACATCCTGATGATCAAGATAAAACAACTTTCACTACTCCATGGGGGACCTTCATGTATCTAAAGATGCCCTTTGGGCTAATGAATGTTGGGGCCACATTACAAGGAGCAATGGATATTGCCTTTGTTGGTGAAATTGGTCATTTTATTGTGATTTATCTAGATGATATCACTGTCTATTCTAAAACTGATGAGGAACATTCATTACATCTGAGAACAGTGTTCGAAAAGTGTATAAGGTTTGGCATCTCATTAAATCCTAAGAAAGGACCTTTTGGCCTTGAAGAAGGAAAGCTTCTTAGTCATATTATCTGTAAGGATGGTATTAGGATTGATCCCGGTAGGATTGAAGCCATATTACAAATCCATCACTCAAGAAACATTAAGGAGCTTCAATCTTTTATTGGAAATATTAATTTCTTAAGGAGATTCATTTCTAAACTTACAGAACTTCTTAGAAATATAAAAAAAAATATACTGAAAAAAGGATTCATAAATCAGATCGAATTTTGAGGCTAGACAATCCTTCGATTTAGTTAAACAGGCATTGACAAAAGCACCAATGTTAATTAGTCCATATTTACTAAATATTTCATTATATTCTCTTTTTCTTATGAACACACTATTGAAGTTGTCTTGTTGCAGAAATAATGAAGGATTTGAAAAACCCATTGCATTTTTCAGTAAGTCTTTAAGAGATGCATATTTGAAATATAATATTATGGAAAAACATGCATTTTCATTGATTAAAGAGCTTAAAGACTTTAGAGTATATATCTTGCATTCTCATATTATTGCTTATGTATCAAATTCAGTGGTCGAGGATATTTTAACATAGAATGGACCTGATGGTAAACGAGGTAAATGAATTTTTGTCATTCTTGAGTATGACTTAGAAATCAAACCCACCAAGTTAATCAAAGGAAAAGGACTGACCAAATTGATGGCTGAGTCAAATTTCCATGCATTGGACATCAAATTTATTGTTGCATTAAATGATCAAGAGGAAAATGCAACTCCACAGATTGAAGAATAATTTCTGAACTCAACCTGGTATGTGGACTTGTTATATGTTTTATTCAATTTAAATGCTCCTCCTGGTCTAACAAAAACAAAGGCAAGATTTCTAAATTTAAAAGTAGTTAAGTTTTGCCTCATAGAAAATGTTTTATATTGGAAAGATGCTAGTGGTATTTTACTTAAGTTATTGTTAAAGGATTTTTGGGCCTCGTATATGCCCATGTTATTTTCATGAAATGTTTTTGTTTATACCCTAAAACCCTAGGTTTTTAGCCCACTCCGTGCCCTAATTCCATCACTTGCCGCCAAATATTCTATATGGTTGATTATCATTAGGTTTCTTAGATTTTCTATTATTAAATATTATTATACCATGTTTTATTGATGACAGTTTTTCTAAGTTCATTTTTCTTAGGGTTCTGTCGCTGAAATTCATCACAAGTCAATAGAGTACAAAAATGTCCAATTTGGTGTTTTGACATCCTGACACGCTTCCGAGGAAAACCGAGGGAGTTTATGGTCCAAAATAATGTTTTAATACCTTCCAATACATTTTATTGCATCCAGGTCGTATATTTGGGTCCATAGGAGTTGATTAACAAATCTGCTCAAAATGTGCAAAGTTTCCAAACTACCATGTTTGACCTCGATGTGTATGAATCTGGAGGTGAATATATAAAATCTAATCAAATGGGTTTGTTAAAAATATAAAAAATTATGTATATCCAAAACGGTTTTTCCAGACTCGAATTTTTCTAAAAGTTATACGCGGGTCGTGGAGGTAGTTTTGTAAACAATCAATGTTTTTTTAGAGTTCTAGAACATTGCAAAAAAAGCCAAACAACCAACTTTGGGCACAATTTTCGAGGAGATGGATTTGAATGAGACAAATAAAAGAGAGATTTTTGTTGGAAATATAACAAGTTGGTCTCCCTCCGAACAATTTTCCAAAATTCCCCATGGTTATGAAGATATACCAATATCTTTGAGGTCAGTTTGTTAAAATTGTTCAATTTTCCCGAATTAAGGAAAATGAATAATTCACCTTGTGAATCTTATAAATGGCTCAGCCATTGTTTGTGTTGTAAGCTTGCGAAGTTTTTGAAGGAGGAGGAAGAGATGGTGTGAACATGAGAAAAATGATTGAAGCAATGTATGTAAGTGAACTTATGATTTGAATCTTAATACAATTTGACGTTGCCATGAATTCTTTGTAAATGTTATGGTTTTTTTTAATATTTAGACATTGATTTAACTTAGAGTTTCTCCAGGAGTGGCAAGGGCCCAACATCGACTAGAAGAAAGTTTTTTAAACATCATAGGATAGAGGTAGCATGTTTGATTTAGATCTAGGTGCATGTATTTTATTTTGAAAGCAATTGTTAATTATATCTCATAATTTTGATTATGTACTTAAGACTGTAATTCATTTTATTTCTTAAAATTAATTAGACGTATCATTTTCAGCTCATTGCAAGCTAATGAATGGTGTTGATCAATGATTTTCTTGCATGAATAACCCCTTTGTTACAGGTTTATGATTGAAATATTTAAAGGTGCTTCTTAATTGGATAAACAAGAGATCGATAACTCAATTTCTTTTAAATATGAATTGAAATATATTATGTACCTTACTAATCCACTATAATTTCCTATAAAATTGTGTTTTGGCAACCAAGTATTTGAAAGCAATGCAATGAGACCATTAAATCATTGTTTGAAGTTGCAGTTTAGTTTTGAAATTCATTATGAGTGTAGTTAGTTATTGGTAGAACCATTAGCCAATGGGCTTATGTTTGAATGATTTCTTGAGTTTGATTAAAGAAGTTTAAGGATATGATAGTTTCTTATTTTGTAGTCTCTTACATCTGAAGCATGTCAATTAGAATCTTTCTTTACTTATTTTATTTTGAAGCAATTGCAAAGTGGTGACAAAGGCTAGTTTGAATGCTTATTTGATTTGTTTAATGCATCCTAGGAATTAGATTAGCTAAAGTCTTGTTTGTTCATTGTCTTAGTTTAAGACATTTGAATGAGAGTGAATTTTATTAGGATTAATATTTAGCATAAGTTTGGTATCATTTTAAATTAATCTCGACTGATTCAAGATTCATGTATTTAGATTAAATAGATCTTAGTATTTAGATTGAGATTTTCATTTAGATTAAAATCAGTTGAATGGTAATTTGTATTGGTTAGTTTATGATTAATTAGATTTAGTTTTTTTTGCACAATTAGTACAATTTATTATTTGTTTAAGCATGTTTTCCGCTAATTGATTAGCTTCAATTAGAAATAACAATTTTTTACTTAAACAACAAGTTGACTCCTACTCTAGTCTAGGTTAGATGTTTTGATCTTGCGTTCCCTTCCCTTGTACCTCGAAGCTTACGAGCCTCGGATTTCTAATTTAATGTTGGAAGTTATAGAAATATATTTCACCAACATTTTTTGCGTCGTTGTCGGGGAGGTGCTAAAGGGATCAGAGCCTAGTTTCTTTCACAAGTTTTTTTTGTGTGTGTGATCTTAGTTGCAGGGAAATCAGAGGGCGGAGAGTGTACAGTAAGACGTGAGTGAAGAGCCACACATCCACTATTGTGGGGTTTCTCCAAATTTTGGATGCCCAATCAATAAATTTTGGTGAGTTTTTATTGCAATTAGTAGTCTTTAATTCATTTACACTAAAAATTCAAGTTCTTTAAAGATAAACCATTTTTGGGGTGCTGTAAGAACCCCAACTTTTGTACTAATGCATGTTGTGAGAAGGAGAACTTCAAGAATTACCAAGAGCTTGAAGAATATCTGTCAAGGTGCTTTCTCAAATCCTAGCAGTAGCTGGCGTATCTTCTTCTGAGGAAGAGTTCATCTCGACTGCATTTAAGAAATTATTTGTCTCTCCACAGCCAGAACATGATTTGGAAATCTCCCTTGAGTCCTCTTGCCTATCTACCAAGGTGATCAATGAGCCATGTACAAAATATGATGGGGAGCATCCAACTGAACTTGAGATCAAGGAACCTTCACCATGGCCAGCAACCAGTCTTGTGTGCATTCTAGAGACCAATTATCTAAGTTTGCCTGGCATGACCAAGGAGGACATTCACAGTAGTCCAAAATAAGAAATGAGAAAATAACACTAGGATTACATCAAGGATTCGTTCCAGATCATAATCCAGCCAAAGTACCACTCTCATCTTCAAATACTCTTGGTAGCATATCAATCGAGGCAACTGGTTTCTCACACTTTGGTATGTGTTGAAGTTTATTATTTCAAATTGAGTGTGAGTATATTTAGCATATTATTACAAAAGTGGTTGCATTGGAATTACTCCTACACTTGAAGGAGACCTTACTCTCTCTAGATTAAGGTAGGGTAGAAATGAATAAAATTTTTGTTACAACATCATTCTTGAAATTTCAATTCCTAAAGCATAACCGTTGAATTTTTTGTCACTATGCACTCTTGTGGTAACACTTGTCAAAATAAATTCACTCTTAATGCCTCAAATTTTATAAAGTGACTCTGATTATTGGTCTAGATTATTCATTGGGTCAATTAGGGGAATTTTTATTGTTATAATTTCCATTCATAATCTTAACATACTATCATCCAAGAAACCTTTTCGAGTTTCTCTTTGAAGGTATTGATGAAAAGCCTCCTATGGTGGACCACGCCTATAAAGCCATCATGAGCTCTCATAAGAACTCTAGCATGACCTACTCGAAGAATATTTCAGTCATTATCTAAGTTCATTTCTTTTATTGAGTCTTTAGGGTAACAAGATCAACCATTAAAGATTAGTAATGAAAAAAAATTCATGCCACCCTGCGCTCTTAAGGAGTAGATATGTTTCCCACTTATTAAGTAACCTCTAAGGTTAATCATAATTAGAGTCTACAAAAATATTTAGGGGAGGATACGAGGTCTCATAATGAGCCGACCTACCACGATCATGAGACCTAACATGCATGATATGTCTTCTTCTGGTCACCAAGCTAGAGTAATGGCTTCAGCCCAAAAAGCTAGAAGACAGGAGGTCTCATCATGAGCCAGCCTGTTCATCCATGTTACTTCTTGTGAGTGGCACTACCATCACCTTGTTACCAAGCCAAGACAGTGGCCTTTATTAAAGAGTCAAATAATCTAACTCTAAATCTATATCTAGCAAGTGGGACATGGACATTTCGTTAGGTTAAAAGGCATCCATGTCGAGGCTATGGATGCTTATTGGTGGCAGGGCCATGCCTATGGTATCAAAGTTAATTTTACACTATGATTTACTTGGTTTTTTTTGCCTTTCCCTGAATTCATTATCATATCTCTTTGGTAATGAATTTAATATCCTTCAGTAGTGTGTTTTGGAGTTCTATCTTTCAGAAATAATTTGGTTTTTATGGATGTGAGACTCTTAGTGCAGGTGATTCACTTTGCTTGAATAAGAGAAGCTTTAACTATATGCTTGGGTAACGGTAAGACAATCATCCTCAAAAGGTATCATTTTGTAATATTTTTTTTTCCCTAATTTCAATCCATTTTAAGGCCTTGGTTTTTAAATAAAGTCACTTTTACTTGTAATAATGAGGCTATTGAAAGTGAAGACATGTTTCTTTGGATTACTCTTGAGATCATTTGTGGGAATTCTTATGGTTAATCATTTTAGGATGACATTATCTCTGCAGTAACAACATTGTTAAGCATTCCTTTAGTAGCCCTAGCATTAGTTACTCTTTTGGAATAATAAAACTCAGTCTTAACATCATTGGATCCCTGGTCACTACTTTTCTTATCTTATTGATGCAAAGGAAGATGACATCTGATGAAATTTACTTACATGCTCTCACAATTATCCCTATGGTTTAAGTCAATGAAGCATGGCTTTAATATAGAAACCCTATCCCTTTAATATTTTGTCTCTGTCAGACATTTTTATTACATGAGGACATGAAATATAATAGGCATGGGGGGAGAGATGTTAGGAAAAAATGATGAGAATTGTCAGGTTTGATTCATATCACCCTATGCTTACTCATGGTTTTCATTTTCATTGTTGGGCTAGTATCTTAATCTTGGAGAATGATCAGGTAATTGTTCAAAATTTAACCTATTTCCTTTATTTTGATCATATTTTCATGAAAAGAGGATTATTGATGATGGCGCTTGTGTTATTTCAAGAAGTCGTATGAAAAATACACATGCATCAACATTTTCAAGATAATGTGGATATTGAGACCTTTTTCTTTCTTCAACAAATCATATCAACAACCACATTATCTCTAGCCATTCCATCATTTACTTCCTCTTGCAACACCAATCACATCAACAACAAGGGTAAATCTTGAGGTAGAGGTGGCTTAAGATTCTTTAATTAATTAGAGATTTAAGAAAGCTTTGATGATTAACCACCACATATTCTGTATATCTGGTTTTCCATATACCCTCAATTTGCATGCTACTCTATGTCATAATCATATTGGTTCATGGAAAAAAAGAAGTAACTATATTTCCTTCCCCTCCTACGTTCACACGTATTTTCAGAGGGTGAATTTATTGTTGTCTTTCATAAAGGAACCATCCATAAGCATTGGCCTCGCAAAAACAGAGCATGAAAGTACATATATTACTATATCCTTTACCACCTCATCTCATCCACCATTTCCATTGTCATCTATCATCCTATTCATCATTTTACTCCTACCATATCTATTGTTTCTCCTCAATTGGTATCCCTCTCAAAATCAAATCTCCATGTAGTGTTGCTTCACAAGACCCAACCCTACCTAAAAGCCATGATGCCATAAAAACCTAAATACGAGAAAATTATTTGTTTTCATGAGGACATGAAAAACCTCAGGCATGGGGGGATGTTGGGCCTCGTACATGCCCATGTTATTTTCGTGAAATATCTCTGTTTATACCCTAAAACCCTAGGTTTTAGCCCGCTCCGTGCCCTAATTCCATCACTTTCCGCCAAATATTCTCTATGCTTGATTATCATTAGGTTTCTTAGATTTTATATGATTAAATATGATTATACCATGTTTTACTGGTGACATTTTTTCTAATTTCATTCGTCTCAGCGTTTCGTTGTTGAAATTCTTCACAAGTCGATAGAGTACGGAAATGTCCAATTTGGATTTTTGACATCTCAACGTGCTTCCAAGGAAAAAAGAGGGAGGTTATGGTCCAAAATAATGTTTTAATACCCTCCCATGCATTTTATTGTATCCAAGTCACATATGTGGGTCCCTAGGAGTTGATTAACAAATTTTCTCAAAATGTGCAAAGTTTCCAAACTGCCATGTTTGACCTCGATGTGTGTGAATTTGGAGGTGAATCTATAAACTATAATCGAATGGGTTTGTTAAGAATATAACAATTTATGTATATAGAAAAATTTTTCTCCATATTTGAAATTTTCTAAAAGTTATACATAGGTCATGGAGGCAGTTTTGTAAAAAATCACTATTTTTTCCGAGTTCTAGAACATTGCAAAAAAATCCAAACAGCCAAATTTGGACACGATTTACAAGGATCTAGATTTCAATGAGAAAAATTAAAGAGATTTTTTTGTTAGAAATATAACAAATTAGTCTCCCTCTGAACAGTTTTCCAAAATTCTCCATGGTTAAGAAGATATACCAATATCTTTGAGGTCATTTTGTTAAAATTGTTCAATTTTCCAGAATTGCGGAAAATGAATAATTCGCCTTGTCAATATTATAAATGGCTCAGCCATGGTTTGTGTTGTAAGCTTGTGAATTTTTTGAAGGAGGAGGAATACAAGGTGTGAGCATGAGACAAATGATTGAAGGAATGCATGTAAGTGAACTTATGATTTGAATCTTAATACAATTTGATGTTGCCATCAATTCTTTGTAAATGTTATGGTTTTTTTTAATATTTAGACATTGATTTACTTTATACTTGCTCCAGGAGTGGTAAGGTCCCACCATCGACTAGAAGAAAGTTTTGTAAACATCATAGGATAGAGGTAGCATGTTTGATTTAGATCTAGGTGCATGGATTCTATTTTGAAAGCAATTGTTAATTAGATCTCATCATTTTGATTATGTACTTAAGACTGTAATTTGTTTTTTTTCTTAAAATTAAATAGAAATATCATTTTCAACTCGTTGCAAGCTACTGAATGGTGTTTATCAATGATTTTATTGCATGAATAACCCCTTTGTTACAGGTTTATGATTAAAATATTTAAAGGTGATTCTTAATTGGATAAACAAGAGATCGATAACTCCATTTCTTTTTAATATGAATTAAAATATATTATGTACCTTACTGATCGACTATAATTTCTTGTAACATTTTGTTTTGGCAACCAAGTATTTGAAAGAAATGTAATGAGACCATTAAATCAGTGTTTGAAATTGTAGTTTAGTTTTGAAATTCATTATGATTGTAGTTATTTATTGGTAGAACCATTAGCCAATGTGCTTATTTTTGAATGATTTCTTGAGTTTGATTAAAGAAGTTTAAGGATATGATAGTTTCTTATTTTTTAGTCTCTTAGATATGAAGCATGTCAATTAGAATCTTGGTTTACTTAGATTCTTCTGAAGCAATTGTAAAGTGGTGACAGAGGCTAGTTTGAATGCTTATTTGATTTGTTTTATGCATCCTGAAAATTAGATTAGCTGAATTATTGTTTGTTCATTGCCTTATTTTAAGATCATTTGAATGAGAGTGAAATTTATTGGGATTAATATTTATCATAGGTTTCATATCATTTTAAATTAATCTTGATTGATTTAAGATTATTTTATTTATATTAAATAGATCTTAGTATTCAGATTGAGATTTTCATTTAGATTAAAATCATTTGAATGGTAATTTGTATTGCTTAGTTTATGATTAATTAGAGTTAGTTTCATTTGCACAGTTAATAGAGTTTATTATTTGTTTAAGCATGTTTTCCCCCAATTGATTAGCTTCAATTAGAAATAACAATTTTTTACTTAAACAACAAGTTGATTCTTACTCTAGTCTAGGTTAGATGCTTTGATCTTGCGTTTCCTGCACTTGTACCTCGAAGCATACGAGCCCGGGGTTGATAATTTAATGTTGTAAATTATAGCAATATATTTCCCCAACAAGGATGATAAATAAAGAACCATGTAGGAGTTCCATGAAGGTAATTGTGGTGTACATCTCTATTGGAAACCCACTGCCAACAAAATCCTCAGAGCTGGTTTTTACTGGCATACCCTTTTCCCTTATATTCATAAGAAAGTAACTTCATGCCATAAATGCCAGATATTTGAAGGAAAAATAAATCTCTTACCCCTAACATTAAATCCTATATCTCTTGAAATTCCATTCTAGCAATACGAATTGGATTTCACTGGTGAAATTCATCTTCCTTCCTCTACCCAACATAAGTGGATTCTCACAGCCATTGATTACTTTACTAAGTGGATTGAAGCCACACCTTCCAGATCAATGACTAACGTTGTCATCATTAAATTCCTCAAAACCAATATTCTCTCTAGATTTGGTTGTCCTAGAAAATTTATCACTAATAATGCTACAACCTTTAAATCTTAGAAAATGATTGAATTTTGAAATAAATACCACATTACTTTAATAAATTCAAAAACTTATTATCCCGAGGGAAATGGATTGGCTGAATCCTCAAATAAGAGATTGGTAAATATCATGAAAAAATTGTTAGAGAACAAGAATTATTGGCACAACAAGTTAGCTAATGCACTTTGGGCTGACGGACATACTATAAAGAAGTCAATTGGCATGTCACCATACCAATTGGTCTACGGAATGGATGTTTTTTTCCAACCTCTTTAGGAATTCCAGTCATGAAGATAATTCAAAAATTACAGGTTGAGCTTAATGATACATAGAGGAGGATTAATCATACTATTCAGTTACAACAATCGAGGGAGGAAGTCTACAACAAAACCCAGGTTATTCAGGAAAATGTCAAAAATATTTTTGACAGAAGGACTAAAGCTGATGACCTCAATATTGGGGAGAGAGTTTTGAGGTGGGATTCCAGGAGAGAGGAAAAAGGTAAACATGGGAAATTTGATAACCTTTGGAAAGGGCCATACATATTTTATGATTTCAGAGGACACAATGCATTCTTCCTCAAGGACCCGGATGGAGTAGAGATACCTGGTGATCCTATTAATGGTAGGATGTTGAAGCACTAATTTTCTTAGCATAAATATTTTTCTTACATCATTGTAAATATCATAGTCTTCATTGTTTTGATTGGGTAACTTACTGACTGAAGTTGAAGCCCGTAGAGAATTCTCTAAGCCTTGATTGATAAGCTACTATAATAACTTCAATAACAAAAAAAATTAGATGCAGAAATTACAGACATGGGATACTCAAGGCTACTGATCATATGTTATTGAGACTTCACATGGAGAAGTGCCATCCCCCACTGGAGCCGCTGTTAGGGTCCTATAATTTATAGGATCTCAAGGTGATTGAGTATTTTGTATTTGTGAATTACATTGTAAATAATTTTCAATATGCGAAATGATTTCCAAAATATATATAAAAGAAAATGAAAAGAGGGTATGTCAAAAAATGAATACAAAGAAAAAGATAAAAAGAAATAAAGTTGAAAGGAATAAAATAAAATAAGAACCCCAAAAAAGAAAAATAGAAAAATAACACTGGAAGTGTTGCAAATTCAAATTCCACTACTCATAGATTATTTTTGTCGATGTCATCATCAAATAAGATTGTGTCCAGCTTGTTTAAAAATGCCACAATGACTAGATTTTTGTTCAAATCATACAACTTAATCATGATTGAACAATCGTGAATTTTTTTTAATTAGGTTAGTGAATAAATATTTTCCAAACAATTTAATCTTGGAAAATCAGTAGTTAGGTGTAAAATGAAATTGATTCAACTATTTAATCTGAATCAATAGGAGAAATAAGTTATAGAGTAGGTTAGATTTTCTTTATAAAAAGAAGTGATGTGGGTTTGCTAGCTTAAATGCACCCTAAGAAGAAAGAAGAAAAAATGTTAGCTTAGCAAAAGAAATTAAATTCAATGGGTAGCTAGAAGTGTGTTGAAGCCTTGAAAAGAGTTAAATTGGTTATCCCAAAGTTTTTGTTTTCATATGTATTTATGCATATGAAAGAAAAAAAGGATAATATGATTTTATCCTAACTCTAAGTATTTGGGGCACATTAAAGAAAACCTTTGCATATTGCCAAATATCCTAAGCTTTATATTCTCATTAAACCTCCCACTACCTGACAGTCCATCAAGCCACATCACTTTAAAGTCCACTCATATATCCGCCCATCATTTCCTCCACTCCCAATCCAATGGCCCACATCTGTTTTCACCCCCCCTCTCCATCTAAGCTTTACCACTAGGGGGGGGGGGTTCAAAAAATTTTGTTTCAACTTCTGGACCCACAGAAACATGGTGGTTCCTCTATGTTTCGCACCCCCCTCCATTCATAATTCTTACTGCCTCAACCCCCCAAAAACTACTTTCCACCACAATACCTAAACCGATCACCTATCTGTTGCACCCACCAGTCTTGTCACGCTAGCTACAATATGAACGCTATCAATTATGTCCCTTCCCACATAAAACCATACATTAATGCATTTAATTAAATAAATGACCGTTAATATAACGGATCTGCGCCAGAAGCAACGAAAAACGTCCAGCTATGTATAAAAACATGCATTCTGAACCTGTTTAACTTTTACCTTGCTCGTTTCTCTACAGTTTCCATTCTTGTGACAGGTTTATAGAGTTTTGAATTGATTCATTAGGTTATTACCAATCCTAGCACTACGTCTACTATGCCTTCTTTGCCAATCCAAAGCTTTACACAGTCCCGGTAAACCTGTTCTTTTCTAAACCATTTCAATTCTCTGAAACAAATTGAATCATGCCTTGTAAGAATAAAATCCAAGAGGAACCATCTAACCCATTGATCCATCTTCCTATTGATCTAGACCATCTTCCACTAGTTGACAATGATTATAAAATTCATGAAACTCTCTATGAATTTAAACTAAACAAGATGTATTGCTGGTTAGAGGAAAAATACATAGATAAGTTAGATGAACTTTGACTGTGGGAATCAGACTTACCTCACTATATTTTCCCCCATACCCACAATGGCCCTGAATTCATCTAAAAATGTCAGGCCTACTATATACCTATCTAGAGAGCCATAATTTCTCCCATAGGTGAAATTATCTTCACTATTACTGCACAATCCATCAATCAAATGATGCAAGCCCCTTCTGTAGAAAATGGAACTCCTTTCTCCCAATAAGCCCTTAATGAATTGTATCAGAAGCTAGATTTTTCCAAAAGGGCTAAAACCCTTGAATTTTTCATAGTCAAAGGTACTCAATTGCCTAAAAATAACCCTCCTTAGTATTCCTCCATTTTCCCTGAGAGAGCCAAGAAGATAATCACAGTCATTTCATACCTCCTTGGATACTATTATGACAACTGGGTAGATGAGCCAGTCAGATGTTTTCTCTCCATATTTTCTACATATTATAAATCATCTATCCTTTTCAATTTCAGCCAATTCCTAGCAGATAGTATTCATGACCAATTTGTCAAATTTCAAAGAGAAGAGGTGTTTAAATACTCCTCTATTCTAGTTTATATGTTTCTATATTTCTAGGGAGATAAATTTAAATTTGCAATGTAGAAATTGGATGATGATGGAAATCAGAAGTCAGTCATATTTTGGACCATAATGGTGATGAAAGAGCAGAAGGAGTATTCATACAAATATTTCATTGAACTATTTGTACATCCAAAAATGAGTCTTCTTAGCAGTAAAACTGAACCAAGAGTCATTGAGGACATTAAAAGGATTCTAAATCTATCAGATCAAGAAAATACAGGTGACTCGTATTTATACCAGAATTACACAGAGTTGAGAGTTTATGGTTGTGAGCTTGCTCCTTACAAGCTTCAAAAATTCCTCCCAATGAGGATTTTTTCTTTAAAGTACATCAGGAAGATGTTGAATGCTAATTAAATCCATTTTATATCAGCAAAGAAGAAATCACAATTCAGGATTAAAACACAGACTAGGCCATTTATTTGCAACAACAGGTCAACAGGGGAAGAAGCAAATAGGATATATAAGGAAATGAAGTTCAATCTCAGCTTTACCCGGTCCTATGATCCATTGGTGACCATTTCAAAATTAAGGGTAGAAAACAAGACTAATCCTTATATAAATACTCATAGGCGAGAAATAGAGAAGTACATGAACCAAATGGAGTTGGCTGAAAACACTTTGCAGGATGTTGAGGAGTAGCTAGTCTCTACTTCTACATCACATACACCTGTCCCATAGGAAAAATTAGGAAAAATACTGTGATAAGAAGAGTCACCTTCAGTGACTGATACTACAAGCAAGGATTTCAGGATAATGTACAAGAAAAGAACCAAACGCAATCGTAAAGTTAATCCAAATAAAGATTCAAAACATGAGGTTGTCATAATTACTAAGGAGACAACTAAATTCTCTCAAGTTGGTGTTCAATCCACTGTTTCTCCTACTACTTCTACAACTTCATAGGACGAACAACAATCTATTCAAACAACTAAGGTTGTCTCAGCGGAGAAAGAGAAAACAATGTTTGATACATTCAAAGAAATGAAGCTGAAGAATGAGATTATAAAGAACAGTACATACAACCCATTCTCGAAGCATACTTCCAGTTCTAAGAGTAGGTTGTTTTCATCATTTGACTCAGGGATAGGTAAAATGAAAATGGCCTTTCTTGAGGCACATATTTCACAGCCTAAGACAACAGCTGAATATAAGAAAAATTCATTTGAGTTTGACATCAAAGACATTCATCCCATTGATCAAATTGATATGCACAAGAAAACAGGTGAAATCATTTCCTCTACCTTAACTAATACAACCACGAGTTTACCTAAATTGCAGGTTTCCTTGGAAAACATTCAGTCACAACTAAATATGGAGAAAAACTCCTCTCTTTCCAAAGATACCAAGATATAATATTTGGAGGACTTAGTAGTCAAGATATGATATGACCCCTCCAACATGAATGTTGCAGAAGAAGTAATGAAGAAGAATAATGTTGACATAGAAGTATTGAGGAAAAAACTAAGTTTGTTAGCCACATAAGACCCTCTCACCAAATACACTGAAGAAACAGAGTCTCAAAATTCTGATATGATGAAGCTCATCATGGAGCAAAATGCACAGTTGAGACAGATGGAGAAAGAAATGGAAAACATGATCAAGGAGAGGGAGTAGACTGCAAAAATTTCCATGGTTCCTTTCGAGGTTGTACCTCTTACAACCATCCCCACAACTAAAAATTCTACAAAAAAGACAACAGATGATGAAGAACAATTCTCAAAGGAAATGGAGAATCTGTCTATCTATACAGAGGAAATCAAGACATTGCAAGGTCAAGTCAAAGTGTTACAGGATCAGAGATCAAGGACTGAAGCCTCACATGCTGCATAAAATCGGAGAGCTCAGAAACTGATAGATAGGTTGCATAAGTCAAAGAGACAATCTTCCATTTGAAATACATTGGGCCAAGTCAAATAAATTATCTGGACAAATATCATTGAATCCATTAATGAAATTTGTCCCTACATCTACATTATTTTTTAACAAAAGAACTTGATTATAAAGGCTAATGATGATATCACAACTATCAAAGAAGAGATTGGGGATATGCTTGCAACAACCAACAACCTTATCAAATTCCTGAACTCCAAGAACATATATGAGCTACATGACTTGGGAGTGAATGACATAACAAAGATCATTTTAGAAGTGAAAAATATTCTTACTAAGAAGAATCTGATTGTTCAGCTGGAAGAGAAATGCCACAGCTTAGAGATAGCAGTGAATAGGTTTTTCAGCAGGATTTAGCCTTTAACATAGAAGGGTCTGCCTTCTTTGTTTATGATTAATGATAAGCTAATAACTCATGAATAATATGTGAAGAAACTAAGGGAAATTTCCACGGACACTGCCAAATTCTCCAATATCAAACGCACCATGACATGTAAAGCATTCTTGGTAGAAATGAGAAATGATATTTTCATTCAACATGAGGTAAATAACATCTTCATGGTAAAACCTACTTTTTCAAGACATATTGAAGTGGATGAAATTTACGAAAAGGTAATCAATTTAACTATCCCAGATGAAGATCGATGGGATAAACTGTGTGAATTACAGGAGTAAGAGATAATCAAGAATAATTAGTTGTAGCTAGCACATCAGATAGCACAACAGCCAGTGCAACCCACAAATAGATCCACTCAGCAATTGTTTCCTCTAAAATAGCGCCAATGTTCCAGATTACCTCCATTGAGCCTATTTGTTGTCACAATTAGATTTTATTAATCAATTGTTGCTAATAATACATTGCCTGTTGAGACAACATTAATGTAATCAATTTTTTAAATGATTAGTATAAATACTTCACTGTTTGAAGTATTCTAGGTTGGTTATTAAATATATTTTTACTACTGAGAATTGTAACTCTCCACGTTTTTCTAGAGAATTAATAATACAGGGACTTATTAGAGGATTGATGTGGTGTATTCACTGGTGAATTTCTTCTACAATAATTGTGTTTTTTCATTGTATTTCCTTTCTCTGTGAACATCTGAAAATTCTTAATTGTAAAATAGAAAGTGTGATGAATAAGACATGTTAATTAGAACACCTTATTCTGGCTGCTTTTACAATTTATATGTTTTCCACTGAAGTCATATTGAAGAATAATTTATTTCTTTTCAATCTCTACTGAATTCAATATTTCTTCACATTCATAATTCATTAAAAATCTAAAAAGATCCATTATATACAACCTAGATTTCCCTATGATAACTCTTTTAAGTATTGATGCAGTATCCAGTTTTATATTTTTGACTACATTTCCCAATGGGAATATATAAATTTAAACAACCAAACAAAAAACCACGTGCAATCATAACTAGCCTAATATCCACTAAAAACAAAGTTAAATTATACAAAGAGATCCCTCTCTGAAGCTGGCAGGGCTAGATCCCAGTTTCCAAAGTGGTTTTGATGTTGTCCTCTGTGTTTATTCTCCCAATATTTTAAACTACAGAACGATAACAGGTTGCACATTTCATACCAGTGAAGACTACATACTCAGCTACCGATGTACCATAGGTGTTTATTGAAGACATAGTCATATTTCATGGTGTTCCAAAGAATATTATGTCCGATATGGATTAAAAGTTCACTTCCAAGTTCTGGAAGGAGTTTTTTGTAAGTTTGGGCATTGATTTGGCCTTTGGCGGAGCTTATCATCTGCAGACAGATGGAAATACTAAGAGGGTCAATAGGATATTAGAGGATTTGTTGAGGATTTATGTGATGCATCAACCTTGCAAGTGGGAAAACATATTCCACTAGTAGAGATTGCCCGCAACAATGGGTACCAAGATTCATTTAATATGAGTCCATTTTAGGTTATGTATGGTCGGAGTTTCAACACTCCTATCAGTTGGAGTTATTCGATTAACATGGCACTAATTAAACCATAGATTATGGAAGAAATGGAACAATAAATGGAGGTGATCATGAATAACTTTAAAGAAGCGTAGGACAGCCAGAATATTTATGCAAACAAGAAAAGAGTGTCCAAGGAGTTTCAGGTTCGAGATCAGGTATCGAGCCCAATAAAATCTCCTTGCGGATTGGATTGTGTGCGAAGCTCGCACCACGGTTTTGTGGACCCTTAAGGATAATTCACAGGATCAGACAAGTGGCCTATCAACTTGCATTGTCTTCCATAGTGAAATTCCATGATGTTTTTCATATATAGTTGCTTAAGAAATATGTTAAATATGTTTATCATGTAACTGACTGGTCTATATTGCAGGTGGAGCAAGGAGGAGATTTGTAGCTGGAATCGCAGTGCATTTTGCGGGAAAAGATGCTCATGTTGTGGACTAAAGAGATTGAGCAAGTTAAGGTGTAATGGAAGTACTTTGGGCTCCATGAAGCTACATGGGAGATGAAAAATCAGATGTGGGCCATGTATCTTTCCTTGTTTTCTAGTTGAGGCAAAACACATTTGGTGTGATGTCGGTTTTTGTTTAGCATATGTTTTGGCAATGTTTTTGTATATTTTTTGATGTGATGGTTGTATTTATGTACATATGTATATCGATGTAAATATTTCCATGAGATAAGTCATAAATCTCCAATAATCAGTATGGTGTCATGTCATTTTAGTTGTCATATTTTTATGAGGTCAGGTTGGTTTTCTTTTCAGCGGGGTAATCATGTTAAATACTACATCGAGCTATACTATAAATCTCCATATGAATTATGGTTTATTTTCAGTGGTTTTGTTGGGTTATATGTGTGGTTGAACACCAAGGATGGTGTCCCCCAAGGGGGAGGGTTCTGTAACATCCCTGGTGAAAATTCCATGTAATAAAATTAAAAATAATAATGAGGTTGATGGGACACTTATTCCAATATGAATGTTAGGCAAACCATCCTAGTGGGTGTTCAGTTGGTTTATTGTGGCTAAGGAAATTAGAAAATGCAAAGGAAAAGGAATTAAAGAGGAGAAACGTATTTTTTCCACATTTATTTATGAAAATAATGGAAAGTAGGAGAAAAGGGAGGTAAAAGGTCACATGTTTAGAGTGAGGAGGAAAATGAAGGAAAATAATTGAAAAGGAAGAAAATAGAGACCTCTTCCATAAAAAGGCTTCTGAGGATCGGTTGGTACCTTTTGTCAGTGAGTTTCTAGAGCTCTCTCATTACTCTCTCTCTCTCTCTCTCTCTCTCTCTCTCTCTCTCTCTCTCTCTCTCTCTCTCTCTTGGAAAATTAGAGTTTTTGGAGCACTTTTTCATTGGAACAAGAAAGGAAATAAAACAGGGAAAAGGAGGAAGCAAACAAGGAAGAGTAGGAATCAAGCAGCTACAACAAGATTCTTGGTAGGTATCGATTTGCATGTATATTTTCCTTGCTAGATTTGACATGCATAGTATTTCATGTGGTTATATGTTGTCTTGGCATGGGTTTTTCTAGGTGTGATAGTGTATTCATCCTAGCCTTTCCATTTTTGGATAGCCATGGTTTTGTGGAGTTAACATGTTTTGGTTTAACTAGATTATCAGATGGATTCGAAGCTAGGTGGGATGAATCTCCAAATTGATATAAAACATGGCCTAGTAACCCTCGAGCGAGACTATGTTTTGCGATAAAGTTGGATATTTTTTTTCCTTGGTAGGCATAAGAACCTTGGACCAGTGAATGGTGGAATATACGATAAACCCTAGAGGTGGTTTTCCCTCCATCAGACCTAGGAATCTAGGGTTTGGGATATACGGTAAAGCTTGGAGAGTATGTATCATTTTAGGGCCTAGTGGCCCCTGATTTGAACTATGGGTTGTGGTAAATCCTGAGCGACTAGGAGACAGGTAAATTTCTCATGGTTTATTCCAATAGAATTGTTGGTATGTGTTGTCCTTGATGGTAACCTAATTGATGAAATGAGATGATTGGCAATATGATGCAGAGTGTTTTGCTTGATGGCAACCTACTTGATGAAGTTGATGGCAAAGGAATTGGCAAAGGTCAGCAGAGAAGAATAGAAGAATAGCAGAAGGAGAAGAGACAGAATGGGAGAAAAGAATACAAAGGCACAACAGAGTTTTTGGTGAATAGCAACACGCATTCAAAAAGGATGGGCATCACCGTTTTACAGTGGAATGAAGAAATTTGTAGTTCTAGACTACGAAGGAGAAGAGTTTGTTTAAAAACAGTCATTTCGGGCGTTTAAGCCCTCAACAACCAAGTATGAAGGAAATTGATTAAAACATCGGAGGTCCTTTAAGTTTCTGAAAAGGAAAGGACAAGTGGTCCCCACCACCTTAGCGCAAATCACAATATCGCACATTCAAGTGTTCTGCCACATGTTTGATTGCCAATTTGCGATGCGATCCCATCACAAATCGCAAATATTAACTTTGCACGTTGTTGTTTGATCGCGCCATTGCATATCACACATCGCAAATGGCCAACTGCGATGTGGGCCCAAGGTCAAAGATTGAAATTTGATTAAAAGTAATGTTACAGGGGCAGTGTAAAGTTTTAAAATAACCGAAAGGTTATGTGAATATATTTTATTGCTGAGTCAGCGGCACTAAGCGAAGGAAAGGAATCACGTTCGGAATAAACAGTGAAAGCGGGTTTTATGAAGCCGGTTTGCCCATTTCGCATCGCATTTTGGGGATAAGCGGTAATTTCTAGTTGGGTAGTGATTCCATTGATCGGGTGACACGCGTCCCTGTACGACTCTATAAAACCGCCTGTCACTACGCGCCATCGCTCGTTATTTTTCGACCATGGATGTCTAGCGAAACTGATGAGCACCGTTGATCTGGGAAGGGGTCATCGGACGGTGTTCGCTTGACGAAGATGCACGAAGGATTATCCAGCGTACGGTGCGGGAATTTGATTGGCTTGTTAACCATATAGGTGGGGGGCCGGAGCTAAGTTTTAAAGATTATGACCACGCCAATCCATTGTAAATTATTTATTAATCATAGACTTATATGGCGGAGATAAAGTTCCTTTTTGGGTCGTTTCGTGTTGTAAAAGAAATTTTGTATGTTTTGGGGAGGTCATGACTATAGTAGAGTGTTGGACCCCGTCTAGGAATACCATTAGCGGTTCATGGTTTTGACCCAAGGTTTTATTAAAAGCAAAAACTATATAAGGTGATGAGAATCATGAAGAAGGTGGTGCGTGCGAAAGGGTCGATAATAAACGAATCTCTTTTAGAGATATTTGTATGAATAAACTCTGATATATCTGAATCTATGGTGCACCTGTGAATTTGATGATTGATCAAGATCTTTAGATCAGATGATGATTAATTCTTGGTTCAATCATGAAGAACGTATAAGGGTTGTGAACGAATACTTCACTTTGAAGTATATCTGTTTGGAATGGGTAACACATTGCTGAATTAAGGATGCACCTTTGAAGAAAATAAGTAAATTTGGTGGCCTGCAAGGTATGTTGTGTGGAAGCTATTGGATCTAGTATGAAAATTGATGAAACGTGGTCCATGGTGGTACTGAGGGTTGTAGCCTTCAGTCAGGGGGTTGTAGCTCCCTTCTAGGAGAGGTTGGTAAATGAGAGCAGGGGGTCGTAGCTCCCTTCTAGGAGAGGCTGGTAAATGAGAGCAGGGGGTCGTAGCTCCCTTCCAGGAGAGGCTGGTAAACGAAAGCAGGGGGTCGTAGCTCCCTTCCAGGAGATGCTGGTAAACGAGAGCAGGGGGTTGTAGCTCCCTTCTAGGAGATGCTGGTAAATGAGAGAAGGTTGTAGCCTTCTGCAGATGGGTGTCTGCGTGCTGGTATGAGTCTGCGCCAGTACATGGTTGTAACATGTTTTCTTTATATAATAAATATTGAAGACTGAGACGACGACAACGGTGGTTTTCTCTCAACTTGGGTTTTCACCTTAAATCCTGATGTTATTGTGTGATGCTTATGTGTGATGGTTTATTCTGTTATTACTAAACATGCTTACTGTTATCTAATCATCAGAAGAATGAATGTTTCATAGATCTAATTAAAGAATTAATGGCATAATAAGATCTCTGTATATACGTGAGTTTTATGAAGGATATCCGCGTGTATACACTAGTTGGCTTCAGCAAAGTAGCGTGTGGGTTTTTAGAGAATGAAAAAGTAAAATTGTTGAGAAAGTCCTAAATATTGATTCACCCCCCCCCCCTCTCAGTATTTTTTCCAACAATTGGTATCGGAGCCAGGTTCTTCTGCAGAAGCTTGATCGCTTGAAGGAGATCCGTCGAAATGGGAAGTCATGAAGGGGTAATGTCTATAAGGCCACCTCTATTCAATGGAAATAATCTGTTATTCTGGAAGATACAAACAAAATCATATCTGCAAAGTCTTGGTGCAGAAGTATGGGCAATCGTGGAAGGAGGCTATCAGTATCTGGCAAGTATTCCTACTGATGCAGCAGAAAGGAAGAAATATGAAATCAATGCCAAAGCTATCGATGTCTTATTAGGAAGCATGTCTGAACCAGAATTTTCTAAAGTGATGCAGCTAAATTCAGCAAAAGAAATATGGGACAAAATCATTCTGAGCTATGAAGGAGATACAAAGGTAAAAAGTGAAAAACTCCAAACTCTCCGAATTGAATATGAAAATTTAAGGATGCATAGTGATGAGAGTATTGCCAGTTTCCTTTTACGTCTAGATGATATTGTAAATCGTATGAGAAGTTTGGGTGAAACCATAACCGATACTACTCTGGTGGAAAAAGTCTTAAGATCTTTAACTTCAAAATTCGAGTCAAAAGTGCCAGCTATTGAAGAAAGGAAAGATCTGCAAACTCTAACTATTGTTCAACTACATGGTATTCTGACTGCTTATGAAATGGGACAAGGAGGTCCCTCTCAAATCAAAGAAGCTTCTTTTAAGGCGTGTGTAAAAGGAAAAGAAAAGGAAGTTGTCAAGGAATCAAGTTATATATCATAAGAAGAAGAAGCAAATTTTGTAAGAAGACTCCAACCAGGTATTGGAAGATTCAAAGGTAAGCTTCCCTTCAAGTGTTTTGATTGTGGAAGAGTTGGTCATTATGCTGCTAAATGTCCTTATAAAGAAAATCATAATAAAGGGAAAAATTTTGAAAAGGGAAAGAGTTATTACGCAAATGAAGATAGTGATGAAGTATCTAATGAGGATGAAGAAGATTCTGACAAAGATCTGCTAGTGCTCATGGCAAAGAAGAAAAATAAGAAGGCTACTCAAAAGAAGATATCTCAGAAAACATGTGCGGCAGAAAATGAAGAAGATAAAACAGGTACTTGTTCTTGTGATTCACCTTCATGTGCATGCAATGGTGAAGATAGTGAAAGTAATGTTATGGATCTAGAAGAAGTTCTCAAAATTAAAATTGAAGAACAAAAAAGAGCATCTAAAAGACAAGAATATATCTACGAAGAGATGATCTCTAGAATGAAAGAACAGATAGAAATACTAAATGGACAGGTAGACAAATGTCAAAGGTTGCACGCTTATGGAACCAATCAAATTGAAAGACTTGAAGCAGAAATCAACTATCTAAATGCAGATCTCGAAACATCAAATAAGAAGAATGAAGAACGTCTACAATCATCTGAAAAAGAAAAAGGACTTGAAGCAGAAATCATCTCTCTCAAAGAAGATCTTGAAAAGTCAAATAAGAAGAATGAAGACCTTCTACAAATATTTGAAGAACAAGAAAATGTGTTGAAGGAAGAGATTTTAACACTAAGGGATCAAGTAGAAGATGGAAGAAGGGTTGAATAAAGTATGAAGAAGCAATGCCAAAGACTGGAGGTTGAGGTAAACATTCTCACAGGTAAATTAGAAGAAAAAGATAAACTCTTGAGGTTTCAAGATAGTACTAAGATTCTGGACAATATTATTAGTAGTCAAAGGTCTCCTTCTATTAAATTTGGTCTTGGCTTTCATGAAAATTTTAAAGGAGAATCTAGTTCACAGGGAAGTGCTAAAGATTCAAAGGATATCAATGCAAAGCCTGAAGTGTTGAAAGAAACAAAAGGTCAACCGACAATCATAAACTCTTAAAAGAAATCATTCCCTCCTTACTATAGAAGCATCAATAATGTTGAATGCTTTAAATTCATAATTATGGGCATGTGGCAGCAAATTGCAGAAGCAGATCATTTCAGTCACAAACAAACAGATTCTACTCAGAAAGGTACTCTGGTTTCTTTAAGGGATATTGCTTTTCATGCAGCAAGTTTGGTCATAAAGCAGCTGATTGTAATAAAAGAAAGAATAGAAAAACACATTATGATCCTTATGATTATTTTTCTGGTCACATAAGATGTTATTCTTGTAACAAGTATGGACATGTAGAAAAAGAATTCAGGATGAATAGATCTGAGAAATTGGAGAATCTCTAGCACACAATAAGAAACTTCAAGCAAAGCTAGAAAAAGAAGGAGGACCGGTCAAAAACGTAGGGAATATTGACCCTACTGTAGTCATCCGCTTCTAAAAGCTTACTTCTCATAATCACTGCAGGAATGATGTGAGATAGATTATAAGGATTAGTAATGTATCATCACAGGGGGAGCAATGTATGATGATTCGTATGGTTGGTTGCTGACAAATTTTGTTTGTGGTCAGCATTCTTCAGCACAACTGCAGTGCTGTTTGGTATCTCTGGTGGTGTTCTAGTTCTCATAATTCTATTTCATTCCCTCATATTGTTGATGAATATGCCTTAATGATTTGTTGTTGAAGGTGTTCAGGATGCACAAGCTAAGGGGGAGCTTTGGTCATATGGAGAGGATGCATTGGTTGCACAGTTTCAGGAGGAGCATTATCCTTGCTAAGAAGTAATGCATTGTTGGCATTATGATGTTTCTAAATTCTGATCTCTCTCTTGAGGTATTTTTGGTATTAGTTACAAAAAGGTCATATTTTTAATTTGATGAAAAGGTCATGTTGAGACCTATGATGTAAAATTGTAATATTCAGTCATGTAAGGACTTGATCAAATTTGTAAACCCACTTGGTTGGGTAGTTGAGTCAAAATCTATAAACCCACTTAGTGGGGTACTTGAGTCACATTTGTAAATCCGCTTGGTTGGATTATTGACGTATGTATGAGTTCTTGGTGATAGGAAAGGTCATAGAGTCATGTACTTCATTGGAAAATATGTTTGAAGATTCAACATGAACTCAGGGGAAGCATGGAAACTTCAGCGCACATCAGATCCACAGAGCTCTTTTGTCTACATGAGAAGAAAATTCCTGTTTTGGTTTTGATCTGCCCTTTTCCCTTGATGTCAAAGGGGGAGAGTATCATGGTGTTTGAATAGGGGGAGAGTATCATAGTATTTTATGTATCTATCTGTTGTGGTGATCAAACACCATCATAGTTGCCATCAAGTCCAAAGGGGGAGATTGTTGGCATGTGTTGTCCTTGATGGCAACCTAATTGATGAAATGAGATGATTGGCAATATGATGCAGAGTGTTTTCCTTGATGGCAACCTACTTGATGAAGTTGATGGCAAAGGAATTGGCAAAGGTCAGCAGAGAAGAATAGAAGAAGAACAGAAGGAGCAGAGATAGAATGGGAGAAAATAATACAAAGGCAAAACAGAGTTTTTAGTGAACATCAACACGCATTCAAAAAGGATGGGCAGCGCCGTTTTACAGTGGAATGAAGACATTTGTAGTTCTAGACTACGGAGGAGTAGAGTTTATTTAAAAACATTCATTTCGGGCGTTTATACCCTCAACAACCAAGTATGAAGGAAATTGATTAAAATAGCCGAGGTCCTTTAAGATTCTGAAAAGGAAAGGACAAGTGGTCCCCACCACCTTAGCGCAAATCGCAATATCACACATTCAAGTTTTCCACCACATGTTTGATCACCAATTTGCGATGCAATCCCATCACAAATCGCAAATATTAACTTTGCGCGCTGTTGTTTGATCACGCCATTGCATATCGCACATCGCAAATGGCCAACTGCGATGTGGGCCCAAGGTCAAAGATTGAAATTTGATTAAAAGTAATGTTATGGGGGCAGTGTAAAGTTTTAAAATAACCGAAAGGTTATATGAATATATTTTATTGCTGAGTCAGTGGCACTAAGCGAAGGAAAGGAATCACGTGCGGAATAAACAGTGAAAGCGGGTTTTATGAAGCCGGTTTTCCCATTTCGCACCGCCTTTTGGGGATAAGAGGTAATTTACGGTTGGGTAGCGATTCCATTGATCGGGTGACACGCGTCCCTGGACGACTCTACAAAACCGCCTGTCACTACGCGCCATCGCGCGTTATTGTTCGACCACGGATGTCCAGCGAAATTGATGAGCACCGTTGATCTGGGAAGGGGTCATCGGACGGTGTTCGCTTGATGAAGATGCACGAAGGATTATCCAGCGTATGGTGCAGAAATTTGATTGGCTTGTTAACCATATAGGTGGGGGGCCGGAGCTAAGTTTTAAAGATTATGACCACGCCATTCCATTGTAAATTATTTATTAATCATAAACTTATATGGCGGATAAAGTTCCTTTTTGGGTCGTTTCGTGTTGTAAAAGAAATTTTGTATGTTTTGGGGAGGTCATGACTATAGTAGAGTGTTGGACCCCGTCCAGGAATACCATTAGCGGTTGATGGTTTTGACCCAAGGTTTTATTAAAAGAAAAAACTATATAAGGTGATGAGAATCATGAAGAAGGTGGTGCGTGCGAAAGGGTTGATAATAAACGAATCTCTTTTAGAGATATCTGTATGAATAAACTCTGATATATCTGAATCTATGGCGCACCTATGAATTTGATGATTGATCAAGATCTTTAGATCAGATGATGATTAATTCTTGGTTCAATCATGAAGAACGTATAAGGGTTGTGAATGAATACTTCACTATGAAGTATATCTGTTTGGAATGGGTAACATATTGCTGAATTAAGGATGCACCCTCTGAAGAAAATAAGTAAATTTGGTGGCCTACAAGGTATGTTGTGTGGAAGCTATTGGATCTAGTATGAAAATTGATGAAACGTGGTCCATGGTGGTGCTGAGGGTTGTAGCCTTCAGTCAGGGGGTTTTAGCTCCCTTCCAGGAGAGGCTGGTAAACGAGAGCAGGGGGTCGTAGCTCCCTTCTAGGAGAGGCTGGTAAACGAGAGCAGGGGGTCGTAGCTCCCTTCCAGGAGAGGCTGGTAAACGAAAGCAGGAGGTCGTAGCTCCCTTCCAGGAGAGGCTGGTAAATGAGAGCAGGGGGTTGTAGCTCCCTTCCAGGAGAGGCTGGTAAATGAGAGAAGGTTTTAGCCTTCTGCAGATGGGTGTCTGCATGCTGGTATGAGTCTGTGACAGTACATGGTTGTAACATGTTTTCTTTATATAATAAATATTGAAGACTGAGACGACGACAGCGGTGGTTTTCTCCCGACTTGGGTTTCCACCTTAAATCCTAATGTTCTTGTGTGATGCTTATGTGTGATGGTTTATTATGTTATTACTGCACATGCTTACTGTTATCTAATCATCAGAAGAATGAATGTTGCATAGATCTAAGAATTAATGGCATAATAAGATCTCTGTATATACGTGAGTTTTATGAAGGATATCCGTGTGTATACGCTAGTTGGCTTCAGCAAAGTAGCGTATGGGTTTTTAGAGAATGAAAAAGTAAAATTGTTGAGAAAGTCCTAAATACTGATTCACCCCCCCCCTCTCAGTATTTTTCCCAACAGAGTATGTATCATTTTAGGGCCTAGTGGCCCCTGATTTGAACTATGGGTTGTGGTAAATCTTGAGCGACTAGGAGCCAGGTAAATTTCTCATGGTTTATTCCGATAGAATTCAGTGATATCCATGCTTGTGATGGCCTAGTGATCAGGTGTAGACCACGGTAAAGCTTGGTTTATGATTGATGAGGGTGAGATGGTTTAGCCTTAGAATTCCCTGGTTGGTTTTGTGTATTTAGTCCCACATTCATGCTTGGAATATGGCATGGGGTGATTGGTTGAAGAGAGATTTTTCTTAGTCAATATATGCTCGGGAGGAATGTGGAAGTGTCACCTCTAGTTGGTTTTGACACTCATTAATGAGAAACTCATTCATTTGGTATCTGGTATGAAAATGTATTCCCTATTATGTGGATTCTATTGTTGTTGTATCCATGGTATTTCTATTTTTATTATTCTAGTTATAAGCATTTATTTTATCAGTGATGATTTATGGCTTAATCTATGTTTCTACTTGTAAATGAATGCACAATGTATATATGGTCAATTAGATTGTATTAAAACATATGATGTAAGGTAGAAATTATTCTTAGTGATTCTAAAATAAGTATGATACACCTATGTTTAAATATGTCTTTTACACCTGTATATGAAATGTTCGTGACATGTTTGACGAAATTCCTGTCATGGCTAGGAGGGGTCTAGATGAGTTCCTAATGATGTGATTGTTTCCATACCTTTGTTTTAATGTTATTTTTCCTCTCCTAAAGTTTCATGAAGTTATGGGCAGTGACCTGGGCTCTATGGGCTAAAACGATGGCACAAATCCTGGAGTTGCAGGCACATAACTAATTTTTTGGGGCCCTGGTCATGACCTTCCCTAGGCATGCCTGCGTCTATAGGCTTCTAGCCACACCATTTCCTTTACATGCTCGCGGCTAAGGCTCAAAAGGGTAAAAAATCAATTCCCCCTCAGGTTTTAGGGGTTTGGGTTACCTCCTAGAGGTGTTGTTGATGTTATGTAAGGTTTTTTTGTGAGGTTTCAATTGGTTCCATTTCCTTAAGGTCATCTAGGAGGTTCTATCTCATATTAGTAGCCTCTCCTTGCATGTTTACCCGGGTTGGTCAGTTACTTGGGTAGATGTGGGAAGAAGGTGTTACATAAAGGTCCATGGGATACATGTGTTTTGTTGGTCTATAAGTTTCATTGAACAGAGAGGATGGTGCTCCCCCAAGTGGGAAGGGTTCGTAACAAACCCTCGTGGGACACGTATTGCAAGTTGAATGTTGAGAAAAACATAGTGATGGGGATCACTTATGATTAATTAATAGCTATGGAAATTATAAAATCCATTGGCAAAGGAAAAGTGGCAAGAATTAGCAATTGTATTTATGAAATAAAGGAAAATAGGAGAAAAGGGAGATGATGGGTCACATATTTCCATGAGAGGGAAATTGAAGGGAAAATAGAGTAAAATGAATAATATAGAGGCCTCAATGATAAAAAGGATGTTGAGGATCAATTCCTAACTTTTTGTCAGTTTTAGCTTGGATCTCTCTTCTATTCTCTCACTCTCTCATACTCATTCACACTTAGAGCTTTCTTGGAGCACTCTTGGAGAATTTTGGCATACTTTGGATTTTCAGAAATAATGCAAAGGAAAGTGGGAAAGAACATGGGAATAGGGGGATCAACAACTACAACTGCCTTTATTTGCAGGTAATAGGTTGCATGTGTGTTTTCCTTGTTGATTTATGGATGCATGGTATAGGCATGTCACTATTTGGTTATGTTATGTCATTGACATGGAGGATTTACTAGATTGACAGTGGTTTTATAATTTCCTTGTCATTTCCTAGATATCCATGATGTTGTGGGTTTTCCCACCTAACTATTTTCTAGTTGGTGCTCATAATTCCTTATGGTTGTGGGTTGGAACAAACACTCTAAAATCCCTGGAACAACTTGAGTTGAGTTACTAGTCTTGGAGCCTAGGTTGGACAAACTCTCTTAGGTCCTTGTGTGGGTTGAGTTACTAGTCCTTGAACTGGGTTGGACAAAATAATTGGAGCTCTGGAAGGTTGTGGTTTGAGTTACAAGTTATTAGGGTCTTGGAAAACTTGGGTAGAGACCAATCTGGTTGGTCTTACTAATGTCTGATCCTAAAGTGGAATCACTGGTTGAGGGTTGAGGTGGTTTGTCCTTTGGAATCCCCGGTATGGTTTTTTTGGTTTATTCAATGGGATCTCACATTCACGCCTAACATATGGCATGGGGGTGATTGGTTGAAAGATAGATTTTGTTCAGCCCAATCAATGGTTCGGTGGTACGTTGAAGTCCCTAACTTGATTTCCTTTTTTATAACATAATAAGAGCTATTTTCCTATTACATTCTATGAGTACTTATTTTTTTATTATGTGGCTTTGATGGTTTTTCTATCATGGTTATTATCCTCGTTAAATGTTGGTTATAGTCATGGTTCCATAACATGTTCTAGCTATGGATCTTTATAAAAACATTTTGGTTGATGAATGTTTAATGAATGCATGAGACAAAAAATTGTTATTGTTGCTATTATGAGAGGGAATTAGACCTTCTTGGAGATTCTAAGGTAAATTTCAAACCATTATGTTTAGATATGCATTCATGCCTATAGATTACATTTTCACAATATGTTTGACGAAATGAATGTCATGGTTAGGTTTGGTTGGATCAATTCCTTGATTAATTTTAGTATGAAATCCTTGTCCTGATAGTATTTATCCTTCTAGAAAGTATCAATGAATTTTTGGGAGTGTTCTGGAGACTAACCTGGAATGGTAGCTCAAAATTCAGGACTACAACCTCTAAAATGGATAATTTGGGCTGCAACTGCATGGATGCAGTGTTATGCATGAGTTTGTAGGCTTTGAACTACATGGAGGTGTTTTTGTGGGTGTAGTTGTGAGCCCAAAGCTAATAAGAAGGGTCCAACTCAGGGTTTGGCCACCTGGGGTGGTTATTCAGCCACTTAGTCACCTGTAGTTCATGTGGCATGTCTGCGTTATTAATTGTCATCAGTATTCGACCCCACATTATTAATTGGATCTAGGAGGTTCGGTCAAGTCATAATAGCTCTTCCTCTCATTTTTACCCTCATAGGTCGGTGAAACTTGTTAAATGTGGGTGGGGTGGTTACAGATTGCTTTGTAGGTAACATATTACATGTGTGATTTTCTTGTTGATTTCTACATGCATGGTATATGCATGTCATTCTCTGGTTATTTATTTTCACTCGCATGGAGATATAATTGGATTGATAGTCGTTTCAACCTTGTCTTTCCATTTCCTAGATAGCCATGGTGTTGTGGTTTTTCCACTTTATTTTTCTCATTGGTGCTTAGATTCTTGATGGTTGTGGGTTGGAACAAACTCTCTCAAAGCCTTGGAGAAAATTGGATTTAGTTACTAGTTCCTAGAGCGATAGGTTGAGAAAAAAAATCCATAGCCCTTGGTGGGTTGAGTTATGAATCCATAGATTGATGGTTTGAAAAAATTCTTTGGAGCACTAGAAGGTCGTGGGTTCAGTTAATAATTCCTATATCCCTCGACAGCTTGGGTGGAGACTGATCTAGATGATGTTTGTGATTTTCAAACCATAGAGTTTGAATCCCTATGGTTGATGATTGAGGTGGTTTGGGCTTTTGAAGCCCTGGATGGTTTTGTCTTGGTTTATTCCATCAGATCCCACATTCATGCTTGGAATATAGAGCGAGGATGATTGGCTGAAAGAGATATTTGGTTCATAACAATCTATGGTCAGGTGGTACGTGTAAGTCCCTAACTTGGTTGGAACTTTCATATGTTAATATCAGATATTTCCTATTGAGATCTATGAGCATTTGTAGCTATGTTGGTGATACTGGGGTTGATTTTTCATGGTTTATATGCTAGTTATTGTTGGTTATATGTTGGTTATATGATGTATTCTATCTATGCATCTTGATATGTTTTTATAAGTTATTGAATCATGGATGAATGCATGGACTAACAAGTGTTATTGCAGCTAGCTAGAGTGGGCTTAAAGCTTTCTTGGTGATTCTCAAATGAATACTATCATTTTATGATCAGATCTGCATTCATGGCCTATATCTTACATGTTTTCCATATGTTTGACGAAATGTATGTTATGGATTAGGCATTTCTAGGTCAAATTCTTGATTGAGGTTTCAATGTTTCACATTCTCACCAAGTTAATTATGATTTTGGAAAGTGTTGGAAATATGATGCAGAGTGTTGTCCTTGATGGCAACCCACTGAATAAAGATGAAGACATGCGACTATTGACATGTGTTTTCCTTGATGGAAAACCACCTGATGAAGTTATTCTTGACGTGATGGACTTGGTAAATGATGTTTGTTAGCAATATGATGATGAATATTGTCCTTGAAAGGCAACCCTCTTGATGAAGATAATGGCAACTTACTGATGAATTTGTGCTTGATAGAATATGTCTTGATGAACTAAATATGATGTATCTACAGTGTGTACAGAAGGAAATGGAGAAAGGAATTCAGCATGTGCTAATTCTATGATGAAAAAGAGTATGTCTCTAGGCATACGCGGATTGGCCTATGGGAAGTAGCGTATGCACGCGGAAAAGAACGTTCCAAGTCGCGTATGGGCAAAAGTGCTCAAAAAGTGCAAAACCAGGGGTAACCACCATGGTATTGACCCATTGTATTGGGTAATGATTCGCCTAATTGACCCCGTCCAGGAATACCATCGGATGTAATGTGGTTTTGGCTCATGGTATTGAACAAGGTTAAACCTATATAAGGAGAAGAAATTCATTGTGAAAATCATGAGTGTGGGTGCAAGATGTCTGAGCTTGAATGAATACTTCTCTCTGAATTAGATCTGAATGGAAAGGGTTACACTTGAAGATAAATATGAATGTATGATGCACCAATGATGAAGAAGGGGATCTAGATCTGAAATGCACTTGTATCTACTAGATCTGATTATGGAAGGCTTAGATCTGAATTGAGGCGAACATCTGTCTGAAGTAAAAGGGTAAATCTGAACTGAACATCTGATCTGAAGAACTATGCTGCTCTATAATGATTGAAGATCTATACGCTACTTTGCCACAGAGGAAGCGCGTATATACACGGCTTTGATGAAGAGAAATCGCGTATGCGCAGTGAAATTAGTACAGAGGTATACGCTAGTTGATGTGGATGGAAGCGCGTATATACGCGACATCAGTGAATGGAAAGCGCATATGCAAACTAGGGTTTGCTGATGCAAGGGGTATGAAATGTCTGATCTGTTCTACTATGTTTCTGCTATCTGATCTGTGTTGTCTGGATTGATAAGTATCTGTTGGTGATGTATGTTTGAGCTTAAAAGTATGGAAAGGGTCCAGTTTGAAAATATGATGAAACGTGGCCTGCAAGTGGTGTTCTAAAGGAAGCTTTGGATCCAGTGTGAAAATTGATGAAACGTGGTCCATAGAGGTGCTGAGGGTTGTAGCCTTCAATCAGGGGGTCGTAGCTCCCTTCCAGGTGAGGCTGGTAAACGAGATCAGGGGGTCGTAGCTCCCTTCCAGGTCAGGCTGGTAAACGAGATCACGGGGTCGTAGCTCCCTTCCAGGAGAGGCTGGTAAACGACCGCAGGTGGGTGCCTGCATGCTGGTAGAGTCTGCACCAGCACATATGTTGTAAGATGTTTTCTCTATAATAGAATATTGAAGGCTGAGCAACTGTAGCGGTGGTTTTTCTCCCGACTTGGGTTTCCACCTAAAAATCCTGGTGTTCATGTGTGATGCTTTGTGTGATGGTTTATTCTGTTCTTACTGCACATGTTTACTGTTTATAGAACATCTAATGAATGAATTATGGAATGATATAAGTAAATAACTAATGGCATAATTAGATCTCTGGGTATACGCGATTTTTATGAAGGATATCCGCGTGTATATGCTAGTTGGCTTCAGCAAAGTAGCGTATGGGTTTTAATACATGAAAAAGTAAAAAGTTTCAGTTTGTCCTAAATACTGATTCACCCCCCCCTCTCAGTATTTTTCCCAACAATTGGTATCAGAGCGGGTCCTTGTGCAGAAGCTTGATCGCTTAAAGGAGATCCGTCGCAATGGGAAGTCAAGAAGAAGTGATGTCTATAAAGCCACCTCTATTCAATGGAAGCAATCTGATATTCTGGAAGGTACGAACAAAAGCATATCTGAAAATTCTTGGTGCAGATGTATGGGCAATCGTGGAAGAAGGTTATCAATACCCAGCAAGTATTCCTACCGATGCAGCAGAAAGGAAGAAGTATGAAATCAATGCCAAAGCAGTGAATGTCTTGTTAGGAAGCATGTCTGAATCTGAATTTGCTAAAGTGATGCAGCTACATTCAGCAAAAGAAATATGGGACAAAATCATTCTGAGCTATGAAGGAGATACAAAGGTAAAAAGTGAAAAACTCCAAACTCTTAGAATTGAATATGAAAATTTGAAGATGCATAGTAATGAGAGTGTTGCCAGTTTCTTTCTTCGTCTAGATGATATTGTAAATCGGATGAGAAATTTGGGTGAAACCATAACTGATACTACTCTGGTGGAAAAGGTCTTAAGATCTTTGACTTCAAAATTTTACTCTAAAGTTTCAGCTATTGAAGAAAGGCAAGATCTGCAAACTCTTACTATTGTTCAATTACATGGTACTCTGACTGCTTTTGAAATGAGACAAGGAGGTCCTTCTTAAATAAGAGAAGCTTCTTTTAAGGCATCTACAAGAGGAAAAGAAAAGGAAGTTGTCAAAGAATCTAGCTATATATCCGATGAAGAAGAAGCGAATTTCGTGAGAAAGCTCCAACTAGGTACTGGAAGATTCAAAGGTAAGCTTCCCTTCAAATGTTTTGAGTGTGGAAAAGTTGGTCACTATGCTGCTAAATGTCCTAATAGAGAAAAACATGGTAAAGGGAAACAATTTGAAAATAGAAAGATTTATTATGCAAAATAAGATGATGATGAAGTGTCCAGTGAAGATGAAGACGATTCTGACCATGATCTGAAAGTGCTCATGGCAAAGAAGCAAAAGAAGAAGCCTACTCGAAACAAGGAGATCTCTCAAAAAACATGGTTAGCAGAAATTGAAGAAGATGAATCAGATAGTGATTGGGGTCATCCCTTGAATGATCTTAGTTGTGCAAACAATGGTGAAGACAGTGAAAGTAAAGTTGTGGATCTAGAAGAAGCTCTCAAGGTTAAAGTTGAAGAACTACAAAGTTCATCTAAGATGCAAGAATCTATCAAAAAAGAGATGATCTCTCAAATGGAAAAACAAATAGAAATGCTGAATGGATAGGTGGACAAGTATCAAAGGTTTCATACTTATGCATCCAATCGAATTAAAGAACTAGAAGCATAAATCAACGATCTAAATGCAAATCTCGAAAAATCAAGCAAGAAGAATGAAGGACTTGAAGCTGCAATCATCTCTCTACAAACAGATCTTGAAGCATCAAGTAAGAAGATTGAGGAACCTCTACAAACATTTGAAAAGGAAGGCCTTGAAGCATAAATCATCTCGCTCAAAGAAGATCTGGAAAAATCAAATAAGAAGAATGAAGAGCTGGAACAAACATGTGAAGAAAACGAAAATTGGCTGAAAGAAGAGATTCTAAATCTGAAGGATCAAGTAGAAGATGGAAGAAGGAAAGAAGAAAGCATGAAAAATCAATGTCAAGCCTTGGAGGTTGAGGTAAACATTCTCAAAGGTAAATTAGAAGAAAAGGTAAAACTTTTGAGGTTTCATGATAGTACTAATATTTTGGACAATATTCTAAGTAATCAAAGGTCTCCTGCTATCAAACTTGGTCTTGGTTTCCATGAAACTGTTAAAGGAGAATCCAGCTCACAAGGAAGTGCTAAAAATTTAGAGGATGCTAATGCAAAACCTGAAGTGTTGAAAGAGACAAAAGATCAACCAACAATCATGAATTCTCAAAGGAAATCATTCAATAATGTTGAATGCTTTAGATGTCATAATTTTGGACATGTTGCAGCCAATTGCAGGAGCAGATTGTTTCAGTCACAAACAAGCAAATTCTACACAAATAGGTACTTTGGTTTCTTCAAGGGATATTGTTTTTCATGCAACAAGTATGGACATAAAGCAGCTGATTGTAAAAGGAGGAAGATTAGAAATACTCATTATGATTCTTATGCTTATTTTTCTGGACATATGTGATGTTATTCTTGTAACAAGTATGGACATGTAGAAAAGGAATGCAGGTTGAACAGATATGAGAAATTGGATAACTTCTAGCACACAAATAAAAAGTTCAAACAAATCTGGAAAAAGATGGAGGACCGATCAGAAACGTAGAGAATTTTGACCCTACTGCAGTCATCCGCTTCTGAAGCTTACTTCTCTGATTGACTGCAGGAATGATGTGGGATACATTATGAGATTTAGTAATGTATCGTCACAGGGGGAGCAATGCATGATGACTCTCACGGTTGATTTGATTACTCTGGTTATGTTTGCTTCTGACAGCGCATCTGATGTGGAAAAGACAGGTACAAGAGGTACAAGCTCAGGAGGAGATGAAGGAAGATGAAAAATTTCTATGCTTCACTTTCCATACGCGGGTTCTATTAACCAAAGTCGCGTATTCACGCGAGTTTCATCAGACACAGTCGCGTATGCATTGATGATAAGAGAATTTATATGATAGCTAAAGATTTGGAGCAGAGGTTCAGGGGGAGCATCAGTCTGATTGTTAATAACTGTATTATTGACTCTGTATCAGCTTAGTTTCTCAGTTCTAAATAATGATGATATGATACTTGATCTCTTATGTTGAAGATTGTGGATGAGTCCTGTTTTCCTGTTGATGAAGAGTATTCGTTGCTGAAATGAAAGTCTTATAATTCAGAGATAAGGACAGATCCTGCAGAGATTTTTGCTGATGACTTACTGATAAAAGTTTTATAGTCTGCACAAGTTAAGGAGGAACACTGGTTCAGGGGGAGCAACAGGTTGAATGCTAATGATTTCATTGTTGGCAATATGACTGCTTATTATTTGATTATTGTGATACTCATGCTCAAATAATGATGACTTGGTATATGGTTTATTATGATGAGATTTTGATCCCTGCTTACTGAAAAGTTTCTTTTGTGCTCCCACATGGAAGAGTTGGAAGTCGTTTGATTCAGAAATAAATCATGCAGAGTTTGTTACTATAGTTGAGATCTTTTGCCTACATATGCTACTTCATGTTAGATCTTGAAGATCTTGATGATATTGGACCACATGGATGATTGACACATAGTTGAAAATGTTTTTCTGGTATGATAATATCTCTTGGAAAGATTGTATTGATGCTGCAAAGAATCTGAAGGCTTGGTTACTAATGGGCTTATGCTACAATCGGTGGATGACGCTTGAAGACACAAATTACACTGCTCTATCTATCTGCACTCCAGGGAAGCATTCAAAGAATCTGAACACTGTCTTTTCTCACAGAGGATCAGATCTGGTTAAAATTTAGAAGATGATATTGGATACGCGGGTTTCCTGAAACACAGTCGCGTATATACGCGAGTTCATGCACATAAAACCGCGTATGTCTGATTGCTGGGGTCAGCTCTCTTCAGCACAGCTGCAGTGCTGTTTGGTATCTCTGATATCTCTGATGGTGTTCCAGTTCTTATAATATTGTTTCAATATTTGATGCTTTAAATATGCTTTGATGATTGGTTGAAAGTGTTCAGGATGCTCAAACTAAGGGGGAGCCTTAGTCATATGGAAATGTGGCTTGGATGCACAGATACAGGGGGGGCCCTAGCCTTGCTGAGCATAATGCATTGTTGGCATTATGGTGGTTCTGATATATGATCTCTCTTGAGGTCTTTTCTGGTGTTGGTCTTAAAGTCATATTTGTAATTTGATGAAAAGGTCTTGTTAAGACCCATGATGTAAAATTGTAATATTCAGTCATGTGAGGACTTGTCAAATTTGTAAACCCACTTGGTTGGGTAGCTGAGTCAAATTTTGTAAACCCACTTGGTTGGGTAGCTGAGTCAAATTTGTAAACCCACTTGGTTGGGTAGTTGAGTCTCATATGTAAATCCACTTGGTTGGATATGTGATGTAGGTATGAGTCTTTGGTGATAGAAATTTCATAGAGTCATATACTTTATTGGAAAATATGTTTGAAGATTCAGCATGAACTCAGGGGGAGCTTGGTCACTTCAGTATATATCATATCTGCAGAACGCTTCTTCCACATGAGGAGAAAAGGGGAAGAGTATGTTGGTTTTTGATCCACCCTTTGCCCTTGATGTCAAAGGGGGAGAGTGACATGGTGTTTGAATGAAGAGAAAGAATGGTGTCAAAAACTGGGAATGTGACATGGTGTCATTGTATTCTTAATGTACCTATCTATTGTAATGATCAAACACCATTGTGGTTGCCATCAAGTCCAAAGGGGGAGATTGTTGGAAATATGATGCAGAGTGTTGTCCTTGATGGCAACCCACTGAATAAAGATGAAGACATGCGACTATTGACATGTGTTGTCCTTGATGGCAAACCACCTGATGAAGTTATTCTTGACGTGATGGACTTGGTAAATGATGTTTGTTAGCAATATGATGATGAATATTGTCCTTGAAAGAAAACCCTCTTGATGAAGATAATGGCAACTTACTGATGAAGTTGTGCTTGATAGAATATGTCTTGATGAACTAAATATGATGTATCTACAGTGTGTACAGAAGGCAATGGAGAAAGGAATTCAGCATGTGCTAATTCTATGATGAAAAAGAGTATGTCTCTAGGCATACGCGGATTGGCCTAGGGGAAGTCACGTATGCACGCGGAAAAGAACGTTCCAAGTCGCGTATGGGCAAAAGCGCTCAAAAAGTGCAAAACCAGGGGTAAACACCATGGTATTGACCCATTGTATTGGGTAATGATTCGCCTAATTGACCCCGTCCAGGAATACCATCAGATGTAATGTGGTTTTGGCTCATGGTATTGAACAAGGGTAAACCTATATAAGGAGAAGAAATTCATTGTGCAAATCATGAGTGTGGGTGCAAGATGTCTGAGCTTGAATGAATACTTCTCTCTGAAGTAGATCTGAATGGAAAGGGTTACACTTGAAGATAAATCTGAATGTATGATGCACCAATGATGAAGAAGGGGATCTAGATATGAAATGCACTTGTATCTACTAGATCTGATTATGGAAGGCTTAGATCTAAATTGAGGTGAACATCTGTCTGAAGTAAAAGGGTAAATCTGAACTGAACATCTGATCTAAAGAAGTATGCTGCTCTATAATGATTGAAGATCTATACGCTACTTTTCCACAGAGGAAGCACATATATACGCGGCTTTGCTGAAGAGAAAGCACGTATGCGCAGTGAAATTAGTACAGAGGTATACGCTGGTTGATGTGGATGGAAGCGCGTATATACGCGACATCAGTGAATGGAAAGCGCGTATGCAAACTAGGGTTTGCTGATGCAAGGGGTATGAAATGTCTGATCTGTTCTACTATGTTTCTGCTATCTGATCTGTGTTTTCTGGATTGATAAGTATCTGTTGGTGATGTATGTTGGAGCTTAAAAGTATGGAAAGGGTCCAGTTTGAAAATATGATGAAACATGGCCTGCAAGTGGTGTTCTAAAGGAAGCTTTGGATCCAGTGTGAAAATTGATGAAACGTGGTCCATAGAGGTGCTGAGGGTTGTAGCCTTCAGTCAGGGGGTCGTAGCTCCCTTCCAGGTGAGGCTGGTAAACGAGATCGAGGGGTCGTAGCTCCCTTCCAGGTGAGGCTGGTAAACGAGTCAGGGGGTTGGAGCTCCCTTCCAGGAGAGGCTGGTAAACGAGCGCAGGTGGGTGCCTGCGTGCTGGTCAAGTCTGCGCCAGCACATATGTTGTAAGATGTTTTCTCTATAATAAAATATTGAAGGGTGAGCAACTGCAGCGGTGGTTTTCTCCCGACTTGGGTTTCCACCTAAAAATCCTGGTGTTCATGTGTGATGCTTTGTGTGATGGTTTATTCTGTTCTTACTGCACATGTTTACTGTTTATAGAACATCTAATGAATGAATGATGGAATGATATAAGTAAAGAACTAATGGCATAATTAGATCTCTGGGTATACGCGAGTTTTATGAAGGATATCCGCGTGTATACGCTAGTTGGCTTCAGCAAAGTAGCGTATGGGTTTTAATACATGAAAAAGTAAAAAGTTTCAGTTTGTCCTAAATACTGAGTCATGCCCCCCCCCCCCTCTCAGTATTTTTCCCAACAGAAAGTTACAGGAAGTTTTGCGCAGTGCTTAAGAGGCTAGCCTGAAAACTTGGCTCAGATATAGGAATCGTTGGAACTGATCTAGATGATTTAGGTCATACCAACATGGAAGCAGTATTTGGCTTGTATTTTGGGCTTCATAAATAAACTCGTGCCTTGTTGTGCATGCAGTTTGGGTGTTAGGTCAGAGAAAAAAAGTTCCAGCTCAAGGATTGATCACCTAGGGTGGTTGGTCAACTCTTGAGTGATTTTTCATCCCTTTAATATGTTCGTAAGTGTCGATGTGTTGGCCCAACTTCCTTAACTGGAACTTGGAGGTCGGGTCATGTCATAGTGACACTTGTCTCATGTTTACCTAGTAAATCTTGTGAATTTGGGTAAATGTATGAGGAGGCATTACAAATATGATCACAAAGTATCAACAAACAATAATCTCTCTCACTCCCCATGGTAGGATAACATCAAAAAACAATATTAATCTCTCTTGAAGTGGTAGCAACACACTCTCCATGTCATATCAGAAGCAACAAATCATATCAACAACACACAATAGCAAGAAAAATGAACACATGCAATAAATCCATCTACACCAACAACAGTGTGAGTCCAACTCAAACAACAACAATGTACTAACTCTCTATCTTAACTCAATGAGTAACAAAAACACAGTATGATCAACCACATTGTCCTCACAAAAACATTGTAGCAACATATACATGGTGAAAAGTCCAAGGTAGCAAAAATAACCATCCATAATCCCTCAAGAAACAACAAAACACTCACAACTTATTAGTTACTAGACATCCTCCCCCTGAGCATCATCATAATTAACAACCAAAAATCAAATATTTCCTACTAAAAGCTACACCTAATGGAATAAAAAACTGACCCTTGACCAAAAATTATAGGGCATTATAATCATTTTACATGGTTGTGACATCAATGACTCCATGGACCCTACATTTACATATTTCACCAAATGCAATGGAATACATCAATGACTTCATAATCCATGGGTGAAATGAGATGGTCACTAGAGACTCTTCCTATTACAATCAAGGAATAGTTTGCATTGAAATGTTTTTACAATTATTTTCATGACAATGACTAACACTATTCAAAATTACCTTTATGAAATACAAGACTATGACATTAGTTGAAGTATGAATATCTTTTTTAATGCAAAAGGACTCATGTCTTCTATTTACACTTATGCAATGTGCGATCATAGCTTATTCATGAGATACAAGATTGTGATGCCATCGACCCATATATAGTTTCAACAATACTCAAAAACCCTCGCACTGGACATGCTCATGAACCATCAAAACTCAATCAATGCGAATCCAAACTAATACTGCCAAATTATATCTCAAAACATTACTTTCAAGTAGCAAAATAAAGTTATGTCAATATCAAACTATGACTCTTAAAATCTCTTGGTAGCATACATCTCACCCAAACATTACATAGAATAACATACTGGAAATACATAGAAGCTTCAACTAGCAACCATACAAGCAAATATGTCTTCCTGGCAAAAAAATAAATGTCAATCACATATTCTCTTTCTATTGCATGTTGCCTTTATTGATCTCTGACATGCTTCTTCAAATACTAGTGCACACAATCAATTCACCACTTCATCAATATTTTTCTTCATATAAGAAATGAGATATAAAGTTGTAGAAAAAATATTTCAGCCTCATGAACTACACAAATAGATCGCACCCCTTGATTATCATAACAACTTAAAAAGTTTTCTTTAATTGATCATCACTCTTATAATTGTTTCTAGTAAAAATGGATCTCACTTCCGGAACAAAACTTTGGTTGTGCGATATTATTGTTCATATGTTTCAGGTTTAGTATTATCCTTCTCATCATTCTTTGTCATCATTCTCTTATTTTGTATTCCACTTTAAACAGATGATTCCACAAGTATTAATGGCACAAGCATTGGTGTACACTTCAATGGATAAAACACAAAATTTGGAAAATTCTTTTCCATGGTAATGGATGAAATTACTACTGCATCTATTCCTTTTGTACCCAAGCTACTCTTCAATGGAGAGGTTATAACTTGGTTGCCTTTAGAGCCGCTATGTATTCCAATTGAGCATGTAATTCCATTGGTCATCTAATTTCTAATTGAGGCCTATACAGCCTGCAAAAAACGATAAATAATTTAAATATCAGCTCCAAAATCTGACAAAAATAATTATTCCATCTATAACTTGGGATTTCCACTAAAATTTATAGTTTTGAGATATTGATATTTATTCTATTTCCATGTCTCTAAGTGAGATCCAAAACATAGCATGTTATAACCGTCGACACATTTTAGAATGCCACCCTGCTAGTTGAAACACACCCTATATTTTAGATAAATGTCTTTCAGATTAATCACATCATTCAGATTAGGTTGATGTTTCCAACCAGCTAATGTGGTTGAGGATGAACCACATTAGCTAGTTCGAAACGTCAACCTAATCCGAATGATGCGATTAATCTGAAAGAAATTTATCTACATTATGGATCACAAAAGTCTTAGATCTAACACCATATATTTGTAAATCCTCAACACAATTCCTTCATGAAAAAATTGTGCATATGCAATTATTAAATTTTTCCCATTGCGGGCCAGAAGTATGCAATGTGCACTGTGTTATTCATGGAGATGTATCCATTTCAATACTTCATCCAATTCACAATTCTTCATAGCTCTAGCAGTGGTGAAGTTCGTTCAATTCTGCTCCTACTAGAGATACTGAAATGCCTTCAATAACCTAAGAAGTCTTAATGCATCTGAGCAAAAAATATTCTCATGTCTATATTTGTTGTTAGAACAAGAATTTTCATTTACTTTATCCATGCATTCAAACTTGTCTCTAGTTTCAATCTCCCAAACGAGTTATGGTCAAATCACACCCCCTTGAATGCCATGGATCTAATTTGAAGTCACCATATCAACAGACTCCACTATTTTTGACAAAAATCATTCCTTTGACAAAACTAAAGCACAAGGTGGACAAAAACTGCAACCATTAATTCTCTCTTTAAATTTATTCCATTTCTTACTTGGTCACCGAATCAAACTTAATTGGTCACCATATCAACACATCCCCTAATAAACCATTGCATAGACATTGGGAATTTTGGACCAGATAAACCATTAAATTGACTTCACAACCTTTCTATGACCACATCAAACAATGTGTTCCATAAGACTAGATCAAAATCACAATGTCTTCATTAATTAAATTTTTTCCACTCATAAGGCTGAGATAATAGGTTTTTGGACAAGTTAATTTTCACAACAAGATTCCCATAATTCGAGTGCATTAAACATTCCTTTACCAAAAACAACCCAACTGAAACTTTAAAGTCCACTAATTCATCAAGGCGTCGTACATGAACAATAACATAATGATCAAACACCTATTTTTAATTCCTAAAAATATGATTGCGCACTATGTATTTTGTTGTGATGAGGTGGTGAATTAATTTACTATAAATTTCAATTTTAACTAGAAAATCCATCTACCTTTCAATGCACTGAGTGTTTGCTTCCTTGATCCATGCACAAAAGCCACACCTAGATCAGTCACACCTCTATAATTGTACAAATCCATTATTAGCTATCACAATGTTATTTCTCCAATAATTTGCACTCCCCCTCCTCGCCCCCCACACTTTTTCTTTTAATTTTCAAATGCTAATCATCGATTTCTTCTTTGGTGTGGACATTTCATCATTATTTTGTGTGTAGGGTATTCAACCATAATTTTGAGTCAAGGATTTTGTAGGAAATTGCATGGAGTTATATAGCCAAACTCAACTTATACATTCAGATTAATTCCATTCAAAAAACACAAAGATGGCTTAAGAGAATAAAACTTACATCAGTTGTTGATGATACTTTTTCATGGAGGAGCCCCTTAAAGTTATGTACATTTTGCTTCATGCTCCCCCTAAGGCAGAGCTAGCCTCAATTATATTTTTTTCTCCTTTATTTTATTGACTTTAGTAGTCTCATTTCTTCCTTTAGGTTGCTCTTTTCATTTCCATATTTTTTTATATTTTACTTTCAAGTTGCTTTGATGAATATTGTAAGTGTTCGCACCAAGATTCTATTTATTTTGTGTAGAATCCATGATAGCCATAGGTAGCTTATATTCCTTGGATGTATGGTGAAAGTTATCACACAAAAAACATCTGACATGCCCAAGAAATGACGAAAAGGGCTCAAATATTTTATGGATATACATTTTACTCCATGTGACATAAGACCTATGATAAACACTTTTATGCCTAAAATCATTACATAAATAGCAATGCCCATAAAAGAAAATTTTATACCTGGAGACTAATGGGACCACTTTTCCTTAACTGACTATTTGATAATTCTTCTTATTTGGTTCCTTCTTTTGCCAGGAATACTTTTTATTTTTTCTTATGTAATTAGTTGGAGTGCATCCAAATTTTTGGCAGCTAAAACACCTAACATTTCTTATGCCTTTTCTTGTCACCTTCTTTAGCTCTTTATCATGATGCTTGTTTCCTTCAGTGCTGCTGCAAGTTTCTGCTTTGAATTTTTCAAGTGTTTCCTCATTTGCTCCTTTTAGTCTAGATCTGTTATCTTCTATTTCTTCTTATAATTTCCTACAATAAGCGATATTATCATTAAGTTGATTTTCAATCTCATTTTTAGTCTTCCTACCCTTCTCCAACTTATTTTTTGAACTATAATTTTCTTCCTTGAAATCATATTCTCTCTCCTCAAGAATCTAAAGAAGTTTCTTCAGATCTTTGTTCTCCAACTTGAGATTTTTGATCTTATTTTCTTGAGCTTTGTTTTTTTCTTCAATGGCTACAAGTCTCATAATCTCTTCATCATCAGACTCCTGGACTGGAAAGACACCTTCCTCACCTCTTGAGAAATCAACTTCAACGCATTGGTTCTCATCTTCTTTAGTGATTCCAAAATCATCATCACTAGATTGGCAGCAAGAAATTAAATGTCCATGACGGAAAACAATGCCTACCATAACTTTTACCAAGAGGCGAGGTTTCTTTATATTTTTCATCACTCTTAGCTTGTTTTCAACCCTTCTTCTTTTTATATTGTTTCCTCTTGTTTTTGGCCATATTCCCATGATCTACCCTTGAGAAATCAAACTCAATGGAGAGAACCCACTTTGATACCAATTGCTGGAAATGACCTCACTACTTAGAGCGGGGGATGAATCAATATTTATAGGGTTTACTAAAATTTTCAATTCATTTTACAAAAGTACAAGAATCAATACCCAATATGAAACCAACATAAAATAAACACATTAAAAACACCATGAAAAATATCAAAACATTGGCACACAAGAGGACACAAGTATTCTGGTGGAAAACCCTCTCCAAATAAAAAAACCACCTATTTTTGGTGTTGCTCAAAGCTTATATTAATGGCTGAAAAATCTTGCATAGAGTATGTTGACTCCACAAGCTAGAAGACTCATCTCCTATGACATTTTTCTAGCACCATCAGTTATAAATACTCTAATCGCGTGACTCTACAAACTCCCATCTGCTGGAAGCCTCCACAACCAACAAGCCTCGCCTAGTTGGCACTGGACTCAGGAGAAATTTTCTTCTTGTACTGATTTTTCTACTAGAATGCACCCACCTCCTCTATGCACTGTCTACTAGCACCCACTAGCATGAATCCTCTATGCCTTCAAATTCTCCATGGTAACCACTTTCTAGAATGTTTCATATTCAGTTTTCAAATATTCTAAACATGATAAACCCAAAAACCTCTATGATATGAAAGTAAATTTTGATAAGAACACTAATCAACTCAGCTATAATTGTACAATAGGTTATACAAATCATTGTAGCACTCTCACACACACACTCAACCAATACAACTACTCAATACATACATAAACATGATACCCACACACATCTATATATATATATATATATATCAATGAATGTCAAACCAAATACCAAGGGCACATACCATGGTATTATTTCACTCATGCTCAATACCAAGGAAAAATTCCAAGGTGACGTTAACCAACCACATGGAACCATTAGTACTCACACCAAATAGCATGGTAAACCATTAAGTTTTCATACCAAAATAACATAGGAAAATCCTTGGTATTGTTAGCCAACAAATAGAACCACATGCAACATTGTATAATCAAACATTCATATGCATAACCAATACATAGAAAAACACATGTAATCAATCGAGCACATACAACACTACATAGACAAATATATCTGCAACCCATCAAACATAAGCAACCAATCGAATACATGCATAAGAATCTGCAACCAATCATATGTAACACAACCTTCACACCATGATTGACATGACCTACAACTGATAACATAAGCATTTCCACACTCGTCTACCTTAAAGCATATGGAAATCATAACTTGATAGTCTTCAGCCATAGTCAACTAGTTGCAGCAATCACTATCAAATAACTATAGCTGCACTATACCTCTGACATTTGCACAAAATAGGAATATCTAGTACTAATTCATAACGAGGTTGACATCAATTCCAACCAGCAACACTGCATCAAAACATCAATGCCAACATAGAGATGGAAGTGAGAGACTTACCCCTATATCTCAGGTTCAAGAGAAATGCACCTAAGGTCTGGTATATGTCGTAATGAAAACAAAACCTATAGTGTAAAAACCATCCAAAAAGACTATACCCATGCTTAAGTCACATAATAAAAGAAATAAAACATGGAGTAGGTAAAAATAGGTCCATATATTTTTATTTTTTTAGTATTGTAACTTTTTTTGTATTTTTGGAATATATGATGTACTAGGAGAGTGCTTCCATCACACACTAAACCAAAGCAAAAATACCTATGTATAGAACAAAACATAGTCTAATAGATCACATCAAAGTGTGCCCATTGCTGGTAAAAAGCAAAGGATTCCCAGACATGAACTCATTGACTAATGGAATTACCATATGCCGCCTCATTATGGGGTCATGATGTTGGAAATAGTGTGTGTTGTAGATTATTGGAAATAATGTGTGTTACAAATTGTTGGGCACAATGTGTGTTGAATATTGTTGGAAACAATGTGTGTTGCAAATTGTTGGGCATAGTGTTGTCATTGATTGTCACTCTGACTCATCTTGGAGATTGATGTATAGTCATTGATGTCAAGTGTAGGATCAATCTAGTTTATTAGGTAATTGGTAGAGAACTATCATAGTAGAATAATAGTTGAACAATCCTTAAAAAAAAATTATAATTCTAGCTATTGAATTAATGCTTCAATGGCATGTTGGTCGAAGGCACTTTGTATATAGAATATAGAGTCAGATTCCCCAAAAAAATACATGGTTGGATGTTCTTGATAAATAAATTTCCAATGAAATATGATATTATGAAAAAAATCGAAGTGTTGAAGAAGTTCAGAGGTTTTTCCTTTTGGGAAAGAGAAACTGGAAGCACGTAGAAAAACGGTTGGACCCCAGATTTTTTCAGGGTGCTTCAACTATTTGGGAAACTTTGTTTGTTTACAAAACTTCAATTTCTTATCATTTTGTGTGTTCAAGGTGCTCAAGTTTAATTCAACCACAAGGAAAGTCCTCGACCTAACTTTCTTTCTATCTGTATAGATAGATGATGTGGTAGAAGAACATGGTTAGTGAAGTGTCACTTACTAGGCATATATGATGATGTGGCATGTTGTGCAAGAGGCATGTGGCAGTTAATTTTTGTGTTTTTGGATGGACAAGTGGGCTAAATACAAATGACATGAGGCACCACTTGGAGGAAGTCACATGGTAGTAATTAAAACTTAACAAAAACAAATAATGTAGCATAACATTGGGATTTGTTCCAAAATGTTATGTTTGGAGCCGATTTCAAGTGTTATAGAGTTTTTGAAATTCTATGAAAGTCAGGTGGTGGGCCTAGATTGAGATCCATGTTATAGTTGATTGGATTTCATACTACATAGTGAAGTAATTGTGTGACTAAAACAAGAATAATTTTTGGATATAGGTAGTTCGGGAGCTCAAAATTTATGATCAAGTGCAACATCAAAGAAGGCCCAAATCCAAATAAAATCTTAAGTGCATATTTAGATTAAAACTTTGGTCACAGTCTCATTATTATGGTAGAAGGAGCTTGAATTGTGAGTTCTTTTACCATCAATAATTTGGCACAGAGATTGGTTACAAAAAAAAAAAAAGAGTTCATTACACAGTTGGACAGTGAAGAGAGGCTTAAAAGAGGAGATATGATTTTTTTATGTGAAGCGATGGATAACCTTCAGTAGAAATAGTAGCACAAGGTTGAGTATAATTATTGGCATAATAATAACTAGATATTGAGAAGCTTTAAATGAAGAGTGTGGTTGGTCGAATTAAATGAGTTTCATGACATTCCTCTATGATGGAATAGAGTGTCAGAGCATATCTAGAACAAAAATTGAATGGAATGAATTCTTAAAAAACTCCTTGAGCTAAAGAAGAATTAATTGATGTACGTATTCTTGAGCAATCATAATTTGGAATAAAAAGGAAGAGCAGTAGTGAAGTGAAGTGCATATGCAAGATATCTAGAGAAAAAACACACTGAGTGAAGTGAGCATAATTGAGAAGAACAAAACTAGATAGTGAATGTGTAAGAAGAAGAATAGAGTTGTAGATTGCATCTGAGTGTGTACTTGTAGAAGAATGAAGAACCTCTTAAGGAATATAAGATTTGCATAAGTTGAAGTGATTGATTTGAGAAATGATAACAATTTATAAATAAAATTAAAGAACATTGTAAGAGTTCTCAGTTATCTGAGATATTTTCTTTAGTGATGTTAACAAAAATTTCTTAAAGATAATGAAAATACCATAAATCTAACATCCATGCAAAATTAGCAATACAAAAATAGGACATTATAGAAAATACACCAATATTTCCTAACCAAGTTCACTCATAATGTGTGAGATATGTCTCTAGGCCCAACTTCAAAGTGGAGGGGCCTCTATATTATCTCACAAAAATAATGCAAGTACTTGGAAAAATACATTGAAATACCTCACATCTACTGATGACCCAAAAATCCACTGCACAAACTACAATATACTCTATACCAACAGTCTAAAAAAAAATTAACTTTACAATATAAACATGACCACCTTCTAACATGTGCAAGAATTCCTCTAAGTGTGTGTCAAGAACTTAATGAAATGTGTGGGATTCAACCATGATCCCTCAAATATGTTTCTCATATCATAGTTCTAATTACACCAATGGATTCCTTGCAAAATTTCGTGAAAAGTAAGTATAAACTTGACTAAGTTCCAGAGTGTCACCTCCTCCTAAATTTTCATGCCACAACTATTTAGAATATACTCATATTATTCCGTTGGAATGTTATCTAGAATATGATGAAAAATGTGCGATAGAATATTGCCTCAATTTATATGGCTCGCCTTAGCCTTTGTGTTGATTTCTAATTGGTTTGACCTCTAATTGTCCTTCGTGGGTTGGTTATCTAACTCCTATGAGAATGATATGAGTTTATATACTTATGTCTTGGTGGATTTTACAAAGCCCGCAACTAGGTGTATTGGCTGGAAAGTATATTTTAACTCATTTGTGGTTGAAGAAGTCTCGAGGTTAAACCCTGTAAGCTCCAAAACTTGGTTATTCTGTGTTACATGAAAAATTGGCATTAAAAAAAAATTGGTCCACATAACAAACTTGATTGAACAATTGGTTGCTGGGATGTAGGAGCCTCATATTGGTCGACTTATATCTTGACTGGACATATCTGGGGAGGACACATGGCATTCCATGGTGATGCCATGTGGTGCATCCTAGTGATGCCACATGGTGCGTCCTAGTGATGCCACATGGCATCTATATTTTTGGCCACGTTAATAGCCAATGGGGTGCCACGTAATGCCACATGGAATATATAATGGTTGACACATAAACTCACTAGCCTAGTGTCGCCTGCTGACTGGGATGCCACATGGAGGCCTATAGTAGTGTCATGTGCCACACTAGGGTCTCGTACAAATGCTTTATTATTTGTGCCAAAATTTAGATGAGCATAACTTTCTCATACAGACTTGGATTGAGGTAGAGTTTATGTCATTGGAATTGGCTTGCTGATATCTTTGACATGGTGATGTTTCCATCAAATTTTGAACAATTTTATTTTTAATGTTTTATGGAGCTTCCTGGATCATTCCTCCCCACTCAAGGACTTTTATACCCCAAAATTTAGACATATAGATCATACATGTCTCTCTCTGATTTACAACAGAAACCATATCCTTTTATATCCCAAAAAAAGCCAAAATATTACTATGTTGCATATTCAAGTGATGTTATACACTTTATCACTTTTACAAGTTCTTGTCTATCTATGGGGTCTTTCAAAATAAACATGTGATTTACAATGGTGGACACACTCAACTACTTAAAAATAATACCCATATTTTACCGAACTAGGCTAATGGGCTTTCTTCCTGTAATTTTCCTTCTTCCTAAACTACTTCATTAGTTGGTTCCTTCACATGTGCTTTCTTGTCCTTCTTTGGATGTAGTTATGGATGGATATTCCAGCATGTAACTGTTTGGAGTCTTCACTTATTGCAATAGGTGAAATGGTTTTTCTTCATTCAGACTTTATTGACCTCATTTTTCTCCTAATGTGGAGAGGATTCTTTATGTCTTGGATTCTTTCTTGAATGGTAGTATTCGGTGCATCTTTGGTGATGCAAATCTGACTTAAATCATCCTATGAAATACTCACTTCCATTTGGATATGATTGAAAATAACGATCGTTGGAATAGTGTGATGTGCTCTTAGCCTGTAGTGATTTAGACTCTCTTTAAACTATGTCTTTGGAGTGTCTTTCATCAGTGATATTTGGGACTCTTTCTTTAGTGGACTTGGAGAATATTCCATCTTCCTCTCTGACATACCTAGTCTTGCATATTGAGGTTGTTCCACCACTTGGATTGGATTCACAATAACTTGAGCGTGAAATCTTACGCCTTTTCCTTCTTATACCATTCTCTTTAAAAAATTCAAACTAATGCCCTTGGTGTGCTTTTCAAACGCACGAAAATCATCAGCATAATGAGAACATGAAACTCAAGAATCATTGATATTTTTTACCTCAGTTTATAATTATAAAGTGTGTGAGGATGGCTTTGCTAAGAATTCATTTCACTGAAAACCTTCTAAGGCATATTTTGTGGCTTGTAACTGATGTTGCATTCCATGCCTTTCCTCTTGTGCTTCTTGTAAAAATATCCTCAATGCAACATTCTATGCTTGAATTCTTTCGTAGATTTCCTTGAGTTCTTAGATAAATGCATGATTTGATTCTTCCCCCATATTTGGTTCAAAACCTCCAATCCCAACAGTTTTGATGTTCATCTCTTCACCTAAATCATAACCGAGGTCATGTTGCACTATAGAAATAGTTTTACGTTTCCCTTTGCTTCCTGATTTCTTAGGAATTAAATCATGATGTATTTTCCAGTAGTGCTCCTAATCATGCCCATATTTCTTGCAATGATAAAAATGGAGGGCCTTCCTTTTTCCTTGTTTTCATTGTCTACTTTCTATGGTCATATTTTTCATGATTTCCCTTGTTTTCAAGATGAATATTTTTCACACTTGCTTCATCTAGTTTAGTGGGATCAAACAACAAGAATGAATGATGAAGATAATTGTGCAAAGTGAAAATATTTTTCATCAAACATTCTAGTGAGTATAAAGGAATATTCAATGGCAATTCATGATTCCTAAATTCTTCTATAAAACTTTGAACATACCAACCTTTACCTTGTCTCAAATTTTTCCACTCCACCATGGTTTTTATTCCTATAACTTGTTAGCCACCTATAAAATTTTGGCATAGAAAACTGGTGGCTAAATGGTTTCTATGTCTTCAAGAGGAACATTTTCATTAAAAACCTACCATTCTTTAAGCCTTCATGTGTTTTTTGTCCTTTGAAGCAATCCTCAATGTTGTGTCGATCAAAAAAGCCTCACTGTTTCTAAAAGAAAAAGCTTCAAAAAAGGCCTCCATTTTCCCTATTTCATCTCCTCCAAATCCCCCATTTCACATCCTCATTCCCTCATAAAATCCCTCCAAATGTCCCCATTTGACTTTCTAACCCCATCAAAACCTTTTTTAAACCTTATGGCTCCCTTCATTTGGTTTAAAAATCCCCTTTGCTGCCTACTAGAACCCCTCATTTGGCCTAAAAAAGCACTGATTTTGGCCTAAAATATTCTTTTTTACACTATATCAGGCTTAAGCCCCTGAGGGCTTCTATTCTGCAGCCCTGGACTCATATGACCTAAGCCCCACAACCAAGCGCTTAGAAAGACTATCCTCCGCTAAAAATCCTCAAAAATCCCTTTGAAAACATAAAAAACACCTTTTTCCGCTCCATTGAAGGTTAAGCCCCTGAGGGCTTATTTCTCCTTAACCCCTCATTCATGTAACCTAAACAGTGTGAGTAGGTGCTTAAAGGGCCAAAAGAACCCATTCATAACACCATTTCCCTTATTTTATTCACCCCCGACTGATTATGGCTTGCGTCAATGTGCACCGTCGATTTCCACAGATCGATGACTTTCAAATAATTGGGCACCTTCCCTTTTCATTTCCCCCCCCCCCCCACTTTCATTTCTGATAACCCACCTCTTCCATAGATCCCAACCATCCATACTATAGATCCGACGGCCAGGATCTGTTTCCGCCAACCATATAACATTTCCCCTATTGAAAAGCTTTCTACCCCGACAGCAAATCACAGTCGTCCATTCACATAATCCGATGGTCAACAAGAAACCTGACGACCAACTTTCCCCGCCTGTTCATCTCTCCCCATCGGGTTTTATCCTCACCATCCGATAGAAATCATCAGATCGGACGGTTGAAAATGAGTTTCGCAAAATTTTAGCGCCCTAGGTTTAACGCTCCAAAAAAATGAAAAATGGGCTGTTTTGTTTTGCCATGCGTTGTGCGATGAGTGGAATCGCATTTTTTTTGTGAAATCAGCTTACCGCTCTCAACGCCGTGCGAATACCATCAGCTTTTTTTTACTTACCATCTTTCCGTCCTCCACGTTAAGTCTTTATGATTAATCACAGCCATCCAATCTTTTGATTTGATGGTCTGGATTCAACATCACTCTGCCCTTTCTCCATTCACTTATGCCCCCAAGATATTCCTTCTACCAATATCCTCTGTCCATCAATCTGAATCAATGGCTCACGTTTAATCTTACCTCCATTCATTGCTTGTCCACCTAACCTTCTCAACGATCTTACCGACGAACTTCCACCATTGATCACTGATAACTAACTCAATCCAACGGCTCTCACATAACCTCGGCTCCCATTCATCCAATTCTCCCAGGAAACTTCATCAGGAAATTTGAGTTGTAGATCATCAAAGTCTAATCTAATCCGACGGTCCACGTTCGTCGACACCCCAGACCTTCGTCAGGCCCATTTTTCACCATTATTTCGCAATTTCCACCGTTTTCTTCGTTGCAGCCACAATTCTCATCACTGTGCCACCATCTCCACGGGCCTCCACAACACCCTCTCCCACTCCCCAAAGGATTTTATAACAGGTTTATTGTGTTTTTGCAGGTTTTAAAGGGGCGTGAATCCGCTCTATTTGACAATCACAGATAGGGTTTTTCAAAGCGTAGGAAGGCATTTCCAGAGCCATAATGCAGGGAAGCACACTGTTAAGAAGGTATAAGGCATGATCTATTAAAGGATCAGTGTTAAAGTCCTGATCTAAACCCTCTTGTGCCATTAAACCTACACATACACCAGAAACAGTCAGAAAAGAAGCAGCAAAGAGTATCAGTGACAATTTAAAGGAATTAAAAGTACATTATTGAAGATTAATGATATAATCTGGTGATTAAAGGATGAAAATATAGTTGAAGACTAGAAGACAGAAATTAACCATGATTAGGATAAAACACAGATCTAAAGTAAATTAAAGGTGTTTTAGGTAAAGACAAAGGCATCTATCAGTCCGAGAAGCCTACACCGCCACTCAGAGGCCAATTGAACCCTCTCCAGCTACCAAAATCCAACCCTATCCAGCTACAAAAAGCCACCTGCAGCCTCACAGAAATCAAGGAATGCCTATTTATTGGAAAAACAGAACATATTTTCCTAAAGACAGCTAAACAGTTAATACAAATCAAAATAACTTATTACTACTTTTCAGCAAAGTTATTTTAAAGATAAAAAACAGTCCTAAAGTCAATATTTTCGTCCATTAAGCCTTGAAAAGCAGAAATAGAGTTATGAAATAGAGTTATAGGTAGAATGTATTCCTACCTTATGCCTTGCATGGTTTTCAAGGCTAGGAATTGCATTGATTATGGAATTAATGATACTTGACTCCTAGAAACTCTCCCACTTCCTCATGTTCTTATAAATTCTCCTTCAGGAGCACATTGTAATGGTTGGTATCTGGATATCTGTTGCATGTAATATTTTTCTGAAACTACTGAAGCCTTGTTTGAAATTTGAAGACACATAACCTGAGATGAGGAGTTTGAAGTTGTAGAGACCCACCAGGCTTGTTTATTGTAATTGGTTTGAACATCAAATACAAGCTAATTTATGGGATCCTGATCTTTGTCAATGGTGATGTGTTTCTTATTGTTAATTGTTATTTTTCTCTATGTTTTCATTCTTTCCACTTTCTATGATAAATAAAAACAAAATTAGAGCTAAGATTTACTCTTACCAGTACCCTACTCTCACTGATAAGCTCTATCTATATGTTTTATTCCTTCGAAAGTTCCCCTTAAGAATATGCTGAAAGCAGGATAGGTTCAAAATCCTTAATTAATCTTAAGCTATTCTAAGTGTTTTAAATGTTTTCTATTGAAATTACACCAAAAGTAGGCTAGTTTCAAAGCACTTACCTGATCTTAGATTACTTTTATGTTTTTCCTTAAGTGCACGCCAAAAGCAAGATAGTTTCAAAGTACTTACTTGATCTTAGGTTGCTCTTTGTTTTTCATTTGTTTGTTCTCCATTTCCTATTTGTTTCATTCCACAAAATAAACTTAAAGAGATCCTTTAACATAGATGACTTGCCCCATGGACCTCTCTTGAACCTTTCTATCCAATTAAATCCTCTTATGACTCCATAGCCCAATGGATTGAAGCTACGCTACTTTTTTCCTATCTTATCAGTTGAATCATCCTTTCACTTGCATACACCTTCACCTTTCATTTGAACTTCCTTCACCTTCATCATGTCCTTGCCCAACCAAAACCAAACAAAAAAAAATCCATGCTCTTCATAACTAGCCTAGTATCACATTTGAAGCCTTAAAGATCACATCTTTAAACACACTTATAGAGAGATCCATCTCTAGATTCAGGAGGGCTAGATCCTAGAATCCCAAAGTGGTTCATATGTAGTCTCTGCAGTTTGTATTTTCCAAACTTGAAAATTATAGAGACCTAACATTTTGGCGACTCCACTGGGGACAAGACCACATTAGCCTAAGTTTGGTCGTAAATCACTAAGGTAGATAGTAAATCTCCTTCAAGACACTTTAAACCTTCCACCTGGTGACTCCACAGTTCTTAAATGACCAAAAGACTCCACTGGTGATTAGTAGGCCTGTTGATCATCTTTGTTTTCAAAAGACTCCACTGGGAGACCAGTTTACATTACAACATCATCCATTTCGAAGGAAACACATAGGATTAAGCTTCTTTGTTTGAAGATAGTTTGCCTCTTAAAGACTGTCATATCTGGCCAACCTTCTTCATTGAGATTTTTATACATATTGGCTTCAATAACAATCCATACCTAATCTTTTCCTAATCCAAACCCCCCTGTAATAGTGGACAACCCTGAGAGTATTCTTAGGAAGCCTTCTTCATATAGGGACCCAACTATTGTCAAACACATTTATAGAGCTAATTCAACACCTGAAAACCTTACAGCCCTATCAGAGACTTGGTTTGATTTAGACTTACCAAGAAATTCACCAAGAACTAAGTCATTCAGTAGTTTAGATCAGACAAACTTTGAGCCTCCAAACTCACCACGTCATAGTGGTTAGCATATTGGTAACAGAGAAACCCCTCCATCCACACCTCCTGATATAAATTTCATTCATAACTTGGGTCTTTCTCACCCTAGATCTGCTCAATAGTTCGCTGTTGGTCGTAGAATTTCTGTCACTCATATACCTACTGCTCAAGCCCTTCCTTTACCTCCACAAAACACCATCATGGTAGCATGGTATGCTCCCTTGGTGTTACCACAACCTTTAGCTCCTCTACCCAATGAATATCAGTCTAAAATTCCTCATTTCACTGGGAAAGAATCTAATACAACTCAACACCATGTAGATAAGATGTAAGATGCCTTTGACTACATGGAAATAGAGGGTGAGACAATTAAGATGAGGATATTTTCTCAAAGTTTAGGAGGAGAAGTGAAGAATTTTTTTAAAGGCTTACCTCCTAATAGCATAAATGATCTCCCCTCCTTACTTCAAACTTTTATAAAAAAAAATGGGAAGTCTGAAGTAACCCTCTCCAAATCTTAGTAGAATATAAGAATCTGAAAAGAAATCAAGGAGAAAGTGTCCAAGACTACTCTACTAGATTTAACAGTGTCTACAATGCTCTTCCACCACACATGAAACCTTGCCAAGGGATGGTATTAGTCAAATACCCTGAGGTTTTTGATGTTTATATGGCCTATCAGCTTAGGGTAAGAGATTATAACACACTGGAAGACATGCAGAACGGAGCAGTGAGTGTAGAGGCAAATTTTATTGAAAAAAGAGCTAGGATGAGGGCTGAGAAAAAGGTAACCTATAGGGATGACAACACAGCTTCTTCATCTGATTCCAAATATGATAGTCTAGCCAAAACATGGAGAGGATGGAAAGAATGATGGAGAATATGGTCATCCAAGTCAATAATCAGAACAGAAACCAAATTCAAAACCGGAACCAAAACTTTAGGAGAAACAATCCCCCAAATAGACAAAGAGACTCTAATCAACAATTCATACCTCCATTCCAAGAGAATTTCCTTGATGAGGATGAAGGGATAATAGACAGATCAGAGGGAACTATCATAAACATGGTGGAAATGGATGAACAAGAACACACCTTTTCCATAGAAGATAACCAAACCTCATACTCACATTGGAAGGAGGAAGGGTTGGAAACTGAGGACTATAGGTTAGGATTCAATAATTCCATCATGTAGGTCCGAGAACAACACAACCTCAGAAGAAAAAAGAACACAAATAATCCCAAACCAAAAGCCTCTGAAATCGCTATAAAGAAAGACCTGAAAAGACTCCTAAAGTGACTGCTGAAAGTAGTAAATCAGTAGCTGAGAATTTTGGTAAAATCAAAGATAAGGACACCCAAACCAATGAAAAATCAAGTCAAGAATCTAGTAGCACTATCATTGCAGCTAATGCTCCTGATAAAATAGCTTCAAACATTGTACATACTAAAAATCAGCGAGATGATCTTGCTAATAAAACGATGCCCAACAAGACAGAATTGAACCTCTCAAAGAGTCAGTCTCCTTTTAGTTTGGAGAGTGAAATAGCCAAAATTAAAAACTGTCCCTCTCACTGAGTTGGCCACCCAAGATGTATATAAGAGTCAAATTCTGAAAGCTTTAAACTTAGGAGAAAATAGTGACACTGCTAATTTAAATGATGATCAACCAACTCTCTTGTTTGGTCCAAATATTGAAGGGAAATTTCAGGAAGGGGTAGTACCTCCTTTCTATGTCAGCCTCAATATCCATGACAAAATCCTGCATAATGCTATGCATGACTCCAAAGCTTCACACAACCTTATGCCAAAAGTCATAATGGAAAAGCTAGGCCTAGAGATAACCAGACCTTACAAGGATTTATATTCTTTTGACTCTAGTACAGTGAAGTGGCTTGGCCTAATCAAAGATATTTGTGTGAATTTGACTCAAATCCTAGCCAAGTGCATGGTCATGGATGTTGTGGTGGCTGATGTGCCTCATAAGTATGGCATGTTGTTGTCAAGATCATGGGGTGCCAAACTTCAAGGTACAATGCAAATGGATATGAATTATGCCACAATCCTTGTCTTTAGCTAGCTTAGAAGACTATATAGGGAGGCACACATGAATTTTATGGTTAGCAGCCCAAAAAAACCTAAAAAATTCACCTCTATACTCTGTCCATACAGACCTAGATTATTTTATCCTTTACAACGATGAATTCACAGATGAGTCAGAGCTGGAAGACAGAAATTCAAACAACAGAATAGAGCCCACAGACCTTAACGTAATGGAAGCTCTAGATATAGAGGAAAAAAAGACAGAAACCTTTGAACAGTGTGTTGAAACAAAAAAACCAGACTAAACAGAGCCAAGACTGCAAACAACAAATTACCCATCACTCTGAACTCCATGAAAATCCTGAAGAACAAGACACAACACAACATGGTACAGACCCCAAAATGCAACATAATGATGAACATGGAATTAGGGATGAAAATGATGTCAATCCTACAATCAATCCCTTATGGTGCATGAAATTTGATGGGTCTTGCACTAAAAGGAATGCAGGAGCTGGAGTATGGTTGTACAATGCTGAAAACAATCATACTGAGAGCCATGTCTTCAAGCTAGACTTTAAGTGCACAAACAACGTTGTAGAGTACGAGGCTCTCATCATAGGATTTCATCTATTGAAAAAACTAGGAGCCAAGAGGATAGTTGTCCAGGGGGACTCAGAATTAGTCATCAAACAGCTAAATGGAGAGTATACTACAAAGCATCCTAGATTAATGGCATACATAAATAATGCCATGGATTTTCTGAAAACATTTGTAGAGTGTGAGCTTTTGTTTGTTCCTAGGGGTCAAAACATAATTTCAAATGGATTGGCCTACGCTGTTAGTTCATATCAGAAATCACCTAGGGACAAACAGATCATTATCCAAACAAAATACAGACCTACAGTGCCAGATAGTGAAAAATATTGGCAGGTCTTTAAGGGTGACAAACAGATAGAAGATTTCTTTCTCTGTAGGAATGAATTTGAATTACCTGATTCAGACTCTAGATCCGATGAAAAAAATTTAGATGAAGAGCCTCGTGATGAAGAAAAACCATCCCCCAATGTAGAAATAAACATGTTGACAAAATAATTTGAAAAAAAAACTAAAGAATACATGAAAATAGATAAAGAATACATTGAGGTGCTGCAGTCCAAAGAAAAAATCATACCTAGAGGATTAGCACCCCTAGAGGACATTTTTTACTTCAATGATTTGGAAAAGAAACCCACTATCGAACACATTGAATCAGATGTTGAAGAATGCAATATAGGCAGCAAGGATAAACCTAAAATGATTAAATTATCTAAGTCTTTGCTTGCCCATATCAAACAAAAATACATTGATCTATTCAAAGAGTTTTTTGATGTGTTTTATTGGAGTTATGAGGAATTAAAAGCCTATGACACAGATATTATCCATCATAAAATCCCCTTGAAAGAAAACCAGAAACCCTTTAGGAAAAAACTGCGCAGAATTAACCCAGTACAACTGCCTCTAGTGGAAAAAGAAATCAAGAAAATGTATGAAGCAGGAATCATAGTGCCTATGAGGTTTTATGATTTGGTATCCAACCTTGTACTATGAGGAAAAGGATAGGAGAAATCAGATTGTGAATTTATTTCAGAAATTTAAACAGAGCCTCCTTAGAAGACAATTACCTTTTACCCAAAATGGAACACATCCTACAAAGGGTACTTGGCTCAAAAAGGATTTCTCTGTTAGATGGTTTTTCAGGGTATAACCAAGTCTTAGTACTCCCAGAATATTATCTTAAGACAACCTTCACAACTCTTTGGGGCACTTTCATATATGTGAAAATGCCTTTTGGACTAATGAATGCTGGGGCCACCTTTCAGAGGGCCATGGAAATTTCATTTTCAGAGGAAATAGGGCACTTCATTGTAATTTATCTTGATGACATAATAGTTTATTCCAAAACTGATGAAGAGCACCTCAAACATTTGAGAAAATTCTTTGAGAAATGCAGAAGGTATGGGCTATCTTTAAATCCCAAAAAGACAGTGTTTGGCCTACAGGAAGGTAAACTTCTTGGCCATATTTTATCAGAAAAAGGTATTAAAATAGATCCAAAAAGAGTTGAGGGAATACTACAGATTAGCCACCCAAGGAACATAAAATAATTGCAGTCCTTCATTGGGAAGATTAAATTCTTAAGGAGGTTTATTCCTAACTTAGCAGAGCTCCTTAGAAACATGACTAATATGCTCAAGAAAGAAGTGGGAGTTAAGTGGACTGTAGAAGACAAAAAGCCCTTTGAATTGGTAAAACATGCACTCAGCCAAGCACCAATTCTAATCAGCCCATATTTCACAAAATATTTCCTCATTTTCTCCTTTGCATCAAATCATATTGTGGCTACTGTCCTATTGCAGAAAAATCCAAAGGGACAAGAGCAGCCAATAGCATTTTTTAGCAAGGCACTAAGAGATGCACCCTTGAAATAAAATATCATGGAACAACAGACCTATGCCTTGGTAAAGGCCTTAGAGGACTTCATGGTGTATATTTTTCATTCTCACATCACTGATTATGTCCCTAACATAGTGGTAAAAGATATCTTGTCACAAGATCCAGATGGAAAAAGAGGTAAGTGGATTGCAGTAATACTAGAGTATGATTTGGAAATCAAACCCACAAAACTCATTAAAGGTCAAGGCTTAGCTCAATTAATTATTGAATCTAACCTACAAGCCCTTGACATTAACATGATATATGCCTTCAATGAACATGAAGGATTTCCTGCTCCCACTGTTGAAGAGAAGTTCCAAAACTCACCTTGGTATGCTGATATCTTGTATGTGCTTACAAATCTTAATGCTCCTCCTGATTTATCAAAGACTAAGGCAAGGTTTTTAAAGTTGAAAGCTAGGAATTATTGCATTTTAAATGAATGTTTATATTGGGAAAATTCCAATGGTTTATTTCTTAAATGTTTGCCTGAAATTGATGTAGAGATGATCAAGCATGAATTCCATGAAGGAGAGTGTGGAGGTCATCTCTACTGGAAAACCACAACCAATAAGATCCTTAGAGCTGGATATTACTGGCCCATCCTCTTCCAAGATGTCCATAAAATGATAGTTGCCTGTCACAAGTGCCAAATTTTTTAGGTCAAAATAAATCTCCTTCCTTTACCATTACAACCAATCACTGTTGAAGCTCCTTTTCAACAGTGGGGCCTAGATTTCATAGGGGAAAGCCATCCTGCTTCATCTGCCAACACAAATGGATTCTCACAGCCAATGAATATTTCATAAAATGGATAGAGGCCATCCCTTCTAGGAATGCTACAGATTCTGTTATTATAAAATTCCTTGAAGACCATATCCTATCTAGATTTGGCTGCCCTAGGAAGATTATTACTGATAATGCTATTTCTTTTGGCTCCAAAAAGATGATTGAATTTTGTCACAGGTATCAGATTTCTCTTGGTCATTCTACTGCTTATTACCCTCAAGGTAATGGGCTAGTAGAATCAACAAATAAAATTTTGGTGACCATCATCAAGAAGCTGCTTGAAGAGAATAAAAAATCATGGCATAACAAGTTGGTGCATGCTCTATGGGCTGACAGATTAACAACAAAGAATTCCATTGGAATGTCCCCATATCAGTTAGTCTATGCAGCAGATGTAGTGTTTCCTACCAGCCTACGGGTACCAGTGATTAAATTGGTCCAAAAAATACAATTAGAAGAGGACAGCATGTTAAGAAGGATCAGTCAAACTATACATCTCCAGCAGACAAGGAAAGAGGTCTACCACAGAGCTCAAAAAGTGCAAGAGAACATAAAAATGTTTTTTGACAAGAGAACCAAGGCTTGTGACTTCAAAATTGGAGACAAGGTACTCAAGTGGGACTCAAGAAGAGAAGATAAGGGTAAGCATGGCAAATTTGATAGTTTGTGGCAAGGTCAGGTTACATTATTCAGTCCACCATTGGTCCAAATGCATTCTTCCTGCAAGAGTTAGATGGTACAGATCTGTTTGGGGGTCCTGTCAATGGAAAGATGCTCAAACATTACTAATGCTAAAATTTAGAGTTTAAAGTTCTCACTTCCATTATAAATACCATTTCTTTGTTCAGTTTCACAAAAAAAGAAAAAATACAAAAAAGAGAAAAGAAAAGGTTCAAACAAACTCAAAACTTGAACCTCTGAAGTTTCAAAGAATGGCTCAAATCAGCCCAAAACCTGAGCCAAAGAAAGGGAAAGTTGGTTCTAATATGCTCAAAACCTAAACCAGCAAAGAAAAAAGAAGAATCAACTCTAACAAACTCAAAACCAGAGCTGAAATGAAGGAGAAAAGTGACTCTAACAAGCTCAAAATATGAGTCACAAAAGAAATAAGGATGCTTCAAAAGTTTCACAATTTCAAGCCTTCACAATTTTGGTTTCAATTTCTTGCAAAGTTCTATTCATGTGCTGTTGTATCTATTCCATGGATCCACAGAAAACCAGAAAGTATAATCCTGGTTTTACTATTTTTAAATTTCTATTTTAGAATGTAGAGAAAGAAATCTGCTAGACAGTTTAATCCTAGCAGATATTAGTGTAGGTAGAGAAGCTATGAGGCCAATTGTCTAATCTGGTCTCATGGAGGAATAAGCGTAGAATTAAATTAGTGTTTTCTTCTTTCAATAAAAAAAAATGATGAAGAAGGTCTACAAGTCTAAATGCACCTTGAAGAAAAAATGTTAGGACAGTAGGATGGGTAGGTAGATTGTTTGGGAGAATATTACTGCTGATATGATATTTTCATGATTTGTAGCAGCTGATCAAAGAAGAAAAGGATGGTCAAAGATCAGGCATCTGGCCTACTTCCAAAGAATTAAATCTACAATTTATGACACCTTCAAGAAGATTCCATCCCCATGTGGAGCCACTGTTAGCCACCTATAAAAATTTTGTTGGGAAAAATACTGAAAGGGGGGGTGGGGTGAATCAGTATTTAGAGCTGACTGAAAAATTTTCATTTCTTGTTTCTCTTAAACCCATACGTTACTTTACTGAACCCAACTCGCATATAAATGTGGATATCCTTAGGAGAACTTGCATATGTCCAGAGATCTTATTATACGTTTAATTATTTACTTAGATCATTGCATCATTCATATGTTTAGTAAGCAATATGCATGTGCAGTAATAACATAATAAACCATCACACATAAGCAACACACATGAACACCAGTATTTATGGTGGAAACCCAATTCGGGAGAAAACCACCGCTGTTGTCATCTTTGTCTTCAATATTTATTATAAAGAAAACTTCTTACAATTTTGTACTGGTGCAGACTCATACCAGCACGCAGGCACCCACCTGCAGAAAGGCTACAACCTTCTCTCGTTCTCCAGCCACTACTGGAAGGGAGCTCCAACCCCCTGATTTTAACACCAGCTTCTACTGGAAGGATACTTCCACTTTCACAAAGAAGGCTTCAACCCTTAGATCCACCAGATTTCTTCAATTTCTTCATCAGACTTCTGTCAGGTCTTCATCATTTCTTTTGTCGATCATCGTAGAGATTCGTCATTTCTAGATCATATCCATAGGTGCATCATATATGCAGATATCTCTTAAAGATATTTATTTATTAACAACCCTTCCATATACACCCCCTACAGTATAATCCTCTTCACCTTATATAGTTTAGCCTTTATCAATACCATGAGTAGAAAACCACTCAACCACTAATGGTATTCATATTAAAAGTAGAACCCATCCAAACTGAAATTCCAATCTTCGTTCTTCCATGCACGAATCGTCCTAAAGGTAATATTTATCTCCGCTAAATAATACTATAGCCAAGGTTAAGAAACATTAACATGCCGCTAACTCAGTAGTAATATATATCAATATAACCTTTCAGGCCCTTCAATAATATTCAATCTACGACTTGGGGATCTGCACTGATAATTAAAGTTCCTATCAAAAGACCCAACCCGCGGCCACAACTAGCGCACCAGATATTGAGACAAGTGCCTCCGCAGTTGACCGAGTTGACTGTGGGGACAAAAGAGATGAACGACAGAGATTGAGTGTGGGGGCACCAGCCAAAAGTTTCATCCGTCCGTCGAGAGCCCCCGCGATGACACAAGACGTTGAGTTGGTCACAGCTGTCTTCCACGTCAGGTGAAGATCTCGGCATAACACAACAACCTATATTGAACCAATAATGTGAAGGGAAATCAGGTCCCACACCCTTAATACACGACATAATACTTTGGGTTGAACCCGCAAATCTCAATACATGCGTATGGGCCCCAACGTTAACGGTCGTCTCCAATCGACGGTTGTTATCGCATCGTGCCGCCTTATTTGATCAGATGGATATCGCTCGGAAAATATGCGCGAACAATAATGCATGATGGCCACCGTAATTTGGTTAACATTTGCGCATCTTCCTCATACGACCACCGTCTGATGGCTTTCCTCCAGATCGACGGTGCTCAACAATATCGATGGGCATCCTGGGTCGAACAATAACGCGCGATGGCGCGCAGTGACAAGCGGTTTTCTGTGGGTCCACCTCGCCACGTGTCGGATACCCTATGGAATTGCTCCCCTACCAGGAGATACCGCTTATCACCAAAAAGCGGTGCGATATGGGCAATCCGGCCTCGCAAATCCGCTCGTGGTTTTGGAACAGTGACCAACCCACGGTTAAGTTAGGTTACGCTATTCCTTTTGGTCCCTTAACTCAGGTTCACAACTCGGGTTTATTTCAATAGAGTTCGGTCCAATCATTTGGTAGGGAGTTTCATAGTAATACTCCTCCGCATACTATAATGCACTACTTCATCAGGTTATACATTCTCCATTGCTCACTGTATCATGACCTTAGCAATCAAATGTTCGGAAATGAATTATACGAAGAGAGATACCATTATCAATGAACAATAATTCGTGTGATCGATAATGATTTTTCCAATCAATACTCCTCAAAATTACCTTATAAAAATTCACGAATCTACTCCTTCCACAAATATTATGATGTTTACGGACCATGCTTTCACAATTCAAGCAGTCTACACGTGCATAATCCCACTGTCAGTAACACAGGGACTCAAATATCCTTCCTACTGAATTCAATCAAGAATATACATATAACTCTCAAAGAGTTTAGAAGAAATCCCTCATCATGATATACAAATGTAACTATTTACAAGAACTTCACTTATTCTTCTCAATTTTCCATATTTTCTATTCCTCTGTCTCTGGAAAACTCTACTTCAATTCACTGTCGTGTCTTTGCTCCTTGACCGATAATCGCTTTCCGTAAATGCACTCTTTCTTGTTCTCTACTACAATTCTTTTCTCTGTTCCTAGTTACTGTTTCAGATGCCAATTCCTTTTCCACTTCCTTTGCCATCAATGACAATATTTCCAACAATCTCCCCCTTTGGCATTGATGGCAATACTCTTCCTCTGATTGTCTTATAGAAGCCCCTTTTTTCTTTTCCTACCCCTTTGACATCAATGGAAAAGAGTTGATCAAGATCCTTTGAACTGATAATACCATGCTCCCCCTGAGATCATGCTACATCTTCAAACATCATATAACAAAAATGACTTATAAATGCCAACAATGCATCCTTTTCATATGACCAATGCTCCCCCTTAGCCTGTGCATTCTGAGATGCCCAACAACACCTCACAACCAATTTAATCTTCTGTATTTAAGTAGATCTGATCTCTCGCATGGTAAGTGCAGACTACCCCGCTCTTCGTCCGAGATATTCAAATGCTTCCTTGTAGAGGTTTGGTAAATATATCGTAAACTTGTTCTTGAGTGGAACATATTCTAATTTCACCTTTTGTTCAAGCACTTGTTCACGTAAGAAGTGATATTTGATGGGAATGTGCTTGGTCTTAGAATGCATAACATGATTCTTTGAGACAATCGATGGCACTTGTATTATCACACATAATGGATATAGGAGGTGAATATTTGATTTGAATGTCTTTTAAGGTTTGCATCATCCAAAGAATTCGAGTGCAACATGATGCGGCAACCACATATTCTGCTTCTGCTGTAGATAAGGCAATAGAGGTTTGCTTCTTACTGAACCAAGATACTAACCAGGGCCCCATATAGAATGCACCACCACTAGTGCTTTTCCGATCATCAACATTTCCAGCCCAATATGCATCAATGTAAGCATGAAGAGTGAGATCAGCATTCTTTGGATACCATAGTCCAAAGTCTTGAGTTCCTTGTAGATATTTGAATACTCTTTTGACATCCTGAAGGTGAGACTCTTTTGGATTAGCTTGGAATTGTCCAACAATTCCAACTGCGTGCATAATTTCTGGTCTAGTCCCAGTGAGATAAAGTAGACTTCCTATCATAGATTTGTATTCTGGTTGATTCACCGTGGGGGAATCATCATTAGAACTGAGATTGCATCTGGTTATCATTGGTGTACTTACAGGTTTGCGATTTTCCATGCCATACTTCTTCAAGATTTGCTTAAGATATTTTGCTTGTGATAAGAATATCCCATCTATTGCTTGTTGCACTTGTAAGCCAAGAAAGAATGTTAGTTCCCCAAGTAAAGACATTTCAAATTCTTGCTGCATAGCAGAAGAAAATTTCTGACTCATAGATTCTTCATTACTTCCAAAAATGATATCATCAACATATACAACCACGATCTATAGTTTATTATTTTTCATTTTTTGTGTATAAGTTGCTATTAGCATACCCCTTAGAAAATCCTTGTTGATGAAGATATTTGTCAAGACGATAGTACCATGCCCTTGGAGCTTGTTTGAGACCATATATATCTTTCTTTACAAACAAGTTTTTCATCATTCCCCAAAATGACTCCTTTTGGTTGTCTGCATATAAACTTCTTCTTCTGATCACCATTGAGAAAAGCATATTTACATCCATTTTATAAACTTTGATTTGTTGGAAGCTTGAAAAAGTAAAATGTTTATCTTTATGGCTTCAAGTCTGAAGCACAGGTAAAGTTTTTTCCAAGTTTTGATACCTTTATTAATACAATTTCTTGCAAACAAGTCTAGCTTTATTTCTTATAACATCCCCATTCTCATTTAACTTATTTTTTAATATCCATTTAGTTCCAATGACATTTTTGTCATGAGGTCTTGGTACTAATTCCCAAGTGTGATTATTTTCAATTCGATCAAGCTCTTCATTCATGGCTTGAATCCAACATTCATCTTTGCTGGCTTGATTGACATTTTGTGGTTCAATAGAGGATAGAAATGCCAGATAGCTAGAAGATCCCACAAGATTCCTTCTTGTTTGTACACTTGATCCCTTTTCTCCCAAAATTTGAGATTCTAGATGATTCTTTTGAACATATCTGGATGGAGCTTTTTCAGATAAATCATCTTCGGGTTCTTCATTGGGTTCAATGTCTATATCATTCCTATTAGATGTAGAAGGATATATGTCATCATCGTCTTCATTTGTTGTTTGTTTTTCTTCTTTTGGAGCTGCAGGAAACTCATCAATAACAACATCAATACATTCAACAATCTTCCGAAGTCTTTTATTGTAATATTTATATGCCCTACTCCTAGAGGAGTAACCAAGAAATATTCCTTCATCTGCTCTGGGTTCAAACTTGCCAAGTTTTTCATCATTATTTTATAAAGAATTACTTCCAAAAACTCTAAAATGCTTCACAGTGGGAGGATTACCATACCATAGTTCATATGGAGTTTTATCACTATTTACACGAACATGTGCCTTGTTAAGAATATTTACCGTTGTATGTGCTTCTTCTCCCCAAAATGTGTCAGGTGTTCTGGAATCATCAAGCATAGCTCTAGCCATTTTTTGAATTGTTCTATTCATTCTTTCTGCTACTCCATTTTGTTGTGGAGTACCTTCTACCGAAAAATGTCTTTTTATACCATGTTGTTCACAAAATTCAAGGAATTCATCTGATTTATATTCTCCTCGTCGATCAGATCTAAGACACTTGATTTTTAGATCTAATTCATTTTCAACTAGTGCTTTGAAGATCTGAAATTTCTCAAATGCTTCATCTTTGTGTTTAAGCAACCCAATCCAACACATTCTAGAGAAATCATCAATAAATAAGATATAGAAATTTTCACCACGTGGTGACTTTTTCTTCACAGGTCCACATATGTCAGTATGAATGAGTTCAAGAGGCTTACTTGATGATCCTTCCTTGGCATTAAATTGCACTCTGGTTTTCTTACCGAATTGGCAAGATTTTCATATGATACTTTCAGGTAGAGTAATATTGGGAAGATCACGAACAACTTTGAGTCTGCTTGATTTGTTGATTTGAGAGAAGCTCAGATGCCCCAACCTTCTATGCCATAGCCATTTTTCTGAAGATTTACTCAAGTAACATTGTTTTTTGCAGTTCTTTAATACATACAGATTGCTTGGAGTTCTGTTTCCTTTTATAATTGTTTTACTTGTATCAAGATCACGTACCCCACATTCTTTTGAACTAAAGACAACTTCAGTTCCTTGATCACACATTTGAATTACACTTAAAAAGTTATTCTTCAATCCATCTACATACATGACATTATTAGCTTTCACCTTTTCTTTTAGAAAAACAGACCCTTTTCCCTTAATAACAACATGAGTATCATTTCCAAATGTAACATTCTTCTCCTTTTCTAGAACACTATATGCAAGAAGTTTGTTTTTGTCACCCGTCATGTGTTTAGAGCATCCACTATCAATGTACCATTGATTTTCGTCACCTTCTGCAAATAAATCTATGCCACAATTTTCAACCTGTAATTCCTTATTTTTCCACACTTTGGAGCTTGAAGGAAATTGATCTTTTGGCTAGATTTTGCTCCTACATTCAGATTCTTCATGGCCAATGTTATTGCAATAAGCTCATTCAACTTCATTTAGAAGAGGAGAAAAGTTGTTATATGTATTCTTCTTTGTTCCAATATACCTTCTTTTCTTTCTTGATTCTCTTGTAATAATGGTTTTGTATGCAACACATTGAAAAACTTTATGACCAAAATTGTGACATGAGAAACATTGTCCATTGAAGAAGAAATTTATGGGATCATGAAATCTTCTACTAGAATTTACCTGTTGGTTGGTGTTTCTTTGAAAGGTATTCTTGTTAGTGTTCTTTGAATTGAGCTGGTCATGCTTTACCTGTGAATATTCTTTATTCCCTTGCTAAGTGGTAGAATGTTGTATACTGGATATAGCTTCTTTTAGATAGTTTGGCGCTGAAGTCTGAGAAGATTCTCGGATATATCCAAGACCTGTCTTTATAAAAGGAGAACGTTGTACCTTCATAATCTCATCTAAGGTTTCAGATCCTTTAGCAAATCTAAGATTCAAAGTCTTTACTTTCTCAATTTATTTTCTTAGACTTACTATTTCACATTCTGATTTCTCATTGTGTTTCTCCTTTTCTTCAAGATGATTTTTTAGAGTTTCTATGGATATTTTACTTTCTTCTAAGCATATTTTACTTTCTTCTAAGCATATTTTGAGTTGATTGAATTCATCAAGAAAATCATTGTCCTCTAAAGCATCGATAAAAGTATCTTTTTCTTCTCTAGATTCCTTTTCAAATGCCATGAGAAGTCTAAGATTTTTTTCACATTCTTCCTCACTGTCAGATAACCCATCACTGTCTTCATGAGTATAGTAACTTTTTCTAGTGATAAACCGGTTCTTATTCTTTCTTGCTAATTCCTTTCCTTTTTCATGTGTTTCGTTGTGAGGACACTTAGCAGCATAATGACCAACTCTTCTACAAGAAAAACATTTGAAAGGAAGCTTACCTCTAAACCCTCCTGTACCAAGTTGGAGTTTCTTTACAAAATTTACCTCATCTTCTTCTGAGATATACCCTGATCCTTCTATTTCATGTACTTCTTTCCGTTTTGTAGAATCTCTAAAGATGGCTTCTTTGACTTCAGATGGTCCTCCTCTTCTCATTTCATATGCAGTTAGTATGCCATGAAGTTGCACCACAGTAAGATTTTGAAGATCCTGTTTTTCTTCAAGAGCAAAGACTTTTGACTCAAATTTTTCCATTAGTGATCTTAAAACTTTCTCAACCAAAGTATATTCGGTTATTGTTTCTCCCAGATTTCTCATACGATTTACAATATCATCAAGACGTAAAAAGAAATTGGCAATGCTCTCCTTATTATGCATTTTTAGATTCTCATATTGAATTCTGAGAGTTTGGAGTTTAGCACTTTTTACCTTTGCGTCACCTTCATAACTTAGAATGATTTTGTTCCATATTGCCTTTGTTGTATCCAACTGCATGACTTTGACAAATTCTGATTCAGTTAGACTTCCTAATAGAGCATTGACCGCCTTTGCATTTGTTTCATAATTCTTTCTTTCCATCAGATTTGTTGGTGTTGCGGCTGGATATTGATATCCTCCTTCAAAAATAGCCCATACTTCTGCTCCCAGAGACTGAAGATAGGATCTCATCCTTGTTTTCCAGAATATTAAATTGTTTCCGTTGAAGAGCGGAGGCCTGATAGATGTTGTTCCATCTTGATTACTCATCTTTTTTGATCTTCCCAGCAAATGTTTTTCAAGGACTCTGAATAATTGTTGAGAAAAAATACCGAAGGGGGGGGGGGAACGTCATTTAATTTCATCTAAAAATTTTCACTTTTTGTTTCTCTTAAACCCATACGTTACTTTTCTGAACCCAACTCGCATATAAATGTGGATATCCTTAAGAGAACTTGCATATGTCCATAGATCTTATTATACGTTTAATTCTTTACTTAGATCATTGCAGCATTCATATGTTTAGTAAGCAGTAAGCATGTGCAGTAATAACAGAATAGACCATCACACATAAGCAACACACATGAACACCAGTATTTAAGGTGGAAACCCAATTCAGGAGAAAACCACCGCTGCTGTCATCTCTGTCTTCAATATTTATTATAAAGAAAACTTCTTACAATTTTGTACTAGCTCAGACTCATACCAGCACGCAGGCACCTACCTATAGAAAGGCTACAACCTTCTCTCGTTCTCTAGCCACTACTGGAAGGGAGCTCCAACCCCCTGATTTTAACACCAGCTTCTACTGGCAGGATACTTCCACTTTCACACAGAAGGCTTCAACCCTCAGATCCACCAGATTTCTTCAATTTCTTCATCAGACTTCCGTCAGGTCTTCATCATTTCTTTTTTCGATCATCGTAGAGATTCATCATTTCTAGATAATATCCATAGGTGCATCATATATTCATATATCTCTTAAAGAGATTTATTTATCAACAAACCTTCCATATACACCCCCTGTAGTATAATCCTTTTTTCCTTATATAGTTTAGCCTTTATCAATACCATGAGTAGAAAACCACTCAACCACTAATGGTATTCATATTAAAAGTTGAACCCATCCAAACTAAAATCCCAATATTCGTTCTTCCATGCACGAATCGTCCCAAAGGTAATCTTTATCTCCGCCAAATAATACTATAGCCAAGGTTAAGAAACATTAACGTGCCGCTGACTTAGCAGTAATATATATCCAGATAACCTTTTGGGCCCTTCAATAATATTCAATCTATGACTTGGGGATTTGCGCTGATAATTAAAGTTCCTATCAAAAGACCCAACCCGCGGCCACAACTAGCGCACTGGATATTGAGACAAGTGCCTCCGCAGTTGACCGAGTTGACTGTGGGGAAAACAGAGATGAACGACAGAGATTGAGTACGAGGGCACCAGCCAAAATTTTCATCCGTCCCTCAAGAGCCCCCGCAGTGACGCAAGACGCTGAGTTCGTCATAGCTGTCTTCCACGTCGGGTGAATATCTCGGCATAACACAACAACGTATATTGAACCAATAATGTGAAGGGAAATTGGGTCCCACACCCTTAATACACGACATAATACTTTGGGTTAAACCCGCAAATCTCAATACATGTGTATGGGCCCCAACATTAACGGTCGTCTCCAATCGATGGTTGTTATCGCACCGCGCCGCCTCATTTGATCTTACGGATATCGCTCGGCGAACATGCACGAACAATAACGCGCGATGGCCGCCATAATTTGGTTGACCTTCGCGTGTCTTCCTCATACGACCACCGTCCGATGGATTCCCTCCAGATCGACGGTGCTCGCTCGGCATCCTGGGTCGAACAATAATGCGCGATGGCGTGCAGTGACAAGCGGTTTTCCATGGGTCCACCTCGCCACGTGTCGCATACCCTATGGAATCGCTCCCCTACCAGGAGATATCGCTTATCACCGAAAGGTGGTGCGATATGGGCAATCTGGCCTCACAAATCTACTCGTGGTTTTGGAACAGTGACCAACCCACGGTTAAGTCAGGTTACGCTATTCCTTTTAGTCCCTTAACTCAGGTTCAAAACTCAGGTTTATTTCAATAGAGTTCGGTCCAATCATTCGGTAGGGAGTTTCATAGTAATACTCCTCCGCATACTATAACACGTTGCTTCATCAGGTTATACATTCCCCATTGCTCACTGTATCATGACCTTAGCAATCAAATGTTCAGAAATGCATTATACGAAGAGAGATACCAGTATCAATGAACAATAATTCGTGTGATCGATAATGATTTTTCCAATCAATACTCCTCAAAATTACCTTATACAGATTCACGAATCTACTCCTTCCACAGAGCTTATGATGTTTACGGACCATGCTTTCACAATTCAAGCAGTCTACACGTGCATAATCCCACTGTCAGTAACACAGGGACTCAAATATCCTTCTTACTGAATTCAATCAATAATATACATATAATTCTTAGAGATTTTAGAAGCAATCCCTCATCATGATATACAAATGTAACTATTTACAATAACTTCACTTATTCTTCTCAATTTTCCAGATTTTCTATTCCTCTGTCTCTAGACAACTCTGCTTCAATTCACTGCTTGTCTTTGCTCCTTGACTAATACTGCTCTCTGTAAATGCACTCTTTCTTTGTTCTTCTCTACTACTTTTCTTTTCTCTTTTCCTAGTTACTGTTTCAGATGCTCCTTCTTTGCCACTTCCTCTTCCATCAATGACAATATTTCCAAAATTTTTGGCATAGCAAACAGGTGGCTAAATGGTTTCTAAGTCTTCAAGAGGAACATTTTCATTGGAAACCTACCATTCTTGAAGCCTTCATGTGTTTTTTGTCCTCTGAAGAAATCCTCAATGCTGTATCCATCAAAAAATCCTCACTGTTTTTGAAAGAAAAAGCTTCAAAAAAGGCCTCCATTTTCCCTATTTCATCTCCTCCAAATCCCCCATTTCACATCCTCATTCCCTCATAAAATCCCTCCAAATGTCCCCACTTGAATTTCTAACCCCATCAAAACCCTATTTAAACCTTATGGCTCCCTTCATTTGGTTTAAAAATCCCCTTTGCTACCTACCGGAACCCCTCATTTGGCCTAAAATATTCTTTTTAACACTATATCAGGCTTAAGCCCCCGAGGGCTTATATTCTACAGCCTCGGCCTCATATGACCTCAGCCCTGCAACTAGGTGCTTAGAAATACTATCCTCCACTAAAAATCCTCAAAAATCCCTTTGAAAACATAAAAAACACCTTTTTCCACTCCGTTGAAGGTTAAGCCCCTGAGGGCTTATTTCTCCTTAACCCCTCATTCATGGAACCTAAATAGTGTGAGAAGGCGCCTACAGGGCCAAAAGAACCCATTTAGAACATCGTTTCCCTTGTTTTATTCACCCCCGACTGATTATGGCTTGGGTCAATGTGCATTGTCGATCTCCACAGATCGACGACTTTCGAATAATTGGGTGCCATCCCTTTTCATTTCCCCCCCACTTTCATTTCCGAAAACCCCCCTCTTCCACAGATCCCAACCATCCATACTATATGTCTGACGGCCAGGATCTGTTTTCGCCAACCATATAACATTTCCCCCATTGAAAAGCTTTCTGCCTTGACAGAAAATCACAGCCATCCATTCACATAATCTGACGGTCAGCAAGAAACATGACGTCCCACTTTCCCTGCCTATGAATTTCTCCCCATCGGGTTTTATCCGCACTGTCTGATCGAAATCATCAGATCTGATGGTCGAAAACGAGTTTTGAAAAATTTTAGCGCCCTAGGTTTAATGCTCCAAAAAAATGCGAAATTGGCAGTTTTGTTTTTCCATGCCTTGCGCGATGAGTGGAATCGCTTTTTTTTTGTGAAATCAGCTTACCGATCTCAACACCACGCAAATACCACCAGTTTTTTTTCACTTACCACCTTTCGGTCCTCCATGTTAAGTCTTCATGATTAATTGCAGCCATCCAATATTCTGATCTAATGGTCCAAATTCAACATCACTCCCCCTTTCTCCATTCACTTATGCCCCCAAGATATTCCCTCCACCAATCTCCACCGTCCATCAATCTGAATCAACGGCTCACATTCAATCTTACCTCCATTCATCGCTCATTCGCCTAACCTTCTCAACGATCTTACCGATGAACTTCCACCGTTGATCGCCGATAACTAACTCAATCCAATGGCTCTCACATAACCTCAGCTCCCATTCATCCAATGCTCCCAGGCGACTTCATCGCAAAATCTGATCCGTAGATCATCACAGTCTGATCTAATATGACGGTCCACATTCGTCGACACCCCAGACCTTCGTCAGGCCCGTTTTTCACTATTCTTTCGCAATTTCCATCATTTTCTTCATCACAACCACCATTCTCATCACTGTGCCACCGTCTCCATGGGCCTCCACAACACCCTCTCCCACTCCCCAAAGGATTTTATAACAGGTTTATTGTGCTTTTGCAGGTTTTAAAAGGGCGTGAATCCACTCTGTTTCACAATCACAGAGAGGGTTTTTCAAAGCGTAGGAAGGCATTTCCAGAGCCATAACGCAAGGAAGCACATTGTTAAGAAGGTCTGAGGCATGTTATATTAAAGGATCAGTGTTAAAGTCCTGATCTAAACCCTCCTGTGCCATTAAACCTGCACATACATCAGAAACAGTCAGAAAATAAGTGGCAAAGAGTATCAGTGACAGTTTAAAGGGATTAAAAGCACATTATTGAAGAGTAATGATATAATCCAGTGAATAAATGATGAAAATATAATTGAAGACCAGAAGACAGAAATTAAGCCTAATTAGGCCTAAAACACATATCTAAAGTAAATTAAAGGTGTTTTAGGAAAATACAAAGACATCTATCAGTCCGAGAAGCCTCCACCGCCACTCAGAGGCCAATTGAACCCTCTCCAGTTACCAAAAGCCACCTATAGCCTCATAGAAATCAAAGAAGGCCTAGTTATTGCAAGAACAGAAGATATTTTCCTAAAGAAAGCTGAACAATTAATACAAATCAAAAGAAATTATTACTACTTTTCAGCAAAGTTATTTTAAAGGTAAAAAATAGTCCTAAAGTCAATCTTCTCGTCCATTAAGCCTCGAAAAGCAGAAACGGAGTTATAGGTAGAATGTATTCCTGCCTTATGCCTTGCATGGTTTTCAAGGCTAGGAATTGCATTGATTATGGAATTAATGATACTTGACTCCTAGAAACTCTCCCACTTCCTCATTTTCTTATAAATTCTCCTTCAGGAGCACATTGTAATGGTTGGTCTCTCGATATCTGTTGCATGTAATATTTTTCTGAAGCTGCTGAAGCCCTGATTGAAATTTGAAGACACATAAGCTGAGATGAGAAGTTTGAAGTTGTAGAGACCCACCGGGCTTTTTGATTGTAACTGGTTTGAACATCAAATACAAGCTGATTTATGGGATCCTGATCTATGTCAATGGTGATGTGTTTCTTATTTTTAATTGTTATTTTTCTCTGTTTTTTCATTCTGTCCACTTTATTTGATAAATAACAACAAAAGTAGAGCTAGGATTTACTCTTACTAGTACCCTACTCTCAATGATAAGCTCTATCTATATGTTTTCTTCCTTTGAAAGTTCACCTTAAGAATATGCTGAAAGCAGGATAGGTTCAAAGTCCTTACTTGATCTTAAGCTATTCTAAGTGTTTTAAACGTTTTCTATTGAAAGTACATCAAAAGAAAGCTAGTTTCAAAGCACTTACCTGATCCTAGATTACTTTAATTTTTTTCCTTAAGTGCACGCCAAAAGCAAGATAGTTTCAAAGTACTTACTTGATCTTAGGCTGCTCTTTTTTTTTCATTTGTTTGTTCTCCATTTCCTATTTGTTTCATTCCATAAAATCAACTTAAAGAGATCCTTTGACATAGATGACTTGCCCCATGGACCACTCTTGAACCTTGCTGTCCAATTAAATCCTCTTATGACTCCATAGCCCAATGGATTGAAGTTGCGCTGCTTTTTTCCTATCTTATCAGTTGAATAATCCTTTCACTTTCATACACCTTCAACTTTCATTTGAACTTCCTTCACCTTCATCATGTCCTTGCCCAACCAAAACCAAACAAAAACAAATCCATGCTCTTCATAACTAGCCTAATATCACATTTCAAGCCCTAAAGATCACATATTTAAACACACTTATAGAGAGATCCCTCTCTGGATTCAGGAGGGTTAGATCCTAGAATCCTAAAGTGGTTCATATGTAGTCTCTGCAGTTTGTATTTGCCAAACTTGCAAATTACAGAGACCTAACATAACCCAATGGGTAAAATTGTTCTCTTAATGCAGAAACAAAGTAAAAATATGATGAAAGAAGTTTACCATTATGGTTTCTTCCTTTCTGATATTTTCTCTCCCACTATACAATATTTGTGCCTTCTAGCTGAAGAGATGCTAACTATATATTCACCTCATCCACTTCAATCTATTGTATATGGAAATAAAATTTGATATGTATAATATTATTATTTATCTTTTCTACATTAGATTCTCCATTAACCATGGATAAATTAAATTTCACATCTAACTTTAAGTATAATAATATAATGTCTCCACATCTTCAATGTGTGAATGATAGCTTCCAACTCAATATCACGAGTCACATAGTTATTCTCATGCTCATTCAACTTCGTTGACTCATAACAAACCGCTTGGCCTTTGTACATCAGGAATTCACCAAGTCCTTCCTTGTAAGAATCTATACAAACCACAAACTCCTTATCAAGATCTCAAATATTCAATACTAGAGCATTTTTAAGCAAATGCTTCAACTTATCAAAAATAGTTTCACACTCTTCATTCCATTCAAACTTCTTCTCTTTCGTATGAAAATATTTAATAGGATAGCCAATCCTTAAGAAGGTCCTGATGAACCACCTGTAATAACCTTCTAGTCCCATGAATGATCCGAACTCATCCATATTCCTAGTATTTTTCCACTCCATTATAGTTTTAACCTTTCCCAAGTCCAAAGTTATCCCCTCCTTGGAAACAACATCATGTCCCAAGTAGTGGATCTAAGACTAAAATAAATTGCAGTTATTGAGCTTGGCATACAATTTATGCGCTCTCAAAAATATAAACACTGTTGATAGGTGCTTTGAATTATCTTCCTCGTTGTTGAATTATATCAATATATCATCAATAAACATTATCACAAAATTTTCCAGGTAACAACACAATACATTTTTCACCAAACACATGATGGTGGCTGGAGCATTGGTAAGACCAAAACGAACCAACAAAAAATCATAATGTTCATACCTTGTATAGAATGCGATCTTCTAAATTTATTCTTCCTTGATGTGCGTGCACCTAATGATATCTTGATCTTAGACCAATATTTGAGAATATTTTTACTCCCTTCAACTCGTCAAAAAGGTCATCAAGCCAGGTCAATGGATACCTGATATTGATAGTCACTTTATTCAACTTCCTGTAATCAATGCACAATCTGAGAGTATCCTCCTTATTTTGTAAAAACAATATTGGTGCACCCTAAGGCGATATACTTGGCATTATGTCTCCCTTATCAAGCATTTACTTAAGCTACAACTACAATGTTATGAAACCAACTCAAAAAATAGAAGAAAAGAGAGATAAACGATTTAGAAATCAACCTCTTCAAGGGGGAAATCTCCTTTACATTACATAAATGAAAAATTATTGGATGATACAAATAAAAGAAACTCATATATCTATATCTATATATATATATATATATATATATATATATATATATAGAGAGAGAGAGAGAGAGAGAGAGAGAGAGAGAGGAGCCCATGGGTTCACAATATAATCCTAGCTGACCTAACAATTATAATGTAAGGGCACAACAACAAAATTAGTGGTATTTTATGGGACACAATAATAATAATATGGGGACTACAGGAGTACAACAATAAGAATAAGGGGGATAAACTAACAACAATAAAGGACTACACTAGTAATATAATGACCTAATATGCCCCTCTCCTTCAAAAAAAGTTTTGTCCTCAATGCTTGAGTAGTTATGGATGCTCCTGTATACAATTATCATCCTCCCACTTGGAATATTCAATGGATAAGTTCTTCCACTAGATGAGATACTATGAAATTGATCGATTTTGTAGCTGTCAAGTTCTTGTTTCTGTGACTTATTTAGGTTCCAATATTATTTTTCCTTCCTCATCAAGTTCTGGAAATATTGTTTGAACTAGAATTTTGTCACCTATAACCTTCTTTAAGCATGAAACATGGAAAAATGGGTGCACTTAGGAAGAAGGAAGAAGCTCCAATTTGTATGCCATAGTACCAATATTTTGCAAAACCTTGTAAGGACCATAATACTTTGGTGATAATTAATTATCCTTCCTAGATACCCTGCGGGACATTTGTTTGTATGGTTGTAGCTGTAAAAATACCCAGTCACCTACATAAAAACTTCTCTCATTTTGATGTTGATATGAATGTTTTTTCATTCGATTTTATAACAAATTTAGGTTATCCTTTAAGAGTTGGAGAACTTGTTGTTGATGCTTCATGTGATCTTCCACTGCTTGAAAAGTATAATTTTCTCTTAAATATGATGTGATGGATGGTGGACGATGTCCATAAAGTGCCATAAATGGGGTCATTTTTGCTTCAACGTGGAAGGAAATTCTATACCACCATTAATCCAAAGGTAACTACTTGACCCATTTTGTTTGTTTATCATATATAAAGCAACGAAGATATCCTTGTAAAAATTTGTTCAGTTATTGAGTTTTCCCATCAGATTGAGGATGATAAGATGATCTATGAATTAGTTGAGTACCCAAACAAGAAAATAATTCCATCAAAAAATTTCCAGTGAAAATGGTATCTCTGTCACTTACAATTATCTTTGGGTTTCCATGTAGCTTTTGAATTGTTTCCATAAATACAGTAGAAATTGTACTCTATTTAAATAGATGAGATAATGCACAAAATTTTGCATACGTGGTAATTCTATCAACTACCACCATGATCACACTCTTTCCTTCAGACTTGGGTAAATCTATGATAAAATCCATTGAAACCACCTCCCACTGCTAACTTGGAACGGATAAAGGATGTAGCAGACCTGGGGTCTTAATTTTCTCAACTTTATTCTGTTGGAAAACGAAACATTTCACCAGCAAATTTCGAATATCATATTTAAGGCCATCCCAAAAAAAAATATTCTTCACCCTGTGGTATGTTTTTAAAAATCCTGAGTGTCCTCCTAAGGGAGAGGTGTGCAATTCCAAAAGAATATTTTGTTTTAGTTGGGAATTATTACAAATATATAAGAAATATTTGTACCATAAGGAATCATTTTTCCAACTAAATGTATTAGATGTACTAGGATCTTGCTACAAATTTTGAATGATTGTCCACACTTGTTCATCATTCTTACATTCCTCCCTTGCTTCAGTTATCTAATCTCGTTGGATAATAGAAATGGCACAAAGCAAATCTTCCACATCCTCACCATTTATTGAGAGTGTATATGCAACAAAATTTCTCTTCCCTTTTTTGTAGTTGATTTAAAAGTCAACCCAACATCTTTCTGACCCATTTTTTTTGCTCTTCTGAAGATAGTGTTTGTTCCAAAAAATATTTAAGACTATCATGATCATTTTTTACCTTGAAGTGTCTTCCCATAAGGTAAGGTCACCATTTCTTTAGTGCATGTAGTATTACCAACATTTCCTTCTCATAAATAGCTTTCTGTAAATACTTTCCTTTGATTGGATGGATTTCAAAAGAAATGGGTCTTCCTTCTTGCATTAAAACAACACGAATTCCATTTCTTCAGGAATCACATTCCAAAATAAAGGTTTTTGTGAAGTCTGGTGTAGCTAATACCGGTGCTTGGTACATTGCCTTTTTAAGATGTTCAAAGACCTTAGTTGCTTCATGATTCCATGAAAATGCATATTTCTTCAATAATGTTGTAAGAGGTGTGGCTATTCTCCCATAATTATTGACAAACTTGCGATAATACCCTGTTAAACCGAGAAATCCTTGGAACTGGTTTGTGGTTCTGGGGACTTTCCCTTCCTTAATGGATTTAATTTTGTTAGGGTCTACCTTAACACCCTCCTAAAATACAATATGACCTATATATTCCACCTCTTGTACTCAAAATAAAACTTTGCATGGTTTTTCATATAAGTTTCTCCTCCAATAGTTTGAGCACCCTGTCAACATGTTGAACATGATCCTTCCAAGACCTATTATATATTAGTATATCATCAAAAAATAATAACACAAATTTTTTAAGGAAGGGTTTGAAAATGGAATTCATAAACCCTTGAAATGTATAAGGTGCATTTGTAAGGCCAAAATGCATGACCAAAAATTCATAATGGTCCTTATGATTTCGAAATGTTGTTTTTGGAATGTCTTCCATCTTCATTCAAATTGATGATATCCTAGATGAAGATCCAACTTGGTGAAATAAAGTGCTCCATGTAATTCATCAAATAATTCATCAATCACAGGAAGGGGAAATTTATCGTTAATTGTGAGAAGCTCCCTATAATCTGGACACATGCGCCATGATCCATCTTTCTTATGCAACAATACTACTGGAGTAGGGAAAGAACTTTGACTAGGTTGAATTATACCAGCCTCTAGAATTTTTGCAATCATACGTTCAATTTCACTCTTTTGGACATAAGGATATCTGTAAGGCCTGATGTTTGGAGGAACACTTCCTGGAATCAAATGAATAACATGATCATGATCACGAATATGTGGGATTCCTTTGAGAGTTTCAAACACCCTTGAATGATTTTCCAAGACTTTTTGAAGATCTAGAGAAATAGAAGATTTTGATGTTGGTACTTCTAATGAGAATAATTGTGCAATTACGACTCGTTGTTATTTCTTCAGAAGTTTTTTCATGAAATTAGATCTTATTATATTTTCTGGCTTCCCTACGATACCCTGCAGTTCAACTTCCTTTTCTGTCGAAACAAACTTCAAGAAAATTTCTTCAAAATTAAAATTTACCGTCCCCAAATATTGTAACCATTGTAATCCTAGTACAACATCAACACCACCCATTGGGATGGAAAGAATTGGACTATTCAATACATACCCCCCCACAGTTAGCTTGATATTATGACACTTTCCAGAGAAATTTATAGTTCCTTCATTTGCAACCATCACTTGTCACTCTGGTGCTAGGTATAGGAAGAATTTTAATTCCTTGACTACCTTACAATGAATAAAATTATGGGCACTACCTCAATAAATGAACACTATTACATTTTTCTTCCGGATATGTCCTTCTATCTTCATAGTTTTAGGAGTGGTAATTTCTACCAATGCATTATAGGATATGTTTGGATTCATTTCTTCTTTCTCTAGGGTTGGTTCCTGGTGTATATCCTCTTCTTTTGAAGTTTCTTGTTCATTTTCTTCCTCCTCTTCAAAATATATGTAAAATAATTTCTTCTTAGCACATTTATGACCTTTAGTGTATTTGGTATCACAACTATAGAAAAGCCCTTTTTCTGTTTTTTCTTCCAATTGTTGTGGTGTCAACCTTGTAGGTTGTGGAAGTCTAGGAGCAACAAAACTTCCATCTGATAGATGTGAGTGGTAGGCTTCCTTGTCGCCATAATTTTAATTTCAATTTTTCTTGCCAACCTGAATTCCTTCTCCAATGAATCAAGTTCCCAAAGGCAAACCTCATGTTGGATGTTATCCTTTCAAGTCCCTATAAAGACATCAATCCTATGTTCCTCTCGAATATTAGTTACCCTTATATTTACTTTTTGGAAGTCCTTAATGTGCTCCACCATTGAACCCTTTTTTTTGATATTTATCAATTGGCTAAAGAAGGTGTTTCTCTTTGTATCCTCATAATTTTCTATCATTTCCTTTGAAAAAATTTACCAAGTGACAATTTTTTTACGAGAGAAAAGCCATCGATACCATAAAAATGTATCTTTTTCTAAATATAAAGTTGAAATATGTACCTTTTGTGTGTTTTGAACATTATGGAGTTCAAAATATTGATCCATCTATAGTATCCATGTTACGAGGTCCTTGCCATCAAAATTACTCATATCGATAGTTGCAATATGCTGGGTCTTCAATCCAATGTTAGATTTTATGAAATCATGATTAATGTTTAGTGTGATCTCATCATGAGTTTCCTCTACTAACCTTTTTCCATTAGGAATAATTTCTTGTAGAAACATAGTCAAAACTTCCTTCAAACCTTCCATGTCTTCTTTTAGATCATTCTTCATGTCTTCCATGTTTCCTTTTATTTTTTCTTCTATACCATCGATCTTAGCTTCCATTCCATCCATCATGGCTTCCACTCGATTCATCTTAGCTTCCTACTTCTTTCCAAGTGAACCCACAAGAAACTACATGTTGTGCGCTTTTGGCCACTTCTTACAAAATTCCAATCTGATGCCTGAACTGAATGTTATGATGATTTTCCCTTGATCACTTGTTTGAGATTAAATTATGGAGTCTACAAAAACCATAACTAACACAGATCATATCTCTAAAAATATTGTGAACCAAGATATAAAAATTTTACACAACATTCCTCAGTATTTCAGCTCAAATGGGTTTTTTTATAGCTTTGGAACCTTCATAGAAACAAACTTATAGCTAAAATTCCATGATGACCTATTTTTGGTAGTGAAATCCTAGAATCCAAAGCTCTGTTACCAAAGGTTATGAAACCAATTCACAAAATATAAGAAAAGAGATATCAACGACTTAGAAATCAACCTCTTTGAGGGGGAAACCTCCTTTACATTACATAAATGAATAATTATTGGATGATACAAATGAAAAAACCTCCTTTCCATATATAGGAGTCCATGGGGTCATAATATAATCCTAGCTGACATAACAATAATAATTTAAGGGCACAAGAATACCAATATTGAGTTTTTATGGGGCACAATAATAAAAATATGGGGACTACAAGGCTACAAAATTAACAATAAGGGGGCTACACTAACAAAAATAAGGGACTACACTAGTAATATAGGGACCTAACATTCAACTACACAAATTATAGAGTGCTCATCATGTAAGGTGGCTTAGACTCTTGATGTTTCTCTTGGTATCAACTAAATTGAAAATTAAAACTCTCTATTAGGATGCAACTCTCAAATATTTCTAGGAAACACATCTTGAAATTGTTGCAATATAGGATACCTCTTCATGAATTCATCATCCAAAACATCCTTCCCTTTATCACTAGAAATATGAACTGAAAACAATACACATCCATTTCGACAATTAATCTTTGTTTGTATAGTTGTAATTGTTCACACTGCTATAGGCTTATTATATCCGTGCAACATTCTGCTTTCGCCGTCATCATCTAGGTACTCAATAACCTTGTCATAGCAGTCTACCTTAGTCTTGTGAATGAACATCAAGTCCATGCCCAAAACCATATTTTATGATCCCAAAGGAATCATATTTATATATTTTTAAGGTATACATTCCATTCAAATCAAAGAAAAATATCTCACCCAATGATGAACTCTTCTCTTGGTCCTTGTAGCCAACAACACCAACCATGATTCAGCATGCACTTCTTTATTCAAGAAACACTTATAAAAAATATTAGGATTGGTATACATGTAATTAGATGTAGGATCAATAAAAATGGAAAAAATTGATCATGAATCATACCTTCCATCTAGATAATGGAAGTTTGATGATCAACCTGCCTACTATCCATTATTGCATAAATTTCATGAATACTATGACCAACATCCCCAACTATCTATGCCTCTTGAGCACTATAAATTTGAGGCATGCCAAGCTAGTGTGATGGGACCTCATTCCTATGATGCTCTCAACCACAAGTCCAACACCTCAGAGGACTTTTCCATTACCCTTTTTTGATAGTGCTAGATACTGAAAAAATATAGGGGATCTCTTTGATGTGATGTCCCAATTATACCTCACACCATTTGGCATAGGATTCCCTTTCGACTATATGGTACATCCATCATTACAAGGGTTTATAGGTATGCATTTCTTACAACACATACACAAGAGATCATAAAAACATCTTCGGGGCAGGCAACAGGTGAGCTTTGTGAGACACCAAATGTAGAATGCATTGGAAACGTCCACATTTGGTAAAGGGAAATGAGCCTCCGGCTAGGGAGGAAATAGTACTATTGTAGATTTTAACCCTATACAAAAATTATCTACAAATGAATCTTAAAAATAGAAAATAAATAATAGCAAGAGCATAAAACATAAAATAGATATACAAAGATATTTTCCCCTGGATCCGGAATTGGGACGACTAGCTTGATTTTTCATTATATTCCTTTTAGTGTTACAATACATATATATATGCATGCCAAAGCATACATAAAACCTAATCCATTAACCCTGGATTAAAACATAACTGTAGTTCCCTTTACCAGATCTACAAAATACCAGGGGCCGAAAACCATCATCCCCCAAAAAACCATGTGCAAACTCATGCACAAAACCATGGGTGGGTCTGCCTATGAGTGGGTCCGCACACAAAAAAAAATTTCCATGGGCATCTCCCTAGACCCCGACAGGGTGGGCTGTCGCGCCCCCCCCCCGTGTGACCCCCTTGCTACACCCAACGCAACATACAGTGTGTGGGACTAATCATGGAAAGAATATAACACATAGTCAACATTCTCCCACATGTTATTTTCTTTCTGCAGGGGGCCATAGGAGAGCTTAACAATCAGTCCAGCTCTACAACACCCATTGTTTCTCTACACCAAGAGAACTTCTGAGTGCTCACTGAATTCATCAATGCATCTGCAACATTCTTCAAAGTGACCACCTTTACCAGAAACACCCTTTTGTCCTCAACCATATCCCTCACAAAGTGATATTGAACATCAATGTGATTTTTCTTTGAATTATAAGCAGGGTTCTTAGCCAAGAAAATTGCACTTTGGCTATCACAGTCTATCCTTATAGCTTGCTACACCAACCCCATACTTGAACACAATCTCTATGTTAGGGTTCCGTGATTTGGCTGATTGGCAAGCCAAATGACAGTGTAGCATCAAACCAAGCTTTGGAGCCCAAGGACCTAGCCTTCCTAGACTCAGAGAGGGCTCTCTCTATGTGTGTAAGGGATATATGTGTGTTTGCTTATTGTGTTCTGATTTTAGGCTAGTTATGAAGTAAGCTTTTTGGTTTTGGTTTTTTAAGTTGTGAGGGATGAAACTGATCAAAGATACGAGATAGGTAAAAAGATGTCAGATCAACTGGGCTATGGGGTCGAAAAGGTCAAGAAAGCTATCAGACGGTGATACAAGGCTATTGAAGGGCCGATTTGATTCGAGGTAGAAAATATATTTGGGCAAAATGGAGTAAATGGACATCAAGTTTGTGAACAACAAAGAGTTTCAAGCATAACTAGTTCAATAGATAACATAAACATGGTAGGGAAAACCATTAATAATGCAAAATGTAACTACAAGCTAATCAATACATAGAAATAAACATTCAAGCCATGCATAGAAGTATATGACCCTCTAACTTTGGGAAATGGCTATCAGAATTTGGGGAAAACACTTAAGATGAACAAAAAACTTAACTTACTATGCCAGAATGCCTAAACACAGTACTTCAAGTTATTGGGCACTTTGAACAATGATATTTTCATAGCTTTAGGCAAAGGGCTAGATCGGAACTAGGCCTCCTTGGTTCAAACAAAATGATAATCTAATCAGTCAAAGAGAAATTTCATGGATGGAACTATAACTAGCCATAGGTAAGCAGGGCGTATCATAAATCATACTTAGCATGCATAAAACTATGAATGAAACAAGCAACAATATCCTCAAGTTATTAAAGAGAAGTTAAGAATTCTTTAATGTAACTAAGGAAGAGGAAAACATGAAAGCTATGAAGAAATAGGAAATTTGAGGTGCCTCCAAGGGCATATCTCAAATTTGTTCTCTACTGATCTATAGAAAGCAAGAAACATGTATTCATGAATGAAAACTAGAAGACAACAACAAAGCAAGAGACACTATACCATTCTACCAAGTCATGGAATCCAACAACAATCCTTCTTCATTCATCCAAGAGCATCCAAGAGGCAATCCAAAAGCATAAGACAAGTATTTCTTCCAAAGATTATATGACCATATATTGCTTCTCTTCTCAAGTTCAGCCTTGTTTTACAATGAAATCCTTTGGAATATATAGGCTCATGTGAGGAAAACCTCATGGTTCAACTTGCCTTCCTATTGGCCTAATCAAAATATCTAAACTTGTCCTTGAGGCTTTGCAAAGCCCAAGGCACAAAATATCTCATAAAATATCTAGAAAATGCTAAAAAAGGAAAAATAATTGACTTTGCATTATTTTTCATGTGCAAAAATAGCTAAACGCACATTTGGAAAAAGAAATTTTTAAAGGTTCAAAAATTACAAAAATATTCAAAATTTATATCAGCAAAAGGTCCCCTAAATTACCGGCCACATTTGGCAGCCTTCCCGATGTCAAAATGAGGCTCATGATAGCTCGTTGGGAAGCTATGAGTGTCTAATTTCTGGAACAACTGAAATTTTCTCAATCTGATTCCTAGAAGTCCTCCAAAACTGGACTTGTGTGTAAAAAACCAAAAAATTATAGTTTGCTGATAGACCGGGCAGAGTGTGCAAAAAGCGAGCATTTTTCGCCATTTTGAGGGGGAAAATGATCTCCAAATGTCCTGAAAATTGCTAAGGTTGTGCTCCTGAAATTATGGCATCTAATGATACCATTTTCCTCCTTCGACAAATCCCCAAAATGAAACGGCGAATTTCATGAGTTTTGACAAAAAACTCAAAAATGCCAAAAAACCAAAACATGTCAAAATGCGCCCAAAATCGGTGAGTATGACCCTCAAGGGTCCCTATCAACATGCTCTGAAACAGAAGCTAAAATGTCAAGTCTTAATGTTTCCTTCTTCCCTTTCCATGTCGGGCGCTTCCCTTTAGCCTCCTTTAGTTTCTCTTGGGCAACCTTTAACTTGCGACGGGAAAACTGATTTAGCTTTTGATAATGCTTCGTCATCCTCCTTTGCAGCTCTAAACCCCTGTTTGCCTTCTCCAATTTTCCCTCCAAATTTTCATTGGCTCTTTCGAGCCATGCCTCCTTATTGTTTTCAATCTCTTGCTCAAGAAATTCAGTGAGGGGAGTGGATTGGAAAAGGGCGTTTTCCTCCTCTTTTTGTTTTTCAAGGGCTCTTTTAAGCCCTATGGATCTAGGCCTTTTTCGCCTAGGCTGGTCATCTTCTTCACATTCATCAAAATCACCTATGAGCTCATCTATCCTTGCTTGGGCTTTGGAGGCCTCTTTCTTGTACTTAGTCACCCTTGTCTCATGGATAGCCATATGGACACTCATTTTCCTGTTTTGGACTTCTAGAAAATGATTGAAATTCCTTGCCCTATGAAGCTCACCTTGTAATGCATCAATTTATCTTTCTCTTTGGATCAAAAGGTTTTCTAGAATGCGGGCCTCATTATCACTGTCATCACTTGGAATTGGGATGGCATCTAATGCACTCTCATGCTCATGACCTTCTCCTACCTTGCCCTTCCCTTTGCCTTGGAAGGCTATCCTTGCGCTTTTCCTCCTAGGAAAATCAATGATAGGATTCTTTGGAAACTTTCCTTTGCTACGGAGAGCTCTTGTCACATTTGGAGTGACCACCCTTGGAATTCATTTCCTATCTGTCTGGGACTTTGTCATTTTAGGAGAGGAAAACATGATTCCTTTACCTTTTTCATCTTGCTTGTCATTCCCTTGAATTTTTTTTTCTTCTTGAGGCTGCTGTGTATCTTGAGGAGGCTGCTGTGTATCTTCTTTAGGCTACCTCTGCTCCTCAATGTATTGTTGCTGTTCTGCCTCACTTTCATGCTGCCCTTGGTCATCAATACTATGTTGCTGCTCTGTCTCAAAATCCTGCTCATTCTGTTGTTCAACCTGCTGCTCAAACTGCTGCCCTTCCTCTTGTTCCTTTTGTTCATCATCACCGAGTTGCTGTTGTCCAGCACTCTCCTCCTCTTGCTCTTGCTGCTGCTCACCTTCACCACTCTCATGCTACTACCCTCCATCACTTTATTCCTGTTGTTCCTCATCTCTTTCTTCATGCTCATGTTATTCCTCCCTTTGCTGGCCACTTCCCTCTCCTTCTCCATGATCTATTGCCTGTCTTGTAGTGAACCTGAGCCTTCTAGGAGAAGGTCTACTAGAGGAAGGCAAGGGGCGATGAGTAGGAGATGTGGGAGATGTATGGACTGGGGGGACAGTGGAAAAATCTGGGTGACTGATGAAAACATCCCAAGAAACCTCTTTCTTCTCAAGCTGGTGAAGGATGATGATTTTAATGAGGGAGTGATGGAATATAGAGGCTATTTTTTGTGATGGAGGTTTCTTCTGGACTGAGGAGGCCATTTTCTCAATTATTTTGCACAAAAATAAAGAAAGATTGAGCTGCTTGGTTCTTGTGAAGTGCATCAACAGTCGGATGTGGTATGCATAAACCCGAGAGAATCTCCCCTTAAAAGCGAAATACTTCATTATGATCTTCATAAGGGGAGCATAGCTGGCTAGAAGATAAGAGAAAGGGAAAATAGCAGGGCATGCTTCTCTGTGCTCGGGCTTGAGGAAGGGTTTGTAGTCATCCAAGTCTAAATAGGCTTGCTTGAACCATTTTTCACCAATATATGGGATTTTAGTAGCCTTGGATATGGATCTCGGGGAGAACTTGAAATCAAGGCCTGCCACTTGAAAATGTTTGTCTTTGAATCTCAAGGTGCACAAATGTGTTAAAAGCGAGAAAATTTTGACTTCTTGTACCCTCTGGCAGAAATCCAAACACCCCACCTCATGAAAATTGAATAAGATAGATGGGTGTGCATTGACCTCCTCGGTAGAAATTGGCTCATACCTCTTGTGCAACCCACTTCTGCTATCTTGCCTAGGAGGCATCTTGACCTAGATGTGATTTTGAAACACCAAATTACTTCAAAGTTTTGGAAATGCCTTTTTCAAACAAAACTCTGTCCCAACCTGTCAACTCACTGTTTGATTAAGACAAAATTGGTTTTGAATGTTGTGTACAGTGTCTCCTTTGGCACACGACCCTTATTCTTTCAAAGCACTGCCTTTTCCAACCTTTACATACCAATCAACCAATATTCATAATGAACACATAGTCAAAGAAGAAAAATACAGTCGAGGCGACTTTCCTGTGTAAGGGTACCCAGCTTTGATGTTTTGAGGCAATAGCATAGTCTTGTGTTTTTAGAGGAAGGAAAAACAAAAGCCCTTTAGTTCAAAAACACTTCCCTTTTCTTGGTATGCAACTCAACCAATCAATTCAACACCATAAACACAGTCAACCAGAGTGTATACACACAGTCAGAATTCATTGTTCATAGGACAAGGTGGTAGAGCTTGAAATTTTTTTGAGGTGGTAGCAAAGGTCTTGTAGCAGTCAAATACCACCAGACTCTTTTTCAAACAAAATATTGCCCTCTTTAAACCCTACTGTCCCTTACACAAAGTTTGACAAAAAACACCTCCAACTGATTACACTGCTTTCTCACTAAGGTCTGACTGTTTGGAGGGCAGTTCATATGTTTTGAAACACTAAGAGGGAAACACTATTTGAATATGCTCACTGCTGGTGAATCCTAGCTATTTCAAACTCATATTTTAAATCAAAACACTTTATACCTTTTTTAACTAAGTCACTTAACATATCTTGTTTTAAAATGGTCTTCTTCTGCCCCAAACACCATCTAGCAAACTTGAATTTAATGGGGAGCAAGACAAGGTACCTCAAAACATGATGCAAATCTTTGTTTGTGAGTTGGAGTCACTTTGAAGGTGGTTGGAGGCATGTTGGAGGCCTAACACAAACGCTGCGCGTTTGAACGAGAAAGTGTTGTGCAATATGGGTTGTCGGGTCGACTGTCGGGCCGACAGGACCCAAGCCTACAGGCGTGCCACGCGCTTGTACAGGCGGGCCGCGCAGATTTTTTGCCCTGTGGAAAATGCGCCCCTGAGCACGTCGCGCAAACTTACAGGCACGCCGTGCGAACTTTTACCCTTGAAAAATATGTCTTTGCGTTCAAAACCTCCTTCTCTGGTCGCGAGAATGACAAAGGAGTGTCTTGCTCATTCTTTGAGGTTTGCAAAATGAATTTGCCACGGTCCTTTGCCCTTTCAATGCAAACAAAACAAAAACCCTTTGGCTTATACTTGTAAGGGTTTTTTGAACTTTTTGCTCTTTGAAACAACACCTTGTTTGCTTTTGACAACCCAACTGTTTTTAACTATTGGCAAAGAATGTGCGTGTATTTAAAAGAGCTTAAATAGGTATTAACCTCTTCACTTCATAAAAAGATTCAAAAGGTCAAACTTTGTTCATTGTATTTTACACATTTGAAAAGTGCCTTCTGTCACTGCTGTCTTTCTGGCGACATTTTTAACATAGAAGCTCCACTTTGAATAATACACCAATGATTTATGGACCATCTTTTGCCACTGTTAACACCTTTGGTGACATTTTAACATGGAAATTTCACTCAAGATTTGTCAAAAAGCATTAAAAATTGCTTTGTCATTTTTCAAGGAGATGGCCTGTCTTTTTCAACTTGGTTGACAGCTTCTGTCTCCAAGTGTCTCATCAGCTTTTCCTCCAACTGTAGGTGCCAAAATTTAGTTGCATTCACTCAGGCCCTTCCATCTCAGTCCATTTTAAAAGGAGATATCTTTTAATCACTTCTCTCTGACTCAAATTGCATTGATATGGTACCATTGACCTTTTTATAATGAACATGCCTATATCTATTTTGAAATCCTCTCCAGAATCTGAAAGTATGCAAAAGTCCCTTTTGTATGTTATGAACTTCTATGTTCAATTGTATTGCCTCTTGGGGAACTGAGATCAGATTTCTTTGTCAACTCATGATAGTAATCTGAAGGAAATCCTCTTATGAGTAGGGGGATCAGTATCCTTTTAAACATAATCATCATCAGTTCTTTCGCCTGTGCAATGACCCATCTGATCAACCACTCTTCAGTTTTTTTTTGTTTGAGCTGCAGACTGTCTTTGAAAGAAATCCTGTTAGGATACAATCTTGACCCCTTGGATTGTAGTGGTACCCCTACTTTCCTTTTGGTCTCCTTACAGTACTTCTCTATTTCAACTATCCCTTACTTATGTTTACAATTTTTCTATCAGTTAGTGAAGCTTTAGAATTAATCACTGCTCTGGCCCTTTGCTTATGAATGAAGGAGGCCCTTCACTTGACAAAATGTATGATGTTCTTTCAACCTCTGTCTTAATCTCTGTCTTCAATCATCACTTTTCTTCAAAAAACCCTATTCACTGTCTCCCTGTTTGTCAAAAACAAATCTGTGTTACAGTCAGTTGCAACTCTTCAAGTCAAACTTTGGCCATCACCCTCTGCTTATAGATGAAGGAGGTTCTTGGCCATGTGATGTTAACAACCCTTGACAGTGTTGTTTTTCTTCCACTGTCCTTTCCGGCCTTGAATGAGGTTTCAAGAGCTTGATGAGAAACTCTTTGCACTGTAGACACATCTCAGGCTCAAGATTACATTTAGAAGCAGTTGTCTTCTTATGTGGAGCCAAGAATTGTCTTCTGAGATGCTGATATGTTTTTATCCTTGAAAGATCCATCAAACACTGTAAAATACCTAAAATCAGCTTGAGATTATGGTCTATGTATTGCTGAGACTTAAGGGTGTATTAGTGGCGCAACCTAGGGCTGTAACCAACTTCATTAGTAGAGTAGGAAGGTCTGTTATGACTGGTATATAGCAGATGGAGGTTTTTGGCTCTTTGATAGTTTTCCAAGGGTGAAATGCCTTAAAGCGCCACTTCCTAACTTAGGGGAGACTGTTTGAATGGATTTGGATGGTCTCTCTAGAGTTGATGGGCAGACTAGTATGGCTGAGGCTAGGTAGGATTTGATAATGAGGTTTTATCTCGTCATGGGCGGACTGAAAAGGTAGGAGGGCGAAAATGTTTTATGGATGTTTTCCCAGCTGGAAAATTTGACAAATTTTTAGATCGGCTGTTGGAAAACTTAGCTGTTAGAACTAGTCATCACCAACAAGTAAAAAATACTGATGACTAACACTCTGCAACCAAACTGCTTCCTTGCTTGCATGAGTGGTTGCCATGTATTTTGCCTCTGTAGTTGAAAGAGACACTACAAACTATCTTTTACACATCCAACTGAATGCACCTCCAAATAGGCTAAACAAATACCCACTTGTAGATATTCTTTGGTCTAGATCTCCATCCCAATATTCATCAACAAAACCAAGAATGTCTAACACTCTTTTCAATCCCAGTCTTCCCTAGTAGCACAAGTCATAATCACTAGTGCCAAATATCTGAAAACCCGCTTCACTGTTGTCTAATACTCCTTCCTTGGGTTTGACATAAACCTGCTCAATACTCCCACTGCATGTGCAATGTTTGGTCTAGTACAAACCATTGCATACATCAGGCTACCCATTGCACTTGCATATCGAACATGGGACATATCCTCCTCTTATTCTTGTGTCTTGGGACACTGTTCAGCAGATAACTTTACACCTACAGGAATCAGAACATTCACCAGTTTACTATCCCACATATTGAACCTTTGCAATATAGTCTCGACATACTTCCTCTGGTTTAACCAAAGCTTCCTCTTTGCCCGATCTCTCTTAATTTCCATGCCCAAAATATAGTTTGCAACGCCAAGATCCTTCATGTCGAATTTGGAGAACAGTTGGGTGTTCAAATCTTGGATAATTTCTTTGTCATTTCCAATCAACAACATATCATCCACATACAAGATCAAATAAATAACACGGTCACCAATTAATTTAAAATAAACAGAGTGATCCTCCTTGCTTCCTGTGAAGCCAAGTCCCCATATATAGGTATCAAATTTTTGATACCACATCCTTGGTGATTTTTTTAACCCATACAGAGACTTCTTTAACCTCCATACCAGTTCTTTCTTCCCCTTCACCATAAAGCCTTCAAGTTGTTTCATGTAGATCTCCTCTTCAAGATCCCTGTGAAGAAATTTTGTCTTCACATCCATCTGTTCTACCTCAAAATCAAATGCAACAACAATAGATAAAAGTAATCTAATAGAAGTAACTTTGACAACAGGAGAAAAAATTTCACCAAAATCAATTCCCATCACCTGGGAATAACCTTTTTCTACCAACCAAGCTTTGTATTTCTCCACCTTTCCTTCTACATTCATCTTCTTCTTAAACACCCATTTTCTCCCGATGGGCTTCCTTCCAGTCGGAAAATCCACCAGATCTCATGCCTCATTTTTATGCAAGGATGCCATTTCATCAACCATGACCTCCTTCCATAGTTTTCCATCCTCTAAATATACTTCCTCCCTAACGGTTCTGGGATCATCATCAGTTATAGTTAAACTAAAATTTGAATAGAAAGAAGATGGACTATACCTTTCTGGATGTTTTCTTTCTTGAATTGATATTCTCACAGCTGGAGTTTGTGGTTCTTCCTCTTCTAAGTCTTCTTCTATTGTAGAGTCTGATTCATCCTCCTTTAGCTCAAACTCTATCTTCTCAGGCTCCTTTGATAGGACTTCATGTTTAAGAACATATTTCACCTCTCTAAACACAACATCTTTGCTTTACACAACCTTCCTTTGCTTTAAACCATCCTTATACCTAATAAAGATGCACATTCAGATTTATTATCCAACTTGGTCCTTTTCTCCTTTGGAACATGTACATATGCATCACATCCAAATACCCTCGGATGTGAAAGAGAGGGTTTCTTACCAGTCCATACCTCATGTGGAGTCTTATCCTCCAACGCTGATGAAGGTGATCTATTAACCAAGTAACATGCAGTCTCCACTGCCTCTGCCCATAATTCTTGTCCTAACCCAGTACCACTGAGCATGCTTCATGCCTTTTCCATCAACGTTCTATTCATTCTTTCTGCAACTCTATTTTGCTGAGGTGTGTATGGAGTATTATTTTTCCGTGACATACCACACTTCTTACAAAACTCTTCAAATTCCTTCTTGCAGAACTCCCCACCATTCTCTATCCTTAGCACTTTTATCTTCTTCTCTGTCTGGTTTTCCACCAGAGCCTTAAATTATTTAAATCTGTCAAATAATTTAGATTTATTCCTCAAGAAATATATCCATGTATTCCTTGAGAATTCATCTATGAATGAAACATAGTACATAGAATTACCCAATGATGGAACTGACACAGATCCAAACACATCATTGTGCACAAGCTCTAATATTTTGTTCTCCCTCTTAGCACCAGAATGAAAACTCACTCGATTATGCTTTCCATATACACAATGTTCACAGAAATTGAAATCCAGAGAGCTATTTGACATACCTTCTACCATACCATTTCCATGTAGTATCTGAAGGCCCTTTGATGCCATAGCATGGTCTTTTCTCCAGAGACTGCTAGGCTTTCTGCTCCACTTTTGAGAATCACATAACTATTGCACCCATTAATAACAGTGCTGCCCTAAAGCTTGTACAGAGTTCCAATCCGAACTCTTCGCATTAATACTAGTGCTCCCCGAACCATCTTACAGGTATCTTTCTCAAACATTGTTTTTACACCTGCATCATCCATCTTTCTTACAGAAATCAGATTTCTGGCCCGTTATTGCCTAAATCTACCTCAGGCTAAAGGAAGGCAGAGTTCAGGGTAACATCCAACCACGCTCAGTCTGGTAGCTAGCCCCACCAGATCAGGAGAGGGCTCTCTCCAGGTCAATCTCAGCAAAGATAATCAATAAGGCTTGAGATAACTTGAAATAAAGGCTGATTTTAGGCTAGGTATATAGGTAAAAGCAGGGATAATTTTAAGGATGGAAAATTATCTTGAATTTTAAAAAATTGGTGAATCTCACTAGTCCCTAATATGCAAACTATAAAATGTTTATTGATGTATTTGTAAAATTGTTCAAATTTATAATGATATTATATATATTGTCTATATAATGATGGTGATTTTTAATGTAAAACAATTTTATATTGCAAAATTTGGGCGAATAATTTTTCTAAAAAAATGCAAATTGGCGAATCTTTTTTTTTGAAAAACCATGGAAAATTAGCCCACCTGCGAATATTAGCCCCTAAAATTTTCCATGGGTAAAAGAGTTTGATTTTAATTTTGGGGGTTTTGTTGGAATCAAAGGGAAAGGCAGTTTTGGGTCCGGGGATCAGGCCTAGTTTTTGCAGAGTTCTGAATGGGGCAAGGAAGGCAATTGTTTTGATGCTTGGATTAAATGAATGGATAGTTTAGACCGGGGAGGATCTGAAGACGGAAAGAGGCTTTCAATAATCCTCTTCAAACAGATGAAAACATGGAAAATTAAACAAAACTCAAGGAAGAGCAAAGCAATCTAATGAATTCCACCTTTATAACTTGTTTGTTTAATTTGAGAAGAAAGAAGAAGGGAAATGATACACATGAAACATCAGTAAACTTAAAATCACAGAGAGATACACACCATCAAAACATAGAGTGACATGGATCCCAAAGATTTTTGCAAACCCTGGTCTATTCCTTTGGCCAAAATTGCAGAGATGAAATGTACAATGAAGTGCCAAGCAATCCAAAATGTCCAACCTCTGAAAATGACTGAGAAACTACAAGATATAGACAAGCCTAACTCATCCCCATGTCTCTAGGGTTCGAGCTCACCATTCTAGGAGCTGTTTCAACAAGATCTAAACTAAGAACTAGAAAATAGGCAATGAAACAGCTTGCCTCTATAAGATAGGAAATTGATTCATTCAGTTAAATTTCACTTTTTGGTGAATGAATCTACTTGCATGGGTAAAAATGTGTCAAAATTACATCAAAGTCATGAAATTACATCAAGTTACATCAGGAATTTTACATATGGAGATAAAAAAGTCAAACTGGCCAAAAATAGGCGAAAATCTGAACTGCTGAGTGAAAATTAGGCCAAATTTCCCAATGCGCCACGCCTGAAATCTCTATGCGTAGCGCCACTTTGAGGATGATTTTGAGGGCCTTCCCGGAGTCCAAATTTAGTGCAGGATAGCTTGTTGGAAAGATATACCTTTATAATTTCCAACCCAAGTGTAATTTATGAATTTGGTTGCCATTTTCCCCTCCAAAAATTAGTTTTCCAAACACTGCTTCCCGTGTGTCCAAAAAGTGGCAGAAAGGTCATTTTTAGGGTGTTTTTGACCTTTTAGGCAACCCAAAACTTTCAAAATCCTTAGGTAATGGGTGGGAACGCATAAATATTCATGAAAAATCCATAAATGAAAATTTTTCTTCAAGAGGAGCTGCCAATTATAAGCACGCGCCAAGTGGCGCTACGCGTCGGGCGGAAAAATCTGTGTTAAGGCCAAAAAAATCAAAATTGACAAAAAGTTTCCCAAATTTCTTGAAATTTGGGCTAAATATCCACCATCAAGCACTATGCTGAGCCAAAGAAGCTTCGGCCAAAATTTGGAGTCTATCATGCCTTTTGCGACGCTTTAATGCCTTCTTGGTGCATGCAATTCAGTGGTGGAATCACTGTCTCGATCATAGGATGTATCAGTATCTGTCTCCATGATATCCAAGGTCTATGCTGTCTTGTATGATAATTTTGGTGTTCTTCATTTGATTTCCAAATATAGGAGGGGATATGGAGGAATAGGATAGTGGGAATAATGGATTATTACCAAGTGAAGATTGAAATTGCCACTTGAAATTTGTGTGTTAAGGGTTTAGGGACAGCCACTTAGTTTTTTGGATAACTTGGGATTTGGGAAAAATTTACAAGTGGGATGGGGAGGGAATGGAATAGGAATGATTAACTAGGGATATAAGGTGAACCGTGAAATGAGATGTTGTGAGGATATAAACAATGAGGAGGGGAAAAAACAAGGTGGAGAAATGGGAATATTTGGCACAAAAGAAATTTCAAAACCCTAAAGGAGACAATCCTCAAACTAGACAAAAGGGTTTGATTTTTTGTATTCAAATCTTCACAGACAACACCAAACACATTTCATGAGAAATGGATTTATTGCATGGACTTACTTGGATCAAGAGAAATCGGGCAAATTTGATGAGTTGGAAGAAATAACAATGAAGTTGCTTTCTGCCATGTGCGTTGCGCAACAACCCAATGCATCGCGCCACAACCCAACGCTTTTTTCCTCCTTGATTTGTCATGCCAGTGTATTTTTTACACTGCGGAGGCTGGCCCAATGCGCCGTGCCTACCCAATGCGTCGCGACACCTAGTCAATGCGTCGCGCAGGAGAACTTGCACAATTTCGCCTTCAAACTGTTTGCTTTGCTCCTCATGGTTTCTCCTTTTCTTACTCCTGTCCTCTTGGCATAAAAATGAGGTCTTGAAACATAGAAATGATACATATTCCAAGGATATTAATTCTCCATTGAAAAAAACCCACTTTGTAATGTTTCAGTCTTTGACACTTTTTGAAAAAACTCTATTTTGCTTCCTATTGGCTTTTTAACTGAATGATGAGCTTTCGCACACTAAACCACCATAAATTCTGAGAAAAAATCTTCACTTGAAATGGAAAAACTCTTAACTTACTTGCACACTACAGATTTGAGCACATTTGGAAATTTTGGAGAAGTTTATGGTGAAATTGGGCTTGCAGCTCTATGCGTCGCGCCACAAACCCAATGCGTCTCGCCCTTTTACAGGAGACTTTTGGAGACCTTCCCGGTGTCCAAATTGGGTGAGGGATATCTCGTTGGAAATATTATTGAGTATAATTTCTAACCCAACTAGAATTTTTCAATTTTGAGTTCATTTTCCCTATCACAAATCAAATATCCCAAGACTGGTCAAAATGTGCAAAATGAGGCTGCCTCAAGGCAGAGTGCTGTTGCAGTCAACGTTTGAAGGTATTCCGCAACTCCAAATTGAGCTCATGATAGCTCATTGGAAATATATTTGTGTCTAGTAATAATTTGATGCATAAATAAACTCATTTGGCCAACCAAGCTAGGATAAATCTTGATTTTCCCAAGGTCACTACAGAGGTGCATCAATTCTCCTGAGGCAACTGTATTTTTGAAATTTCTCTAAAACCATGACACCTGTGTAAAAAGTGAAGGATTTTTTTCTTCCTTGGCCTATTTTTGACAAAAACCTCTCTCATGTTTCCAAAATTCATCTTTTATTGTTCATAAGCATCATTGGAGTAAAACCTATCCCGATGTGTGGAACAAGGGATTTGTCGAAATGAAGAGAAATGTGTAGAAATTTGAATAATAGATGAATTATTCACCGATATTATCCTGATTACACACTATTTAAGCTTCATGCATAATACATAATCTCTTCTACCATTGATCATCAATTTGCGGAAATAGAAGCAGTTGCATGCGCACATTAAAACATAATCAAGCACACATATAACACAGTATGTAATGGGGAAAGATTACAGCTGAAAACCCCCAACTATCTGTATATTATAATGATAGAGAAAATGTAACAATACATAGCACAAACTCCTCATAATCTCTCAGCACTATCTCCAATTGTTACACACAAACTAGGTCAGATCTGAACAAGTCACAGGGTCAAATCTCCTCCACTGTTTGCCTGCCTCTACTGCGCAATCCAAGATGAGAATGAATGAGATCCAAGTTCGAATCCCCTTGGCTTGTACTGCGCAATCCTCATTGGAAATCTCAATCAATGTGTGTGCAAATATCATGCACAGCTATAGTCACAACTGATAGTAGACTCACCCTTTCACCCACCTCTAACACTGGTCTCCACTGAACTGTCCATGCATTGCAGTTAACTGATGTATTATCTAGTTGATTTATGAGTTAATAATTAGTGAATTAATTAATAATTAATTCACACCACTCATCACTAGTGTATTTATTAGTTAGACTAAATACAACTAGTTCAACTAAGTTAAACCGAACACAACTCCACCAATTGTCTCATCAACTCCACCAAACTCTGCCACATGAGTTCTAACTGAAGTCAACCATGCAATAGCTCAACCAAACCCTAGGAAAAGCATATTTCCTTCTTTCAGCTGCATGTGCCACATCCATAGCTCGAACTGAAGTGCTCCAAGAGGATAAGATAATGTTTATAGTCCAAATATTATTAAGGGCTAATAATATTTGACTGATCTATTTTTAGACTGGCAGTCTAAAAATAGACTTCACCCAATGTCTAAAAATAGAGGTCCATCTATTTTTACCAACTTAACCAATCATCCATCAATAGCATCCTACAACTCATAGACCATGATCCATATGTCTAAAAATAAACATAGTCTAAAAATAGACTTTGAGACAAAAATCACCTGTGTGGCCCCCACTTAGATTTGGTGATCACTTTCCAACTAAGATTAGGAAAGATGTTTCAGGATGCCTCCTTCACTGTTTCTTGTTGCAATCTTCAACAAAATGAAGGGGATAAGGGGCTTCTAAATTCTTGCGAAAATTTTGGGAAGTAGGGAGGGATGTTAGGAAGTAGGGGGAAGTGGAATTTAAGATATTGAGTGAGGGGAAGGGGTCCAAAAGGGAAAAACACAGGCCTAGCCTAGAAAATTGCCAAGTTGTAGCAAGAAACTAGGGTTTGTGCGAAAATGAGGAATTTGGGGGATCTCAGTGATGGGAAGTGTTTAATAAGCTACATTATGGATAGGGGAAGGTGTATGAACATCAGGATATACGTTTTGCTGATGATTTGACCATCCAAGAGAAATTACCTCCAAAACCCTAGGAGAGGGAAATGAACCATACCTAGGCAGAACTGAAGCATGCACAAGGTGTAAAATGACCCAGTGGAACTTGACATGATGATGACAACCCTCTGAATGATGGTACACTCATTTGAATGGTGACAAGGACCGACATTTGGATAACTTTGAAAAGAGTGAAAACAAACCCTAGACCTAATACCTAGTGACCAAATTTTACTTGAAGACACACTGAAATGAAAAAATTTGACCTTGACACCTTAAAATAACTTTGTAAGGGCATGTTTGATCACTGAAGGAAGGCTGCAAAGACTGACACTAACATTGGCTCCAATGGGGATGGTAGCTCCTTGAAGGTGCCAAGAACTACAGATCTTTGGAAAGCAGATAGTGCCTTCATCCATTGGGCAATGGAGTCAAAAACTCAAGCTGAAATGCATGACTAAAAACTGATGACTTGACGACACAAATTGACTCTCACTCAACTAAAAACTGACTCGATACTTAAACACAACCGAAAAACTGGAAATATGCTCTATATGAAGCTTATTCAATACAACCTACTCTAGTTGTTCCATTCATCACCTGATCAAGTGAAATGAAACAACCAATGCAACCATGTAAGAATTCTGGTTGCTGTTTGGATTCTTCGCAAGTGCTCGCTTATGAAAAAAGAGAGAGAACTACTGAAAGGCAACTCCCATGAAAAATTGTGAACAGATCCGTTGAATACTATGGATTCTCTATCCGCCTCCAAAAACACTGCATAAGGATCTTGAATTTCATGCACAGTGGGACCTAGCTCATCCAATGGATTACTTTTCTTCTCCTCATACCATGAATGCAAAATTTTTTTTGAGCTTTGTGACAAGACTCCTGCTAAAAATGACAAAGAGACCGGCTGCCAGATCAAGTTTGTATCAGTACACATTTCAAGCTTACATATAGTCAATGGAGAAAAAATTTGACTGCAAACATCATCCAACACATTAGCTATTGGATCATGAAAAACTTGAAAAGACTGCTGCAACCCATTTTCTATTGGTTCTGATGAGATTACATGATTTTCTACAAGCTGCTCATTTGAAGATTTACTATGCAATTTACCCTTCAAAAACTAAAATGATTCAAAACAAAATGGTATGGAATCATCTTGCATCATTTCATAGTATGTGCCATCTTCCAAGTCCTCATATGCAACTTGAAAATAAATGGCATTCGGGGGCTGAAAATTTGGATATGAGAAGTCTTGAACAAGGTTTTCATTGCCCTCAAGATGGTCCAAATCAAGACTTGTTGATAGTTGATTTCTGATTGCATGGAAGTTTTCTTTCATGAACTGAAACGAATCAAAACAAAAAGGCAAATATCCTTCACTTACTTCAAATTTTTTTGCACTTTCCTCGTCACTGTCATAGCTGATATGCATCAGTTGATTATTGTACTCGGACTGCTGAAAGTGAACTTCCTCCTTCCACAAACTAGCTGCTGACTTGTCTACAAGATTAGCTTCTGTTTGGAGAAAATAATCATCATCATACTAATCAAACTGAGGCAAATCATCAGTATAAAACACATCATCAATCATACATGTCATATCAACGGATCTCTCTTCTCCAAGATGATCTATAAAACAATCATTATCAGATCTATGACAACTAGGATAAGAAACAAAATGTTTTGGATCAACAACTTGTTCTTCTTCAATCAGCGAGCCATGGGCTTGAACATTATAATCATTCCTTGTGGTGATATTTTGCATCATCTCTTCCACTGCACTTACCAAAATGTCAAGCTTTACCTCTAGAGATGTCGATTTCTCCAGATCTATGTTTTTCATCTCTTCTTCTTTCAACTTTTCCCTTCGGATCCGCAAATGAGCCTCTACATTTACTACATTGTTCTCCATCTCTTCAAGTGTTGCAAGATTCTTTTCTCTCAGCTAAAACTCCATTTCCGGATCAAAGGCACCCAGGTAGTGCAAGAGAGCAGATCCAAGGGGAGGTATTATATCAACTGGCATCGAATAATAAACTTGGTTAAATCTGGAAGAAAATTGTTGTACTGTCTCCCTTGGCAGTATTTTTAGCTGGTTATACTCTTCTATAATGAATAAAGGGTTCTTTCTGACCACCCACCTATCGAGGAAAACTTTGACGAACTGTTGGAAATCTGAGATGCTCACATCAGGCAGGGCTTTGAACCAACTCTTGACTTTGCCTTGAAAAGAAAGAGCAAAAAGCCTAATACTGACATCCTCTTCATCAACTTCAAAAAGTTCAAGAAAAGAATCAAAATTCAGAACATGTCTCTCAGCAGTGATGTTGTTGCGTTCACCATCAAATCTTGGTAGATATAGGTCATGATTTTTAGGGAAAGCATGGGATATAGGAGGTAAAATCAGAGGCTTGTATCGATCTGGAATTTTGGGTATGTACAAAAGGTATAGAATCAATCTTGGTCTCTTGAGGTTCATTAGTTTGAAGATGGTCATCACAAGATTCCGAAGAAAGGTCTTGATCAAGCTCAAAAGCATGCAAATATTTGGTATTCACAATCTTCAAAGGGAAAGAATCAACTGTAGGCTGAGGGTCTTTTATCAAATACAACATACTTTTCAAAGCATTCATGACATTCTCGGGAAAAGAGAAGAAATAATTTATGAAAAAGAACAAAATGTCTCGGATGAAATTCCAACTTGAATACCTGATCTTTCCATATTTTCCTTTCATGTTTCTGCTGGTTAGGTTCATCCTCTAGCGGAGTCCTTGGATGTGATCTCGAAATTGATTTAGAGTCACTAGGTGAATGATTTCAGCCTTGCGGTGTCTGATTGTTGTTCACCATCAACAATCAGATCTGAACTTGATTAGATCTTACTGAGGAAACCAGATGTTCAGTTCGTAAACTAGACCGGAGATTGACTAAAGCAGCATTCATCTACTTTCGCTAATGCAAAGCAAGAACATTTTGAAGGCTACCTAGCTAACTTCAGGCTCCGTTTGTAGTTTATAAAGTAAACAAAAAACTTTCTCTTCCCCAGTATGGTCGCCACTATGTTATTGCCTAAATCTACCTCAGGCTGAAGGAAGGCAGAGTTCAGGGTAACATCAAAACACGCTCAGTCTGGTAGCTAGCCCTACCAGATCAGGAGAGGGCTCTCTCCGGGTCAATCTCAGCAAAGATAATCAATAAGGCTAGAGATGACTTGAAATAAAGGCTGATTTTAGGCTAGGTATATAAGTAAAAGAGTTTGATTTTTATTTTGGGGGTTTTGTTGGAATCAAATGGAAAGGCAGTTTTGGGTCCGGGGATGAGGCCTAGTTTTTGCAGAGTTCTGAATGGGGCAGGGAAGGCAATTGTTTTGATGCTTGGATTAAATGAATGGATAGTTCAGACAGAGGAGGAGCTGAAGAGGGCAAGAGGCTTTCAAGAATCCTCTTCAAACATATGAAAACATGGAAAATTAAACAAAACTCAAGGCAGAGCAAAGCAATCTAATGAATTCCACCTTTATAACTTGTTTGTTTAATTTGAGAAGAAAGAAGAAGGAAAATGATACACATGAAACATCAGTTACTTACAATCACAGAGAGATACACACCATAAAAAAATAGAGCCACATGGATCCAAAAGAGTTCTGGAAACCCTGGTCTATTCCTTTTGCCAAAATTGCAGAGATGAAATGTACAATGAAGTGCCAAGCAATCCCAAATGTCCAACCTCTGAAAATGACTGAGAAACTACAAGATATAGACAAGCCTAACTCATCCCCATGCCTCTAGGGGTCGAGCTCACCATTCTAGGATATTTTTCAACAATATATAAACTAAGAACTGGAAAATAGGCAATGAAACAACTTGCCTCTATAAGATAGGAAACTGATTCATTCAGTTACATTTCACTTTTTGGTGAATGAATCTACTTGCATGGGTAAAAATGTGCCAAAATTAAATCAAAGTCATGAAATTACATCAATTTACATCAGGATTTGTACATATGGAGATAAAAAAGTCAAACTGGCCAAAACTAGGCGAAAATCTGAACTGCTGAGTGAAAATTAGGCCAAATTTCCCAATGCACCGCGCCTGAAATCTCTATGTGTAGCGCCACTTTGAGGCTGATTTTTAGGGCCTTTCCGGAGTCCAAATTGAGTGCAGGATAGCTAGTTGGAAAGATCTACCTGTCTAATTTCCAACCCAAGTGGAATTTCGGAATTTGGTTTTCATTTTCCCCTCCAAAAATGAGTGTTCCCAACACTGCTTTCCGTGTGTCCAAAACGTGGCAGAAAGGTCATTTTTAGGGTGTTTTTGACCCTTTAGGCAACCCAAAACTTGTCAAAATCCTTAGGTAATGGGTGGGAATGAAAAAAATTTCATGCAAAATCCAGAAATGCAAAGTTTTCTTCAAGAGGAGCTACCAATTATAAGTGCGCGCCAAGTGGCGCTACGCGTCGGGCGGAAAAATCTGTGTTAAGGCCAAAAAAATCAAAATTGACAAAAATTTTCCCAAATTTCTTGAAATTTTTCCTGAATATCCACCATCAAGCACTATGCTAAGCCAAAGAAGCTTCAACCAAAATTTGGAGTCTATCATGCCTTTTGCGACGCTTTAATGCCTTCCTGGTGCATGCAATTCAGTGGTGGAATCATTGTCTCGATCATAGGATGTATCATTATCTGTCTCCATAATATCCAAGGTCTATGTTGTCTTGTATGAGAATTTTGGTGTTCTTGATTTGATTGCCAAATATAGGAGGGGATATGGAGGAATATGATAGTGGGAATAATGGATTATTACCAAGTGAAGATTGAAATTGCCACTTGAAATTTGTGTGTTAAGGGTTTAGGGACAGCCACTTAGTTTTTGGGATAACTTGGGATTTTGGAAAAATTTACAAGTGGGATGGGGAGGGAATGGAATAGAAATGAGTAACTAGGGATATAAGGTGAACAGTGAAATGAGCTGTTGTGAGGATATAAACAATGAGGAGGGGAAAAAACAAGGTGGAGAAATGGGAATATTTGGCACAAAAGAAATTTCAAAACCCTAAAGGAGACAATCCTCAAACTAGCCAAAAGGGTTTGATTTTTTGTATTCAAATCTTCACAGACAACACCAAACACATGTCATGAGAAATGGAGTGATTGCATGGACTTACTTAGATCAAGAGAAATCGGGAAAATTTGATGAGTTGGAACAAATAGCAATGAAGTTGCTTTCTGCCATGTGCGTCGCGCAACAACCCAATGCGTCGCGCCGCGCCTCCATGATGCGTCACGCCAGTGTATTTTTTACACTAAGGAGGCCAGCATAATGTGCCGTGCCTGCCCAATGGGTCGCAACACCCAGTCAATGCGTCGCGCAGGAGAACTTGCACAATTTCGCCTTCAAACTGTTTGCTTTACTCCTCATGGTTTCTCCTTTGCTTACTCCTGTCCTCTTGGCATAAAAATTAGGTCTTGAAACATAGAAATGATATATATTCCAAGGATCTTAATTCTCCATTCAAAAAAACCCACTTTTTAATGTTTCAGACTTTGGCACTTTTTGAAAAAACTTTGTTTTGCTTCCTATTGGCTTTTTAACTGAATGATGAGCTTTCGCACACTAAAACACCATAAATTCTGAGAGAAACTCTTCACTTTCAATGGAAAAAATCTTAACTTACTTTCACACCACATATTTGAGCACATTTGGAAATTTTGGAGAAGTTTATGGTGAAATTGGGCTTGCAGCTCTATGCGCAGCGCCACAAACCCAATGCATCACACCCTTTTGCAGGAGACTTTTTGAGACCTTCCCGGTGTCAAAATTAGGCACAGGATAGCTCGTTGGAAATATTACTGAGTCTAATTTCCAACCCAACTAGAATTGTTCAATTTGGAGTTCATTTTCGCTGTCAAAAATCAAATCTCCCAAGACTGGTCAAAATGTGCAAAATGAGGCTGCCTCAAGGCAGAGTGCTGTTGCAGTCAACGTTTGAAGGTCTTCCTCAACTCAAAATTGAGCTCATGATATCTCATGGGAAATATATTTGTGTCTAGTTATCATTTGAATCATCAAGCAAGTCATTTTGCCAACCAAGCTAGGGTAAAGCTTGATTTTCCCAAGGTCACTTCAAAGGTGCATCAATTCTCCTGAGGCAACTGTATTTTTGACATTTCTCTAAAACCATGACACCTATGTAAAAAGTGAAGGATTTTTTTCTTCCTTGGCCTATTTTGGACAAAAAAATGTCTCATGGTTCCAAAATTCATCTTTTATTGTTCAGAAACATCATTGGAGTAAAACCTATCCCGATGTGTGGAACAAGGGATTTTTCGAAATGAAGCGAAATGAAGGGGATAAGGGGCTTCTAAATTCTTGAAAAAAAATTGGGAAGTAGGGAGGGATGTTAGGAAGTAGAGGGAAGTGTAATTTCAGAGATTGAGTGAGGGGAAGGGGTCCAAAAGGGAAAAACAAAGGCCTAGCCTAGAAAATTGCCAAGTTGTAGCAAGAAACTAGGGTTTGTGCGAAAATGAGGAATTTGGGGGATCTCAGTCATGGGAAGTGTTTAATAAGGTACATTATGGATAGGGGAAGGTGTATGAACATCAGGATACAATTTTTGTTGATGATTTGACCATCCAAGAGAAATTACCTCCAAAACCCTAGGAGAGGGAAATGAACCTTACCTAGGCACAACTGAAGCATGAACAAGGTGTAAAATGACCCAGTGGAACTTGACATGATGATGAAAAACCTTTGAATGATGGTACACTCATCTGAATGGTGACAAGGACCGACATTTGGATAACTTTGAAAAGAGTGAAAACAAACCCGAGACCTAATACCTCGTGACCAAATTTTACTTGAAGACTCACTGAAATGACAAAATTTGACCTTGACACCTTAAAATCACTTTGTAAGGGCATGTTTGATCACTGAAGGAAGGATGCAAAGACTAACACTAACATGGCCAATTTAGGAATGTGCAGAACACTAAGAAGTGTTCTAATCCTTCCACCTTGCAACTTCAGCTTGACTTTTCCACGTCTAACAATTCTGACCTTCCTATCATCCTCTAAGAAGACATCACTGCCATTATATTTCTCATACTCACAGAACCATTCCCCATGGGGAGTGAAGTGAAAGGATGCACCCGAGTCAATCAACCATGACTCATGATCTACATGTGTATTTGAAGAAGAAGCCAAATACACATCCCCACCTTCATCCGAGGTGGTTTTTTCCTCTGCAGAAGGAGCATCATCATATCCCTTTCCTTTCTCAAGAGATTTTGATCTGAAATCCTTCTTGTAGTGCCCTTCATTTCTGCATTTCTAGCACACCTTTTCAAACTTTCTGAGAGATTTAGATCTCCCTCTAAATTTAGATCTCCAACTTGAAACATTATTCTTGTTTCTTTTCTGGGACCTTCCTTTTACAGATAAGGCATCTCCATTCTGACCCTCCATATTTCTCCGTCTCATTTCCTTCGACAACAAGGCTGAGACAATGTCATGAAAATTCAAGGTAGTTTTATTGCTACCTATTGCAATAACCAGACTGTCCCACAAATCTGGTAGAGAACACAACAAACTGATGCACTTATCTTCATCTGAGATTTTAATATCAATAGATGATAGTTGGCTTACCATAGTATTGAAGGCATTCAAATGCTCTGTCACCGAGTCTCCATCCTTCATCCTTAGGTTATACAGCTTTTTCCACAGGAAAAATTTATTCACTAGAGACTTAGATGGTACAAAGTCCCAAGTTTGTCCCACAAATTCTTCATCGTAGCTTCCCTAGATACATTCAAAAATACCTAATTTGAGACACACAACCGTATTGTGCTTTTTTCCTTTCGATACAAATTCTTCCAGTATTCATCTAACGTTTTCATTGGTTTAGTACCTGGATCTACCGTGTTCCATTGATATTTCTCTACCAACAGGTCCTCCATCTTGAGCTTCCAAAACTCAAAACTTTGACCATTAAATTTCTCAATCTCTATCTTTCCACTCCTGGCCATCTTCTTTCACTGCAAGAATCGATCCCGTAGATCTCCCACTAAACAGGGTCTACCTCAGGCCCAAGAAAAAAACCTCTCAGTAGAAAATGCGTCCCCTTGAAGTTGAAACAACTCTGATACCAAACGTAGGTTTTAACCCTGTACAAAAATTATCTACAAATGAATCTTAAAAACATAAAATAAATAATAGTGAGAGCATAAAACATAAAACAAATATACACATAGATTTTCCCATGGATCCCAAATCGGGACGAACAACTTGATTTTTCATTATATTCCTTTTAGTGTTACAACACATATATATAGATGTCGAACCATACATAAACCCCAATCCATTAAGCCTGGATTAGAACATAACCATACTTCCCTTGACCAGATATACAAAATTCCAGCGGTAGAAAACCATTGTCCCCCAAAATACCATGTGCAAACTCATGCACAAAACCATGGGTGGGTCTGCCTATGAGTGGGTTCGCACACCCAAAAAAAAAATTCCTGGGGCGTTGCCACCCCCTGATACGCTTGGTGCAACGTACAGTTCATGGTACTAATCATGGAAATAATATAACACACACCCAACAACTATCCTAAGGGAGACCCGTGAGTGGAAGAGAAATGATTTTGTATTTACCTGCAAATTAGTTCACAAGATTAAAAAAAACGTGAAAGCATAACAACACCAATTCAACAATAGTCATATCTAGCAATGCAATGGTTCATTAGACTTTGTATGTAATTACACCAACATATATTTCAAACATAACCAAAATAGTATTACTACATTCATGATACAACCATGGAGAATATTTGGCTCAAAGATATTTCGATTATAAATTAAATATTCCAAGTACTTTTTTACATAAGTGAAACACTAGATCCAGTAGTGGAACATGAAGCCACAACTTGCTTCTCCAAATAATTATCTATCTCCTATGCACTACAAGATAAGACAAGGATAAACTCTAAAAATCGAAGCCCGTTACTTGAGCTATGAGGTGCTATTTATAACAAATGACAATGACTTTTGAGTTTCATCGTAAACCTTAAACTTCTATGACCTATTGGGTACCATAAAACCTTTCCTATTCCATACATGATGACATTTCACATTCCACATGTGTCACTTGGACTTCATTAGATTTAACTTATTACAAAAGAATAAATACAAATAAGACAATGGCTATATATGAGAAAAATGATATTAAATTGACAAGTCATTTTCTTCTTCATGGAGCTCATTGGTAATGTATGTGTGTCACACTCTAAACTATATAGCAATGAATTTGGTTCAAACCAAAAACTCCATTGCAAACTACATCTTCACCTCTAATGCTTCTGTCAATATGTATTTGGAGCTTTATTGTACACTATTCCATAGCAATGAAAATTTCATGGAGCTTTAGCTGGTGCAATGGCATATTGTAGAATAATGTCTTTTGTGATATTCAAGCCTTATTGTTATGATGTTTTCTTGATTTAATTAATCTAATGCATCACTTCCTGTAATATGTTTCCATACCTCTTATCTCTCTGAGTGATACCACTAAAGGAATTCCATGTTTTTGTGGTAGAGAGTCTAAATTGTTGTGCATTTGACTATAAGCGACCATAGTGCTAGTCAACTATTCTCCAAGATGGATATAGCTATAATGGTGGAGTATTAGTTGTACTTGGTATATTTTAACAACAATCTTATCCTTGTTAATCAATTGTTGTGGAACATCAGGATACTTGGCAGCTCATTCCTGGATTTGATCAATTTCTTTTCTTGTCACTTTCAGGACTTAAGGAATTCTTGAGCTTTCTTCTATATACCAACAAGGGGTGCCACTAAATCATGAAGAAGTATCATTTTGTCATAAAAATGTGCCATGGATTCCTCCATTAGCCCCAATTCATCCTATATGGTTGACTTTAATTCTGATGTGTTGAAGTTGTGGGACTGTATAGTTGTTTTTTTTCTACAACAAGTTGTTCCGCTTGTTGATTTACTGCAACCAACTCTTTCCTAAATTGTGCATTCTCATTCAATGAATACTTTGAGTTATCTTGTATTTTTGAAGAAAAATAAACATTATCCGCCATGATTTCATGGGTATTCCTCCTAGTATTTGCAGTTGTCACTTTTCCCATAGATACAAAGACCAAATTATAAGGATCATTTGGGAAGTATATTCGTCTTTGTTGTCCGATCCTTTTCTTCAACTGATCAAATGTAACAATAAACATGTCAATGAATTTGTCTTCAGGTGGAGGTGTGATTCCCATCTCATCAAATGGGATACAGAAACCTATAAGAGGAGGTTCTACCGGAGAACCTCATTTTTCATCTATTGGTTGGATAGCGTCATCTTCCTCCAATTCTTCTTCTATTTCTTGAGTATTTTTTCTTCCTCTAGCCTATGAGTTTCTTGCTCCTCCTGTGAATTCCTTTGTCACTCTTATTTTATTCTCTTTATTTCTTCTTCTTCTTTAGGTTACCTTCTAATAAACTCATATTTATTCCTCTTATCCTCTTCTTCTTGTTGCATATTTTCCTATAATTCCCTCTTTTCTTGTTCATACTGAATAGCACCCTTATTCAATGGATCAAGTTTCCTTTTCCTGCTACATTATATTGTTGGATCATGCTTGATCATTTTCTGCGGAGCTGTAATATTTACTTGAGTGGTTTTTGGTGCCACTTGTACCTGTACATATTGAGCTAGTGAAACTTGGGGGGGACCAGTTTCAATTAATGGATGTGTATTTCTTAGTGCATTGTACCAGTTCTTCACTTTTTCATATTTTTTAGTAGTCATTGATGAATATCCCTAATTTAAAATAATCCTATCACAATTTTTCTTGCACACTATTGTGGGGTCATACCCATGATATTCCTTGACTACAAAGTGCAAGCGGTCCAACTATTGTATTTCTTCTTCTATAACCATATGGCACTTTAGCTCATACAATCTCATCCTCAAAGGGAAAGTGGGCCAAGGGAATTTATTCCTTCTGTGTAGGGCTCCTGACAACCCTTTATTCAACGAATACACCACTTCTTGTAGGAACACCTTGTTAGTTACATATCACGACATGATGTGAGGAGATATATGACATACAAATCATCTAAAATATGTTCCTTCCAGTACAACAAAAATATTCATGATGTCATGTAATGACTCCTTCACATTGTCAGTCATGCAAGGAGGATCAATCTCATGTATCATCTGAAATATGACTATGAAGAATTTATCTACCAATATGTTGTATGACCCTATGAAGCTCAAATCTGACAACACCCTTCAGTGAAAGTAAAATTTATTCTTATCTTATGGATTCCAATTCCAATACATCCCTAGGAATGCATATTATGCACAGGTCTCATCTGACAACAATGGAGACATATAGAATTGTGGTCCCTGGTTTGTCCTTCGATACAATTTATATTGCACAACATGATGCTGCAACTGAAAAGAAAGTATATATTCTAAATTTAAGATCTTTCTACGGGTAACAACCAAGTTGAGCATATATATCCATTTCTCTTCATATACCTTGGTGTTCTTTCACCCATGCAACCTACTGTTAGCCCCCTATAATTTTCTTGACAAGCAAGAAGGGGGCCAAATTGTTTTTGAGCCTTCAATGAATGCATCTCCCCTGAAGAAACATCATCCATGAAAGCTCTTTTGTACCCTCTGCCATTTTGTGTTTCTCCTCTGATGTTCCATCTAAAAAGCCTCACTGATTGCAAAAACCTGTGCTCCAAAAGGTCTACATTTTCCCCTTGTTCCCTACAAAATGCCCCATTTTAGCCTTCTTTTCCCTCTATCGAAGTTCCCCTCTTATCCCCTAAATCATCCCAAAAACCCCTCTAAAATATTTCACACACCCCTGATGAGGTTCAAAAACCCTTCTGTCGCCTATTGTTACCCTTTATTGGCCTTAAAATGCTCTAAAAATGGGCCAAAAACCATGTTTTACATATAGATGGCTTAGCACCTTTCGGCACTAGCCCCCTTATCTTTTCTCCAACATGACCCAGTGCCAAGACCGGGCGCCAAGATGAAAGGTGCTTATCGTAAATATATATCGGGAGCATTTTAAAACCGTCAATCTGTATAGATCGGACGGTCGTCGCATTCCTCACAGCATCCACCATTCACCCCATTCACCGCTCAGATCATATCACAGCCGACCGTTTAAACCACAGATCAACAGTCCGCAGTACATCCCGCTTGGTGGTCCCCGCAGCCGCGCCTGTCCGAAATCCACCAGTATCTATCGCACCACCCTTGGGAGGTGGGTGGTATTTGTATTTCCGGAGTGATTCCACTCACCGCCCGACACGTGGCTCCAGCACTATTTAGAAACTAGCCCCCATTGCGCGTTAACGTTCAAAAATTGACCTGGCGCGATATGCATATCAACCGTCCGATCTGGGGCTCTCAATCCAACGGTGATCACACTGCGAAGATGCACGGGAGTTAAAACAAGGCAACCATACCCCTGGCCCACTGTCCATCGCCCTTCGACACGTTTCCAGCCGTCGATCTCCTCCTGAGATTGGACGGTCCAGATTTAAATTCAGCCCCACCATCACCACGTCCCACCACGTCACCCACTCCACGTGTTTTCGTCGCATCTTCCTCTTTTTCCTATATATTTCATTCCAAGGTCAAAGTTTTAATGTTTTACATTGGAATTTCTATCTCGACGTCACCCAGTTCATTTCTCACTGTCCCATGCTCTTCCTCCACAGTATCCTCTGCATGCATTGTCGTCAACCATGCCACGTCGCCATTTTTGCAGTCATCCACACCACAATATTCATGCATGGTTTTCTTAATTTGTTTTCATGTTCTGCAGGGTTACAGGCAGGCAGAAAACTGCCATCATTCATATGCACTATTGTAGAGGCACAGTGCACAGAAGGAGCTAAATTTAGAGCCTGATATTACAGGAAAATGTCTGTAAAGGTGTCTGCAACGTAAATTTTATCAAAGGACAGAGTTCAGACTCTGCAAATCCTCTCCGGCGCCATTAAAGCTCAAATTGCATAAACAAAGATAGTACAAGAGTAGAAGAGAGTTCAAGGCACGTAATAGAAGATTTTGAGCCTTTTTCAAGGATTTAGAAGGCAAAGGTACCAGTTCAAAGACATCATGAATCACATGGAAGGCCCAGCACGTAGAAAAAAATACTATCAGGGTTTCACATCAGCAGTATGTCCTTTCCACAAAGGACGAAGTGCCCATACTATCTCCATTCTATACCGTGTTCCTGAGGAAATTCCAGCCCTGACAACAGTCCTATGCTATCAGAAGCATTTGTTTCATAGTATGGCAGACCTTAGCATCATAATTATACCTTTTTGTTTAGTTCACCAGAGTGTTACAACAATTACATCATAGATATGCCCAGAGTAAATGGAAGCCTCAAAAATACCACTCTTTCATCCAAAGAGTACCAGAGATAAATGCTCAGAATTTAAAACAGAACGAGGCCTCGACCCTCTTCCTCTTCTGAGTTTTAATGCTACGTTTAGTTTTCCACCTACCTCCTCTGCTCCACTTGAGCTATAAATTCATGAAGAAACTTATTGTAAAGGTTGTTGATCGGTTATCAGAGAATTATAAGCTGTTTCTTTTGAGACACAGACTCTGTGTAAAGTGGTAAGATAGGCTGAGGAAGATGTTTTCAGACTGAATATCTAGCTATTGGTAATGTTGTACTTGACTGGTGTTGCTCTTTAATATGACAAGCACATTTCTTTGGATCCTGATCTAAAGTAGCGGTGATGTTTTCCTATCTCTATATTTGTTTTATTTAGCAGTTCACCTCATTTCATTTCCACTGGCTCGCATCAGAAATCTGGCATAGGATTTACCCTTGTTAGGCACCCTATGTTTCTTCTCTCCTTGCCTTCAATGTTTTCTTCTATATGTGTTATCTAAGGTTTGATTTCAATTAACCGATTATGGTGGATGTTGTATTGCCTTATATCAGTATGAATTAATGATACATTTCTTCTGTATTTATTAGAATTTAATTGAATAATTCAAAGGAACATGGAGGTAGGACAGGTATTTATCTTACTGGATCCTTTCATTAATTGGCATCTTCAGTCCCTCAGGGTGGAAGGTAGAATCATTGAGGATTTAAGTCTCACGATCTCAGGTCTTTAACTTTGTGTTCTAAATCTTTAATGTTTCTTGTCTGAAGAGTTAGCCTTTGGATTTTAGAATCATAGGTGTTTAATGGTATGCCCTATCCCTGGATTTGATTTCTAAAGGTCACCTTGGATGGTTTCCTTGCTTTCACCTTCTCTCTTACCATTTCATATCACACAATCATATTTAATATCCAATGCTTTAGATGACTAGCCCAACTGAAAGCCTGCACATTGAATAGCAAGTAAACCCTTTCCTAACTCCATCGCCCAATGGTCTTGAATGTTCCTTGGGGTATCTCTCCTTTGCCTAAAACCCTCTTTTCTCATCCTTGTCTTATATCGAACCTTTATTTCCTGATTCCCAACAACCAAACATACACCAAACAAACAAACCTTGAGCCTTATAACTAGCCTAACATCATAACACTGAGCTTCAAAGTCATATACCTTTGACATATCATAGAGAGATCCCTCTCTGGACCCAGGAGGGCTAGATCCTGAGGTATGAAAGTGGTTTTGATGTTCTCTCATCTTTTTTCTTGCCAATCTGGCCAAAACATGGGAACACCAACATAATGGCGACTCCGTTGGGGAAAATCTGAGTATTTCTCACCTTGCTACATCATAAGAGCCTCAGAAACCTACAATATTTGGTTAGGTTTGCATTTAAACACTCCTATTCATAGATAAACCTCTATACCATTTGTTTTGTTTCTCCCACACTCTTAGACAGAGTCTGGAAAGGGCCAGGTAGCCTCCAGATCTCATACTCTTTCAGAGGTGACATATCTGGTAAAATCCCTCCCAGTCAATCTCTGGTTAGAGTGTGCTGTGTTTGGAAGTTGCCCATGAAAAGGGACATCTCATAAGCACTGTGGTGGACAGTGTACCCTCCAGAAGCATCCTAAACCCTCCATCTGGCGACTTCATAATTCCTAAACGATTCAAAGACTCCACTAGTGATCAGTAGGCATGCTGATTATCTTGGTTCACATAAGACTCCACTGGGAGACCAGAGCCCATTACAACATCAGCCATAATATAAGTAACAAGTAGGGTTAAGCTGCTTGGTTGGAAAACAACATTTTGGCTTTCAAAACCATTCACACAAGAGCTTATCCTAACCCAAACCCCCCTGAAATAGTTTAAAATTCTGAGAGCATCCTCAAGAGATCTCCTACACCTAAACAATCAACTATTTCCATCCACATCCATAGAGATAATTCTACACCATAAGACTTTACAACTCTATCAGGCCCATTTTTTGACCTAGGCACTCAAAACAGTTTACCAAGAACTAGGTCATTCACCGTCCTAGACAGGCCAGACCTTGAGCTTTCGGTTCATCACCTCAAAGTGGTAAACATGTTAGGGACAGAGAGACCCCTCCATCTACACCCCCGGATATTCACTTCATTCAAAACTTGGGACTCAGTCATCCTAGATCTGCTCATCAGTCTTCTGCTGGTCATAATATCCCTGTCATCCATATACCAGCTGCTCAAGCCAACCCTCTACCTCATCAAAACATCATCATGGAAGCCTGGTATGCACCTCTGGTATTACCTCAGCCTCTAGTACCTTTACCCAACAATTGTCAATAAAATATCCCACACTTCACTGCAAAAGAGTCCACCACTGCTCAGCACCATGTAGATAGGATGGAGGATTCTTTTGACTACATGGAAATAGATGATGATACAATCAAAATGAGAATCTTTTCCCAAAGCTTAGGAGGTGATGTGAAGAAATGGTTTAAAAGCCTACCTCCTAACAGTATCCAAGACCTTCCTGCTTTATATCAGACCTTCATAAACAAGTGGGAAGTTAAGGCCAACCCTCTCCAAATCCTAGCAGAATACAAGAACCTAAAAAGAAACGTAGGAGAGAGTGTCCAGGACTACTCTACAAGGTTTAACAACATTTATAATGCTCTTGCACCACACATGAAACCTCCCCAAGGTATGGTTCTAGTGAAATACCATGAAGGCTTGGACGTTGACATGGCCTACCCGCTTAGGGAGAGGGATTACAACACATTGGAAGACATGCAAAAGGGAGCAGTGAGTGTAGAGGAAAATTTGATTGAGAAAAAATCAAGATTGAGAGCTGAGAAAAGGGTAACATATAGAGATGAAAATGTAGCTTCCACATCTGACCCAAATTATGATCGCATATCCAAAAACATGGAAAAGCTACAAAAAATGATGGTAAAAATGGTTGTCACAGTTAGTAGCCAAAACAGAATTCAAAATCATAACCAGAACTAGAACTTTAGAAGAAACAACACCACTCCCAATAGACCAAGAGAATCAGATCAGCAAGTTATTCCCCCATTCCAAGAGAAATTTCTTGATGAAGATGAGGGAATCATAGAAGAGTTTGAGGGAAACACAATAAACATGTTTGAAGTGGAAAACTCAATCCACAACTATTCCACAGAAGAAGATCAGCCCTCACCCTTGTATTGGGATGAGGAATGGTTAGAATCTGAAGATTATAGGTTAGGATTTGAAAATGCCATGATGTAGGTCAGAGAAAAATATGAACTTAGAAGCAAAAAGAGCCTAGAAACTACCAAACCAAAAGCTTATGAGGTTACCATCAAGAAAAGGCCTGAGAAAACTTCTAAAGTGACTGTTGAAAGTAACAAATCTGCAGCTGAGAGTTCTGGAAAGAACAAAGAAAAAGACAACCAAAACACTGATAAAAAAGGTAAACCAACTAGCAACACTAGCATTGCAGTTAGTGATCCTGATAAAACTGTCACAAACATTGTACATAGTGAGAATCAGCACACTGATTCAACTACTAAGGTAGTGGTTAAAAAAATAGAGTTGAACGTTCCAAAGAGTCAGTCCACTTTCAATTTGGAAAGTGAGATTGCAAAAATTAAAATCTCTGAGCTGGCCACTCAGGATGTATATAAAGGCCAAATTTTGAAAGCATTAAATTTAGGTGAGAACAATGACACTGTTAGTTTGAATGATGATCAACCGGCCCTTCTTTTTGGTCCAAAGATAGAAGGAAAGTTTCAGGAGGGGGTAGTGCCACCTTTTTATGTTAGTCTCAATATCCATGATAAGATCCTTCATAATGCAATTCATGACTCTATTGCCTCACACAGCTTGATGCCTAAAGTAGTTATGGAAATATTAGGCTTAGAGATAGCCTGTCCCTATAAAGACCTATATTCATTTGATTCTAGCAGGTTAAAGTGTCTTCGCCTGATCAAAGATTTATGTGTGAGCCTTACCCAGATTCCAGCCAAGTGTATGGTCATGGATGTTGTTATGGCAGATGTGCCACCCAAGTATGGCATGTTATTATCAAGATCATGGGGAGCCAAGCTGCAAGGAACAATGAAGATGGATGGGGCTTATGCCACAATCCCAATATTTAGCCAACTTAGAAGACTGTACAGAGAGGCACAAATGAAATTCCTGGTCAGTAGCCCCGAAAAGCCTAAAAATTCACCTTTATACTCTATACATACAGACCTTGATTCCTTCATCCTTTGTAATGATGAATCCTTAGAGGGGTCAGAGTCCAAAAACAGAGATACAAGCAAGGAAACAGAGTCCATGTACTTTTACATAATGGCTACTCTAGACTCGGAAGAGAATGATATGGAAAAATTTGAAAGGTGCATTGAAACAAATACTCAAAGTAAACCAGAAACAGAATGCAGTCAGCCGATTAGTCACCCTTCACAAACACATGCACCACACTAGGAATGAAACGATGATAAACCCGAGAATGAAACCTTATGAGAAATGAATTTTTATGGGTCATGCACCAAGAGAACTGCTGGGGCAGGAGTGTAGATACATAACAAAGAGAGTGGTTACGTAGAGAGCCATTCCTACAACCTGCACTTCAAATGTACAAACAATATTGCAGAGTATGAGGCTCTTATCCTAGGCTTAAACCTGTTGAGAAAATTAGGAGCCCGTAGGATAACTGTGCATGGGTACGCTAAGCTGATCATTAAACAGGTGAATGGTGAATACACAGTGAAACATCCCAGGCTGAGAGCGTACATGAATGACACTCTGGATTTACTGAAAACCTTTGTAGAATACAATCTGGTGTTTGTCCCTAGGAGTCAGAACACAATTGAAAATGGATTAGCCTGCATGGCTAGTTTGTATCATAAACCTCCCAGTGACCAAAAAATCATCATTCAGACCAAATTCAGACCTGCAATGCCAGATAATGAAAAATATTGGCAGGTTTTTGAAGGCGATAAACAGATTGAAGATTTCCTGGTAGGTAGAGATGGGTTTGAATTTTCTGATTCAGATTCTAAAACTGACAGTAGCTGCCTAAGTGAAGAGTCCTTAGATGAGGAAGAACCACCCTATAACATAGAAATAAACACTTTGAACGAACAGATTGGAAATCCAAACAAAAAATGTGAAAACGCAAATAGTGAAGAAGTAGAGGTGCTGTAGGCCAAAGATAAGAACATACCTCGAGGTCTGGCACCTTTAGAGGACCTTTTTTACTTTGATGATGTAGAAAAAAATCCCACTATAGAACATGCAGACTCTGATGTTGAGGAATGCAACATAGGCACTAAAGACAAACCCAAGGTGATTAAATTGGCTAAGTCCTTGACAATAAACATGAAGAAGAAATACATTGACCTATTCAAGGAATTCATTGATGTGTTTTCCTGGAGCTATGAGGACTTAAAGTCCTATGACACAAAAATCATACAACACAAAATACGTTTGAAAGAGAATAAAAAACCCTTCAGAAAAAAACTTCGCAGAATAAACCCAAAACAATTTCCTGCAGTGGAAAAAGAGATTAAGAAGATGTATGAGGCAGGCATAATTGTGCCTGTGAGGTTCTTTGATTGGGTATCAAACCTAGTGGCTGTGAGAAAAAAAACAGGGGAGATCAGGCTATGTATTGATTTCAAGAATCTTAATAGAGCCTCACTCAAAGATAATTACCCTTTTCCAAAAATGGAACACATCCTTCAGAGGGTAGTAGGCTCAAAAAGGATCTCCCTGCTAGATGGTTTTTCAGGTTACAACCAAGTTTTAGTACTCCCAGAAGACCAACTCAAGACCGCTTTTACCACTCCATGGGGAACCTTCATGTACGTAAAGATGCCTTTTGGACTGATGAACACTGGAGCCACCTTCCAAAGAGCAATGGACATAGCCTTTTCAGATGAAATAAGGCACTTCATTGTCATCTACCTAGATGACATAACAGTTTACTCCAAGACTGAAGAAGAACACCTAAAACATCTGAGGAGAGTCTTTGAAAAATGTAGAAGTTTTGGTCTGTCATTAAATCCCAAAAATACTGTATTTGGGCTACAAGAAGGTAAAATTCTTGGCCACATTATATCTGAGAAGGGGATTAGGATAGACCCACAAAGAGTTGAGGGAATACTACAAATCACACACCCGAGAAATATCAAATAGTTACAGTCCTTCATTGGGAAAATCAACTTCCTCAGGAGGTTTATTCCCAATGTAGCTGAACACCTGAGGAATATGACTAACATGTTAAAGAAAGGTGTAGGAGCTAAGTGGACTATTGAAGCTAAGAAATATTTTGAATCAGTTAAACTTGCAATCACCCAGGCTCCTGTCCTAATCAGCCCAGATTTCTCAAAATATTTCCTGATTTTTTCATTTTCCTCCAAGCATACAGTGGCTGTAGTTCTACTGCAGAAAAACCCAGAGCGAATGGAACAACCCATTTCTTTCTTCAGTAAAGCACTCAGAGATGCACCCTTGAAATACAAAATTATGGAAAAACAGGCCTATGCCTTGGTAAAGGCCTTGAAAGAATTTAGGGTGTACATACTGCATTCCCACACCATAGCCTTTGTGCCAAATACAGTGGTTAAAGACATCTTTTCCCAAGACCCATATGGGAAAAGCGGCAAATGGATTGCTGTGATCCTAGAATATGACCTTGAGATAAAACCCACAAAACTAATCAAAGGTCAGGGCTTAGCTCAACTAATGGCTGAATAAAATCTACAAGCCCTTGACATTAACATGGTGGATGCCTTGGACGAGCAGCAGAGATTGCCTGATCCCAATGTTGAGGAGAAGTTTCAGAGCTCTCCTTGGTATTCTGACATTCTGTATGTGCTCACACACCTCAATGCCCCTCCTAAGATATCAAAGACCAAGGCCAGATTCTTAAAGCTAAAAGCTAGAAGCTATTGTATTCTGAATGAATGTTTATACTGGAAGAATGAAAATGGCCTATTTCTTAAATGTTTGCCTGATTTTGAAGCAGAAAGGATTAAACAAGAATTCCATGCAGGAGAGTGCGGAGGCCACCTGAACTGGAAAGCCACTGCAAAAAAAATACTCAGAGCTGGCTACTATTGGCCTACACTCTTCAATGATATCCATCAAATGATAATTTCCTGCCACAAATGCCAAATTCTTGAAGGCAAAAGGAAACTCCTCCCCTTACCTCTACAACCCATCACTATTGAAGGTCCCTTTATGCAATGGAGCCTAGATTTCATAGGAGAAATTCGCCCTGCTTCTTCTGCACAACAAAAATGGATCTTAACAGCCACTGACTACTTCACTAAGTGGATAGAGGCATACCTACTAAGAATGCCACAGATTCAGTCATCATTAGGTTCCTAGAAGGTCATATCCTCTCTCGGTTTGGCTGGCCAAGGAAAATAATCACTGATAATGCTGCCGCTTTTGGATCCAATAAAATGGCTGATTTTTGTCACAGGTATCAAATAGAATTCGGTCATTCAACTGCCTATTACCCTTAGGTAAATGGATTAGCTGAATCATCAAACAAGAGCCTGGTGACTATCATCAAAAAGCTGCTGGAAGAGAACAAAAATTCATGGTATAACAAGTTAGTGCATGCTTTGTGGGTTGACTGGTTTACAACAAAGAAATCCATTGGCATGTCACCATATTAGCTTTTCTATGGAACAGAAGAAATTTTCCCTACCAGCCTTGGGGTACCAGTGATCAAACTTGTTCAGGAGATACAGACAGAAGAAGATAGAATGGTGAGGAGAATAAACCAGACAATTCATCTCCAGCAAACAAGGGAAGAGGTCTACAACAGAGCAGTGAAAGTTCAGGAGAACATAAAGAAGCTGTTTGAAAAAAGAATGAAGGCTTCTGATTTCAAAATTGGAGACAAAGTTCTAAAGTGGGACTCGAGGAGAGAGGACAAAGGAAAGCATGACAAGTTTGACAGTTTGTGGCAAGGTCCATTCATCATCCAGGCTACTATGGGTCCAAATGCATTTTTTCTACAAGAAATAGATGGTACAGATTTGATTGGGGGTCCTGTCAATGGCAGGGTGCTCAAACACTACTTCTGCTGATTTCCAATTTCCAGTTTCCATTTCCATTGTACATACCATTACAATGTTTTGTTTTCAAGAAAAAGAGAAAATGTTTCAAAAAACAAAAAGAAAGGAGAGGTTCAGACATGCTCAAAACATGAACCTCGGAAGTGCGAAAGATTGGCTCTAACATGATCAAAACCTGAGCCAAAGAAAGCAAAGATAGCTGGTTCAAACATGCCCAAAACCTGGACCAGCAAAGAAGAAAGAAGAATCAGCTCTAACAAGCCCAAAACCAGAGCTGAAATGAAGAAAAGAAAGTGACTCTAACAAGCTCAAAACTTGAGTCACAAAGAGAAGAAGGATGCTTCAAACTTCAGATTTCAAGCCTTCAAGATTTTGTTTTCAATTTTCTGCAAAATTATGTCCATGTGCAACTGTCTTTATGCCTTGGATCCACAACAAACTAGACTGTCTAATCCTAGTTTGACTATTTTTAAATTTCTGTTGTTGAATATAGAGAAGAAATCTGTTGGACAGTTTAATCCCAGCAGATGTTAGATTAGGTAGAGAAACATGTGAGGCTGACAGTTTAATCTGGTCTCATGGAGCAATAAGCGCAGAAATAGAATAGGTTATTTTCTTGTTTGTAAAAAATAAAAAAGGATGTAAGGGGTCTACTAGTTCAAATTCACCCTGGAAGAGAAAATGCTAGGATTGTAGGATGGGTAAGTAGATTGTTTGGGTATTTTTCTGCTAAATTGATGTCTTCACTATTGTGGCAGCTGAAAAATCAAAGAAGAAGGGTGGCTCAAGCAGCAGGAAACTGGCCTACACCAAAGATCATTTTTTGAATTCTTGACTCTTTCAAGAAGAGGCCATCCCCATGTGGAGCCACTGTTAGCCCCCTATAATTTTCTTGACAAGCAAGCAGGGGGCCAAATTGTTTTTGAGCCTTCAAGGAATGCATCTCCCCTGAAGAAAAATCATCCTCGAAAGCTCTTTCGTACCCTCTGTCCTTTGGTGTTTCTCCTCTGTTGTTCCATCCAAAAAGCCTCACTGATTGCAAAAAACTGTGCTCCAAAAGGTCTACATTTGCCCCTTATTCCCTGTAGAATGCCCCATTATAGCCTTCTTTTCCCTCTGTCGAAGTTCCCCTCTTATCCCCTAAATCATCCCAAAAACCCCTCTAAAATATTTCACACACCCCTGATGAGGTTCAAAAACCCTTCTGTCCCCTATCGTTACCCTTTATTGGCCTTAAAATGCTCTAAAAATGGGCCAAAAACCATGTTTTACATATAGATGGCTTAGCACCTTTCGGCACTAGCCCCTTTATCTTTTCTCCCGCATGACCCAGCGCCAAGACCGAGCGCCAAGATGAAAGGCGCTTATCGCAAATATATATCAGGATCATTTTAAAACCGTCGATCTGTATAGATCGGACGGTCGTCGCATTCCTCACAACGTCCACCATTCACCACGTTCACCGCTCAGATCGCATCACAGCCGACCGTTTAAACCACAGATCAATGGTCCGCAGTACATCCCACCTAGTGGTCCCCGTAGCCGCGCCTGTTCGAAAACCATTGGTATCTATCGCACTGCCATTGGGAGGTGGGCGGTATTTGTATTTTCGGAGCGATTCCACTCACCGCCCGACACGTGGCTCCAGCACTATTTAGAAACTGCCTTCCATTGCACGTTAACGTTCAGCAATTGACCCGACGCGATATGCATATCAACCATCCGATCTGGGACTCTCAATCCAACGGTGATCACACTGCAAAGATGCACGAGAGTTAAAACAAGGCAACCGTACCCCTGGCCCATTGTCCATCGCCCTCCGACGCATTTCCAACCGTCGATCTCCTCCTGAGATCGGACGGTCCAGATTTAAAGTCAGCCCCGCCATCACCGCGTCCCACCACGTCACCCGCTCTACGTGTTTTCGTCGCATCTTTGTCCTTTTCCTATATATTTCATTCCAAGGTCAAAGTTTTAATGTTTGACATTGGAATTTCTATCTCGACGTCGCCCAGTGCATTTCTCACTGTCCCACGACTTTCCTCCACAGTATCCTCTGCATGTATCTTCATCAACCATTCCAAGTCGCCATTTTCACAGTCATCCACACCACCCTCTTCATGCATGGTTTTCTTAATTTTTTTTCGTGTTTTGCAGAGTTACAGGCAAGCAGAAAAACGCCATGATCCGTATGCACTATTGTAGAGGAACAGTGCATAGAAGGAGCTGAATTTAGAGCCTCATATTAAATGAAAATGTTCATAAAGGTGTCTGCAACGTAAATTTTATCAAAGGACAAAGTTCAGACTCTTCAAATCCTCTCCGGTGCCATTAAAGCTCAAATTGCATAAACAAAGATAGTACAGGAGCAGCAGAGAGTTCAAGGCACGTAATAGAAGATTTTGAGCCTTTTTCAAGGATTTAGAAGGCAAAGGTACCAGTTCAAAGAAATCATGGATTGCATGGAAGGCCCAGCGCACAGAAAACAATACTATCAGGGTTTCACATCAGTAGTATGTCCTTTCCACAAAGGACGAAGTGTCGATACTATCTCCATTCTATACCGTGTTCCTGAGGAAATTCCAGCCCTGACAACATTCCTATGCTATCAGAAGCATTTTTTTCACAGTATGGCAGACCTTAGCATCATAATTATACCTTTTTATTTAGTTCACCAGAATGTTACAGCAAGTACATCAGAGATATGCTCGGAGTAAATGGAAGCTTCACGAAGACCACTCTTTCATCCAAAGAGTACCAGAGATAAATGCTCAGAATTTAAAACAGAACGAGGCCTCGACCCTCTTCCTCTTCAGAGTTTTAATGATGCGTTTAGTTTTCCACCTACCTCCTCTACTCCACGTGAGCTATAAATTCATGAAGAAACTTATTGTAAAGGTTGTTGATCGGTTATCAGAGAATTACAAGCTGTTTCTTTTGAGACACAGTCTCTGTGTAAAGTTGTAAGATAGGCTGAGGAAGATGTTTTCAGACTAAATATCCAGCTATTGGTAATGTTGTACTTGACTGGTGTTGTTCTTTAATATGACAAGCACATTTCTTTGGATCCTGATCTAAAGCAGCGGTGATGTTTTCCTATCTCTGTATTTGTTTTATTTAGCAGTTCACCTCATTTCATTTCCACTGGCTCGCATCAGAAATCTGGCATAGGATTTACCCTTGTTAGGTACCCTATGTTTCTTCTCTCCTTGCCTTCAATGTTTTCTACTATATGTGTTATCTAAGGTTTGATTTCAATTAATTTAACGAGTGTAGTGGATGTTATTTCCTGCTAGTTGGTGTATGAATTAATGAATCTGTTCTTAGATGTTATTGTTAGGATTTAATTGAATGAATTGGGAACACTGGGAGGTCTAGAAATTTATCTCTATCTCACTAAGATCATTTTCAGTTAATTGAACCTTTTCTAAGATCCCTCAAGCTGGAGGTCGAAGCATTGAGAGTTCAAATTCTCTCTCTGATCTCAGGTCTTTAACTTTGTGTTCTAAATCTTTAATGTTTCTTGTCTGAAGAGTTAGCCTTCGGATTTTAGAATCACAAGTGTTCAATGGTATGCCCTATCCCTAGATTTGATTTTTAAAGGTCACCTTGGATGGTTTCCTTGCTTTCACCTTCTCTCTTACCATTTCATATCACACAATCATCTTTAAGATCCAATGCTTTAGATGACTAGCCCAACTGAAAGCCTGCACATTGAATAGCAAGTAAACCCTTTCCTGACTCCATCGCCCAATGGTCTTGAATGTTCCCTGGGGTATCTCTCCTTTTCCTAAAACCCTCTTTTCTCATCCTTGTCTTATATCGAACCTTTCTTTCCTGATTCCCAACAACCAAAAATACACCAAACAAACAAACCCTGAGCCTTATAACTAGCCTAACATCATAACACTGAGCTTCAAAGTCATATACCTTTGACATATCATAGAGAGATCCCTCTCTGGACCCAGGAGGGTTAGATCCTGAGGTCTGAAAGTGGTGCTGATGTTCTCTCATCTTTTGGTCTTGCCAATCTGGCCAAAACATGGGAACACCAACACCTACAACACATAGCAATAAGATACAGATACATATCCCTGAGAATTTTGGTCGGGTAAACTGTAGATCGACAGTTTTGAAACTTACTAGGCTTTCGACACCAAGATTTTATGATGTTTCTTGTATCGAGATCAACTCATCTAGTGTAAAAAATTTTATTGCCATACTATGTCAGCTTAAGCATCTTGTAATAAGTCTGCATGTATTCTCCATAATAGGTCGAAAGTTGACCAACACTTTCACTAGAAAGAACCAGATGTGAATCATCCATGTGTGTTAGTATCCAATACATCACATTTGTATAAGGAATCATTGGGAACCTGCATGAAATCCTATGTATTCTATAGTGCTTAATGTTCATGTATGCTTCCAAATATTCCAAAGCTTCAGAGAATTTTTTCTGTATGAATGTTGCCTTGATATTTTTCAACGCAACCTTAGTGGATTTTTATATGAAGCATTGTGTATCTATGAGAATGGGAATGGTATCCTTTGTAACTTCTACTTCTTGTTCAGTGGTTTCTTCTAAAGCTTCTTTGGAGGTCACTCGATGTGTAGCGGGAGGCATCATTCTAACTGATGATGAAAGAGTAGAAATACTAGTAGCTTAAACACCTATATGTTGAAGCACACTCATAGAGACAAATATTGGCTTTATGAAATCTGGTATCTATTACAAGCAGTAACTTAGTAGGCCATATTCAAAAATCCATCAAATTATGGGACATGGTTACTTATACAAGGAGTAAATTAGCATGAAAAAAGGAGGGCGCACTATCATAGCATGAAGGGAAGTTCAAGGATCACTCGAGGCTTCAAGGTGTGCTCATGTGCTCAAGGAAGAGAGAGATATCATTAAGGGTGTAGGGCACACTGTCGAAGCACGAACGAATATCATTAATGAATTAAAGGTGATCTAGACATATGGAGGAACACAATAGAATACAAATATAAACATAAACATATAAGTGTAGCAGAAATAAAAATTCATTTCATTAATATCAAAGAATTGCAATATGCTTACATATAGAATGGAAATAAACTAGCTCGAGCGATGGTAGCTTATCTCTGAGAAGAGATGTCATAGCTACATGCCTCTGAAATGTGTTAAAATGAGGCTCAATGGCCCTTTTATTATTTAAAAACAAGGAAAAACCCTAAAAAACCTGTTAGGTCCCTATATTACTAGTATAGTACCTTATTGTTATTAGTGTAACCCCCTTATTTTTATTTTTGTACCCCTGTAACCCCCATATTGTTATTATTGTGCCCTTCAATTATTATTTTTAGGTCGGCTAGGATTACATTATGACCCCACTAGGATTACATTGTGGCCCCATGGACTCCTATATATAGAAATGAGGTTTTTTCATTTGTATCATCCAAGAATTTTTCAATCATGTAATGTATTGGAGGTTTCCCCCTTGAAGTGGATTATTTATAAGGCTCTGATATCTCTTTTCTTCTATTTTTGGAGCTGGTTTCTCAACATTTGGTATCAAAGCCTTAGAAATAAGAAAATTCAAGGGGAAAACCTCCAAAACATTACATGAATGAATAATTCTTGGATGATACAAATGACAAAACCTCCTTTATATATAAAGGAGTCCATGGGGCCACAATGTAATCCTAGCCGACCTAATTATGGACTGGTTCAGTACAGTGAACTTGTACGACTTTCCACGTATCACTGTTTCCTCCTTCAGCTCTGAAATTGATAGACAAGAAACTACAGTCCATGTACTTACGACCACTTTTTACAGAATTCCAATCCGATGCTCAGAGAGAGTTATAAAGATAAATTTCCCATTCCTGTGATTGATGAATTATTGGATGAATTACATGGAGCAATTTATTTTACCAAGTTGGATCTTCGTTCAAGATATCATCAAATTAGAATGAAGACTGAAGATATTCTGAAAACATCATTTTGAACTCATGAGGGTCATTATGAATTTTTGGTCATGCCATTTGGCCTTACCAATGCACCTTCTACATTTCAAGGGTTTATGAATTCCATTTTGAAACCCTTCCTTAGAAAATTTGAGCTAGTATTTTTTTATGATATACTAATCTACAACAGGCCTTGGAAGGATCATGTTCAACATGTTGACAGGGTGCTCAAACTATTGGAGGAGAAACAATTATATGAAAAAACATCCAAATGTTTCTTTGGAGTACAAGAGGCGGAATATATGGGTCATATTTTATCTCATGAGGGTGTTAAGGTAGACCCTGACAAAATTAAAGCCATTAAGGAATGGAAAGTCCCCACAACCATAAAGCAGTTGCACGGATTTCTTGGGTTAACATGGTATTATCACAAGTTTGTTAAGAATTATGGGAGAATAGCAACACCTCTAACAACATTATTGAAGAAAGATGCATTTTCATGGACTGCTGAAGCAACTAAGGCCTTTGAACATCTTAAAGAGTCAATGTGCCTAGCACCAGTCTTAACTACGCCAGACTTCACAAAAATCTTTATTGTGGAATGTGATGCCTCAGGAAATGGAATTGGTGTTGTTTTAACGCAAGAAGCAAGACTCATTGCTTTTTAAAGTTGTTCAATCAAAGGAAAGTATTTACAAAAGGCTATTTATGAGAAGGAAATGTTGGCAATACTACATGCACTAAATAAATTGAGACCTTACCTAATGGGAAGACACTTTAAGGTAAAAATTGATCATGATAGTCTTAAACACTTTCTGGAACAAAGAATATCTTCAGAAGAGCAGCAAAAATGGGTCACAAAGATGTTGGGTTATGACTTTGAAAACATCTAAAAAAAAGGGAAGGTAAATGTTGTTGCAGATGCACTCTCAAGAAAGGATGAAGAGCTGGAAGAATTTCTTTGTGCCATTTCAATTATCCAACCAGATTGGATAACCAAAGCAAGGGATGAATGGAAGAAGGACGAAGAAGTGTGGACTCTCATTCAAAAGTTGCAGCAAGATCCTAGTACATCTGATACATTTATTTGGAAAAATGATTCCTTATGGTACAAATATCGTTTATATATTTTCAAGAATTCCCAACTAAAACAAAATATTATTTTGGAATTACACACTTCTCCTTTTGGAGGACACTCGGGATTTTTAAAAAATTACCACAGGGTGAAGAAAGATTTTTTTTTGGATGGCCTTGAATCTGATATTCAAAAGTTTGTGACAGAATGTTTGGTTTTCCATCAAAATAAAGTTGAGACAATTAACACCCCGAGTCTTCTACAAACTTTATCCATTCCAAGTCAACATTGGGAGGAGATTTCAATGGATTTTATCATAGGTTTACCTAAGTCCGAAGAAAGGAGTGTCATCATTGTGGTAGTTGATAGACTTACCAAGTATGCACACTTTTGTGCATTATCTGATCCATTTAAAGTGAGTACAATTGCTACTACAGTTATGGAAACAATTCAAAAGCTTCATGGAAACTCAAAGACTATTATAAGTGACAGAGATCCCATTTTTACAGGAAATTTTTGGACGGAATTATTTTCTTGTTTGGGTACTCAACTAGCTCATAGATCATCTTATCACCCTCAATTCGATGGTCAAACTGAGATAGTGAATAAATGTTTGGAAGGATATCTTCGTTGTTTTGTATCTGATAAGCAAGAAAAATGGGTCAAGTGGTTACCTCTCGCTGAATGGGTGTATAACACTTCCTTCCATACTGCAGCAAAAATGACCCCATTTATGGCACTTTATGGATATCATCCACCATCCATCACATATTCAAGGGAAAATTCTAGGATTCAAGCAGTGGAGGATCACATCGAGCATCAACAAGAAGTTCTCCAACTCTTAAAGGATAACCTAAATTTGGCAAAAAATCGAATGAAACAACAAGAAGATCAACATCGCAATGAGAGACGTTTTAATGTAGGAGACTGGGTATTTTTATAGCTACAACCATACAAACGAATTCCCATCAAGTAAGCTAAGAAGGATACTAAATTATCGCCAAAGTAATATGGTCCTTACAAGGTTTTGCAAATTATTGGTACTATGGCATACAAATTGGAGCTTCCTGCTTCTTTGCAAGTCCATCTAATTTTCCATGTTTCATGCTTAAAAAAGGTTATAGGGGACAAAATTCCAGTTCAAACAATATTTCCAGAACTTGATGAGGAAGGAAAAACCATAGTGGAACCTGAAGCAGTCATGGAAACAAGAACTCAACAACTACGGAATTGATCAATTTCAGAGTATCTCCTCAAATGGAAGAACTTACCCACTGAAGATTCTACATGGGAGGATGAGAATTTCATACAAAAGCACCCGGAGCTACTCAAGCGTTGAGGATAACACTTTTTTGAAGGAGAGGAGCATGTTAGGTCCCTATATTACTAGGATAATCCCTTATTGTTGTTAGTGTAACCCATTTATTGTTATTTTTGTACCCCTGTAACCCCCATATTGTTATTATTGTGCCCTTCAATTATTATTGTTAGGTCGGCTAGGATTACATTATGGCCCCACTAGGATTACAGTGTGGCCCCATGGACTCCTATATATAGAAAGGAGGTTTTGTCATTTGTATCATCCAAGAATTTTTCATTCATGTAATGTATTGGAGGTTTCCCCCTTGAAGTGGCTTATTTGTAAGGTGTTGATATATCTTTCCTTCTATTTTTGGAGTTGGTTTCTCAACATTGGAAGCACACTCATGGAGACAAATATCAGCTTTATGAAATCCGATATCTCATTAGGGGAATTTTGAGGTCTAAAATGGGCCTCCTAAGAAAAAAATACAACAAAAATAAAATTTATAAGAACCAATAGGATTCAAGATGATGATGTCAACCAAGGGGGATGATTCACCATTTTTTAAGTAAAAGGGAAAAAATATTAAAAAATAATAAAATAATAAAACTACTTTTTCAACTCGTATTTTCAACTTATCTCCCAAATTTTTTACTCAAATTAGGTACCGATGAAAATCATCATCCAAGGAGTACCCATGTTGCATACTTTCTATGGGTCCTACTACACGAAAAATGAGAAATACATGAAACATGTGATTGCAATCAAGTTTTTCATGTATTTCTCATTTTTTGTGTAGCAGGACCCATCAAAAATATGCAACATGGGTACTCCTTGGATGAGGAATTATTTTTTGCATCCAACGAGTACTCCCACTCAAAATTTGAGTAAACAAATTGGGAGATAAGTTGAAAATATGAGTTGAAAAATTAGTTTTTTTTTTTTTTTTTTTTCCCTCTAAAATTTGATGATGTAATCAAATCTTATTTTATTATTTCCAATATTATTTTATAATTTCCTTAGGAGGCCCATTTTAGACCTCAAAATTCCACTAATTATTACAAGAAATAACTTAGTAGGCCATATTCAAAAATCCATCAAATGATGGGACATGGTTACTTGTACAAGGAGTAAATTAGCATGAAAAAAGGAGGGTGCACTATCAGAGAATGAAGGGAAGTTCAAGGATCAGTCAAGGCTTCAAGGTGTGCTCATGTGCTCAAGGAAGAGAAAGATATCATCAAGGGTGTATGGCACACTTTCGAAGCACAAAGGAATATCATCAGTGACTTAAAGGTGATCTAGACTTATGAAGGAACATAATAGAATACAAATATAAACATAAACATATAAGTGTAGTGGAAATAAAAATCCATTTCAGTAATATCAAAGAATTACAATATGCTTACATATAGAATGGAAATAAACTAGCTCGAGCAATGGTAGCTTATCTCTGAGAAGAGATGTCACAGCCACATGCCTCTGAATTGTGTTACAATGAGGTTCAAGGCCTTTTTATTATTTAACAACAAGGGAAAACCATAAAAAACCAAAAGCCTAACCCGAGGAGATGGAATTCCAAGATTTTTTGGGACCCATTGGGGTTAGTTGGGCAACCAACTTCTTTGGGTCGTAAATTGGTCATATTACCTTCATTTTTCATGTTGAGATTCAACAAGATGATGAGCTTAGTGAAAAGAGTCGCCTTCACTAAGTGGGCCCGCAGGCTATTTTTGGTGCAAAGTCTATTTTTAGACTATGTCTATTTTTAGACATGTCGATCATATTCTATGAGTTGCAGGATGCTATTTGTGGATGGTTGGTCAAGTTGGAAAAATATATGGACTTTTATTTTTAGACATATTGGGTGGAATCTATTTTTAGATTTCCAATCTAAAAATAGATAGTTCGAATATTATTAGCTCTTAATAATATTTGGACTCTAAACATTATCTTATTCTCTTGGAGCACTTTAGTTAAGTGCACAGATGTGGCACAACAGTTGAAAAAATGAATTACGCTATTCCTAAGGCTTTAATAGAGCTAATGCGTGGAGGACTTAGTTAGAACTCAAGTGGCAGGGTTATGACACAGTTGGAAGAAGTAGTTATGGAGTTGTATTTAGTTTAACTCAATTAGACTCAGTTGAGCTAGTTGTATCTAGTCTAACTGATTGATACACTAGTGAGATTGGTGTGAATTAATTATTAATTAATTCACTAAATAATAACTCATTAATCAACTAAAGATTACATTAGTTAACTATAGTGCATGGCAGTTTCAGTGGAGACCAGTGGAGAGATAGGTGAAAGGGAAAGATAGACTATCAGTTGTGACTATAGTGATGCATTGATTGCATCCAACACTTAGTGGAGATGCCAATGAGGATTGTGAAATTCAAGCCAGGGGGATTCGAGTTCATTCAAAGCCATTCTTCAGCAGGGATTTCACAGTAGAGACGGGCTAGCAGGTGGCAAAGATCAATGCATGGATTTGCTAGATCAGGCTTGATTAGTGTGTAGCGATTGTATTGTACTGAGAGCTTGATATGATCAGCTTTGTATGAGGATTGTTACATGATATCTATGACATATATTATATACAGATAGCTGGGCTTTTTAGCTTCAGTCTTTCCCGTTAAAACAACTGTGTTAATGTGTGTGAATTTTTATGGTTTCATGTGTGCATTGCAATTGATTTATTTCCACATGTGATGATCAATGGTGGAATGGATTTTGTATTGTGCATGAAGTTAAAATAGTTTGTGATCAGGAGAATATTGGATATATAATGCATAAGTTATATAATTTCTACATGGTATCAGAGCATTTGATCATTGGAGCAGACTGCAATTATTGAAGCGGTTGAGTTTTGTGCTGGTGTAATTCGAATTTGTTGCAGTGTTTTCTTGGTGTTGAAGTTGAGCATTCATTGAAATTTCTTTCAAAATATTGCGATTGGAATATTCCATTGATGGAAGCTCAAATTAAAATTCATCGAAGGACAGGATGGAGGCGGTGCTGGATGATAATGGGTTGAAGGAGTTAATAGATGCAGAATTTCCAAAACCTGCTTCTAGCGATGCAGCCGCACTTGACGCATGGCAAAAGAAGACAAAAAAATGTCGAAGGATTCTGTTGGAAGGTGTGAAGGATCACATAGTGTCCAGCCTTCATGGTAAATCTTCTCCATTCTTGACGTGGAAAGCTTTGACAGACTTGTTCCAAAGCAGAAGCGACCAGAGGAAGTTGGCGCTTAAAGACAAGCTCAGAAAAATAAAAATGGAGAAAGGCGACAGTATACCCAAGTACCTCACGAATTTTTTCTAGTGTAGGGATGAGCTGGGAAGTATGGGGGTTACTGTAGATGAAGAGGACTTGGTGACCTTGGCTCTCCTTGGGCTTCCAAAGAGTTAGCATAGTTACGAAGACTCTGTCAATGGTCAGGAGAAACTTCCAGGATGGGAGCGACTTTGGTCGGATATTGTGTAGGTGGAGATAAGGCGGGGTACTAGGGATGGATCTTCATCGAAGAATGAAGATGAAGAAAATTACGCTTTGGCTGCCAAAGCAAGGAAAGGGAAGGGAAAGAAAAATCCTTCTCAATTTGGTGCAAAAGGCAATAAGCAGGACTTGTCCAAGGTGAAGTGCTTTCACTGTCACCAACATGGAAATTATGCCACTAATTGTCCATAGAAGAAGAAAAATAAGCAGGCTGCTAGATCTGCAGCTGTAGAGGCCTTAGCCTCACAGTTTGAGCTGTATTTTTCGCTGATCACATGCTTGGTTTCAAGTGTGATGGGATCAGTGTGGTTTCTTGACAGTGGTGCATCTTTTCATATGACCAGAGACAAAGATTTGTTCAGTGATCTGGATGAGAAGGATCTTAGATTGCACATCGAGATGGGTGATGATGGTAGATACAGTGTCACTGGTATCAGGACTAATTCCTTTGAGAGGGAGTCTGTTAAACCTTTCATATTGAAGGATGTCATGCATGTTACAGGATTGAAGAAGAATCTGATCTCGGTGGCGATGTTGGAAGACAAGAGATATGATCTTGTTTTTAGTGAGGGAAAGGCTTTCCTGCGCAGTAAAAAAACTGGTGAAACTTGGAGGATAGGGGTTCGAGTTAAGAACCTTTATCAATTGTAGGTAGATGGATGCACAAAAATTGTAGGAAAATCAAAAGGAGTGGTGAGCCGGGATGAGGGCGAATTATGGCACAGGAGATTGGGCCATCTTCACCATGGCGCTTTGAAAATTTTGCAGCAGATTTCTACTGGGCTTCCCAAGGGTACACTTGTGTAGTCAGATCAATGCAAGGGATGTACTTTGGGAAAATTTGTGAAGACCACTTTTCATGAGAAGGATAGTCACACCACGACGATCCTTGAGAGAATTCACACAGACGTGTGTGCACCTTTCTTAGTAGCTTCGAAAGAAAAGTACATGTATTATGTGATATTTGTTGATGAATTTTCTCGTAAGTGTTGGATCTTCTTCATTCAGAAGAAGAGCAGGACATACTAAAATTTCTGTGAGTTGAAGTTATTGTTTGAGAAAGATTTGGGGAAGCAGGTGAAAGCTCTAAGGAGCGATAATGGTGGTGAATTCAACTCTGGCGAATTCAAATAATTTTTCAATGTAGAAGGAATTCGAAGAGAGCTCATAGCGCCTCATAACCCACAGCAGAATGGGGTCACAGAGAGAAAGAACAAAACGATTTTGGGTGCTGCATGGGAGATGTTGCATGATCAGGGCCTTCCCATACACTTGTGGGCTGAAGCATGCAACAATGTGGTTTATGTGCAAAACCATTGTCCTCATAGAGTACTTGGCATGAGTACTCGAAGAGGCGTTTTCTGGTAAGAAGCCTGATATTTCTCATTTGAAGATTTTTGGCTCACCTGTTTACATTCATGTGACGAAGGATGCCAGGATGAAGCTCGTGCCAACTACAGAGGTTGGGATATTTTTGGGGTACACAGAAACACCCCACAACTATCGTGTGTATTTTATAGACAGTTGGAAGACTGTTGTGCGACGGGATATCAAATTTCGTGAGGAGAAAGCCATGAAATTGTCGCTTGAGAGGGAGCTACACTTGCATGCAGATGAGGAGCTACTAGTTCCTAAAGATGAGCCTCTGGATGTGGATCAGCCACAAGAGGAGGTTCATGGAGTGGAAGAAACCACTCATGCAGCGCCAAACATCAGAGGGTGGAAGCGCACTATAGAAGCTGAGCGAATAAATCTTGATGCAGCGCAAAATGTAGGAGCACCTACATCATAGCGCAGACAAAGACAATCACCTGATCGATTTACTGGATACATGGCTCTGATGAGCAAGTGTACCATGACAGAACCATCCTCTTTTGAGGAAGCTGTGGAGGACCCTGCGTGGGTAGATGCCATGGTGGAAGAGTATGATTCGATTGTCAGAAATAGTGCATGGGATATTGTCCCAAGGCTGAAAGGGAAGTCAGTGGTAGGTTCGAGATGGATCTACAATGTGAAGCAAGCTATTGATGGGAGCGTCGAGAAGTACAATGCAATATTTTTTGTGCGGGGCTTCTCACAGATCGAGGGGATTGACTATGAAGAAACCTTTGCACCTATCGCAAGGTATTCTTCCATACAGACCATCCTTGCTCTCTTAGCATAGATGGGTTTTCACATTCATCAGATGGATGTGAAGACTGTGTTCCTCAACGGAGTCATTAAGGAGGAGTTGTACATAGAGCAGCCTAAAGGTTTCAAAATATTCAACAGCGAGTCGCATGTGTGTAGGCTCAAAAGAGCATTGTATGGGCTGAAACAAGCACCTCGTGCTTGGTACACACGGATAGACAGTTATTTCACCGGACTTGGATTCACCAAGAGTGAGGTGGATCCAAACCTATACCAGATTTTGGTGGAGGGTAATTTTCTGATAATTGTACTTTATGTAGATAATTTTATTCTAACGGGTGATGAAATGTTGATACACTCATGCAAGGTAGATCTTGCAAAGGATTTTGAGATGAAGGACTTGGGCCTCCTTCATTATTTCCTGGGATTGGAAATTTGGCAGCGGAAGGGTGGATTATTTGTGTCTCAAGGAAAGTATGCCTGAGAGATACTGGAGAAGTTCAACATGCAAGGCTGCAAGCCTATAGACACTCCTTTTCCTGGTGGTTAGAGGAAAGAGGATGCTACATCGGCAGAGGTAGTGGATGCCACTGTTTATCGACAGTTGGTTGGTTCGCTCATGTATCTAGTCAATACATGACTAGACAGATGCTATGTTGTTAACCAGCTTTCACAAGCTATGGTTAAGCCTACCAAGCTCTTTTGGAAGGCAGACAAGCATGTCCTGAGGTATCTCAGGGGCACATCGGGATATGGATTGTGGTACGTGATGTCAGATGAGGTGAAGCCGCATATTTCACTGATAAAGATGGGGTAGAGCCCAATGGACAGAATAGTACATCTTGGTGGATATTCAGACAAATTGCTGCACTCTTCTTTGGTACAACAAGTAGGGCCATCCGTGCACCTGGCTCAAATAGAGGTGGCCGAGTACATGGCAAGAATGTTTGGCCAAGGCAGGGCTATATGGATGAGTAGACCCTGGCCGTTGTTCTAAGCCTACTACACTTGTGGACTTTACTGCAATATATTGTGATAATCAAAGTTGCATTAAACTCTTGGTTAATACAATATTTCCTGATATATATAAACATATTGACATACGGTACCACCATATCAGAGATTGTGTGCAGCGGAAGATCATGTTGCTTTCTTACATTCCCATGGAGGATCAGGATGCAGATATTCTGACGAAGGCGCTCACCGGGAGAAAATTGGAATACCATAGAGACAGGATCGGGGTGGCAGATAATCGCTATCTCATTGAGAGGGAGTGTTGAGATTCAACAAGATGATGAGCTTAGTGGAAAGAGTCGCCTTCACTAAGTGGGCCCGCAGGCTATTTTTGGCGCAAAGTCTATTTTTAGACTATGTCTATTTTTAGACATGTTGATCATATTCTATGAGCTGCAGGATGCTATTTGTGGATGGTTAAGGGTTGGAAAAATAGATAATTCTATTTTGGATATATTAAGCACTATTTTTAGATTTGGTAAGTCAAAATAGATATACCAATATTAATACCCCATTTGACCCCAAAACACATTCATTCCTCTCGGGAGCACTTTTTTAGTTAAGTGCACAGATGTAAATAAATAGTTTAGATGCATGAACTACGCTATTCCTAAGCTATCGGAGCTAATGCATGGAGGACTCAGTTAGAACTCAAGTGGAAGAGTTATGACACAGTTGGAAGAAGTAGTTATGGAGTTGTATTTAGTTTAACTCAGTTAGACTCAGTTGAGCTAGTTGTATCTAGTCTAACTGATTTATACACTAGTGAGAGTGGAGTGAATTAATTAGTTAATTAATTCATAAATAATAACTCATTAATCAACTGAAGAATACATCAGTTAACTACAGTGCATGGAAGTTTCAGTGGAGACCAGTGGAGAGATAGGCGAAAGGGCAAGATAGATTTGTCACAATTATAGTGAGGTCGGGTTTGGGAATCTGTAACACCTCCCGTGGAGATGCCAATGAGGATTGCTAGCAAGCTGTGTGATTCATTTACTGTATTATTCTTAGCAGTGGATTTTAAAGAGGAGGCATGCTAGTAGGTGGCAGAAATCGGTGCATGGATTTGCTAGATCAGACCTGATTAGTGTGTAGCGATTGTATTGTACTGAGAGCTTGATATGATCAGCTTTGTATGAGGATTGTTACATGATATCTATGACATATATATATATATATATATATATAGTTGGGGTTTTTAGCTTCAGGCTTTCCCGTTAAAACAAATGTGTTAATGTGTGTGAATTTCTATGGTTTCATGTGTGCATTTCAATTGATTTAATTTCCGCATGTGATGATCAATGGTGGAATAGATTCTGTATTGTGCATGAAGTTAAAATAGTGTGTGATCAGGAGAATCTTGTATATATAACACATAATTTATATAATTTCTACATGGCACGTATAATACCTTGTCATAAATATCTCTATGATTACTATAGGATTTGTCATAGTCCCCTACCTATGACAATGGGCCTTCTACGGAGCTAAAAAAACGTCGCTTACGGGTTCAAAACTGCTTTGGAAGTTCAGGACCTGAAAAACTGCTATAAATATTAAATGATGTTATAAAAAAGGAAACTCTTGAAACCAACTAGAGTTTTAGGTGGATTAGGTGAGTGGTCACCAATATCCACCTGGATCAGTCCTCCTCCCTTAGGAAGAAATGGTCCCCATTGCATGTAGCATTTCCATGAGTTTAGGAAATTTTGGTTAAAATTGGACCCTGGTGAAGTAAGAGGAGCTACACTCATGGAGAAGTAGCTAGAACACCTATATGTGGAAGCACACTCACAGAGAAAAATATTGGCTTTATGAAATCCAGTATCTATTACAATAAATAAATTAGTAGGCCATACTAAAAAATCCATCAAATGATGGGACATTGTTACTTGTACAAGGAGTAAATTAGTATGAAAAAAGGAGGGTGCACTATCAGAGCATGAAGGAAAGTTCAAGGATCACTCAAGGCTTCAGGGTGCGCTCATGTGCTCAAGGAAGAGAGAGATATTATCAAGGGTGTAGGGCACACTGTCAAAGCAGGAAGGAATATCATCAGTGACTTAAAGGTGATCTAGACTTATGAAGGAACACAATAGAATACAAATATAAACATAAACATATAAGTGTAGCAGAAATAAAAATCCATTTCATTAATATCAAATAATTGTAATATGCGTACATATAGAATGGAAATAAACTAGCTCAAGCGATGGTTGCTTATCTCTGAGAAGATATGTCGTAGCTACATGACTCTGAACTATGTTACAATGAGGCTCAAGGGCCCTTTTATTATTTAACAACAAGGGAAAACCATAAAAAACCAAAACCCTAACCCGAGGAGATGGAATTCCAAGATTTTTTGGGCCCCATCGGGGTTAGTTGGGCAACCAACTTCTTTGGGTTGTAACTTGGTCATATTACCTTCATTTGGAACGTACGATACCTTATCAGAAATATTTTTATGATTAATATAGGATTTGTCACAGGCCCCTACCTATGACAATGGGCCTTCTACGGAGCTCAAAAAATGTCATTTAGGGGTTCAAAACTACTTTGGAAGTTCAGGACCCAAAAAACTGTTATAAATATTAAATGATGTTATAAACAAGGAAACTCTTGAAACCAAATAGAGGTTTAGGTGGAATAGGAGAGTGGTCACCAATATCCACCTGGATCAGTCCTCCTCTCTTAGGAAGAAATGGTCCCCATTGTGTAGTGTCTCCATGAGGTTAGGAAATTTCTGTTAAAATTGGTCCTTGGTGAACCACTTGCCCTAGTAAATGAGTTGTCCTCCTATGACAACTTGATATAGTTGGATTATCTGTTAATGGGTTTTCTTGATATATGTGTCCATGATCCAATCAGTTGTGTCCTATTCCATGCAGTCAATGTTTAACTCTGGGGGTGTGAGGTGTTCTGCAATATCGGATGTGTCTAGTAATGGTGGAAAGTATGGTCAGAGGAAATCAACATTGAACACTAGGTGCATGCCAAGTAATGGTGGAATTTTGAGATCTAAGGAATTTTATCCTACAACCTTGTTGATAGTGTATGGCCCATAGCGAAGCAAGCAAAGCTTGCAGTGAGGTCTAGCGAGATGCTCCTTCTGCAAATGTAGCCACACTTTGTCTCCCACCTAGAACTTGTGTGGCACTGGATGTTGATCATGTCAGTGCTTGTAACTATCATTCATTATGTCCAATATGTCATGGAATTGCTAGAGGACTAGCTGAATGAACTAAATGAAGTTGTTTGCCCCGTCTGCTTCGGATTGGACATGAGCCAAATATTTCAGAGTAGTTGTAAATGGTATGGCCACATCAATGGTACATACTGGATGTAATTTTAGCCCCACCTGAAAGGGGTTGTTTCTTGTTGAGCTATGGAGAGCTTGATTGTAACTGTGTTGGACATAGGGGAGGATTTCATCCCATGTGTGAGGATTCTTCAACTTGTGCATGCACAAAATGTGTACGAAAAACCTATTGATGACCTCTGTTTGGACATATGTTTGGGGGTATAAAGTTGTGGAATTAGTGATCTTGGTATCCAACATTGACTAGAGACTTGACCAAAACATACTTAGGAACCTGTTGTTTAGATATGAGATAATGGACTGTGGGATCCCAAAGTGCACCCACACTCGTTCAAAAAATATTTTAGTAGTGGATTCTGCTATGATACTCTTCTTGCAGGCTACCAGAATGACCATCTTAGACAATCTGTTGATGTCAAAAAAAATACATTTGTTTCCATGCTTGGTAGAAGGAAGGCCCGACATGTAATCCATGGAGATGCATTCCCAAGGGAGACTAGAGGTAGGCAGTGGAGTATATAGTCGTTTATTCTTGATGGTTGGTTTGGTAATGTTGTGGGAAGTGCAGGATCCTATGTACTTCCCAACATCCTGTTGAAGGTTCAGCCAATATAAATACTTTTGTAGTACTGCCACTGTTTTCTCCACCCCCAAATGTCTAGGGACCTGACTATAGTGTCATTCCAAAATAATCTTGGAACTCGTGGTTGAAGGAACACATACTTCTCCAAGGTGGCATAACATTGAATCCTAGAGGTGAAAATTTGGAACGTGCTTGCCTCCCAGGAGTGTTTGGTATGTGTTGCAAAATTCTAGATCACTTTTGTAAAGATGCAGCAACCCCAAAGTCTTGTGACCACAAGATTCAAACAAAGTGGTCAGCGATGCGATCATTAGTTGGATGAGGCAATCTGTAACATTGTTGGTGCTTCCCTTCTTGTACTTAATGTTCAAATGGAATTTTTTCATGTATGTGGACATTCCAGATGGAAATTATTTTTCAACTTTCCTTGTGTCTGTATGAACTACAAGGGTCGGTGGTCTATGTGGATGACCATTTCCTTCCCTAGAATGTAATGCTTCCATTGTTAGCAATCCTACACAATGTTTCAATACATCCCTTTGTCCTAGGTGTGATACTTTTGAACTGTGTCTGAAATTTTATTACTGTGATATGCCGCTAGATGCCCCTGTTGAGTGAGAAGTGCATAAATACCATAATCAAAGGCATCTGTATCTATCTCAAATGGTTGTTGTAGATTTGGTAATGTGAGCACTGATGCAGAGCATAGTCGATGCTTCATCTTGAAGAATGCCTTCTATTGGGATTTAGACCAAAATAAATTTTATTTCGCTCCTACCTTGGTGACTTGACTCAAAGACCAAGTAATATGAGAGAAACCCAACACAAACATGTGGTATAAGTTGGAAAGACCCAGAAATTTGCAGAGCTTTGTTAGAGTGGTTGGGGTTGGCCAATCCTCAATGACTTGTATCATGTCTAGGTACACATGCACACCCTGTTCATCAATGATGTACCCTATAGATTCAACCTAGGTGATGCCAAAAGTGAATTTCTCCAAATTGGCACACAACTTGTTTTTCCATTGTGTTTCGAGGACCTGCCGAATGTGGTTGAGGTGCTCTTCCCAACTCTCGTTGAAGATTCAGATGTCATCCAAATACACCACCATGAATGAGTTGGTGAAGGATTTCAAGATAGTATCCATTAGCCTTATGAAGGTTGCGGGGGAATTCCTCAACCCGAAAGGCATGAACAACCATTTGAAAATTCCCTCCCTCAATTTGAAGGCACTATTCCACACATTGAAGGGTTCAATTGGTACCTAGTGATAACCAGACTTCAAGTTGATTTTGCTAAAATATTTTCCCCCTTGAGTTCGTTCAGCGGGTCATCAATCCGTGGGATTAGATACATATTCTCGGCATTGATCTACTTCAATGCCTGATAGTCAATACAAAGTCTCCAGGTCTCATCCTTCTTCTGTACCAACACGATCGAGCTCCCATAGGGAAATTAACTTGGCCTAATTTTTTCTTTCTCCAACATCTCCTGAATCGACCTCTTGATTTCATCATTATCTAGAATAGAGTGTTGATAGATCAGTCCATTGGGTAACAATGTGCCCAGGGTTATATCGATGGACTGCTTCACCTAATAGTGTAGAGGTACCCCTAGGGGTGAGGTGAATATGTCCCTATACTACTTTGTGACCTTTTCCATCTGTTGTTATCGTGTAGAGGAGACCTATCTAGAGGCCATGTCTAAAATCGTCTTCTATCCCTTAGGTAAAATCATAAAGAAAACAAATTTCCTGGTCCGGGAGATGATCTTACTACATTGCTTTGTAGTGATAAGAGAGATGGTAGTAGGAGATGATACCTCTGATATCATGTACAACTTATTGCCCAAAGTAATAATAATAGTGTGAGGCCTATATCCATACATAACATGTCACTTACATAAGTATGGTTTTCCTAATAATACTTCACAAACTTTGAGAGGATCAACATCAAAAATTACCTCATTTGTGAAGGGCTTGATGTTGTAGGGGAGGTGGCACTACTGGCTGATGTGGAGACCTCATCCATAGTGATACCACCCAATGGTGTACAATTGTAGGTGTGTTGTGGCCGGTAGGCCTAGCCACTTCACAACCATTGTTGAAATAAGGTCCTTTTGGCTCTCACTGTCAACAATGAACAAAAGCGGAGAACCCTTCACCCACATCTGTGAGTGGAAGAGGTGCTCCCCCTCCTTGGATATTCAGGCTCATCCTTCTGGATCTTGGTGGTGGGAATGATTCCACTTGGATCCACCTCAATATTTTTCTTTCCTTTTTCATTCCCCTTATTGGATTCTAACTTAAATTCTAAACATGAATCTGATTTGAAAGCCTTCATCTTGGTTACTAGTGACTTCTTGGCTCGACACCCGTGTTGTGAGTGGAGCTCTTATGAAAATCACACCACTTTCCCATGTCCTTCTTTGCCTTTGTGGTGTTTTTCTTTGCTTGTAGCTTCGTTGGATTGTCTTGGGTCACCCAACCTTGCCTTTGTCCTTTGTTCCGTAGTTTGGGGTCACCTTTCCCTTGCTTTAGATTCGCAGATCCAAGGTATTACTTCTTATTTTTAAACTTATGCTCGATCTTAACAGCATATTGATAGGTGACATTGAGTGAGGAGATGTCCAGTAAATCCATTTAGTCTTGGATGTACTTATGTAAATAGTTGCAGTACTTGAGTACCAAATGCCACTAAGAATCCTTGATACCCAGCTTCATGCGAGGGGAATGAAAATCATTTGTGAACTCCAACACATCTTCATCACTTCCCTACCACAACATGGTCCACTTTATGTATTTGTATTCATATCTACAGATAGGGTAATATTGTTCCTTGTTTGCATCTTCAAAATAATTCCAAGTGGGTGCGACTGAAAACATTGAGGATTCTCGCCAATCCTTTTTCTCATAGTAGGTTTCCCACCAGTCCTTGACATGGGGGGTGGATTTCAAGAGTGTAAAAGTAATATTTTCCCTGTTGGAAAACTCACAAAATAAAAAATGTCCTTCCAACATATTTGACAATTTTTCTACGATGTCCACATCTATATAACCTTCAAATATTGGAATGCCAAAGTTAACTTGTACCTTAAAAGGAGTGGTGCCTCTAGAGTGGTTTTCAGATGAATATTCGTCGCCTATGGATATTCATCCAAGGATCTGGGAAAATTTATCAATCATCACATTCCAATGTTTCTCTAAGGCATCCTCGAGAAATATTTTGAAAGGATCTCTTGCTCTCTCATCTTTCTTTTCTTCCACCATGGGAAGTCATTGGGGTTTGTGAGGCTAATCTTACAAAGGTTCAACTAGATCAAGCCCTAGCTCCTTATACCCTGACCTCGTTGGGGACATGCAAACAAAAACTGAGAAAGAGAAGACTATTGTGATACCACTGATACATACTTATGCAGGAACGCAATAGAATACATATATAAACATAAAGACAGAAGTGCGGTAGAAATAAAACTTCATTTCCTTAATATCAAAGATCTGAAATATGCTTATGTACATAATGGAAATAAACTAACTTGGGTGATGGTAGCTTATCTATGAGAAGAGATGCCGCAGACACATGCCTCTGAACTATGTTACAATGAGGCTCAACGACCTTTTATTATTGAACAACAATGTAAAACCCTAACCCCAAGAGATGGAAAGACAAGAGTTTGTGGGCCTCGTTGGGGTTAGTTGGGAAGCGAACTTCCCAAGGTCGTAACTTGTTCATATTATCTCTTTTTAGCATGTAAAAATCCTTGTCATAATGATCTCTCTGATTACTAAATGATTATCCATAAGCCCCTGCCTACGACAACTGGCCTACTATGGACCTCAAAACAAAGTCATGTAGGGGTTCAAAATTTCTCTGGAAGTTGAACACCCAAAAAAATGCTAAAAATAGTAAATGGTGCTATAAACAAGGAAACAGATGAAACTGGCTAGAGGTCTAGGTGGAACAGGAGGGTGGCCACCAATATCCTCCTAGTTCATAAGGTGTGTTGATGCACTCAACAAGGCTACAAGGGTGAAAGGGCACACTTTGAAGGGATGAAGGGTCAGTTTTTAGGACTTCAAGATGAAATCATGCACTCAAGGGGACAAGGAGGGCACAAGGGTACATGTTGAAGAGACGAAGGGGAAATCACTCATGTGTTAAAGGTGCTCTTATGCACTGAAGGAGGGCACATTTTTTCATGCCAAAGGAGTGTGCTCTTGAGAATAAATTTTTTTTCTGGGTGCAGTTTTCTTTGATAGTCAAGTATTTTCTTACAGGAGTGCACTCTATCTTGGAATGGCTTAAGGAAAATTTTAGTAACAAGATAGAATTATAGAAATTTTGAGAGGAAAGATCTATAATTTTTTATGGATTCATGGATTCACAACCTATGACAACAATTTGACACTTGTAAAATAAAGAATGAATTGAAATGCCAATAAATAAGATAAAAATAAGTTAAACGCGAGCAAGGAAATCATAATCAACATAACAAGCATCAAAGGCAATGAATATATTTGACTTGCAAGACTTACTTATAGTGAAGATCGACTAAGAGTTACTTGATCCAAATAAGTGTGCTCAACCCAAATGAGAGTGATTATGACAATGTGTGATTAAGCAAGTTCATTTTAAAGAGATTGCATGAAAATTAATTCCATGTATGCTCACCACTTATTTATTTAAGTGAAGGAAATTGGGGCTCTTATTTTCTAGGAGTGCACCCACATGCGACAAGAAAGCGCATGCATGATTCTTGAAAGGGCACAAGTATTTGTGTTGAAGTAGTTACCTCAAGTGAGGGAAAATTAGCTAAGAATGAAAGAGTGTGCTCCACTATAGAAAATTTGTTCAACCCAAAGGAGTGCATTCAATAAGGAGGCAAGTCTTCATCATCTGGGAGTGAAACTTTCCTAAAGAAATTTCTTTTCTTTGTTTTTTTTCTATTGCATGGTGAATAAAGCTAGTTACTAAGTCAATAAAATTTATGTATTCACCTATCTTTGCGCAAGATAACACAAGCACTTTTAAGCATAAGGTGACTAAACTTAGGAAACATTGAATATAAAGGTTGCGACACTAAGAAGAAACATAAGGATAGTGAATCAAACAATATGAAGACACTGGGTAGCTTAAAATAACAGTTCACGTAGGCTCCGAAATCGAACTAGGAAAATATTTTGGATGCTCATTGTTAAAGCGAAAACACTTAGCAAAAAACTGGGAGAACCCTAGCTTCTATGTTTTCGTTTCATTTTATGCACGAAGTCTCAATTTTCCAAGAATTTTTTATTCAATCAGTGAGTTACCTTGACATAACACATTTAAGCAAGTTGTATCATGATCCTTTCGATGAAATTAAGCGTAATATAGCACAGCGAGTTAAAAAATATTAGTGTATGAATTTTACATATCTAGTATTGTTCCACTGCCAGCAGGTCTAGAAAATTCCTCGATGGATTCACTTCATGAATATAAATGTTGCCTCTATACCAAGGAGCCTAGACAGTAAATCGGAAAAGTATCTTGCTTCACCTCTTTGCATAGGAAGCCTTTCTCTTCTTTCATACTTTATTATTACTATTTTTTATTTTTCTTTTAATGAATAGAAATATATGTGTTAAGAAAATTTATATTACTAGGGCAGAAAAGGGATTCTGACTTATTGAGATCAAAATATTTTTCTCCTCTAGTGACAATTTTAAGACCTCTAATTCTTTGCTCGCTAAAATTTGTTCTCCTTATCTTTATCTACTCAAACAGATTTGCAAGAAAACACTATTAATAAGCATAACCAAGTAAGGAATGAGAATCCTAAATTGATACAGGCATCATGGTTTGAATTATGGCTTCTTGGCTGAAGGATCATAGTTTCAATCCAAAATCATTGACTTTAAATATATAAAAAAAATCATAGAATAAGGTAACAAATAAGCCAAGGGTTGCATATTACCACAAATTTCCTTTCAAAAAATATTAGCCACATCATCTTGAATCTCAAAACAAACTTTATGTAAGGACCAATAAATTGAAAAACAAAGTGTGAAACATGAAAATGCAAGATAGGAATGCAATGCGTATAACTATATTGGACCTATCCTACCCTAAGCTAATAGTTACAAAGTCAATTTAATTGAAATGAAAATTCTAGTGTACCCATAGAATTTTATCCTAAATTTTGAGTTGAAAGAGGTGTGCGTGTAAAACCAGTGATAGATACAATGAAGTGAAAAGGTTAAACAAGAAAAACATCCACACTGGCAGGTAAAAGAAAAGAGTGCAGGCATAATGGTATGACACACTTGACTTCTCTATCAAATGGGGAACTCCATAACAATGACATTTCACAAGTTCACAACTAAACAAGACATGATTGAAAGCATGAAATAACAAGCCGTGTGACATGGGTCCTAGTTGATGGGAATCTTCAAGTGAATCAGAAATATGATCATGGAAAACACCTTTTGGAAATATTTGAAGAGAAATATTAACAAAATACAAGCCCATATTGAAGGTAAGGTCGATATATTGACCACAATCTATGTTGTCATGCTAGTTAAAAATTTCAATGGATGCCGCAGAAGAGATATCATATCGAAGGATTTGACAACCATTAAGATCATTCTATGTTTTCACATCATGGATTAAAGATTTGCATGAAGAGGTAAGTAACAATTTAACTTTAAAATTACGATTAAAATTTTGACGTTCAACATTTAAAAATTGAGCATGTAGAAAGAAATTATCCCTCAAGATGGAACCCACATCCCATGAGGTGCCATTAATGATTAGATTCTACGAGAAAATATTAACTTGAACAAAATAACAAGTACTGTTGGGTTGAAAAGAACCTGACATAACCATCAATGTAGGCTGAAGTGTCCCAATCACTTAACTTGACTTTCAATTATGAAATAATAGAGATTTAAACTGAGAAAGCATAGTCACTTGCTTGTCCAAATAATATTCATCGTTCAAATCAAAATATTCATAAGGAAATTGATTTTCATCGGATAGAGTTGTGATATTATGAAAAAATTCCTCAATAATAAGAATGTCATCTTCTTAATCAAAAGGATATATACTTGAGAGGACATATTCAATAACCCCATCAGACTCCATTCGGAACTTCTGCAAGTCTAAATCTTCCTGTGGGAAAGAATATTCATCCATGAAGCTTGAAAAATCATCAGCATACAATTCAGAAAAAAGTAAATGATTGGGTTCATGGTTGTTCAAGGTTTCAGTTTGATTAATGGGTCCTAGATCGAAAAAAATGATTATTAAAATTCGAAGATGATTAATTAATAATATCAGGAAAATCATCATCTAGGGAAATATGTGAAAGAAAAATTAACTCCTCATTGGAAAATTGATCGTTTGGCTTATTAATCAGCGTAGGCCCAATCTACAGAACATCGAAAGGATGGAGACAAAGAATAAAAGGAACATCACATTCCTCTTCAGGATGTTGAAATTACTTTTGAACAAAATAACATGATGAAGCTGACTCGAAATATTTTCTTGAAATTCTAATTAAGAAGAGAAATTTTTCATCTAAGACTTTCGAGTCCACATCCTCATTCAAAACTTCATAGAAAATATGAACGAATTGGTCTGTTGAATATATTCATCTTATTCCATTCTAAGTTGATTTATTTCATTAAGAACAACTTGTTATTCATACTTTTCTAAAAAATGACGAAGCTCATTAACCAAATGCCTAAAAGAAGAGATAGAAGCAGTAGGTAAAGAATAACATAAATGCTTAGCATGACCATCCAATGTAAGGGTAAAATACTTTACAATAATATCTTGAGAATAAACACCACTTGGAAAGAAAAATTGAACAAAATCAATCACAAAATAAAGGATGGTTGATGTACCCTTGCCATCAAATTTTAGATGTGATAAGTTATGTAAAAATTATATGGGGATTGAAAGATTTAAGGCTTCGGAAAAAAATCCTAAGGATTATGATCGGGATGAAGCCATTAAAGGTAAGAGATTCAAATAGACTTCATAGGCTCATATTGTCATTTTCCCTATTGTTTCCCTTCATTATTTTTGTATGGGGGGCTAAGAGGTTTCATTCAAGTCTTCTGGCTTAAAAATTAATCGAACTAATGATGAGAGAAACTTTAGGTGTTGGTTCCCCATTAGGATCTCAAATTTCAGGGCTTGCATCCATGGAACTCTCCATCAGATAAGTTCAACATGGTAAAAGATGAAATTAGTGAAGGCACACTTTTTGGTTAAAGTTCGAGCAGATTAAGGGGTGGATCATCATCCATATCCACCTGACCAACCCACAGAATCATTTCAAGGGGGTAACTTGTGTGGGCGATAGACTGAAACTACCCTCTGAAGTTGAAAATTCAATTGGGATGTCTCGTCGATCCAACATCCCACATTGATTATGGGGGGTAATCACATGATCTGACCTCCCATTCTTTTGCCCTCTTGAGGAAGGTGGGGACCACCCGCCACATCATAACTTTTTCAGCTCTACCTTTTCAACTGAGCGATGAAAAATAAAGGGAAATGATAAATTCTCTCCCTCTGCTCCCATCCACATGTCACCTGTCACCACCGAATCATTTTCCACCACATTCCCCCCTCCCCCCATGATGTCATCTAATGTTAGATAATCATTGCCTCATCTCCGTCTATAAAAACCCTTCCCTCTCCATATTTTTAACTTTTTTTCTTTCATAATGTAAATTCATCTCTCCATTCATCTGCTCTGCAACGTCATTTGGCGACTCAGTCAGTCTGAAACTCCCCTCCAACACCATTTTTAGTTGTCCCTGGGAAGATCAGGTAACCTGTCGGTCCACTCCACCTAAAAATTGTTTGAATATTTCTTAAACATGATTAAGGTGGCTCACAAGGCTCCCAAATCCAAGGAATTCAAAGCCTTTTCAAATGTCAAACCACTCATGAAAACAAAGGCATAGATTTCGAACTGCACTTATTCCTACAATATAGTAGACCTACTATTCAACCTATATGGTATCTATGTCAGAGAAGAGGACGTTTTTCAGGAAGTCAACTCTTGACTTTATTACCCAATTTCCCCCTCAGTATACTGTTTCACTGAATTCATCTCTTGGTTAATGGATGCATACATAGAGGAGAAGAATTGTTTTGTCTCATCCACTGGAACCAAGATCCTAGAAGTGACTCTAGATTTTATCCAAAAATATATAATCTACCAAAGCTCTCCTAAACCCCAAAAATTCATAGAAACCACTTTGGTCTTTAATTAAACTACACTCTCAGCTATTAAGCAACAAAATTTTCTATAGATGGTTCTGGCCCCTAGCTTGAATTTCTTTCCCATTCATGCAAGCTTCCTCCTTACTGCTTACCTGTATTCATTCCAATGAGGATATTCACTATATAATTCATCAGATAGAGTCTAGATGTCAACCAAGTCCACCTTATCCCTACGAAAAATCCATACATGTTCAAGTTTGGTAATCTTATATGTCCTTTTATTGTTAATTCCATAGAGGCCTTCCTGACAGCTGAGGAATTACTGAAAAAAATGAGTTTTTATATGGGAGATGTTTGGCATTATGATCCTCATGGTGTCACTGCAAAGAAAATGGAAATCGTAAAGGATTCAACTTATAAGCATGAATATAGGCCTGAGATCGAATGGAAGGCTAAACTTGATTCATGGCCTATTAACACAGAGATGGAGATTGAGACTCTAAAAAAAAAGGAGAAGGCGAAGAAAGGGAACGTTGATGAGGTAGGGGATGTAGAAATGGAAGATGTACAAACCATAAAAAATGCCAATACTAGGTTAGTGGATGGAAACACCATACCAACCAGGCTTCCAAGTGACTTTGGAAGACCCACTATAAATTGTTGCCTCATCAACTTCATAGATAGTCATTTTAAGTTAAACGTGGAGTGAAACTTCTACTGAGCGTAGTTGGATTACTGGAAAGGTCATTGAAGAGAGGAACAAGAAGATAAGGGAGGAGATGCAGCAACAAATTACATCTCACTGTGTCCCATACCAGATCATACTTCTAGCTACTATCTACTTGGAGAGAAATCAAATTAATTTCTCACTACAGTACCCACTAGCACAGTCATTACCATCGGGCTCCTAGATCAAGGCCCCAGATGTTTCTTTATATTTGGAAAGTGCCCCTCTACTTGATAAGTCTACAGGAAAGTGGGAGAAATTTTGCACAATGAGCTCAAATAAAATATAATTACCATAATAAAGGGTGATAATATGCTATAGAAGGTTGCAACAATATTAAAATAGGAGAGAGTTAACTCCAGATCTCTACATATGCAAAATCAAAACTTCAAGGAGTTGATTGAAAATCTGGGGTGAATCGAGAAGATGAAGCTGATGTAAATATGCCAACCAATGAGCATGTGTAGTCCAAGGAACTTGCACAGGTGGAGGAGGATAAAGAGATCCTGGAAAAATAACTGATTGGCAGAAACAGTGAGGTGGTTTCCCTTAATTAGTGGGTAGCAGAACTTCAGAAAGAAATAGTCACTCAAATTTCCGCAGTGCTTGTACCTAAGATCCCTAAAATCCCCAAAAAAAAACTTACAACGACCCTCATCAAGCTCCATCTCTCTAAGGGGAGATCAAGAAGCTGTAGAAGGATTTATACACTACCCAACGAGATTTGGTAGAAAATGAAAAGAAGCTCAATATAGATAGGAATAATGTAGATTTTATCCGTAAGAAGCTATATGTAGCCAATCAGGAGATATATGATCTCAAGCGAAATATGAAAGTAAATATATCCCTCCTGAAAGATAAGAAAACAAACTAGGATGAAATAATTTCATAGATGAAAATAAAATGGGAGCACATAAATTTGATGGATGAATAGAAGATAGTGTTTAAGGACTATGAGTTCTTCATCCTAGTTGCTAAGGAATAAGGTGAAAGGAATTCCTATATTGCCAAGAAGTTCATCCAATGTGTAAATGAGAATCAAGTAAGTGAGTTTAGGGCTATATATGTGGTGGATAAGGTGTCTGCTATCATAGATATCTCAAAGGTAGTTCAGAAAGAGGAGGCGAGAGTAAAATATGAATAATGTCTGAACGTGGTGCTAAAATATGTGGCTACCTTAACCTCAGGTTTCGAGAAGAGAGTCAAAGAAGGGCTACCTAACTACTAGGATTGTGTTCGAGTGTTCATCCCTTGGGAACAATAGAGTCAAATTTTAGTAGAGGAAAATATGAAGGTGGATTCATCTCAGAAGAATACCTCCACCCTAAAAGGTAAAACTATGGTTAATTATTTGATAAGGGACTTTTAGCTATTAGGATTGGTGAATACTTTTTTCTATCCAAGGTTAAACTATGGAGGGCTCATAAATCTCAAGGTTGCATATCAATGGTTCTTCCAGGCTCGTCTACCAACCCCAACTCTTTGGAAAAGATGTGAGCAGTTCATAAATCCTCTTGTGCTCCAGATAATCGACCCAACAATGCTACCTACCGAACCCATCTATCATTATTAAGAGATACTGCTAATTGTGTCAATCATGAAACTTTGATATTTCATGCTTGATGTGAATATTTTATTTTCACAAAATCGATGCTAGTTAGTTAAGACTCTGGTTAGTTACATAGTTGTGCCACTAAAGCATGATGATTCACTACCAAATCAATAAAGAATATTTTCTAAAGGGTTCTCTCCCCGAGGCCCTATAAAAATAGTTTATGATACATAACCAAAGGTTTTGAATTTTTTTTTAAGAGGGAAGCTCTACAAATTGTAAATTAAATGTATTCCCTATGGAAGATTAATGAAAGATTTTGGTGATTCTGGATTATATGAATGTGTAGTATGTATTTTCTCTTATGTTTGTTCCATATACTCTATCTCTTCTTCTCATATTACATGTAATAGTAGCTGATGGATATGTTTTTAAGAATTCATGGATTCATCTATGTCTAATGTTGATCTAAGATGCCTGCGACTGATAAGAATTAGTATCCTTCATATGCCCTCCATGTAACTTAACATGCCATTTGAATGTTTTTCTCATCCACTTCATTCTGAACTTTGATGCACAAAATTATTAATTTTAAGCCCTATGTGTTGGTTTTTTCCTTCATGATTATTCTCTACAATATACTACAATGACTAATAGAAATGAGTTCTTATGAAATTTTGGCCATTGGATGTTAGAAATTAATACTTTATGAGTATCACTTTGCATCCAAATTTTAATTTATCTTCTTAAAGAATATTTTGAACCAACTCTCACTTAAAAATCAAACTAAATATTGAGTTTAATTGAACCAGCTCCAGCATATCCTGCAAGCACTCATCAAGATGTCCTAGGAACTAGTCTCTCCTCAACCCAGGGGTTGTGTCTATGATCTACAATATCTTTTGGCATCATTTCCAATGACTATTCAAATTTTTTTCCTTAGGTACACTGCTTGTACACCCTTCTGTAAGGTGAGAAGAAATGGGTGTGGGTTAAATATCTCTCACCTTGGTGACTCCACTGTTTGAATCTCATTTTTAGCACCCTGGATTTTGAAAGGCCACACATTCACTCTAATAATTCACAACAGAGAAATACTCCTATGTTTTACCCTAAAAATATAATATCTAGGAGAATATGGAAAGAAATAACTCATGTCACTCTAATTCATGTGACTTATTTTCCAGAAGTATCATACTGTAGCTCTGAAAAGGTCGTGATAAATTTCTATGAGTCTTCCTCCAAAGTTTTGGAATATCTTGAGGAACGTTGTGTATTCTTTTTTCCATTTTCCTCAAGAGTCAAGATCGAAGAATATTCTGTCTGTTCACCTCTCTTAAAATTTAATCTCTTCCCAAAATCTGGAGAAGTTAAGGACATCTTCATAAATAGTCCAACATAGAGTGTCAATATTTTTCCAACTGTTCTCCAGTTAGCTGCAATTCAGATAGCTCCTCAGTAAGGCCCTGTGATAAACCTCCTACCCCCTCCCTTGCACAAGATGGATTTACCTAGATTTATCCTACATAAAATTTCTCCAATGGGCTTGCCACAACCCCTAAATGGTATGCCACAAGATTATCTTAAACTCTTGCAAATCTTTACTGGAGATTATGATATCTCAGCTCAAAGACATATAGAAACCTTTTGCGCATCTCAAGAAAATCATAATGTAGAACATTTGGATGTGGTGTCAAGACTCTTTGTCTAGTCCCTAGATGGGGAGGCTAGGAAATGGTTCAAAGCCCTCACACATGCTTTAATCATTGCTTGGGAGGAGATGGAATTTATTTTATGTAGAAGTGAGGAGAGAAAATATATCATGGGTACATCCTCACTGAATTCAAGGCAATGAAGAAAAAAAATAATGAAGATGTGTCATACTTCATAAAAAATTTTAACAAATCGTACAATAGTCTTCCTATTGAAATTAAACTTCCATGGGCTACTTCAAAAGTTGTTTTTGGTGGGGATTTTGAGCTAAAATCTAGGTTCACTCTTAGAGAAAGGAAGTCTCATACATTGGACCATATCCAAATAGATTTCGTAGAGGTTGAAGAAAATTTCACCTCCACTGGGAAGTGGAAAGGAAAAACTAAGTATGGTGATAGGAGGAGGGGAAAAGAGGAATATGATTCTTCAATCCATGAGAAGGAAAACTAAGAAAAGAATATTGAGGAGATGAATAAACTAATAAGAAATTTTGCTAACAAGCTTGTGAAACTAGAGTTGGAAAACAAAAAATCTCCTCAACAAAGTCAACAAACTCCTAACCCAATATTCAACCCTGAATATAGGAGGCCATCCTTGCAACTCTTACAAAGGGAAATAAATGATCTGCAAGATCATATTCCACCCATTTTTTATTTTCAAGATGACCCAAAGGAACATGCTGAAGAAACCATAGAACTTCAAGCAAACCAATTCTCTTCTCTTTTTGATGAGGAATATGAAATAGAAGCACATGAGGAAGAAGGGGATGACTTGGATGCCCCACTGGATGATGGTGAGATTGATAACTATTTAATATAGTTTTTTAACTTCATGCAGACCCAGTTACATAGAAAATCCAACCTTAGGGCTTCTAAGGAAAGTTCTAGGGTGCAAGATCAAAATGACAAGACTCCTTCCTCAAATCCTCCTAAGTCAACAGAGAAAGGAAGTAATCATCTTGACCATGTCCCTCTAAGCCAGTAGGAGTCCTCAAACCATATTCCTCATAATCCTAAAGTTCATAAAACATAGAAGTTTCCTCCACAAAAAAATAAATTATGGAATGAGTATAAAGAACTTGTTAATGCTGCCAAAGCTTAAAGGAACCCCTATACTTTTAATCTTCAAAAGGAGTTAGAGAAGGTCAAAATATTTTTTCCCTTGACTAAATTGATAAAACAACCTAGTTATAAAGTTCAAGTATATATTTTCATGATTCCACCTACCATATCTCCTCTACAAGATAGCTTGAACCTTCAAGAATAAAGACACATGGTTGTATTTGGAGCTCATATTGAGAAGCAATATTCTTCCACTTCCTGTTTCTATGATACCTTCGTAATTCGTGAGATCCTACTCAATAACTGTATCCTTGACTTAGGGTATTCTCATAACTTTGATGAAATTTTTATTCATGGAGAAGTTGGGTATCCAAATAACAAAACCATATAAACATGTGTACTGCTTTGATTCCAAGAGAGTAAAATTCCTGGGAATGATCAAAGACATGGTAGTCAATTTGGCTCAGATCCCTGTAAAAAGTGTAGTAATGGATATTGTATTTGTTTATATCCCTAAAATGTTTGGTATGTTTTTATCCAAGTCACGAGGATCTAAAATTGGGGGATCCATCAAATTGGATTTAACATATGCTACCATTCTTGTGTTTGGTGGGGAAGAATCCCAGTTGTATAGAGAATCAATATTTGTAAAGAAAGTTACAAGGGATGACCATTCAAATAATTCCCACGTATATGGTAAATATATGGATTTATATTATTTATTGTGTTAGATTAATGGGGTCTAGACCTAGGTTAATATATGTTTGCACGAACCAACAAAGCCCACTATTACCCACCCTTTTGGCAATGATCTGTTGCATAGATCGAAGTCTCACTTGAGGAAATATTAGGGGATGCTAGAACTAATTTTATGCATCCATATGGAGAAAATATTGTGGATTTATGGCTTACCTTCATTTTAACACTTATCAGAGCTTCGTAGAACAAACAAGCTAACTACACATTCGTTTTTCAACACTTTTATTGAACTAGCTTGCAGACTGCATGATTCTACTTTAAAATGGATTAATCAACATAAGAAACCATAAAAACGACTTTGTGATTTAAATATAGATAAAAACCCTAACTTGGCACATATTACATCAAAAGAAAAGATAAATAAAAAACAAAATTAAAGGACACATATTTCTCTTTAAGTCTTCTCTTATTACTTCAGATCTTCTCAATATAATACTTTCTTCCCTACAAAATTAGCTGCAGGGGCCTGCACACTTAGTTGTAGACTTTCTAAGGTATCCACGCACTCAGTTTTAGGAGCCTTCCCCTTCACACAAAAAACATAGAATACAAACTCAATACAACCTTACATCCACATGCATTCTATGACTTGATTATTAGATATCGACCTCTTACTTCTAGACTCCTTATAGAGCTATCTCTTTTACAATACAATGGTATAAAAACCATGGGCAGAGCTCTAAGTATTAAAAAATTCCCATCCCTTTAAAAAATAAGGGACTTGATCCACCCCAAATCCCCTAAGACACTATTAAATATTCTCGCAGCGTGCTCCGCTCCTCAAAACATAGAATCTTTATCACAATATTCAACTTAGGGGTACTTTGTCCAACAATCCCCCAACACAAAAATGTGACCCATCCCGAGTCACTAGGCCAGTGAATCCTTGATCTTTGATTTGATGCTACTTAATGCATCTTTTTGTGGGGGAAATATATCGATGCAATGCTTCTTGAATTCTTTTACATTGGTGAGGATCTTCTTTGTGGCTAGCCCTACAATATTCGTAGCAATGTCCTTCTATGTCTGGCACAGTTCTTTCAGTTTTTTCTCCACATTTTTCAATAGCTGACTGGCTTTGGATTTCCATGGCTACATTTTGGCTCTTGAAATTTTTTCCTTTTTTTGTAGCTCATTGATCTGTCCCTTTAAATATTTACCCTCTTGGAGATAGGTATACCGTTGGACCAATGCCAGAGTCTTCACTATAACTTTAATATGGTCCATTTGTTCTAATTTATCACCTACTTCCTTCTTGATTGTTTTCACTTTGGGGTACTCCTGCAGTGAGGCCTAGACATCCATAACGTCTTCAAAAACCTAAAGGCACTTTTAGACAATGGAGAGTTATTCCCAGGGCGTATCAATGGTAGCATGCTAAAATTATACAAGGATGACCCCACCCATAGGGATTTTCATTAACTATATGGTTGGATAATAGTCTTAATGCTCCACAAAGTCAAAAGAGAGCATGGGACTATAAATTACTTGGCCGAAGGAATAATTTGTCAAAGCATAAGTACTGCGCGGGATATATGATCATGGCGAAGTTAGATGGAACAACGCGTTAGAAAATTATATATTACAGAGCAATGCAACACATAAAATATGCGGAAAATACAAGCACACAAAACACATAAAACCAGAGAGACACAGATATACGTGGTTCACCCAGTTTAGGCTACGTCCACCCCGAACAACCAGTCCTTCCTTTCTATTATCAAGCAAAATGAAGAGACACAACCTACAGTAGATCCGCTGTAATATCCTCTGTTCTCTCTCACAGTATCCCTCTCTGTTTCTCGCTCCAAGAATACACATACGATACACAACCACAATACAATACCCTCATAAAAGCAAGGGGTTTCCTTCTAGGGCCAAAAACCCTAAACTAAACACAACTTCTACCGTCAGATCATTTGCCTAATGAACGGCCCAGATTGACTAGAAATTACTATACTTTTGCAAGGCAATTTTACATCTGTTTTTAGCTTCGGGGGCGTTGCCCCCGAAACCCCCCGCAAAGGGGGGATCCATAAAGTCACTGCCGCCCCCCCTGGACCCCCCATGACAGTGATTAATTTACGGGCGGCGTTGCCACCCCATTTAAGGTACAGGGGTCCAATGGTGTGATACAAAGTAAATAAGATAATCAGGCTCCACACCCAACAATCTCCCACTTGGAGACTGATTGTAGAAACTCCACCGCTGCTTCATTTGCTGGAAAATGACTTTACTTTGGACCTGGCTATTTCTCATCTTCATCGTCATCCTTGAAGACCAATTGAAACTGAGCACATTCTTAGTTTCTCCCTGGTTACAACTTTTGTTAGAATATCTGCAGGATTCTGGCTAGTGTGTATCTTTTCCAGCTTCAACTCTCCATATTCCAGTACTGACCGTATGAAATGGTACTTGAGATGTATGTGTTTAGTCCTGGAATGAAATGTTGAGTTCTTTGCAAGATGAATGGCACTTTGGCTATCATTGTATAGCATTCCCATATTATGCTTCTTACCCAATTCATCCATAAAACTTTGTAACCAAATCATTTCTTTACTAGCCTATGTAGAAGCAACATACTCTGCTTCTATTGTTGAAAGTGCAACAACACTTTTGATTTTTGAAAACCAACTGACAACTATTCCACCTACAGTAAATACATATCCTATAGTGCTCCTCCTATTACCTCTGTCACCTGCCATATCTGCATCAACATATCCCTGTAGAGCAATGTTTGAACCACCAAAGCATAATGCTTGATTTGTGGTACCTCTCAAATATCTGAGAATCCATTTTACTGCCATCCAATGCTCTTTTCTTGGATTTTTCATGTACCTGCTTACAACTCCCACTGCATGTGCAATAGCAGGCCTTGTGCAGACCATTGCATACATTAAGCTTCCAACTGCTGATGCATATGGAAATTTAGACATATATTCCATTTCTTCATGGGTCTTGGGGCACATCTCCTTACTAAGTTTGAAATGGCTAGCAAAAGGTGTACTAATTGGTTTTCCATTCTGCATATTAAATATTTTCAACACCTTTTCTATGTACTCATTCTGAGACAGTGTTAATTTGCGATTTTGTCTGTCTTTGGTTATCCTCATACCAAGGATTTGTTTTGCAGCTCCCAAATCCTTCATTGCAAATGAATTTGCCAATTTTCTTTTGAGCACATTTATTTCCTGTAGGTTTGACCCTGCAACAAGCATGTCATCTACATAAAATAACAATATAATATAGCTACCATCATTTTTCCTTTTTATATAAACACAATGATCAGAGTGACATCTAGTATAACCTTGTTCAGACATAAACTTGTCAAATTTTAGATACCACTGCCTTCGAGCCTGTTTTAAGCCATATAAGCTCTTCTTTAACCTGCACACCAATTTTTCTTTCCCTTTGACCTCATATCCTTCTGGTTGCTGCATGTATATCTCTTCCTCCAAATATCCATGGAGAAATGTTGTCTTTACATCTAACTGTTCAAGATATAAATATTCAGCTGCTACAAGACATAAGATAGTTCTGATTGAAGTCATCTTACCAATAGGAGAAAATATTTCATCAAAATCAATAGCTTTCTTCTGTGCAAACCCCTTCACCACAAGTCTATATTTATACCTCTGTTTTCCTCCATCTTCTTCCTTCAGCCTGTAAACCCATTTATTCTGCAATTTAGTTTTACCTGTAGGCAACCTGAATAAGCCCCAAGTCTGGTTATGAATTAAGGAGTCCATCTCTTCTTCCATGGCTAGCTCCCACTTCTTCCTGCTTTCAACCTGCATTGCTTCTTCATAACATTCAGGTTCACCAGAATCAGTCAGTAATAAATAATATAATGAAGGAGAGTATCGTTCAGGGGGTATACTTATCTTGGTAGATCTTCTAACACCACTTTCAGGTGTTTAAGGTGCCTATTGCTGTTGTGGTGGTTGCTGCTACTGTGGTTGTTGATTATTATTATTTTCAGGCACCTTTACTTTTTTAGTTATCTCATCAAGAACTGTGTATTCCTTGCTTTCTTTTTCCTGTTTCTTTTCTTGCAACTGATTCTTATACAAGACCTTTTCATTGAATATTACATCTCTACTCCTAATGATTTTGTGATTTTCATAATAATATAAGCAATAAACAAAATCATTAACACCATATCCAATAATGGTACATTTCTTTGATTTTTCCTCAAGCTTTGTTCTATTTTATTTATTAATATGGACAAAGGCCTCACAACCAAAAGGATTTAAAAAAGAGTAGTTTACCTTTTTACCTGTCTATGCTTCCTCTGGAATACCACCATCCAAGTAACTTGAAGGCCCTATGTTTATTAGGTAAACATCAATATCTATAGCATCTACCCAAAATTGTAAAGGAAATCCCGCATGCAATCTCATGCACCTTGCACGCTCCATGATTGTTCTGTTCATCCTTTCTGACACACCATTTTCTTGTGGTGTTCTTGGAACTGTCTTCTCTCTACGAATTCCATTCTCTGAACAATACCTATCAAACTCTTTGCTGCAATATTCACCTCCATTGTCTGATCTGAGACACTTCAACTTCTTTCCTGTCTCAATCTCAACCAAGGCTTTCCATTTCTTGAAAGTATCAAATACATTAGATTTATTATGAATACAATAAATCCAGGTTTTTCTAGTTGCATCTTCAATAAAAGTAACATAATAACAAGATAAATCGAGAGATGATACCTGAGCAGGTCCCCATACATCTGTATGCACAAGCTCTAATTTTTCGCTCTTCTTTTCTTTCCCAACTCTGAGAAATCTGACTCTCTTCTATTTTCCATAAATGAAATTCTCACAGAAATCCAAATCAACATTATTCAAACCTGGCAACAAATTTCTTGAGTGAAGAATCTTCATCCCCTTCTCACTCATGTGTCCAAGCCTATGATGCCATAATGTTGCATCTGCTCCTTTGGAAGTTAAAGCATTTGTTAGCCACCTATAAAATTTGTTATAGAAAAAGGTGGCTAAGACTTTTTGGAGCCTTCAAGGAAAAAATTTTATTGCTAAAAAGTGTTGGCTCTTGAAGACTCTTGAAGGCCTCAAGCCTTCGTCCCAATATTCAAAGCTGTGCCCATTTTTTACACTCAGAAATCCTACAGATTTCCAAGACAGATTACTTCTTCAAACACCATTTTTCCCTTTCCTTCCACTCCCAAAACTAACCTCATTTTAACCCCTTCATCTCCCATGAAAACCCTCATTTTCATATTTCTCCCCTTTCCCCTTCATCAAAACCCCCTTAATAAGGTTTAAGACTCTTTCTTAGCCTTATCGAAACTCCCAAATTCCTTTGAAGACCATTGAAAATCTATCAAAAACATATTTTTTATACATACTATAGACTTAAGCCCCCTTGGGCTAAGTCCTTAACCCTCCCCTCCATATGCCCAGGCACCAGAACCAAGCGTTGGCCATCTAAGTGCTTATCGCATCACCCCACGCCGATTAGCCCTTCATCCATAACCCCCTGGTCATATGGATTTCCATATAACCCTTGGCCCTGTAGTTGGGCGCCAGGCCGCATTGAAATTAATATTTTAAACCTTTTTTTATATTAATTTGTTAGTTTTTTATTATTTCTTGAAATTTCCGCCAATGAAAAATTGCAGTCGCTCCGCACCGTCGATCTGATCTGAAGATCGGATGACGCGTGACCTATCAACCCGGTGGTCCCCGCCAGCCAATCACCGTAGCAAAAAACAGGTGGAATCCATCTCACCACTTTCAAGCGGAGGGCGGTTTTTTCCTAATCGGCAGCGATTCCATTCACCGATTGACGCGTGGCCTGGGCACTATTCACAAAACCGCCATTCATCGTGCGTTAAATATCGGATGTGGACCCGGCGCAATATTGACGTCCACCATCCGATCTGAGGCCGCCCATCGGATGGCGATCTCTCGACAAAGAAGCCCGACAGTTAACTAGGCTATGGCGCGGTATTTAACAGATCTCTGTCGTCGATCTGATCTGCAGATCGACAACCCATATTTCATCGCCCGGTCCCCTCGTCCACAGCAGTTCCGGTGGTCCCAACGCCACATCAACATCCACGTGGAAAATTTCTATTAGGGAGAGTCTTCGTGGTTTCTCATCCAGTCAGCAATACCGGGCCCGAGAATTTTATTTAACATGGTTTAATTGGAGTTTTGATGTCCGGTCACATTTTCTAAGGTTTTTAATGCCTGTCCTCTGTCGTTGATCGCTTGGACCGCTGTCATCCGACGGTCCATGATCATCCCGAACCCCACACACCATTTTTTAACCTAGTTTCTCAATTTTTTTCCAATAAAGTGACCCTGTCACGTTATTTTTTCGCCTCCGCTCCCGACCGTCGATCTCTGCGCGATCGACGGCTCTGATTTAAACTATTCTTCTGCCTTCTCTATGACTTCTCCCGATCAATCTCTACCGTTGGATGATGCCATCCAACGGCCATGCTCCCTCCACGTGCCTTCTGAAGCAGCTAACCTATACATGCAGGATTTTATAATATTTCTTTGTATTTTGCAAGGTTTAAATGGTTTTTCTGCCATGACTGAAGAAATTTGAAAAGCAAAGGGTGACGATCCTCCTGCCTTTGATTCACCAAAGAAAATCATTCGCAGGGTTTAAAATTCACGTTTCATCAATGATTCATGATGAATTGATGCCATATCATCCCTGCACAACCCTACACACCAGCAAAAACACATGAATCAAGGACAGTCAGAGAGTATCAGTGTCGAATACAAAAATGTACAAAGACAGAAGATTGAAGACATATTTGCGGGGATCATGGCTAAGAATGATTATCAAAAGCCTAATCCCCAATTAAAACACAGTTTAAAGAAAATCTTAAGTGTTTTATCAACAGAAAGCCTCCACCGCCACATCTGAGGAAAATTGATTCCTCCCAGCTACCGAAATGCCACCTGTGCCTCAAAGTGTTCAGTCAGAGGTCGAATTTATTAATGAAGATAAGATATCCACCTCGCAACCACCAGAGAGTAAATTCTGCAAACAAACTTATCTGCAGAGTTACTTTGACACCGCACCTAGCCTCAAAGGTCAAAAAGAGCTCCCACCGAGCTTAAATCTTTATGTAAATCATTTAATACAGAGGATACCTATGTAAGTTTCTTCATTGAGCCCCCCAAAGGCCAAGAATCCATTAAGTCTATATTAATTGTAACTAGAGATCTTTTATCAGATCTCACCTCCTCATCCTTCTATATATACTACTGCAGAAGATGAGAGAGGGGTTGGTTGATGTAGTTGTTGAACATTGTAATGTAATTGAGCTGCAAAATTCTGATTGTAAATAGTATTCACTGGCTCTTGGAGCTCTGCTTGTGATAGATAAGTTAGGTTGAGATGAGTAGATGATAGCTAGACTAAAGCATTGGACTTAAAGCTGTAACTGGTTTGAAGCATCAATACAAGCTGATTTATGGGATCCTGGTCTATGTTGACGGTGATGTTTTTCTCACTGTAACTTTTCATTTTGTTTATGTTTTCGCTATGTGTCATATTCTCTTATAAAGAACAACATGCATAGAGTTAGGACCTACTGTATATCAGTAGCCTTCTCTGACTGAAAATATTTATCTGAATGTTTTCTTCCAATCTGTGTTATTTGGGAATGATTTAATTCAGTTTAAACATAGGAATGATGGCGTTCCCTCCTCTTATTTCCTTAGCTGAACATTATTCTTGAATGTTATGTTCAGTATTAGTTAAATAGAGATGAACTATGGAAGATATCGTGTGCCCTGGTCCTAGTTTTATCCCCAAAGGCTGTCTGAATGTTTCCCTTGGAATGTGTTAAAAGCTGGCTAGTTTAGAAGTACTTACCAGATCTTAGGCCATTCTCTGTTATATTTTTGTTTGTCTTGAAAGTAACCAAGTAAAGCAGAGATAGGAGAGGATTTTTGGTGAGCCTAGCCTGCTAGTTTCTACTCCAACAGTTGCCTTCAAGTTTCCCCTTTGTTTTAAATTTTTTTCTGTCGAAAGTGTATCAAAGGCTGGCTAGTTTAAAAGTACTTACCAGATCCTGGGCTGCTCTTTGTTTCTTCATATTTTTATTTCCCCTTCCTGTTGTATCATTTAATTCCATAAATCAATCTTCAAAGAGATCGTTAGACATAGATGACTTGCCCCATGGACAACTCTTGCCTCTTGCTATTCCAATTAAACCCTATTATGACTCCATAGCCCAATGGACTAAAACATGCAATTATCTATCTTCCTGGCCAAAACTTGTTCTATTTGCTTGCAACTTATCACCTTTGAAACTCTTTACATTTGGAACTTTCCACCTCAAACAATAATCATGCTCAACCATCCAAAAACAAAAAAAACCCTTGGCCTTCATAACTAGCCTAATATCATTACCCCAAACTTCAAAGAAAAATCCATCTTTTCACTTAGTGGAGAGATCCCTCTCCGAATTCAGGAGGGCTAGATCCTAGAATCCCAAAGTGGTTGAAACGATGTTTCTCCCTGCGATTGGACTTTGCCAATCTTGTTGATTACAGGGACCTAACATTTCTGGCGACTTCGCTGGGGAGATTTTTGAGTTCATAGTTGCTTGGCCAGCTTTTATAGACTCTTTAAGTTTTCCATACAACCACAGAAACACAGAAAAACCCAAAAATATTTCAGATTGGTATTCAATAAACATGGTGGTGGACCATAAAACATTTTACCTCTGAAAAGAGCTAAAAAATTCCACTTGGCGACTCCAAAATCCTTAACAGACCTTAAGAATCCACTGGGAAGAAACCTGATCATTCTAATCTCGTTTAAAATCAGTTAGAGGACTGTAGGATTAAGATTTGTGTAAACATATTAGTTAACCTCTCAAATATTGTCATACCTGGTTGAACTTTTCCTGTTTATTTGGGTCTGAAAAACACAGCATAGTGGCTCCTAGAAAGATTCACACTAGAGCCCATCATGACCCTGATCCACCTGAGTTAGTTGATAACCTAGAAAGTATCCTTAGGAAGTCTCCTAGGATTAAATTATCAACTTTTTTCATATCACCCTCGAGAGCTAATTCAGTTTCTGAAAACCTTGTAGCTCTACAAGAGTCATATGGTGGTGGACCATAAAAAATTTTACCTCTGAAAAGAGCTAAAAATTTCCACTTGGCGACTCCACACTCTGAAACTTCCAAAGGACCAAATGACTCCACTGGTAGAAGACCTTGAACTGATTGAATAGACACAGTGACCTCTTATTCTGATTAACAAACATGGATTTAGATATAGACCCAGATGAAAAACATATGGTCATGATGGAAAAATTGATGTACATGCTTGGAAGAAGGGTGGATAGGTTCATGGCTAATTTAAACACTAGTGGTCCAGAGAAACATGTGCCTTTTCCTATCCAAACACAAACCCTATCCCGACAAGATATGTATGATGATCAAAATTATAAAGAAAATAAACAAGAAATCATGATGGAAAATATGGTGTACATGCTTGGAAAGAGAATGGATAGGTTGACGGCTAATATGACTATTGATGAGCTGGGGCAAGCTATGATTTCCCCTGATCAAATACAAGCCCAATCACCTCAAGGTCAAGACAGTGACCAAGATATGTTTTATGATCAACACCTTATGGAAAATGATGAGCAAACTTACAAAGAAGCCAATAAAGAAGGTAGTCAAGGAACTTTTGATTGCCTTCCTATGTCTTGTACTATGCTGATAAGAGATCTTCAAAATAAAATTGCAAATACTAAATGTGATAAGCGCTTTGAAGAAAAAAAAAAAAAACCTCAAATTTTCCCTGCAAACACAAGTCAAGACCTCCTAGAAGAGGCTCAATAAAACATCCAGCCTCAAAACCAGCCTTTACAAGAAACATGGAACTGTTGTACCTCTGTTCAAAGGGACATAGAAATATCCTCCCCGTTGACAGAAGAAGAGATAGATTAAACTATTAATAAACATTCAGTCTCTGATATTTATTGCAAAACAAATACTCTTGCTCATTCACATAGAGAACTTTGTTATAAAGACGCATAAAGTTCTTTTGTTGGTCATAAAAAACAGGGTAGCTCTTTTTCTGTTTATACTGAAAGAAAAATTTCTCCTTTAACATAAGAGAAAATTGAGCAAATACTAAACAGGAAGCTACCCTCCAAACCATCATCTCAAGCAGAAAATCATGAACTTAGTGCCTATTCCATAGAAAAATCCAATGGCACCCAAGACAAAGAGGATAGTATGAAAACCAATGATAATACTGAAACTAGTCCTCTTTGGAATATGAATTTCGATGGGTTATGTACTAAAACTAATGCAGGTGCAGGAATATGGCTTTATGATACACAGAACAATTATTCTAAAGCGTATTCATATAAACTTAACTTTCAATGCACAACTGACATAGTAGAGTACGAGGCACTTCTCTTAGGGCTACATTTATTGAAAAAATTAGGAGCCTAGAAGATAACAGTTCATGGAAGTGTAGATTTGGTAATTAGGCAAGTGAAAAATGAATGCATGGCTAAACATCCCAGACTTAAAGCTTATAAGGATGATACCATGGATTTATTAAAATATTTTAAAGAATTCCAATTTATCCTTTTTCCCAAGGACCAAAACAGTTTTGCTGGAGGATTAGCCCTTGTGGCTAGCACATGTCTAAAACCTTGGGAGAGCAAGAAATATACTATTCAAGAAAAATTCATACCTGCTGTCCCAAACAATAAAAGATACTAGAAAAACTTTGAAGTAGAAAAACAAATAGCAGACCATCCTACTGAGGATATACTTTCTTTTCAAGAAGAGACTTCTCCTTTCAATAGTGTTAATCTGCCATTCAAAGAACTTGAACTTCTATCAGAAGCAAGCATAAATTTAAAGAAAGAAGATATTTCACTGTTTGCTATTGTGCAGGTTAAGGATGATGATACTTCCAAGGAACATACTAAATACATAGCCCTCAAAGCTGAAGTCTTGGAAGCAGACAAACTACTAGACATGAAGACCCAAAAAGAAGAGAATCTTCATCTTTTCTTTTTTGATCCTATGGAAGAGTGTGTGGAGTTCCCAACTAGCTCAAATTATCAAGCATGCATCCTTTGCAAGAGCCAAAGACATGAAAAGCTATCACCTTCTGTGATAGTTTTTATTTTTAAGATTAATCTTCAAAATATATTATGGATACCCCTGACAAGCAGCCAAATTTTCTTCTTCTTCTTGACATTACTCAGCTGACTACATTAGCACTTTTGTATCATATGAATATGTAAATAATCCATGTTTAGAATAGGTTAGATAGGAATGTCAATAAAGCTCAATTTTGAGCACTTAGATAGTTGTTGATTTTTGTCTCGAAAGAGAAATCAAAACATAAAAATACAAAAACAAAGGAAAGAAAGAAAAGAGGGCAGACTGTGAAAACAAGAAAGGTATAGCCCCATACCAAAAAAGAGAAACAAATCTGAAAGTGTGCAAGCTCAAATGCCACTCCTGAAGAACACACTTCTAGTTAGTCAAACTGCCTAATCTTGACTAATTAGCTTTAAATTTTCTGCTGATAGGATAGTGAATTCGATTTGCCAAACTGTTTAATCTTGGGTTATCAGTAGATAGTTTAGAATAGAAATTAAAGGTTCAAACATGCTCAAAATCTGAACCTAAGTTTCCAAAGAAAAGTGACTCAAATTTGCTTCAAATTCTGAGTCAAAAGATGTAAAAATCTGGTTCTAACCAGATTAAAACCTGAACCAGAAGAAAAGAAAAGACAGCTCAAAACCAAGATCAAAACAAAGCTATAGAAAAGAGGAACGAAATGTTTTCAAATTTCAGATCTCAAGCCTTCCATTTTGTTTTAAATTTTGTGAAAAATAATGTCTATGTGCAGTTTTTTCTTATGCCATAGACCAGCATCAAGTTAGACTGTTCAATCCTGACTTGAGTGCTTTTAAATTTCTGTTGTAGAATTTAGAGAATGAAAGTCTATTGGACAGTTTAATCCCAACAGACAGTAGATTAGGTAGAGAATCATATGGGATCAAATGTTTAATCTGGGCCCATGAAGAAATAAGGAGTAGAAATAGATTAGATTTCTTGCTTTCAAAAGAATAAAATGTTGTAAAAAGAGTTTTCCAATCCAAGTGCACTCTAAATGAAGAAAAAATGTTAGATCTGTAGGATTGGGTAGGTAGAAAGCTTGTTGATGAAAGATCCATTGTTTTTGTGACTGCTAATATGTTTTCAGAACAAAGAAGATCATCCATAGAAAGAAAGGCAGTCCAATAGATGAGGCAACTGATCAGCTTCCCAGAGAATCCAAGTCTGAAGTTCTTGATGCCTTCAAGAAGGCACCATCCCCAAGTGGAGCCACTGTTAGCCACCTATAAAAATTTTTATAGCAAAAGGTGGCTAAGACTTTTTGGAGCCTTCAAGGAAAAAATTTTATTGCTAAAAAGTGTTGGCTCTTAAATACTCTTGAAGGCCTCGTGCCTCTATCCCAATATTCAGAGATATGCCCATTTTTTACACTCAGAAATCTTGCAGATTTCCAAGACATATTACTTCTGCAAACACCATTTTTCCCTTTCCTTCCACTCCCAAAATTAACCTCACTTTAACCCCTTCATCTCCCATGAAAAACCCTCATTTTCATATTTCTCCCCTTTCCCCCTCATCAAAACCCCCTTAATAATGTTTAAGACTCTTTATTAGCCTTATCGAAACCCCCAAATTCCTTTGAAGACCATTGAAAATCTATCAAAATCATATTTTTTATACATACTATAGACTTAAGCCCCCTTGGGCTAAGTCCTTAACCCTTCCCTCCATACGCGCAGGCGCCAGAACCAAGCTCTAGCCATCTGAGCGCTTATCGCATCACCCCATGTCGATTAGCCCTTCATCCATAACCCCCCAGTCATATGGCTTTCCATATAACCCTTGGCCCCGTAGTCGGGCGCGAGGCCACGTTGAAATTAATATTTTAAACCTTTTTTTATATTAATTTGTTGGTTTTTTATTATTTCTTGAAATTTTCACCAGTGCAAAATTTCAGTCACTCTGCACCGTCAATCTGATCTGAAGATCGGACAGCGCGCAACCTATCAACCTGGTGGTCCCCGCCAGCCAATCACCATAGCAAAAATTGGGCAGAATCCATCGCACCACTTTCAAGCGGAGGGTGGTTTTTTCCCGATCGGTAGCGATTCCATTCACCAGTTGACGCGTAGCCTGGGAAATGTTCACAAAACCACCATTCATTGCACGTTAAAGATCGGATGTGGACTCAGTGCGATATTGACGTCCACTGTCTGATCTGAGGCCGCCCATCGGACAATGATCGCTTGACAAAGAAGCCCAACAGTTAACCAGGCTATGGCGCGGTATTTAATATATCTCTGCTGTCGATTTGATCTACAGATCAATGGCCCATATTTCATTTCCCGGTCCCCTCATCCATAGCAGTGCCGGTGGTCCCAACGCCACATCAACATCCATGCAGCAGATTTCTATTAGGGCGGGTCTCCGTGGTTTCTCGTCCAGTGAGAAAAACCGAGCTCGAGAATTTTATTTAACATGGTTTAATTGGAGTTTTGATGTTCGGTCACATTTTCTAAGGTTTTTAATGCCTGTCCTCTGCCGTTGATCGCTTGGACCACTCTCATCCGATGGTCCACGATCATCCCGAACCCCACACACCATTTTTTAACCTATTTTCTCCATTTTTTTCCAATAAAGTGACCCTGTCACGTTATTTTTTTGCCTCCGCTCCCGACCGTCGATCTCTACACGATCGACGGCTCTGATTTAAACTATTCTTCCGCCTTCTCTATGACTTCTCCCGATCAATCTCGACCATTGGATGATGCCATCCAATGGCCATGCTCCCTCCACCTGCCTTCTGAAGCAGCGAACCTATACATGAAGGATTTTATAATAGTTCTTTGCATTTTGCAGGGTTTAAATGGTTTTTCCGCCATGACTGAAGAAATTTGAAAAGCAGAGGGTGACGATCCTCCTGCCTTTGATTCACCAAAGAAAATCATTCGCAGGGTTTAAAATTCACGTTTCATCGGTGATTCATGATGCATTGATGCCATATCATCCCTACACAACCTTGCACACTAGAAAAAACACATGAATCAAGCACAGTCAGAGAGTATCAGTGTCGAAGACAAACATGTACCAGGACAGAAGATTGAAGACAGATTTGTGGGGATCACGGCTAATATTGATTATCAAAAGCCTAATCCCAAATTAAAACACAGTTTAAAGAAAATCTTAAGTGTTTTATCAATAGAAAGCCTCCACCGCCACATCTGAGGTAAATTGATTCCTCCCAGCTACCGAAATGCCACCTGTGCCTCAAAGTGTTCAGTCAGAGGTCGAAGTTATTAATGAAGATCAGATATCCACCTTGCAACCACCAGAGAGAAAATTATGCAAACAAACTTATCTGCAGAGTTACTTTGACACCGCACCTAGCCTCAAAGGTCAAAAAGAGCTCCCACCGAGCTTAAATATTTATGTAAATCATTTAATACAGAGGAAACCTATGTAAGTTTATTCATTGAGCCCCCCAGAGGCCAAGAATCCATTAAGTCTATATTAATTGTAACTGGAGATATTTTATCAAATCTCACCTCCTCCTCCTTCTATATATACTACTGCAGAAGATGAGAGAGGGGTTGGTTGATGTAGTTGCTAAACATTGTAATGTAATTGAGCTGGAAAATTCTGATTGTAAATAGTATTCACCGACTCTTGGAGCTTTGCTTGTGATAAATAAGTTAGGTTGAGATGAGTAGATGATAGCTAAACTAAATCATTAGACTTAAAGTTGTAACTGGTTTGAAGCATCAATACAAGTTGATTTATGGGATCCTAGTCTATGTTGACGGTGATGTTTTTCTCACTCTAACTTCTCAGTTTGTTTCTGTTTTCACTGTGTTTCATCTTCTCTTATAAAGAACAACATGCATAGAGTTAGGACCTACTATATATCAGTAACCTTCTCTGAATAAAAATATTTATCTAAATGTTTTCTTTCAATCTGTGTTATATGGGAATGATTCAATTCAGTTTAAGCATAGGAATGCTAGCGTTCCCTCGTCTTATTTCCTTAGCCGAATATTATTCTTGAATGTTATGTTCAGTATTAGTTAAGTAGAGATGAACTATGGAAGATATGGTGTGCCCTGGTCCTATTTTTATCCCCAAAGGCTGTCTAAATGTTTCCCTTGGAATGTGTTAAAAGATGGCTAGTTTAGAAGTACTTACCAGATCTTAGGCCATTCTGTGTTATCTTTGTGTTTGTATTGAAAGTAACCAAGTAAAGCAGAGCTAGGAGAGGATTTGTGGTGAGCCCAGCCCGCTAGTTTCTACTCCAACAATTTCCTTCAAGTTTCCCCTTTGTTTTAATTTCTGTCGAAAGTGTATCAAAGGATGGCTAGTTTAAAAGTACTTACCAGATCCTAGTTTTCTTTTATGTTCTTCTTAAGTGTTTTTCAAAGGCTGGCTAGTTTAAAAGTACTTACCAGATCCTGGGATGCTCTTTGTTTCTTCATCTGTTTATTTCCCCTTCTTGTTGTATCATTTCATTCCATAAATCAATCTTCAAAGAGATCCTTAGACATAGATGACTTGCCCCATGGACCACTCTTGCCTCTTTTTGTTCCAATTAAACCCTATTATGACTCCATAGCCCAATGGACTAAAACCTGCAATTATCTATGTTCCTGGCCAAATCTTGTTCTATTTTCTTGCAACTTCTCACCTTTGAAACTCTTTACATTTGGAACTTTCCACCTCAAATAGTAATCATCCTCAACTATCCAAAAAAAAAGAAAACCCTTGGCCTTCATAACTAGCCTAATATCATTACCCCAAACTTCAAAGACAAATCCATCTTTGCACTTAGTGGAGAGATCCCTCTCCGGATTTAGGAGGGCTAAATCCTAGAATCCCAAAGTGGTTGAAACGATGTTTCTCCATGTGATCAGACTTTGCCAATATTTCTGATTACAGAGACCTAATAGCATTAACAGAGTTAGAAATACCATTGCATAAATACAATGTACCAACCTTTTCGCATTTTTCTATTACCAGGGCTCCTTTGGTGACCTTCCAAACTTTATCTATGAAAGTTGTCACACAACCTTCACCGCCTAACTGCCCTATTGAAATCATATTTTTCTTTAGATATGGAACATGCCTAACCTCCTTTAATAGCCATTTGTTTCCATTCTGTTGTTTTACAAGAACCTTACCCATTCCAACAATAGTACAGGGTTTATCATCACCCAAACGAACTTGTCCAAAATCTCCTTGAACATAGTCATGAAAATATTTCTTATCAGGTGTGGCATGGAATGAAGCCCCTGAATCTACATTTTCGAAAGAAAGAATCAAAGCATCTTGTAACACATCACCTATCACATTTTCTTCATGATTGTTTTCTTGCTGTGTGTCTCCTTCTTTTCCCTTCCGAGATCTACAGTCTTTCTTTAGGTGTCCTTCCTTTCCGCATTTCCAGCACACTATCCCCGATATGGACTTGGATCTTCCTTTCATTGATTTAATGCGATATGCCAAGCTATTTCCTCTTTCCATTCTTCTTCCCTTAGACTCTGCACTCAAAGCATTACCCGATGTCTCACCAAAGCGTTTCCATTGCATTTCCTTCCTAAGGATAGCGCCGACAACATCATCAAACTTTAAAGTACTAGATCCAGAGACAGAGTTACTATTGGCCATTACTAAACCATTCAAACTCTTTGGAAATGAGCACAAGAATAACAGAGCTCTAACTTCATCATAAAAATTTAACCCTACAAAACTTAACTGACTGGTAACTGTATTAAAATCATTTAAATGGTCTGCAACAGATCCACCTTCCGACATCTTCATATTAAATAGTCGTTTCATAAGAAATACCTTGTTTGAGGCTGAGGGTTTTTCATATAGTTTCGCCAAGGTCTGCATCAAACCCTCTGTTGTTGTTTCCTTCAAAATATTGAAGGCAATTGATGCTGCAAGGCACAACCATACTGTTCCGAGTGCTTTTCTATCGAGAATGTTCCATTCCACGTCTGTCATGGCCACCATCTTCTTCTTTTTTCCGCTCAATGCTAGGTACAGATATTTCTGATACAGATAATCTTCCATCTGCATCTTCCACAGCGGGAATTTTTGGCCATTAAATTTATTGACCCTAAACTTACCATCTTCCGCCATTGCTCCCACTCGAACCAAGAACCCTTCTTTCCTACGAGTTTATCAGCCAAATATACCTTCGGCTCTGATACCAATTGTTAGAAAATTATATATTACAGAGCAATGAAACACATAAAATATGCAGAAAATACAAGCACACAAAACACATAAAACCAGAGAGACACAAATATACGTGGTTCACCCAGTTTGGGCTACGTCTGGCATGAACAACCAGTCCTTCCTTTTTATTATCCAGCAAAATGAAGAGAAAAAAACTAAAGCAGATTCGCTGTAATATCCTCTGTTCTCTCTCACAGTCTCCCTCTCTGTTTCTTGTTCTGAGAATACACATATGATACACAACCATAATACAATACCCTCATAAAAGTGAGGGATTTCCTTCTAGGGAAAAAAACCCTAAACTAAACATAACTTCTACCGTCAGATCATTTTCCTAATGAACAGCCCAGATTGACTAGAAATTACTATACTTTTACAAGGAAATTTTACATCTATTTTTAGCTTCAGGGGCACTACCCCCAAAACCCCCTGCCAGGGGGGGGCTCCATAAAGTCGCTACCACCCCCCCTGGACCCCCCACGGCAGCGATTAATTTACGGTTGGTGTTGCCGCCCCATTTAAGGTACAAGGGTCCAATGCTATGATACAAAGTAAACAAGATAATCAGGCTCCACACCCAACACAACGTTGAAGCAAGAAGGATTATGTTGTCGAGGTGGGTCTAACACAATTCACCAGGAATGTGACCATTGGATCGAGAAAAGTTGATTTCAAAAGCACTTGGTCGTTAAAAGGAGCAGGGGGGATGTATTTAAAGGGCATATCCAAGATGATTTTCCACCAAATCTGCATTTATGAGGCATATATGAAAGATATCACAGAGTTTGAATTTGAATTTTGCTATAAATCAGGCACCCCTCTCCACATTCCAAAACTTTGTGCTCTAAGATTTATAATTTTGATTTTTTGCGTGAGAGAGAGATGAGCATTCTGCTACATGTCGGACTATAGTTTTGAAGCACTTAAAGAGGTGTTGATCAAGGTAGAACTAGGACACACAATGATGGTTATGTCACCATCCAATGTAACAGGGCCGATGTCACCCGAGAAACAGACCACCATAGGATAAGAGTCATCTAAAAATTAGAAGAAGCCAGTTCTTCACACGTCGCCCAAAAATAAAATTCCAAAACAAAAGTAGTCCAAGGAAACACAATATAAGCATAAGCAGGTCATTGAAGTAGAGGTGTTGAAAGAGGAAGAAGTATTTCTTGAAGCATCAGAGAAAATTGATGTAGAAGAGGCAGAAACTATTTCCAGGTTGCCCCCTTATATTCCACCATGGAATCTGATAGTTGTGAAGCCTATGAAGGATCTGAACATAGTAAAGTACAATATTTTTACACCCTTGCTTCCTGAAGAAGTACTGGTTAAGGGAGAGTTGTTGGGAAAAGTGCCATAACTATACATGGAGGATTGGGATTTCAGTGGCCATAGAAAATACCTTCAATTAGAACCAACCAGTTATCTACACTCTGTCTACTATGAAGATACTGGAGAAAAAAGGATCAGACCAATGAAGTGGGTGGAAGGAATCTAGAATGCAGGAATGCTAAATATGTTATATGTTCCACACTTTAGGCACAACATTATCAATACAAACTGTGTGCACCAACCGATGGCCCTAGTGCATGATGGTTGTCTTTGGTTGGGGGAGAGAGTACCCATTGATGTGATGTTGATCAGGAATATCACTACACTTCCTTATCTAGGATTGCATCTTGTTCAAGCATTCATACACAAGGACCAAGATAAGAAGTTGGTCGATAACATGAAACAAGATTATGGACTCATGAAGGGAACCACTGGTTATTCTATTAAATCCATCAAAGATAGGTTAGTACGCTTTTCCACACATATTTTGTCAGGAAAGATCATGCAAAACGTGTTGCACAGAAGAATTATCAGCTCTAGTAGTATCTCTGGCTACACAATGCAACAACGACATCGTATACAACTGGGCAAGATATTTGTGCAAGGATTTCTTAGATGACTATAGAGAAGCTCAGGAGGAGGGAAGTAATTCCATTATGCATGGCTCTTGCTCTTAATCAAGCTGATGGACTAGAAGGAGCTCATCGAATCACAGTTCCCCACTCCAGACTCAGATCTCTACGAGGTTGCACGGTATGCCTACTTGTGGCATTCAAAGGAGCCAACTCAAGTGATGGAAAAAAAATATTTTGGGTCGGGTTTGAGATGAACCTGTGCACATTGATCTTCCTAAAGCCTAGGCTATCACCAAGTATTTTTGTAGAATATCTATAGGTCACTGAATTTAAATTATATTTTCACCACGTGCAAATATAAGTGAATAAGGACCTTGTAGAGGTGTAGTACAAGCTTCTGTATATGGTAACAGAGGATGATGTTGCAAGTCATAAGTGAATGGACAAGAGATTGGCTAACTCTGTTCAGTGGAAAAGTGGAGACAGAGTAGGCAGGAAAGAGTGGCTCTAAGAAAAGTGTGCAGATAGGAAAGAAGGACACCAAGAAGGAGCTGAAGAAAGTCACATTCATGACTGATAAAGAGACTAAAAGAGAAGTTGAGCGAGAGACATAGAAGGATGCTCTGGAGACCAGAGGGGTTGATGATTAGGATGGTGATGACACATTTATGGATCTATCATACCCTCCCTCTCCTTATATTGTCAATATATGGGAGACACTGGGTGGTAGAGGCACGCAAAAGAATATGAAGCCGGACAAGTCCACCGAACTAGAAGCATTGGTACTCAATGAGGGGGACTTTGATGAAATTGTTGAAATTGTTCTACATTTCACCGAAAATTTGTGGGGAAATATTGAGGACCGATATAAGAAGGTATTAGCACAGTTCCACATGGGCCTCAATGATTTACAGGTGCAAACGAGCACAGTGAAAGCGAGTGTTAGTCAAGCGAGTGCGGCTCAAGCAAGTGGGGCACCAGCAGGTGTGAGTCTAGAAGAACAAGAGCTAGAAATTATGATTGTTATTCACATGGTGCCCATAAGTGCAGGCACCTTATTCTTTGACACTATTGTGAAGTAGGTGCAGGCAGCACATTGGTAGAACACCGTGATCAACCTTGTTGCACTACCTTTGAAGGTATTGCACGAATTCCACAAGGACGTCACATAAGAGTTGAAGATCTGAGAGAAGTGCACCCTATTGATTATCTATGATGTTAAGTGAAAGTGAAATCAAAAGGATGAGGAAAAGAAACAGTTCATGTAGGATCGAAATGAGGAAGTTGCATACAGGTAGAAATTGGAGGCAGCCAACACCAAAGTATGTAGTGAATTTTTTTATCTGAAGATTTAGGCCAAGGCAGGACCATAGGACAAAGTAAAAAATCTCACAATGGTTGTGAAAGACTCCAAGGATGAATTTGACAAGGTACGAATTGAGCTTCATATGAATATTTTTTAGTTATAGTTTCAATTACAGCCATCTACTCTGCTAGAGGTCCGAGAGAAACACACAATAGAGATTAGGGAAATCAATGACAAGATTGACTCCACATTCCAGGAGTGCCTTCAAGATTTTGAATACGTTATGGATGTCTAGGTCTTGGGAATGGAACCATTTGTTGGCTTAATTGGGCCTAGACCTAGTTTCATACATGGTTGTGCAAACCATAAAAACCCACTATTACTGGCCTTTTTGGTAATGATCGGCTACACAGTTTGAAGACTCGCCCGAGGAAATATTAAGGGATGCTAGAACCAGGTTTTTGCATCCAAAGGGAGTATGGAGTGTGACTTTAGGGTTTATATTCTCTTGGAAACTTATCAAAGCTTCATAGAAAAAATAATCTAACTACACAGTCATTGTTCAACCCTTCTATTGAACTAGCTTGCAAACTACACGATTCTACTTAAACATGCATTAATCAACATAAGAAACCATAAACATGACTTCATGATGTAAATATAGATAAAAAACCTAGCTTGGCATAGATTACATCAAAATAAAAAATAAATAAAACACATAAGTAAAGGACACATATTTGTCTTTAAGTCTTCTCTTATTACTTTAGATCTTCTCAATAAAATACTTGTTGCCCTACGCACTCAACTGCAAGGGTTTGCACACTTAGCTATATAATTTATAAGGTCTTCATGTAATAAGTTGTAGGAACCTTCCCCTGTGCACAAAAACACATAATACAGACTCAAAAAAACCTTACATCCACATGCATTCTATCACTTGATTATTAGATATCGACCTCTTACTTCTACACTCCTTATATAGCTATCTCTTTTACAATACTATGGTCTGAAAACCATGGGCAGAGCTCTAAGTATTCAAAAATTCCCATCCTTTTAAAAAATAAGAGGTTTGACACACCCCAAAGCCCCTAAGACTCTATTAAATCTTCGCGCAACGTGCTCTACTCCTCAAAACATGGAGTCTTTATCAAAATATTTAACTGAGGGGTACCGTGTCCATCATGTTGTTAGAGGAAAATGATCAAATCATGGAAGAAACAAGGGTGTAATGTTCTGCTTAGATAAATAAAAAATCACTGGAGTGCAATAATTTATGGAAGTTATACTTTGATAGTGATTATTCCAGGAAATGAAATGGGGAAGTTGTTTTGTTGATGTGTCCAAAAGGAAACCTAACTCCTCTCTCCTTCAAACTAGATTTTGAAGCCACTAATAATGTCGTTGGATATTATGCTTTGTTGCTAGGGCTACGAGTTGCCAGAAATATCGAAATTGGGTGCTTGGAAGTGTTTAGGGATTCAAAATGGGTGGTGAAGCAAATCAGAAATCTATGCCAAACCAAACATCCAAGACTCAAGGCTTACGAAAATGAGGTATAGGACTATTGATAACTTTTTCCTAGCCTTTAATATCCAATTTTTTCCTAAGGAAATAAATCAGATGGTTAAATCCTTGGCTATAGTTTCTATTAAATTTAAGCCTCCTAAAAATCCATTCCTCAAATATGAAGTTGAGGTCAGGTGTAGACCTTCATTGCCAGACAATGTCAAATATTGGTAGGTGTTTGAAGATGAGGAAAAAATAAAAGTATTCATCGAGGTTATCGAAGAGTTTTTGAACTTAGTGAATGACCAGGAATATGAGGAAATGATAGATGAACATTACGTCAGTTGGGGAGAAACCAGTATTGGGCACACAATTTTATAATTGAAGGGTAATACTATCCCTAGGGGCTTGGTCTCATTGGAAAGGTTTTTTAGCCCAAATTATGTGGTTGCCAAGCGAACTGAATAAGAGTTTGAAGAGTAGGTGGATGGTTGCAACATTGGTAGAGAACAAGACCCCAGGGTAATCAAGATGGATAAAGGAGTTCCTAAAGATTACAAGCAAAGGTATATGGATTATTTTAAGAAATATATAGATATGTTTTCTTGGTCATATGATGACTTAAAAAATTTTGACACTAGCATCATTCAACATTAAATTTCTTTGAAGAGCGGGACGAATCCATATAAGAAGAAGCTCAAGAAAATTAACCCTCTGTTACTTCCATCAATCAAGAAAGAGGTGAGGAAATTTCTCTAGGCCAAAATTATTGTACCTTTGAGGTATTCATATTGGGTAGAAAACATAGTCCCTCCTAGGAAGAAGAATGGCGACATAAGGTTATGTGTTGATTTCAAGAATCTAAAAAAGGCCTCACTAAAAGATAATTACCCTCTACCCAAGATGGACTACATTCTGCAGAACGTGGTAGGATCTGCTCGAATGGTTTCTCTGGATACATCCAAGTTGTTGTGCCCCTAAATATGAGAAGAAAACCACTTTCACTACACCCTCAAGAATGTTAATGTATGTCAGAATTCCCGTTGGCCTCATAAACACAGGATCCACTTTTCATAGAGCTATGGATATAAAATTTGTGGTAAAACTCGACAAATTTGTCGTAATTTACCTAGATAAAATTACTCATTTCTCAAAAGTGGATGGAGAGCACATTGAACATCTCCAAGTCACTTTTGAGAAATAAAGAAAGTATGGTTTGTCTTTAAACCCTAAGAAATCTGATCAGTTTTCTCTAAATGAGGTAAAACTATTGAGCCAAATTGTGGCAAAGGACTAAATATTGATCCCAAAAGGATGGAAGCCATCAACAATATCTCATTACCAATAAATAAGAAAAAAATCCATGTATTCTTGGGCATGACACTACAAGGAAAAGACCCTCTAATGGATGTTTTTGAGGAACCCCTAATAAAAATACCCCAGACATACGTTTGTAGCGGAGGTTACTAGAGGATGTTGGCGGGTGGAGGTTTTTGTAGATGTTTTTCATCCAGTGCACTTATCAACCTAAACTGAACTGGTGTGTTCAAGAAGTGAAATCACCAGTGCGCAAAAAACATTGGCATGAAAAACACAGTGCGCTCCGTACAAACCCACCCAGTGCATCTTATTACTGTAGCACACTGGTGCTTTACAAATATTCTGCACTAGTGCATCCTAAAACGTCGTGCCAAAACTGAAACTGCCTGGTGTGGTCTTAAGAAACCACACTAGTGCGCCTATAAAACTCCGCGCACCGTAACATGGTTAAATAAAAAAATAATTACAGCCAAAAAACAACATTTTTCACTTTTCAGTGCTCTAGATCTCTCAAGCACTGGTGCAACTTATCCTTGTCTGAGGCGCCCTGACATCGGTGCTCCCATTGCACCCATTGCACGCATTACTGTTGTGCATTACCCACCAATATCCACTTTGAATTTTTCAAAACGGTGGGAAAATTTACTTTTGCGAATTCTACAACCAATGTGCCTCCTCGATGGCCAAATGTACAGGTATTTTTCTTTTTTTTTCCATAATTAAGCCTTTTAGCAGATTAGAATTGTAAATTAGCTTCAAATTAACCATTTAAAAAAATATATATATCGCGCGGTGCACTCGAGCCATTCAACTCACACTGATTCGCGGTGCTTCCTGTAAACTTACAAGCTACACCGGAACCGGTGCTAATGATATCAGCACCGGTTTTGGGGTGGTAACGAAAGACACACCGTAATATTTTAAAATTTAAATAAAAGTGCAGTGTGATCGGTTACCTGGCTGCACCTTTGACCTTGTGGAATAGCGGAAATGCAGTGCGTTGACTGAAATATCCGCCCTAAGGCTAGTAATTTTGTCAGCGCACCGCATTCCAACATTTTGGCATGGTCAATGGTGTTACCTTGTAAAATCCCACATCGTTGACTATGTAATGATGTTAGGAGGTCGATGCATTGACCAAACTATACCCCCTGAGGTGTATAGTTTCGTCAATGCACCACCCTCCCCACACTGGTACATAGTTAATGGTGCAGTATGTTATAGCACCACACCGTTGACTTTGGAATAATGCTAAGAGGGTGGTTCACTGCCTCCAGTGCACGACAAAAAAATACACACCGGGACCGATGCATGCTTGTTTTTTGTGTTTTTTTTTCTTTCAAAAAAAATTATATATGTATATTCCTAAATACATGTCTCATTTAATAAAAAAAATTGTATTTAATATGTCAATAATATAGATATGTGAAAGGAGAGAAGAGAGGGAACAAAAACAATAACAGGTGGACCAATAAAACATGGTTCGCATGTGGGAGGCACAAGAGAGGGAGAGAGATGTGTCCCCTCGCCCTATTACAGTAGCTACCCAGGGTCTCCTAAGGCAGGTAGGCCTTCCCAAGTTCTATGAGGAGGCTACTTCCCTAAAGGTCCATGGTTTGTTTTTGTGACATCTTATCCGCAGGTGGAATGCGCACCAACAGGCTTTCTGGGTTGCTCATAACTAGTGGTCCACACCCACTAAGGAGGACATCTATTTCATTATAGGGCTATCGAGGAGAGGGGTTGATTTTCCCTCATTCCCAGAGGTTCCAGTTGGTTATGTAGTAGGGAGTCAGTTGGTGTACTCCCAGAGATACATTAGCATGGATATACTATCTCCTTCATATTTTTAGGTCTCCAGAGGTCAGTTACATATTGCTGCATTTGGTAGTGAGGAGATGTGGGGCCTCTCACTTCTGATTTTTACCATTTCACACAAAAATAGTGATGGGCATCGCATTACTTTCCTAATTCTATATTATTTTTATTCCTTAGTACAAGAGCCACAACTTTTCAGGGGGTCTGCCATTTTTTTTTGCTGCAGTTCTATACAGCCTTAGATAGATGTCATGCTCATGCACAAGGGAGGGTCAGCTTCCCTTTTGCTTCAGAGATTTTTTGGTTATTTTTTGAGAGGTTTCCAAAGACAAGGCCTATTTTTTTTCGGTAGCCTCCTTGGCTAATTCTGGATGCATGGATGCACATGTGGGGATAGATGATGCCTAAGAGGGGCAAGACTGAGTTTTCCACGAGGATATCACATGATGCACTAGAGTTTCTAGCCAGTGTTGACGAGCATCCCTTTTTTATCGTCCCCTTCCTTATGCTGGTTTGGATTGGTGAGGATGTGCCAACATCCTCTTCACAAATGATGAGCCACCAGATGATAGAGGTAATATTACTATTTTATTTAAATTTATTCTAACATGTTGTTTAACTTCATTTTATTAAATTGTGTAATGAAATTTTTTAATTATAGTTGTGTACTTGTATATATTTTTTAGCCATTAGGTCGTTTGATGGCAACGACATGCCAGCACCATCAAATAATCTAGGTGTGGATCCCGATGATGATCATGATATGCCAGATGCCAAGGATCATGATTCTGGTGCAAAGAGCCCTGCTCCTGCTGGTGCGCTAATACCGCCTTTTGCTAGGTGCGGTAGGCTTGATAGCATATTGAGGATGGATTTGGGCGACCAAATATCTGCATTTTTTATTGTGGCGGGAGTCAGGACCGCTACTATGAGAGACATATAGGCCACTGGTAGGCTAGTGCATATGTGGAGAGGCATGTCACGTGACATGTACAACCTAATGTGACATGTCGTAGGAGATACAACCTTAGTTACGTGGCTGAGGAAGGCCCTTGCACATTATAGGTGTGGTCGAGATGCAACACGTGATCGATAGTCTGCGAGTAGCGACGCATCTTGTGATGATCACTATCAGGGGAGTGATCATCATTCACCTCGAGCTACGCCAGATGAGAAACCCCCACTAGAATAAACCAACATCATCATGGAGAGCAGGCTGGACCATCGGCCACGTTGAGTTACTAGCGTGCAGCATCCAGTAGTACTCATGATCATGAGCAGGCTGGACCATCGACCATGCTGAGTCATCTCGATGAGCAGCCGAAAGTTAATCCTAATCAGCATGAGCCACCAGTACCAGATCAACAAGCACATGATGATTAGCATGTAGCTGAGCTTGTTGAGGTTGCACCATTGACTGAGTAGACCTCGACTAGTACTGTTATTGATGATATACCACCAAATGATATATGAAATTTATATTACAGTTGTATATTTTTGACATTATTCAGTTTATATATATATATATATATATATATATATATATATGCTCCATGTATTTTATGTTCATTTTGTAGTTGTACTTAATTTACATGTTGGTGATCATCATGATGTGTATATTGTTAGGTCATGTTAGATATCCTCATTTAATGTGCAACTTGCGGATAGATTTGTATGTGATAGCAGTTATTTCACATGATATGTATATTTGATGTTTGTGTTGTGATGATGTTATACAATGCTAATTGTGTTTTGTTATATGATCATGATCACAATGATGTTAGCGAATTTTAATGTGTTTTTTAGTTTAATATGATGTTTGTACGATGGTTATCATGATCGTGATGTATATTAATTAATTTAATATTAAACAATCATGATATTGTAAAATTGTAATATTTGTAATTCTAATTGTATGTAAAATCCTAAAATTGTATTTGTATTTGTAATTTTAATTTTAATGGTAATTGTATGTAAATATTTGTAAAATTTTAATTTTAATTGTAATATTTAATTTATTGTGAAATGATTGTAATTGTAATTTTAATTGTAATTGTACATATGTAAAATTGTAAAATTGTAATTCTAATTCTAATTGTATGTAAAATTACGAAATTGTAATTGTATGTAAAATTCTAAAATTGTAATTGTAATGGTATATATGTAAATTTGTAAAATTGTAATTGTAATTGTAAATTTTAAATTTGTAAAATTGTAATTGTATATATGTAAAATTCTAAAATTGTAATTGTAATTGTACGTGAAATTGTAAAATTCTAATTCTAATTCTATGTAAAATATTTGTAAAATTTTAATTGTATTACTCTGAAATGATTGTAATTGTAATTGTAATTGTAATTGCAATTGTAATTCTAATTCTAATTGTATGTAAAATATTCATAAAATTTTAGTTGTATTACTGTGAAATTATTGTAATTGTAAAATTGTAATTGTAATTGTAATTGTATGTAAAATACTTGTAAAATTTTAATTGTATTACTGTGAAATGATTTTATTAAAACTTTTAAATTTGTAAGTATGTAAAATATTAAATAATTGTAAAATAATAAATCTAGAATAATATGAATTTTTGTAACATAATAAAGTTTAGAAAATAATGAAAATAAATTCATGTACTTTAAAATTATCATTATTTTATTATGATCTTACATACAAAAAAAAGAAATTTATACAGTACGCCCTTGTTTTTGAGATCAACATAATTGAAAATTATCAAGTGAAATATTGATTTTAACATTAACACAATGAAAATTACCAATTAATTCAAAATACATATTATAATGTTTCAAAAAACCCATCTTAAAAATTATAAATATTGATGAAATAACACATGTACCATATCACTCTCGGTTGTCATGATCACCCTCATTATCTTCTAGCACGCATGGCATGATAACACTATTGTTCTAAAAAATATGTTTTGATCTAGGGTCATGTATCAATACGAATTACCAATCCCTATCAAACACATCTGGGTAAAAAAACACCTGCTTGCACTGTTTCGGGAAAACATAGGGCTCCTTAGCTTCATCCCACATCTTTCTAGAGTTGATATATATCAGCCTACTATAACAATATTCCTTTACATTATTCCGATCAAAGGTGTCCCACCACCCAAACCTAAAAATAACATATTGGAAAGAAGAGGAATCCACTTCAATGATCTCTTGTATCTTTCTGACGTAAACTAACATCCCTCGTACTAGGTTTTGATCACGGTGGCTAGATCGACCAGATTGATCGAACTGGACTTCCACTCCACAGTCTTGTGTGATGTTTCTAGCATCGGCATTTTCTATGTGAAAATGGTGCCCATATGCCCACATAGATGGGAACAAATGCACCTATTATAAAAAAGTTAAAAAATCATAGTGTCATGTGCCCTATAATAACCCAAGAATTAAAATATGAAAAATAGATGTAATTACATTTGAAAGGTGCATTATTAAGTTTCAAATGTACATATAAATTAAATAGATTGTTACCGAGCTGCTGCACCCAATCCCTACATTTATTGAATCCTCTTCAGCACGTGGGTAACGACTGTTTGCACCGTATTTCTCTCTAACTTGGTCAGCAACCCAACTGTTTGGGCATATTTTTGGCATATTTTCTTTTAAATGATCGGGATAAGACACACTTCTACCATTCAACCATCTAAATTATTTCCTGTCACTATCCCATTTCATCCTCTTTTGTTCGTACAATGCGACCCACAGTTGTGTCACTTCAGAATTGTAAAAAACGAATTTACTGATTTCTTCAATTTCTGCATTCATTGATGAAATCAAACTAACATTATATAGTACATAGAGATCAAAATATACATTATATCAAAGTTCAACATGAATATTTACTTTGTGTAAATTTTAAAATTTATAAGTCTCTTATTCTTTATCAAGCACTTTTTTCCACTCGTTTGGAGCAACTCGCCTTCTCTTTTGTCTTCATCCTTTTCATCGTCCCATATCACTGCACCTAGTATGTTGATGATATGATTTATTTACTCATTGGCATCATAGAAAGACTTATACGATATGTAGCCCTCTGCCATAGACCCCTTAGGTTTTTCCCTTTGTCGAACAAAACCTTTCAATTTCTTCATGTACCTAGGCTAAGAAGAACATCCAACGACAAGAAACTACCCCAACTAATTCAACCTCATCTACTAGGTGGATTAGAATATGAACCTGCAAGTCCATGAAACTCATTGGTAGTTCCTTCTCAAATAGACAAACAATCTCAACTATCTCTTGACGCCACCGTGGAATGCTAGCCACATGAATCTCCTTCGATGTGATCCAACATAAAAATGCAGATAATTTAGATATGGCATGTCCTTGGTCTTGAGGGAATTCATGTTTCACACACCCATGCATGAATAAAGGATAATGACACTGCAAAGTTATAAACACGTGCAATAATATACAATATTAGTTGTGTTTTATGATCCTTGCATGGGATAAAATTTATTAATATAAAAAATAATAAAATCATTCTTTTGGCATTATACGTACTCTTAGAAGATTCAAATGGTCATATGATTTCAACCTCGACAAATGGTCATCCACGGTGAAGTAGTGTCATAGGGAAGACTCGTATGAAGATGGAATTGTCACACGCATTATAACTTCCTTTGCCAAAGAAAGATCATCTTTTTTGAAAATACATGGGACATCACCTTCTTCGAAATACCATGAATTAGAGGGACCAGCGCCTACCTCCGATCCTGTACTTTATAATCGTCTTGGCCAATGTTTCTTTTGAGTTTTTGAAGTAATAAGATGTTTCATAACAGCCAATATGTCACTTTGTTTTGACGATATGTTCCTCCATAAATAAGATGAAACATTTTTAAATATATGTGTGGGATGTAATAAGTGGGTAATCTTAAGATGCTCCCAATATGGGAGGTTATAAAATATAGACTTTCTTTTCATCCCAATGGGTAATTTCTCAACATAGGTGTCGTAGAATTCTGGATCATTGAACATAGGCTCCCCATTTTAATTGAACATTTCTATTAACTCCTCCTCCTTCTCTCTCATATGCTCTAAGCCATTCAGCTGGTGTCGTTATTGGAGGCCTTTAGGTTCTCTCTTGTTTACCATTGAAAGCGGATGTTAATCTTCTGTAAGGGTGTTCTTCTAGGAGTAATACCCTAGTGCAATCATACACTAGCTTTCGTAGGTCCTTGGACCATCTAGCTTTTTGAGAAGGTCCACAAAATTTACATCCAAAATACCCTTGTTACAAGACCTACGAGATTATTGTATACAATTAATATGCATGGCACGTTAAATAATATCATGAAGATCATAACAATTACAAAAAATTAAATAACTAATATGTGAGAGAATATTGTTACGTATATAAACAAATCAATAAATTAAACATGTCATTTACCAAAGGAAACTCCTACGCCTTGATAATCATGTGTCATGTAAACACATATGCCACACAACGTAAAAATCCTCTTTGCTACGATGGGTCTTGATACATCGTATACATTAATCCCATCTCATAATTACTTCAATTTATCTACCAGTGGTTTTAAGTAGACATCCATATTGTTCACTTGTCTTCTACCAGGGACTATGAGAGCCAACATAATATTTTCATTCTTCACAGAAAAGCATGGGGGGATATTTTTATTTATCACTACTACAAGCTAAACAGAATAGTTGGTGTTCTGGAGAGAATATGGGTTAATGCCATCCATGGCTATGCTGAGTCGTAGACTCCGTACTTCATCCTTGAATTTTTTGGTCGATGTATCCTCTATATGCTTCATAGCTATTGAATCAGTTGAGATTCGTATAGCTCCCAACTCACTTCTATGTGAGGCATGCCATCCCTGCAACATAGCTAATTCTTTGCAACGACAGAGCCTTTGAATCCTTAGGATTATAGGCATGTGCCTCAATATATTAAAAGGAGGACCAGTACGTGATTTACCCTTCTTTTTTTATTTATCATACCTATCATAACCACATTTTGGACATATCTCTTTGTCTGCATATTCTCCTCTATATAGAATATAATAATTTGGACATGCATGATATGATATGTACTCAACACCCAACATTTTCAACGATTTATTTTCCTCTTCGCAGCTACCAGGAAATACATTATCACTCAGAAGAACCTTATCTTTGAATAACCTATAGTTTTTTATCATGGAAAATATCAATAATTTTAAATTGATGTCAATATAATTATTAACGCTCATAAAAATGACCATTGGTAATGTTCATTGTGTACTGATTATATTTCTCAAGTTTATATAAGGGAGGAATTTATGGTAACACACCTCAAAATTTATGAGAAGCATGGATTCGACAAGGAAAAATTTTCTTTCAAGTTGTACAATAAAAACTAGGTATACTTTGACTGACCACCAGGTCCAAAGACAGGGGTGGTGGAAGCAAATTTAAGTCTTTCGAAAAAGGTGTCAGCGATATGAGCATTATCCCCTAGCTGATCATCTTTTTGGACTGCATCTAACAACATTGTCTCCATGGCAGTCGTATCCCTTAAGTAACCATCCATACCAACCTGTATTTGATTGCCTCCATTGTCAACTTGTGAAGAACTACTATTGTTGTAGTCATTCCTAATTAGTGAATCTGGGCGTAGCAGGAATTGAATTGGTGGTTGATTCAACCATTCTTGGTATCGTTCCTCTCCGATTTTTTCTCTTACTTTAGTCTTCTCTCGATTTGACATTATCGTGGGGTGCAACAAAAGATGGTTGGTAGGTCACTCATCATCACTAGAATCCTAATAATTATAAGAAAAAAAAATTGAACACGATTAGTACAAAATATATGATATCAATTAGTAAGCACGTTGACAATATTTCACGATTAATTGGTTTGACGTTGAAATAATTACATTAATCAATATACCAAACAACTATAACTATTACCCTCATTTTCCCAGGATTGTAGCTAGAAGATGCAATATTTTTACAATTGGCAGGGTGAAGCGACTGTCATGATTTTCATCTACCAAATGCGCCTTGCGGTGTGCTGCTCCTGATAAGAGATTCCGATGCTTTGGAGCTATTTGAATATTTTCTATATCTGAACTCGATTCTGAATCTCCATGAACCTGCAAATTTGTATACATAATAAATTTAATTAAGCTGTGCATTATTGACATGGATAAATACATAATTCAATTAGATAATGAAAATATAAATAAAATTTGAAGTAAATATTACGTCTCGATATGGATAGGGAGAACTCCACGATGGACTTTGAGAAATATTATGGAATGAGCTAGATTTTGAATAATTGTCCATTCGATATAATTATGATATTTTCTCCTCGCATTTGAGCAAAATCAACAATAAATTTTGGTTTACACACCTAAAAGTAATTTCGGTGCGTTAAAAATGGACTTCTTGTTATCGTTGCTAATGTACGATAACCACATCGATGTGTTTTAGTGAATGTGCACCAGTATCATGTTATCAACGGATGCACCAGTGCAGTGCTATTAAGTGATGCACCGGTGCCGAATAACCGCAAATTAAGAAAGAGCAACTCTATTTTCTTTAAGTGAAAAAAAAATGGCAAATTGAAAAATGGGTGGCAAAATATTTTCGAAAATATAATTTCATAAAACAATTCTTTAAATACTAAATTTTTTTCATTATTTAACTATTTTCGTAAAAAATTTCTGCCAGAGATTTGTAGGAGACGTACCTGGAGCAAGAGAGAACGAGAGCATTGTGGAGTAGCAAAACACGTTCGAACAAATTTATTCAAACAATTAGAATTCCAAACATCTAGTGATTCAAACCCTGTAGCATAGAATTTCAAACAATCTCGTGATTAAATTTTCTGGTTTTTTTACTTTTTCTACAGTTTTTTTTACACAGTAAGAAAAAAATTTCAATTTGTTTTTCATTTTCAGAAAAAAAATAAAAATAAATAAATAAATAAAACAAATAAAACAAATAAATAAATAAATCCATTTTTACCCTAAGCCTTTCATTCTTTTTGTTTCTACCCTTTCTTCTCCTTGTTTTTGTGATTTCAGAATTAGGGATTTTCATTTTAGATTTATAGTGTTTGTATTTCTATATATAGGTCTATGACATCCAACCCATGGGACGACTTGCATAGTCGGATCCCAATCCATGTCAGCCCTTGCGTGAATTTAAAAAAAAAACAGAATTTCTTTTATCGGTGTGCCTGACGTAACTTAGCGCACTAGTGCACTAGATTATCCCAGTGCGCCGTGCAAGTACTATGTGATAAAAGAATTTAAAACAATTTTTTTTATCAGTGTGCCATATGTAAAATAGGGCACTAGTCCGCTATTTAATTATGGCATACAATGAACGTGTTGTTTCTAAAATATATATATATATATATATATATATATATATTATTATTGTGTTAATTGTTGCACCATGTAACATATAACACACCGCACCGGGTCTCCTAGTTGACAAAGAGAACTGTATGGTGGTCCCTTGTTTGCGCGGGGTGTTTATGCTACAAAAGCTAACACTAGATTATTTTTATTATTTTGTCTATGTTAATCGGTGCGGTGGCTAACATGTAACGCACCGGTGCTCCTTGTTGACATAGAGCATCATGCGGTGTATTATACTGTTTGGGTAGTGTGTTATAAGACCACCACGCACCGACGTCGGTGCATACACCATGAATGGCGCACCGGTTTCTTGAGATTTTTTTTTTACCTGAAAAGTTGACAATTTATTTATAAAATATATAATGAATGATATGGTATAGGTTTCATATTGATAAAGAATTTCTGACAAGAGATCAAGTAAAAAAAATACTGATAACACATTGAGAAAATAAAAAAAGGAAAGTTATTCATAAATTATTTACAAAAATTACTATTTTCGAACTATACGTAAGTTTAACTAATATGTATTGTTTATTGTGTATCATGCAGAGCCACAAAATGACGAAGGTCGATAAGATTATTTCTGATCTAGGACAAGAGGAGCATAAAATCTTGATGGAAAAATTGCAAAAGGGTGAATTAGGTGAATGAAAAAATACTAGCGATCCAATATGAGTTTATTTTTTTAATTTTAATTAATAATATACTTAAAATTATTAGATAACATGTGTCAAAAAATATATTAACTCACATCTGTTTAATGTTCTACAGGGACCAACAACTCAGAAAATGAATGTTTTTCTAAGAAAAGAAAAAAATAGAACATGCAAATGAAAATGAATCTCTCCTTAGCTCATCTAGAGTGGTGTTGGAGGTTAACGAAAGGGGGGAAAAATTTTACAAATTTTTAAGGGATATAGTGGAATGAATGTATAGACGTTCTTTCCACTTACAATACACAAATAAATCCAATGATTCCAAGAACCAAATTTTATCTAAACTACAGGAAGATTTTCCAGAGAATTGGTCAATGAAACATGTCAGAATTTTAACAGAAAAAACGTATAACAACAAAAAATAAGCAATGAAAAAGTATTATTCCTTTAAATGTTTGTCTAGAATTATTTATAAATATCACTTTTGTTATATTTACTTTTCATATATCAATAAAAAAATTAAATAGTTTATTGTTATGTTACATTTTCAGGAATATTATGAAAATCTCAAAAGATGAATGAGCTTATATCTAAAATATACCAGTAGGAATGTCCAAAAAGGTGTAGAAGGAGATGGTCAAAGAAATGGACAAAATTGCATCGCAAGAGGAGCCATCTCAACAACAACATGCATCAAATGTAATATGTAATCATTTAATTTTTCGATCATTAGGTTCAATAAATAATCAATTTAGCATTAAATATTAATTTCAAGTATTTTCTTGTAGAAAAGAAAAGAAAATGGAACCCATTCAGCACATAAAACAGGACGACAAGGAAGAAAAGGGTTGATATCTAAGTTTGTGAGTAAGTGTTGATATCATAAATTAATTGTGGAATTTGTAAGCATATATCGATATTGTTTTACTTAGCTCTGTCTATAATTAATAGAAAAAAAATGTTTTATATTAAATATATGATTTGCTATGGGGTATAAAACTTGCAGGAAACAAAGTGTGGAACTATGCCCACAGATGAAATCTTGAAAGATGGCATACTAGTTGGTTTTGAAAGAATGTGTATAGTTCAAGAGTCAATTATTGCTATGGTACCTCATTTCTTTTCGATTTAAATTGATGTATATTATTTAATATTTCAATTTTCATTATTATCACCAATGTATATATACTCATTAAAATTTATTTTTATGTTTGTATATGGAAGGTGAAGAAGTAGAAAACAATCAACATCATGAAAAAAACATTGCTGAAAATAACCCAAGTCATGGAAGTAGCTCTAGCAGTGACAACAATTCAATGAAGAATGATGATGATTATGTTTGGATATCAAAGCAAGGCGTTGTATTTTTTGAAATATCTGTGTGTGAAATCAGACATTTTGTTTAATGTAATGGACGTAATGTCCCAATTGAAAGACAAATGGATACCAATAACTGTCCCATTTTGTATGAAAAAGACTGTTATATATATATATATATAATATGTTTTAATTTATTCTATTGCTTTCTCCATTGTTGCTGTGAAATGTAACACCACTGATTAAATTTATGGATGATTATATATTATAATGAAGAGATGTGAAATTTGATGATATGATATAACAAATTAATTCAAACATCACATTCAAATGCACTAATAAAAATTTAATTGATATGAATACTATTATAAGATATGTGTCTTCTTTTGATGAATAATGAATTTTAAAAAATCACAATAATTATGATATGATATAACAAATTAATCCAAACATCACATTCAAATACATTAATAAAAATTTAATTAATATGAATATTGTTATAATATCTGTCGACTTTTGATGAATAATGAATTTTTAAAAATCACAATAATTCCACTGTCATAGGTCGATATTTCTAAAAAATACAAAATTAACATTGGTGCGTGTCAGTTACTATAAACTAGTGTGTTTGTATGATACAATGCTCCGGTGTGTTTCTACGACCTATGGGCACCGCAAAAATACCAAATTCCAATTATAAATCTCGGTGTGTTTGTGTGATATTGTGGATCGGTGCATTTATGTGAGACTACGCACTGGTGCATTTGTATGACCTTTAGGCACCGCACAAATACCAATACCAATTATAAATCTTGGTGCATTTGTGAGATACTGCACACTGGTGCGCTTATGTGAGACTACACACCAGTGAATTTGTACGACCTATGGGCACTGCACAAATACCAATACTAATTAGAACAATCCGTGAGTTTTTCTAATATTATACACCATTGCGTTTCTATAAGTCCACGTACTGGTGCGTTGAGATAACCTATGGGAACCGCATAAATCCAAAGACCAATTGGAACAACCCCATGTGTTGTATCACCAATATTTCACCCAATGTGGTTTAAGACCTTGATAGCCCGGTGCATGAACCTTTGACCACCCTGGGCCACCTTCTTGATGACATGCACTGGTGCATTGATACCTTAGTAGCGCACCAATGAAAAAACATCTGTAATAACCTCAAGCCGCTCAATTTTTTTAGTTGTGTTGAAATTCCATTAAAAGCTCCACCAAAACCTCCGTAACAGTAAACATATGTTGTAGAAAATGTTTTTTTGACAATTTTGGCCAATTTTATAACAGTAAAGACCTCCTTTATAACCTCTATTAGAAGGTCTTTTCCTTGTAGTGTGATCACTTTTTAAGAAGGTTTATACCCAATTATGCTAAAATAGTCAAATAAATCACAAAGATGTTTAGGAAGGAATAGGAAGTGAAGTGGATTGTAGAACCTTGTGAATCATTCTCCATAATAATAAAAAAAAAATTAGAGGCTCTAGCATTAGTCAGCCTAGATTATCAAAAATTATTTTCATTTTTTCTTTTGCTTCTCCTCAAATGGTGGTTGTTGTCTTGTTGCAGAAAAATGATGAAGGACATGAGAAACCAATTGCATTTTTTAGCCAAGTGCTATGAGATACTGAGTTGAAATATAATATTTTGGATAAATAGGCCTATTCCTTGGTCAAGGCCTTGAAAGCTTTTAGAATCTATGACTTGCAATCAAATATAACAACTTATGTTCCCACAAATGCTATGAAAGATATCCTTGTTTAGGGTGACAGTGAGGGAAAAAGAGGCAAGTGGATTGCTAAAATACAGGAATATGAAATGGATATCAAACCCACCAAGTTGATCAAAGAGTAATGGCTAGCTATAATTTTGTATAAAGTAAAATGTCCAATCCTTGGGTGTAAACTTATTGGTTGGGAAGGATGGAGAAATTCGAAAATTAGAGGAACAAAAAAGAATTGATATTGTTATCACTCCAAAATTTCCAAGAGTTGTTCAATGTGTTAAAAATAAATATAAGAGGTAACTATCATCCACTTTTGGAGATTAGGATCTAGCCTTCCTAAACTTAGAGAGGGCTCTCTCTTAATGATTTAAATTTGTTTGTTTAATAAATTTTAGGCTAGTTATGTATGTTTGTTTTAGATTTATTTTGATTTGTTGGTGGAATTAATGATTTACATGGATAGGTGCTTTTACATTTTCCATTGGGATATGAAGTCAATATACTTTGTAAGCAAAACAAGATCAATTTATAAAGAAAGTGTTACAGGGTAGGTTAGGTGAGAAATATCAGATCTCAAGGCTGAATGGTGAAGTGATTTTCAATCAGGATCAAGGAGAAATTAAGAATTCCTTAAACTAGATAATTAAGAAAGATGGGGAAGTCAATCAGATCAGAGGGAAATTAAGAATTCTCTAAACCGAATATCAGAAGAAAACATAGAAATGTATAACAGTTCAAAGAAAAGTGTAATTAAACAAATTCTGTAATAAAATTCTTGTTATAACATTCAAATTTACAACACATTAAATTTTATGGAATATTTAAGAAAAATAAAAAGTATGATTGAAATATATACCTCACTGAGATAGCTCAACACATGAATCTTGTAACAAAATTTCTTTATAAGCTTATCTTGTTTGTCAACTAGAAATGGTACAATAACCCTTAGGTAATGGATCAGTCAGCTACGAAAATATTCAGAAATCCACACTCAATACTTCGAAATGATGAAGTATTTATACAAATTATTATAAAAAAATCCTGCCAACTGACTAGGATTTATTCAAGGCAATAAAATATCTTTATGCAAAAAGATAGTGACACCTATTAACTGACTCAAAGCTGTCCTTTTTTTCTTTGATTGTTGTTTACTTGTTGGTTTCTTTCATCTGTCTTTCTTTCAAGTGCGTTCTTTCATTTGGGTTGCTTTTACATGTCTCCTCTTAAACTTGTTATAGTAAATCACATCATTTTTCCCATGTTTCTTCATCTGGAATATCTTCATCATCTTCCGGTAAATTTCATCTATTTATAAATATTTGGAAAACATAGGCTTATTCACAAAAAGGTGATCTACCTCATGCTGGAGGTAAAATAATTTTTCTAAACTTTGAAGGAGCACTTTGCCTGTGGGTACGCCATTCATTGATGAAATATTGGAAGTTTCTTTAGCTACTTCCCTCAACTTATTATCATAGTCTTTATCTCTCATGATTTTATCATTGATTACTAAAGGGTTAGACAGACCTTTCTGCCTTAATACATCAAACTTGTTCATAAAGTTGTTTACTACAAGTTCCATTGTTTGACATTTGTCCTCAAGAGGTATCATAATATTTCTCTTCGAAATCACTTTCTTCACCTCTTAGACAACCTCTGTTCTATCATTTATCATGATTTCTTCTAATTCATACCTATTTTTGGAATTCAGGAATTTAATTATTTCAGAGCCTTCCTCTGGTTTCTTTCAAATATCTACTTTGACCTTTTGAATTGCATTAAAAGCTTCCTTTACCAAGTCATTATGCTCAATTATGATCTTATAGAGGGCCACATATCATTAATTGAGTTAATGATATTCGCCCACAACTAATGTTTTTCTTGGGTTAAAGTCTCTTTTAGTGATAAATCATTTTGTAGCTTGTAGATTCTTTTGGTTAATCTATTGGCTTTTTGTACTTCTTCCTAATGCATTTCTTCTGCCAATTTATTTCCATCTTATAAATGTTTTACTTGTTCTTTGAGCTTATTGATCTCTATAGTTTGAAAGGACATATATTCCATTTCCTTAATCAATTTGTTGGCCTCATCAGTGGGATGAGTTGTTGGTATTATTGATGTTGTTGCTGATGTATTTGTTGGAACTGATGTTGATACTGGAGCTGTTGTAGACAATGGAGCTGATGTAGATGTTGGAACTATTGTAGATGCTATAGGAATAACAGTAATGGGAACTACTTCCATACTGGCTTGCTTTTCCTACACAAGTTTATCCATTTATGTTTCCATTTCTTTCAGTTGAGCCATCAAATGAATGATGAGATTCATCATTTCATCCTTTTGATTATCAGTTTCCAAAACCTCTTTGGTTTGTGGATGTTCTGTAGTTGGAAAATTTAGTTGTTTCTTCAGTGAAACTATGTCTACATTCTTATTTTTTATTAGTTCTTCTACTGCTTTGATATCTTTTGGATTATAACCAACTTCCATTACCAAACCTTCAAGTGACTTTATCCTATTATCCTTTGCTTGTGATGAAGCTCTTTCTAGCTTTAATTGTGTCTTTATATTTTCTAGATAATTTTGTAACTTCTAGACACTTAAATTTTTGTGTGTCATGGTGGAATAGATCATTTCTCCTGCCTGTTTTTGAAACTCAATCTGGTCAATTGAATGCACATCTTTGGAAAGAACTTCAAAGACTGTCTTTTTATAATCTTATGATGCTTTTGGGGCCTGCACCTTTGGCTATAGAAATTTCATCTTCATCTTCCTTGTTTTGATATTAAAGGATGAAAGAAACATACTTTTATCACTAGTAATGTTCTTCCAGTATTGTGCATATGTGAAAGCCTTCAATGCTTCATTTCTGATTTTCATCTCTTTGTAGTTCTCCATGATATCCTTTTCTTTTTCAACTGGTTTTCTAGATGATGAAACCTATGCACTGTGTTTCTTTTGAATAATTTTTTCATTGGAATTTGATGGCTGATGTGTTTCTTCTAAAAGTGTTGGAGGTGCATCATCTCTGACAACAATATATGTTTTAATGGTTTCTACTATCTCTTCTTGCTCTATCACTGGATTTAGTTTTGTTTTCTTATTGTACATAAGCTTGAATTTAGTATTAGATGAAGTTTTTGATGAATAAGAGCCTTCTTCTCTAGCCCTTTTTGACTTTTTGTCTTGTGGGGCTGGAGTAAGCAGGATGGAACTAGTATCAACCTGCTTATCCACCTCTGGTAAAGTGTTTTCCAACCACTCTGAATGGTTGGAATACTTTTCAATTTCAGGCTTAGACTTATGAATGAAAGGGGTCAATTTGAGCTTAAATCTAAATTTACTTATGATACCCAAGGGTTCATATGATCATTTTAAACTGATGCTAAAATTTAAATCTTGTAGACACCTTTCTCCTTCCTTCCCAACATTCCTACTGTTGCATATAAAAGGCCTTAGTTGGTTTTCAATCTTGAATTGGGTCTTCTTTTTAGCTAAAAGGAAATTTATCTCATCAGAATTCAATATTTTCCTGATGTATTTTAAAGAAAATATCCTCATTGGGAGGTATTTCGAAAGCTTGTATGGAACTCACTGACTTCCATACACTCTGATTTTTGTATGATTCTAGTATAAATACTAGTCTCCTATTTTGCTCTGATCTAAAAACTGTAGAACCTTTTTTATTTCTTCAGTATTTCTTGGTTGAATGTTACTGCTAAGCATATGAAATACTGGATATACAAAAGAATCAATGAAGTATTTGAAACTAAATTCAGTGGAATCCTTTTTTATCAAGGATTTCCAAAAGACAACAGACTAGGGATTACCCTCTATGTCCAGTTTTTTTAGGTTAACTGCAAACCTTTCTGATTGAAAATAAATAAACAAATGGAATAATACTAAGGAGTATTTGAACACTCCTTCTTCTGGTAGTTTGATTAGTTGATCATGAATGGAATCTGCCAGTATTCAGCACAATTGAAAGTTGTAGCTGGAGGCTAACCTGGGAAAAAGATGGACAGGAAACCAAGAATAGATTCATCTACAGGCTCATCAGTGAAATATCCTAAAATATAGGACAACATGGTCACAATTTGTCTGGTTCTCTCTGAAAACATGGTAGTTGAGTATGGAGGATTTTTTTTAGGAGTTTATACTGATAGAGGGAGGAAATTCTGAAAGATTTGAAACCTTTTAGGGAAGTCTAGATTCAAGGAAATCTCAGTGAGGATTTCAATGGAGAAAGGCACTCCATCAGATTGTGGTTAAATATGTAGCATTTGATTGATGGATTGAGAAGTGATTGTGAATAGGGTTTCTTGGTTTGGAGTAACTATAGCTCTCTCATTTGGAAAATAGCTTATTTGGCACAGTTTGATGAGTTCATGGAATTGATAGGTTTGTGGGAATGTGTATTTGGGCAAGTTAGAATCCCACAAATGAATATCATTTGCTTGATCAACAATTTTATCATGGCTCTAGCAATGGAGTTCCAAAAGGTTGCTATCAGTCACAATTTCATTAATTTTGAAGTCCTTGTTGGCCAAAGGGGTGTGGTCGACATCTAACAGGGGTGGTTGAAGAGGGTTTATAGTCTAGATGCTTTGGGAAGCCATTAATGCATTCAATTATTGAATTAATAATTTTATTTAATGGCGTCGGGTATTCAGAATTACCTGTAATATAGTGAATTTGGTCGTAGAAAGGTCCAGGTGGCAACGAGGGCTTTAATCTTGGTCGACAATGGCTTTCTAGTCTTTTTCGCAATTCAACTGAGATAACGAAATAACGGTAAAGTAGCGAGGTTTTATTATTTTTTAAAACTGAGGTTTATCTCATGGTGTGGGGGTTCTATTTGTTAATTATTTTTTGAAATTTAGGTGGTTTATTTCATGGTGCAGGTGGTTTATCGTACGCAAAAAGGTGGTTTGGCGGTTTGGGACTTGGGGGGTGCAATAAAACGTGGTGGTGCCATGTGGCAGGGGATCGGGGCAGAGAAACCACTAATTTTGCACCCCGCCACCCCCCCCCCTCTATTTTAAACTTCGAACAGTGGGGAGTTTGAAAGGGTTCAAGAGTCGTTGGACATGATCTATGGTGATCGGACGATTGACAAGTTTTTTCAAAGAGAGTTGGGGTAGAGTAAATAGATAGGCAGAGGGTTATAATAAAGTGGGTCAGGAAGTATATATGTGAAGAGTTAAATGAAAGCGGGGGGGGGGGGGTAAATGAAATAAGGTTGTGAAATATATTAAGCAGGGGGTTTGAAGTCAAAGGGAAAGTGGAACTCGCTTAAATATTTGGCGTTTTAAACTATGTAAAAGTGGGTTTTATTGTACTTTTATGAAAAAGGTGGAGTTAGTTAAGGGAAAGGGGTTTTTTCAAAGAGAAAAGGGTTTTTAGAAATGGGAAGGGGATTTTTTTAAAGATAAAATGGTTTTTAGGAGGGGAAAAGGGTTTTAGGAAGGGCATTTAGGATAAGGGGAAATGTTAGAAAGATATTAGAGATAAGAGATAAACCAAATGATGCTTTCCATAACTCTTGAAAAGTATCCTACCTACCCTTTATCTATCCTAACATTTTTTATTTCCTTTATTGGGTGCATTTGAGCTTGTTGACCCTTATATTTTATTTTGATAAGTGAACTAACTTATTTCTAACCTTATATCTTCCAATGGCTCAGATTAAACTTATGAGCTCATTTTATTCTCTACCTAACTACTAATCTTCCAAGATTAAATGGTTTGGTCAGATCTTTATTCACTAACTATCATAACATTAAATTTAAAGGCATGAATTATCAAGATGAGATTGCATGATCATCGTGAATTGTGGTGTTTTGCACAAGCTATACAAAAATTTATTTGCAAAAATAAAGTAAACTAATGGGGTTCATATTTATAAAAAAAAATTATCCTCTTTCTTTTGGTCCTTTGATTATTCTTTTGGGACATGCCCTCTTTTCATTTTTTTAATATGGAAAAATTTTATGGAAAGCAAAGGTATATACAATATTACAAGACTAAACATAGTCAATCCCTATTATTATAGCACCCTAACAGATACCTCAACTCAAAAAATATAGATGAAATTCATTGTCTCCCACTAGTATAAAAACATTGTCCAGTATTTACTTTTTTCTGTGATGTCTGGTCAATTTTGATAAATTTAAATATAGGGCTTTGAGGCTATAAGACCACAAATTTGTTAAATAAAATGGCCAACTGTATTGGGAAAACCCATCTGGGGTTTTTCTTTTATTATTGGTTGAATAATATATCCATAAAGTGATTGATGAGTTCCATATCTGTGTCTATGGAGGAAATGAAAGTTGGAGAGATACAACCCATAAAATTTTCAAAACAGGATTTTATTGGCCCAAGTTGTTTGGTGAGGTGCATACATGTGTTCGTGCATCTGAGAAGTGTCAAATTTTTGTATAAAAATAGAAGTTAACACCCCTTCCTCTAATCCATGATTTTTGTAGAAGAACCTTTCAAGAAATGGGGGTTAGACTTCATTGGAGAAATACACCCACCTTCTAGTGGTCAACACAAGTGGATACGCACAACCACTGATTATTTCACTAAGTGGGTAGAAGCTACCCCAGCCATAATTTCAACTAATAATGTAGTCATAAAGCTTATGGAGTGATGCAGGGATTCTACCAGAAACAGATCCTAGCATATAAAAAACTCATTGCTTCACTCAATATGAAAATGCTCAATTTTTCCTCACATAAAACCATAAAAATATTCAACTTAAAATTCACACGAAGGAGAAAGATCCTTTCAATCAACTACATATATAAAAATATAAAAATTCTCTAGCCAAATATTACAATGGAGAACTTCTCATCTCTTGGCCCTTTACAAAAGTTCTCCAATCATTCCTCACATTCTCCTCCCTTCCCACTCTCTCTCAGCTTATCTTCTTCCTTACACAACTCACTTATTTATACATAAATATGGATTTAATCCATTCCAAAAATCTCTCCCTACAAATCTCAACTAAATCTAATTTAGATTCATTCTAGGTGTGGACTCAACAAAGTCTCGTACATAGAATTCCTACTCCCTAAATTTTCTACCTAATTCTATTTCACTCATATCCTTTTATTTATTAAAAGAATATATACAATAATCCTCACCTTTACAATTTTCTCTCTTAAATTATTAAAATGAACAAAATAATTAATAAAATAATTAAAAAGCCTCACCCCCTATTTCACACAAATAAATAATAAAATTTGAGCTTGATGCTCCTGCATCAGACTCCCAAGGTTGAAATTAATCATGATCGCCTGATCATGTGTTCTGGATCTTTTTCTTCCTAGATCCCATATCTTGTGCTGCAATTCTCCATTTGTTGTTGCTTCTATATTTTTTTCTTCTCCAGGTATCCACACTTTATGCTGCATCGCCCCACTGGCTATGCTTTCACAATCTTATGTTGTCTTCCTTTTACTGCTTCTTCTTTGTTTTACTATTGTTGGCTTCTTCTGGGATGCTTTCATCATTATCTGCCTTATCAGTTCAATTTCTCTGTCCAACAGATTTTCTCCAGCATCTACAATAAAACTTATACTCACAAAAAAATTCTTAAAATAAAAAACATAAGGCTTCAGTGCCTCTTTCTCCTCTGGCAACATTTCAGTATGCTACTCGGAAATTTCTTCTTCCATCAGCACATCAGTATGCTGATTTAAATTCTCCATGAGACTTCCAGCTAGTCCCTCCTCCATATCACCTATTTCAAGAATTTCCCCTTGTTCTGGTTCATAATAATGAACTTCTTCGAATTGTTGAATCATTCCTACCTCCTTACTTTTTGTTTCCTGATTATTATTCAGGACAATTTCTTTGTCTTTCTCTTTCAGCAACTCACCATGAGTATAGATCCTCTGCTTTTCCGAATCTCTTCTCTGAAGATCTAACTTTATATATAACTTAAAAATCTCAATTGGAGTAGAACTTGGAAACTTTACACTACTTTTCATACCTTCATTTGCTATTGACAAATAATCAGATGGTCCTTCTTCCTCTACTTCAATATTCTGCTGAGTATTTCCATGAGACCCCTCTGTATTCATTTATTTCTGAGATCTTGCTATCTCAGCATCATTCTGAATAGATTTTAGATTCAACTCTTCTTCTTTAAAAAAATTCAAATTTTTTTCAACACCCTATGATGTACTTGCAATCACACACAAATCATTAGTCTTAAAAACATAATACCCTGTGGTCTCACTGGATTTTTCAGTCAACATCTCTCTTTGCTACTCTAAATCCTTCATTGATTCAGTTCTTCTGTATATTTCACTTATGTCACATCACTACTTTCAAAAAGTAATGGATCATACGCTAGCTCACATATCAAATCTTCCATCTCAATGCCAAATAAATTCTACTCGATTCCTCTGATTTTGACATCATATCTGCTAATGTCATTTTATGTTCCTACAGTTACATCATTATTTGAGAATTTATAACATTCATTTAACTCCATAAATTTTAAAAACATTTCATCTCTATCATGCGTAGTAATTGTAATTTTGTCTGGATCAGGTTCTGCAAGTTTTACTTCTCCATCAGGTTCCTTTAGCCGCCGTTCCAAGAACTCGATTTCCCTATGAAATATTTTTAGCACTTCATTACTACCTTCAATCTTCCTTTGGAAATCTTCCTGATTTGTCCTGGTTTCAGCATCATTACATTGTAAAATTTTGTCAGCAATTTCATTAAAAAAATACATTTTTTTACCTCGGAATTTTTCTTCGGCATTTCCACTTTTTTCCTATTCCATAATAGCTTCGGTTTGCTATCTTACCCCAAACAAGAATTAATTTATGATTTCTTCCTGTTGTAACCAATCAACACTTTCCTTCTTTGAAAGGAATTCTCTACCAGAATTTAACTCAAAAGATTCATTCTCCTTTGTGACAGTTCCATCAGACTGCTCACCATCTTTCGCACATCCTGCAAACATACATAAACTGTGACAAAAAATATAAGGCTTCATGGCCTCATCTGTTTCTCTTGCCAACACATCTTCATACACTTCTAAACTATCCCAATAGTTCATGAGATCTTCCTCACTGATCTCTTCACCGAGAATTGCACCATGTTCCGGGCCACAAATGGAAAAATCCATTTTTAACTCAACTTCTTTGAGTTCTTCACAACTCAACATCCGCTCGAACTTCCTTAGCTCTTCCATCAACTGTATGTTTACCTGCTTTTCCCTCTTTGCGTGTAGCTTCTGCCACTTCACCTTCTTTCTCATAGTCCAACCATGTGTCTGGTTTTTCACATTTTCCTGCAACAACTCCATTAAAAATTCAAGGTGACTTTTTATCTCAGTCTTATGCCACTCGTACTCTTCATCTGTCAACTTTTCACATATGCCACTTACCTTGGAATTTTCCTTCTTCTCCCCTCTGCTATTCTCTTCATCAGATCTTTGGAAATGACTATCAACAGTCATCTTCCCTTTCTTTGTGAACTACATCTGTTCACGTGTGGACTTCATTTAATCCACTTCTCAGCAATCCTTCACACTTTCCATTCATCAAAATGCGAGTTCTCCTCTTGCACTTGACTTATCTTGGTTCTCTATCTTGGACCCAATTTTTGGCAACCCTCTTGCTACAATTTTCTGCAAACAACACTTTAGTAATGCATGTGTTACAATAACCAATTCTTTGGGTGTCGGGCTCTGCCGATTATGCACCCAATTACATTCAGACTTTGGACCTATCTTACGACTATTTGACTTCAGACTTACACCAATTTTTCATTTTGGATGAAAATACTCGATCTCAATTCAAACTATACAAACTTTCACTTGACTCTAACATATTTTTTCACTTCAAGACTCGACCCAATAATTATGGAAATGGATATTTTGACTTAATTCAAGTTATACAATCCACCAACAATCATACACCCCTAATACATTTTTAGGATGTAAAATCTTCACTTTATTTCATATTTCATTCTTATGAAAAATCATCAGTTTTCCCTTATCATTTCACATGATACTGAAATCTTTAGTCGAAATGCAATTCAAGTTTTCCAAGCTTTATTTTAAGGTGAAAATAAATAAACCATTCACTTTTAAATGTTAAAAAATACCTTCCTGAAGTATCATATGTCATGCTCCTGTTAAGGTTATTAATAAAAATTTCTCTCTGTAGTCTTAACCCTCTGATTTCCACTCTTCTGTGCTGTCTTTTTCACTGTAAACACTCGCATGCCCATAATATTGTCATCTTAATGCAAACATTTCCCTACACTTATATACACCATGCAACATCAATTCACATCTCTTCACCTGTGTACAAAGAACAAGCAACTTCTTCGATGAATGATGTACAACTCGTACATTGTGTTCATCCTGAATATCACCTCCTTAAATGCCGTCACATGATGTAGAAATAGAGGTTTACAATATCAGGCAATTATATTTCCAATCACCAGTCAAAACAATTCTTCTTTTCCCAACTACAGGCTTTGTCCAAAATAACTTAACCAAAACTGTGAAGAATCCACATTATGCATAATAAATCATCACACTATGCATAATAAAACTCCTCAAATAAACATGCATATTTCTCTTTATGTCATCCAGGATTAGCACATTTTCATTCATTTTCCATTCAATTTTACCTCAGCATCTGCAACAGTAGTCTTCCCTGCTGCCACTTACCTCACCAATCCCTCCTCTGGACTTGGTCTTTGGCAAGCACTGGTTCTCTATTCTCTAGAACCCCTTTGAGCATCTCTCTGCTCTCTCTAGGCTTCAACTCACGTGCACACAAATATCCTTCTTATCCAATCTCTATTGGAATTCTTCAAGGTTCTGCTTCCATACTTTGCTTTCATTCAGAAACTATTTCTAGCCTCTTTCAACAGTACTTTTAAAATTGTGATCTTCGTTTGCTGAGATCTGCAACCTGAATTCTACAAATATCATCTTCAAACCAGAGTTAAAATAAAACATATCAGCTCACCTTCAAGATATTTTTGTGATCTTGTTCGATCTCTCACCTGCACTGTATCTCTCATCTTTCAGATTCAAAGTCTGACCTCCTTTTAATTTCTCCATCAAACATGAATTCTCTATAATTCTCATTTAATTAAAAGAAAATGAATCTTCAAAAAGAGTTATTTCCATTCACCCAACTTCACGAAAATGTCAAAACCCACATATTATGCATATAAAAATGTGTTTTCAATTAGGACCCCAAACTAAAGTTACCTTTCACAACCTGCTCGTTCTCCCATGCATCTTGCACAAATAATTGAAATTGTCCTCTTCTATTAAGGCCTAGGCTTATCTTCATACCCAAAGGAATTGATTAACTCGTTATTGTATTTCAATACATATATTCTCTTTCCACTCTATTCCATTAATACGGTTGTTAGATCTGCATGGAATAATGGCAATTATGCATCACTACAAGTGTTGCATTTAAACTACGTCTTCACTTGGAAAAACACTTTAACTACCATAGGATTCAATTACACGGGCATTTGTTCTGAACCTTTCAAAAATTTAAAATATTTTTGTGACAACTCAAGCTTCATATAAAGAAAATATGGTAATATCGTATTGACTTAGAAAATTCCATAAGATGGCTAGGACAACAGACTTCATCCCAAACAGTTCAGAAGTCAAATATACAACATATGAACAACCTAAATACAGTGATTAGACCATTCCAGCATGGTGCTAGTTTAGAATCACTAGTGCTCAAAACATACATACAAAAAATTCCTGCTAATAAAATGGTCCACCATCACCTAAAAATGGAAATGTAAATGAGCTTACGTATGTCCATGTGAAATTGATTTTGGAAATATTTCTATATTACTAATCAGTCCCTAGCCTCTTTGGGAGGAACAATAACTACAGGGTAGCTAAAATGATTGAAGCAGTATTGACTCACACTCCCTTGCAATAATCTCTTGAAAATACCTCGGCCTCTTGTTCCCATTACAAGTGTAGTAGGCTTGATTCTTCCGGCTTCACAGCAAATTGCCTTACCTATGTCACCCTCCTACCGACTATTTGCACCATGGAAACTTCATATGTTTCTATTGCAAGCCTTTCCATTAAATCTTGTACATCTCCTAACAGCACTTTGTCATCTGAATTGGTAACAACATGAACAAGTTGGAGGGTATCAGCCATGTGACAGAGATGTACAATGGCCCAATCAAATGATGTTTTCTTTGCGGCATGTGACTCCAGCTATAGCCATAACAACGCTCTTTGCTAGCGCAGAACGTATCTTCAAGTTGCTCTTTTTGTGACTATGCTCCCATGTTTCGATGGCAGTCTTTTGCGGTTCACACACTCCGACAAATATACATGTAACATATATATATAAATTTCATATTCAAACAAAATGTAGAACAGGGATATTTCATCTCTGATACCAAATGATGCGGGGATTCTGCTAGAAAGAAAATCCTAGCGTATAAAAAACTCATTGCTTCACTTAATATGAAAATGCTCAATTTTTCCTCACATAAAGCCATAAAAATATTCAACTTAGAATTTGCACGAAGGAGAAAGAGCCATTCAATCAACTACAGATATAAAAATATAAAAATTATCTGGCCAAATATTACAATGGAGAGCTTCTCAGCTCTTGGCCCTTTATAAAAGTTCTCCAATCATTCCTCACATTCTCCTCCCTTCCCACTCTCTCTCAGCTTTTCTTCTTCCTTACACAACTCCCTTATTTATACATAAATATGGATTTAATCCGTTCCAAAAATCTCTCCCTACAAATCTCAACTAAATCTAATTTAGATTCATTCTAGGTGTGGACTCAACAAAGTCCCATACATAGAATTCCTACTCCCTAAATTTTCTACCTAATTCTATTTCACTCATATCCTTTTATTTATTAAAATAATATATACAATAATCCTCACCTTTACACTTTTCTCTCTTAAATTATTAAAATGAACAAATTACTTAATAAAATAATTAAAAAGCCTCACCCCCTATTTCACACAAATAAATAATAAAATTTGAGCTTGATGCTCTTGCATCATGGAGTATTTAAACATCCTTTCCATATTCATCTGCCCAAAGAAAATTGTCACTAACAATGCTGAAGTGTCCAGGTCAGCCAAGTTTATCAATTTTTTCCAGTAGTAAAACATTATAGTAGGTCATTACACTACCTGTTACCAAAAGGGGAATTAATTGGATGAATCCTGTAACAAAACCTTGGTAAGGATTCTGAAGAAGAAAATATCAGAAAATCAAAAGAACTTGGATTCATAGCTGAATTTTTCCCTATGGGATAACAAGGTTACCACCAAGAGGTCCACTGGGAGGTCTCCTTTTGAATTAGTATATGGGAAAGCTGAAATTTTTCCTATACAATTAGCAATTCCAATAGCTAAGACCCTACAAGATATTGAGGAGAAGACAAATTCTCTAACCAGAAGGATAAATTAGTTGGTAGAACTTCAAGAAAATAGGGAACAGGTAAATCACAATCTGATTAGTTATCAAGAAAGGATGAAGTCTCATTTTGAAAGAAAAGTAAAATACATATAATTGCAGCCCAAATATTTGGTAATTTGATGGGATTTTAGAATATAAGATAAAGGAAAACATGGAGATTTTGATCCTCTATGGTTTGGACCTTTCAAGATTTCTGAAGCAAAAGTGAACAACACTTTCTTGTTGGAAAATTTAGATGGTGAAGTTCTTGGACTACTTATGAATGGGTAATTTCTCAAGATTTATTTCTAGCATTAAAGAGTCCCATTCTCACCCACTGTAAATTACAGTGAGCCATTGTAAATAGGAGCACTTTTTTGTTCTTTTATTATTGCTATTTTGTTTTACGAAGGTTTAAATAAAATGACTCCATACCCAAGGAGTCAGACACTAATGTGTATGTTCTTAGCGAATTGTATATAATACACTATCCATAGTTGGAGCCAACATAGTTGCCCTTATTTATTTTTCTAGAGGGGGCTAAGAGGTTGCATTCAATTCTTGTGGATTAAACACTAATCGAACTGATGATGAGGGAAACTTTAGGCCATGCTGCCCTAATAAGAGCTCATGTCTCTTGAGCTCGCATCCATGGAACTCTCCACGAGGTAAGCAGAACATGGCAAAAGAGGAAATTAGTGAAGGTGCTCCTTTGGGTTAAAGTTTGAGTAGATTTAGGCATATATCGTCATCCATCTCTTCCCGACTAGCCCTTGAAAGAATTTATAGGGTGGTAACTTGCACAGCCTATAGACTAGCGCTACCCCTCAAAGTTGAAAATTTAATTTGGTGGTCCCATCGATCCAATGACCCAGATTTATTCTAGGCGGTAACCGCAGGATCTAAACTCCCTTTCTCTCACCCACCGGAGGAAGTGGGGACCATCTGCCATGTCATAATTTCACCTACACCATTTTTTCAATCGAGCAATGAAAATTAAATGTAAATGCTAACTTTTCTCCCCCCCTTCCTCCCATCCACCTGTCACCTGTCACTACCTAATTGTTTTCTACCATATGTCCCCCCATGATGTCATCTGATGCCAAATGACCATTTCCCCCTCTCTGTCTATAAAAAAATTCCTACTACAAAATTTTAAAATTTGTTTTTCTTTCCCCATGTAGATTACTCTTGCCATTCGTCTGCTCAACAACATTTTTTGGTCACTCAACCAGTCCAGAACCCCCCTCAACCATTGTTTTCACCTATCTCTAGGAAGATCAGGTAACCTATCGGTCCCCTCTACCTCCGAATTTTTTGAATATTTTTTAAACATGAAGAAGGCGACTCCCAAGACTCCCAAAGCCAAGTAAGTCAAACCCTCCTCCAATGTCGAAGAACTCATGTACGTGAAGGCACAAATTTAAATCCCCCCTTGTTCCTACCATATGGAATACCTTCAGTTCAACCAATATGGAAGCCATGTGAGAGGAGGGGATCCTTTTAGGGTAGTTGACTAAGGACTGTATTATCAAATTTCCCCCTTAGTATGCTATTTCCATTAATTCATTTCTTGGTTAATCGTTTCATACATAGAGGAGAACACTTTTTTTTTCTAATTCACTGTGGCCAATATATTATAATTTAGTCGAGAGTTTATCCAAAAACCTATAATATACCCAAGTTTTCCCCAACCCCAGAAATTCATAGAAAGCACTCTGGTATTTCATTACACTACCCTCTTAGCTATTGAGAAACATACTTTTCTATAGATGGTCTTGGCCCTTGGCTTGCATTCCTTGCCCATTGTTCAAATTTTTCTAATAATTATCTTTGTAGATCTTGTTCAACCTCTTTTATCTCTAATTTCTCATGTCTTTGGAGATTATAATGCCAATATGGAAAATAAATCCTCCCCAAGGTTTCTAAGCGTGATGATGTAGCCACACCACCTATTCGACATACCTGCTTACTTAGCTGGGTCCAAAAAATTCCAACTGCAGCATTTTCATACCACCTATTTCAGATATTATTCCTTGTTATTCCATTTATTTGTGTACACCAATGTGGATGTGTTTGAGTTCCTGGGTCTCGTTCTGATGGCTCCAAAAAAACAAAGGAAGTTTTTTTTATTGGGTTGATGCTGTTAGGAAGATACCAAATACTAATGGATATTCCCAGTTCATATCCTATTATATGGACATTTCGTATAAAATCATTCATATTTTTTTCCCTCGAAGAATCCTCCCTTAGAAAAAAGCAATCCTTCAACCTAGAAAAGACACCAGGATGGGATATTGGTATCTATTTGAGGATTACATAGAGATTAGGCTCTATGTGCATGATATTCCTCCTTACCACTTACCTGTATTCAATCTAATGAGGATATCCACTACATAATTCATCAGATAGAGTCTCAATGTGGACCAAGTCCACTTTTTCCCTGACAAAAAGGATGCGTGTTCAAGTTGGCTAAGCCTATAGGGCCTTTTACTGTTAATTCCAGATAGACCTTCCTAGAAACTGAGGAATTACAAAAACAAATGAGTTTTGATATCGTAGATATTTGGAAATATGATCCCCATGGTCTCATTGCAAATAAAAGGGAAATCATAGAGGTTTCAACTTATGAGAATCAATATAGGCCTGAGATTGAAGGGAATGCTAAATTTGATTCATGTCCTATTAACATAGAGATGGAGATGGAGAATCAATCAATAAAGGACAAGGTGTGGAAAATGATTGTTGGCGAGACAATGGATGTAAGAATGGAAGATGTACACACCAGTAAAAAATACAAGACCCAAGAGATAGAATAATAAGAAATTGATACTAGGTTAGTGGAAACAAGACCAGACCAACCAGGCTTCCAAGTGACTTCGGAAGACCCACTACAAATTGTTGCCTCATCATTTTCATGGGTAGCCATTTTAAGTTCAACAGGGAGTGGGACTGCTACCAAGCCTAGTTGGCCTACTAGAAATTCCATTTAATAGATGAACTATGTTAGACATCCATAATTTTTTTATATGCAAATATGGCTAAAAAGGGTCTTTCAGTCTTCAAAAAACAAATTTCAGGAAAAATCTGTGACTTCTTGAAGCCTCTAGTGTGTTCCTTATCCTTCAAAAACCTAGCTATTTGATCTCTGAATTCAAAAGCCTCTTCTCCATTATTCCCTCCTAAAAACCCCCCTATCCCTCATTTATCCCTCATTTTCTCAAAAATCCCTTTACTAAACCATAAAAATCCCTTTTTTTTTGTTTAAAAAATAAATTAAAAATAAAAATAAAAAATTTAAAAAAAACCCTCCGTTTACTCTATCGGAACCTGAAAAAACCTCAAAAAACCCCTTTTCGGCATTTAAATCCGAGTATTTTCATAAAAACAGATTTAAGCCCCTATGGGCTTAGTTCTCAGCCCTTTCCACTGTGTGATCGGAAATTGCGACCGTCAGCTATAAGCTTAAGCCCCTTCTCGCTATCGGAAGTGGCTCCACCCCCCTTTTCCTTTGTAAATTCATTTTTTCTTCCCATGCGATGGTTTCACCTCCGCACAAATCTCCACCATTGATCTCATAGATCCAACGAAAATCGACGGATCACCCCATTGTAGATCGGCAGTTCCACCAGTCCTGCATCCCTTTCCTTCTTTTCTCCGCCGATGTGAAGTCCCGACTTCATCTCAGCCATCCATTCCCCCAAGATCTGATGGCCATCGCTTCCCTCCATCGCATCGGTGCATCGCAAATCCCGTTTCCTCTTTCCCCTTGCTTTTGTTTCCACCGATGGCCGATGCCCGCTTTAATCTTAGCTGTCGATCTCGGTTCCGATCTGACGGCCCGCGCTCCATCGCATCGGCGCTTGCCACCGCATTGCTCATCACTCATCGAAAATTTCTTTTCTTATGCCCCCTGACCTTCTCCAACGCCAATATGCGATGCCCTGCTCGGATCTGAGCCATTGATCTCTATCCAGATCTAACGGCCCTCCGTCTCTCGCAATCATCACTCCCATCGGCATCGGGCATCACAGATTTCAAATACTTTTGTCCCGTACCCTATGCTCCCTCGATCGTCGATCTACCGAGTAGATCTCTGCCGTCTATCTCGCAGATCCGATGGCTCGCATTGATTCATCTCCGCTTCCACCCGCAACCACTTTATATGTGTTTTCTTTGATTTTTCATATATTCACGTTGGTCCCACCTGACCACGCAGGGTCTTCCCATTGTGTTTCCGTGAGATCCCTACCGTTGATCTGTCTTCCCTCTCAGATCTGATGGCCCGCACGCATTTTTGCACCCATTTCTCCATAACGCTCTAAACCTCTTTTTCCACGTGAAATAGGTGGTTTCACCATGCATACATGTCATCCATTGGACCGTATCGCATTCCCCCCACTCCAAACCACTTACCGTTTTAACCCCACGTGAAAACCGCTGCCAGTTTTCCAATACCGCCTATCCCCTATTTTGCGCCGAATTCAATTTTTGTGGATTTTTTCCTTTTTTTTCCTATGAAACCTTTCCCCGCTGCAATTGCCTTGTTTCCTCACTACTCCACAACCTTCGTCAAAGCCCTCTGTTGCAGTCAAACCAAGAAACGCAGGATTTCTTAACCATTTTGTCGTCGTGTGCAGGTTTAATGGTGGATTTATCCACAGGTCTCCCACAGCCAAAGAAACAGTGGCTAAGGGGCTAAGGGGTCGAATTTCATAGTCTAATCAGAGGTTTATGGACATTGGTTACAAATAAAACCCTCCAACGCGCTGAAGAAACCGGTACACTGAAAAGGAGATCAAAAGGACAAAGGCAAAGGGTTAAGCCTAAAGTTGAAGAATAAACACGTAAACTCATAGTTTAACAGACAAAATAGAGTTGAAGATAGAAGATGCTTCGATAAAGACCTAATAGATCCTAAAGCACAAATTAAAGGAAAATTAGTGTTTAAAGGGGTAGATCAGCAGAGGAAGGTCTCGAAAGCCACATCTGCAGAAGTATTTATTCCTCCAAAGGACTAAAAGGACGCCTGTAGCCTGCTTTACTTTCCATATTCACTTTAACAACCATCCTTATGACAGAAACTTCATTAAAAAAATTTCAGAGTAGTTGTTAAGCATACATGGGGCTCCAAAACCCCAAATATGATAGTTACCTGTTTCAGAAGTCAAACATAATACTTCAGCCACTATTATATTCAAAGAGCACTCTTCAGAGTTATTATCTCGCCTACCAGATATGCATAAAAATAGGAAAAAACTACTGAAATCGTCCAAGCAGTTAATGTGACATTGATTAAATAGAGTGGAGCATTCGAAAGGACCCATACTCTGTCTTAATGGATCCATTGTGACCATTTACTCCACTTCTCTTCCTCATTCACCTATAAGAACTCATTGAAAGTTCATTGTAAAGGGTTGGAACATTGTTAATTGTTGAACTGTTATTGAGTTAGAGTTACAGAGTAGTTGTAATATAGTAGGTTGGGAAGAGAATAATTGGACTGTAAAATTTGTTGGGCTCAAATTATGTAATTGGTTTTGGACACCAATACACCAGCAGATTCACTGGATCCTGATCTAAATCATTGGTGATTTGTTTCCTCATTGTCTTTGTTGTTTTCCTTATGTTTTCCACTCTGTTCACGTTCTCTGATAAAGGGCAGTAAAATATAGATTAGGATTTACTTCTAAAGTACCCTAATTCTAACTGATAAGCTTTATCTGTATGTTTTCCTCTAAATGTGTATTTAAGTGTGAGATAAATAAAGTATAACTAGTCAAGAATGTTGGTGAGCCCATGTCCTGCTGAGTAGAACTTGAGATACTGTTCTTGAATGTTATTTTCATTGCATGCTAAGTAGAGTCTTAAGCAAGGAATTCCATGGTTAGCCCTGTCCCTTGTTTGGTCTTAAAGAGTTTCTTTGAAGATTTCCCTTAAGAGTAGGCCAAAAGCAGGAAAGGTTTAAAGTCCTTGCTTGATCTTAGGTTAATTTTTATGTTTATCTTATATATTTTTCCCATGAGTGTATGCCAAAGCAGGTTAGGTTAAAAATCCTTACTTGATCTTAGGCTGCCTTTATTTTTCTTACATGTTTCTTCTTTAATTTCACTCCTTAATGTTCCATACCACAAACCCAACTTAAAATATCTTCTGATATAGATGACTTGCCCTTTGAAAACTCTTGGATAGTTGATGTGTGATTAAACCCTTTTATGAATCCATAGCCCAATGGTTTAGCACTCTTTTGACCTATCTTCCCATGTTGAAACATCCTTCCACCTACTTCCTTCTTTACTTCACATGACCTTCCCAGTTAATGATTCCCAACCAAAACAAAACAAACAACCTCTTGAACTTCATAACTAGCCTAATATCATAACTAAGAAAAAAGAAATATCTTTGAAAACAATACTTACATAGAGAGATCCCTCTCTGAATCTAGGAGGGCTAGATCCTAGGATTCCAAAGTGGTTCCGATGTTGCCTTGTCATTTGGTATGCTAGTCTGCCAAATCACTAGGACTCCAAAAAACTAGAAGATAAGGGAGGAGATGCAGCAAAAAATGGCATCCCAATTAGTCTCATACCATACCAGACTACTTGCTACTATGAAATTGGAAGATGTACACACCAGTAAAAATGGAAGATGTACGCACTAGTAAAAATTCGAAGACCTGAGATATAGAAGAAGAAATTGAGATGAGTTTAGTGGAAACAAGACCATACCAACCAGGATTACAAGTAACTTTGGAATACCCACTACAAATTACTACCTCATCATCTTCATAAATAGCCATTTCAAGTTCAACAAAGAGTGCAACTGCCACTGAGCCTACGTGGACTATTGGAAAGGCCATTGAAGAGAGGAACAAGAAGATAAGGGATGAGATGCAGAAAATGGAATCCCACTTAGTCCCATACCATACCATACTTCTCGTTGTTATGGACTTGGAGAGAAATCAAATGAATCTATCACAGGAGCACCCACTAAAAAAATCATTACCATCGAGTTCCTAGTTCTGGCTTTGGATGTTTCTTTATATTTGACAAGTGTCCCTCTACTTGATAAGAGAAACTTCCACATGCAAGTGGGAGAAATTTATTACAGTGAGCTCAATCAAAATTATATGACCATAAGCAAGGATGCGAAGCTATTGGATAAGGATGAAACAATATTAAAACATGAGAGATATAACTCCAGAGGTATAGATATGAAGAATGAGAAATTCAAGGAGCTAACCGTGAAGCTTGGGATGAATCCAGAAGATAAAGTTGAAATTGAAGCCCTTCTTTAAAGCTCACAAGAAAAGTTTCAAGAGTTAATACATAAGTTGAATATGCCAGCCTCTAATAATGTGCAGTCCAAGGAACTTGAATAGGTGGCTGAGGAGAAAGAGATCATGTTAAAAGAACATATAGACATAAACAATGAGGTGGTAGCCCTTAAGTTTCACGTAGTAGAAATTCAGTAGAAAAAAGAGACTCACAACAGTGTGCAGTGCTTATATGTGAGAACCCTCAAACACCCACAAAACAACTTATTGAGATGCTCACCAAGCTCCAGCTCTCAGAAAGGGAGCTCAAGAAGGTGCATGAGGATTTAGTCACTTCCTAGCGAGCCCTGGCACAAAATGAAAAGCAACTTGAGACTTGCAGAACTAATGGAGATTTCATCAATATGAATCAACAGGTAACCAATCATGAGATCTCTGAGCTCAAAGGAAATATGAAAGGAAAGTCCCTCCTGCAAGCTAAGAAATTGGCCTAGGATGAAATAATTGCAGAGACGAAAGACAAATAGGAGAACATAAACTTGATGGATGAACAAAAGATAGTGATTAAGGACTATGAGTTCGTCATCCTATATGTTAAGGAATAAGGTGAAAGGAATTCCCAAATTTCGAGGAAGTTCATCCAGTATGTAAATGAGAAGCCACTCAGTGATTTGAGGGCTATATATGTGGTGGATAGGGTGTCTACAATCATATACATCTCCAAGGTAGTTTAGAAGGAGGAGGCCATAGTCAAAGTTGAAGAATGTCTGAATGTGGTGATGAAATATGTGGCTACCTTCAACTCAAGGTTCGAGGAGAGAGACAGGGCAGGGTTTCCCAACTATTGGGATTTGGTTGGAATGGTGATCCCTTGGGAACAATATAGTTAGATGTTAGTATTGGCTAAGGGAAAGGAGGATTCATCTCATGAGAAGACCTCCACCCTGAAAGGTAAAAGTATGGCTAATTATTTGAGAAGGGACTTTCAGCTGTCAATATTGGTGAAGACTTTGTTGTGTCTATGGTTGAACTATTGAGGGCTTACAAATCTCAATATTTCATATCAACGGTTCTTCTAGGCTACTCTACCAACCCCAACATTTTCTTAGAGATGTGATTAATTCATCAATCCTCCAATGCTCCATATCATCGACCCACCAATGATGCCTCCAAAACCTGTCTATCATGATTAAGAGATATTGTTGATTGTGTCGATCATGACACTTCGATATTTTATGCTTGATTCAAATATTTTATTTTCACAGACTCGATGTCAGTTGCTTAGGATTCTAGTTAGTATAGTTGTGCCACTAAATCACACTAATATTTTTGTTATGATCATTCACTTCCATGTCAATCAATAATATTTTGTGAATGGTTCTCTCCCCGAGGCCCTATAAAAAAATAGTTTATGATATAGAACAAAATGTTTTGAATTTTTTTTCAAAAGGGGGGATCTGCAAATTGTAAATTAAATGTATGCATGTGGAATATTATTGAAAGCTTTTAGTGATTCCAAATTATATGAATCTGTAGTAAGTATTTTCTCTTTTGTTTGTTCCATATACCCTCTCTCTTCTTCTCACTTTACATGTAATAGCAGTTATTGGATATGTTTTTATGAATTCATGGATTCATCTATCTATAATGTTGGTCTAAGATGCCTATGAATGATAAGAATTATTATCCTTAATATGTGCTCCATGTAACTTAGAACTTCATTTGAATGTTTTTCTCATCCACTTCATTCTGAACTTTAATTAACTGGATTCTTAATTTTAAGCCCAATGTGTTTGTTTTCCTTCTCTAATGATTCTTCTCTCCAGTATACTACAATGACTAATAGAACTGCATGAGTATGTAATGTTGGCCACTGGAAGCTATATATTAATGTTTTATGTGTTGATCAGCGGTTGTCATTGATGTCAACCCAAGAAGCACCAGGGACTAACCCAATATTGCATGGGAATTTTGACCTACCAAATTAATATATTCTGGGTCAATAATTATTTTTATGGTTACTACTTGTCGATATGTTTCCGTTGATATATGGCACACCATGTAATTCTTCACGGTTTGAGAGATATTCATGTTTGAAGCTTGTACCCCCAGTTAGTGGGCTAAAACCCCATGGGGTTGGGGCATGGGTCATTCAAAAGTCATAATTAATATTTTTTATTCTCCTAAAATCCCTCCCACGTTCACTTGTTGAAGCCCCTCTCAACTTAAGCATTCATATAAATTGTGATCTTCATTTCCTCCTTATGCAAGGGATTCGGCCATCTGAAATAGGTCATCTTGGCATTGTCGCTCTAACTTGTTTTCTATGAAGTTTCAGAAGCTGAAATTTTTACAAGGCGAAGCTGAAATCATGAGGAAGCTTCAGTAAAAATTTCAGATCAATATGCGCAATATGTTTGGAGATATGATCTGTGTAAGTCAGGGTTTTTGCAGGCTCCTGAAATTCATCTCAAAGAAGTGACCTTGGTAGATTCATCATAAATCTCTCTCTGAGTATCGTCTTGGAATTCTGTCAGAAGTGACGGATATTGAATAGTCTTTAATTTTCACTCTATCAATTTCACAAACAAATGAAGAAACAATGACACGTGGCACGCCGTACAAGTGCGCTCTGCTGAAATAGTCCATAATTAGGGCATTGTGAGAGATTGGGTATAAATCTCTCTTCAAGAATCCAAATTGGGTCAGACCTATGGCATTGGAAATATGACACATAGGAATACTACAGGACCAAAAATCAAATATTGAGGATTTGAAATGACATAGATACATCAGATTCAATATCGAGCTCCTAGAAGGCAAGAAAAAGCTAGATCATGTGTTGTCAAGGGTTGCAAAGGACCAGACTTTCTATGGCAGAAAAGCAAATCAAGGTGCAGTAGAGCGTAGCATGACAAGAGCAGTAACCAAGGTGCATAACAGCAGGAATAAGTTCATCATATGAAGTCTTCAAGTGGGCGGCACTGCATACAATCATTGTAAAGGTATCATTGTACTTAGTCATTATAAATACATTATTGTATAAATTGTACTAGTATCTATCTGCCAAGGGTTGAAGAGGCAGTGTTGGGAGGTCTAGGATCATCATTAGGTGGTTGTGCTAAAGTTGGGGTTATGGTCTAGTATATCTTCTTCTTCTACATCATTCTATATCATTGTAAAGTGGACCATTTTCCCTGGTACGGGAGCCCATTCTTATTTTATTCTTCTATAGGGTGGTAGGGTGGTGCTAGGGTGAGTTGTAGCTCATTGGGTGTTGGGGAATTCGTTCATTTGACTACTGAATAATCTTGGGCTTTGGAGCATCCATCTGGTGGGAGCTGGAGAACAATGCTTTTCTAGATTCTAGGAAGTTGGAGCTTTATTTTCAATTGGAGTTGAATATTAAAGAATTATTAGAAAAACATTAGGTGGTTTTTGTCCCGAAGTGGGTTTCCACCTTAAAAACTGTGTGCATTTTTTTCCATCTTTTTCATCGCTATTATCAGGACAAACACCGACATAATAATTGAAGATTAACTAACGCTCTAATTGAAAGGAATACCTCCATCCCCCCCCCCCCCCCCCCCCTCCTCCCCTCTTAGTATTTCAACAATTGGTATCGTATTTGTCTCCTTCAATAGCGCTAATGTACCGGAAGGAGCAAGGTCATGGAGCATACCAAGAATGGTGTACCTCTATTGAATGAAAATAATTATGCACTCTAGAAAGGAAGAATGGAGGTCTATCTCTTGGTGCAAGGTTACGAAGTATGGGACACTGTTCAAAATGGATTTACAACAACCGCCGATGAAAAAGGTAAGAAGAATTTCGTAAATGATGAAAAAGAAAAGAATATTATTATCAGTGGACTTATTGAATCTGCTTATCATAAGGTTTTGGGTTGTAAAACCACCAAAAATGTATGGGACAAGCTCAAGAATATATATGCAAGTGACTCAAATGTCAAAGAAGCAAAGCTTCAAATCTATAGAGCAAAATTTGAGCAACTCAAAATGAAAGAAGATTACAACATTGTTGCATACTTCCAATACGTTGATGAAATAACCAATACTCTGGAAGGATTGGGAGATCCAGTTGACGAGAAGACTATTATACGAAAGATTCTTAGAACGTTACCAGGGAGATTGAACCCAAAGGTATCAGTCTTAGAATACAGTGCAAATCTGGACAAACTCAGCAAGGAAGAATTACATGGAGTTCTCATAGCATATGAAATGAGACTTGATGAAGAAAAGGGTACTTCAAATCTAGAAACTGCGTTCGTTGCATCTAAGCAAACCAATAAGGACAAATAACCTTCAATTGAAATGACATGCACCTGCAAGTGTGAAGAAAAGGGAGATGATGGAGAAGTTCTTTCAGATGAAGAATATACTTACTTTACAAGAAAACTAAAACCTTGTAAGGGAAAATTCAAAGGTAGACTTCCATTGATATGTTTCGGTTGTGGTGAGGTTGGGAATTTCGTAGCAAAATGTCCAAAAAAAAGAGATGGCAACTCAAAAGGAAAGAAAGGCTTTAAGAAATTCAACAAGCAAGGAAAAAATAAATGATCCAAAAGGAACTTTCTCTCTAAAGAAGATAGCTCCTCATCTGATGAAGAAAGTGACAGCAAAGAAGAAGCCAATGACAAGGTATTGTTTATGGCCAAGCACAATAAACATGAAGTATCAAACAATGAAGAAGAAGGGTTGACCATAGAATAATTTTATGAGGAGGCAATCAAGCTTATAAAAGAGCTCAACACTGAGAAGATCTGTTCCAACACTCTTGAAGAACAAGTTCAAGGTCTCAAAATTGAGGTTGAAGAACACAAATGTATTGAAGAGTCACCTCAAATGAAGTTGGAAGAAAGAAACCAAGAAAGGGAAGCATTAGAAGCCGAAGTAGTGTCGCTGCATAAGGAAGTGAAGAAGGGAAAAATTGTCCAAAACTATGCCAACAGCTCAAGGGCATTGGAAGAACTCATCAAAAATCAACGATCTTACAACAACAGAACTAGCCTCGGTTACAAAGAAGAAGAAGCATGACCTTCTACAACAAAATACAATGAACCTATGAGATCTTACATACATGAAGACTTCATTGGACAAGATTCGCAAGCACATCCTTGGAAGACGATTCCTCGACGAAGATTTTCATCCAGGTACCAACATATTTTTCATGGCTATTTTTATTCATGTGGAAAATTTGGTCATAAAGTTGTAGAATGTCACATGTACCCTATGAACAAATACAATTCCAAGAGATTCTTCAAATATGAACCTCCTAGGGCTCAACGAAACATCAATAGATTTGAAAATTTAAGAAATAATATGGAATGTTACAAAAGTCAGAACTTTGGACACATAGCCAGAGACTGCAGACTTGAAAATCCTCCAGAAGAATCTTCGAAGCCACAGAATGAACGAACATGGAAGAAGAAGAAGACTGATAATTGTGCTCTCGCTCTCAAGGCTCAAAAAATGAAAGATGTGTGGTATGTTGACAGTGGTTGCTCAATGCATATGACTGGAGATAGAAGGAAATTTGTATGTCTGAAAGAGAAGAAGGATGGAACCATATCCTTTGGAAATGATGGAACTTCAAATGTTATAGGGTCAGGTACCGTCACTCTCGGAAGAAAAGATGTTATAGCCAAGAATGTTCTATTGGTCGAAAACATGAATCACAATCTGCTCAGTGTTGGACAAATGTGTGATCAAGGACACACAATGCTATTCAACTCCACAAAATGTGAAATCAGGAAAGGCAGGTATGGTAAAATTGTGGCTACAGCAAGTCGAGCTCCAAACGACATATATGTTATGGATGAAGCAACTAAAGCATGTCTACTAGCTAAAGAAGATGAAATTTGGTTATGGCACAAATGAATGGGTCACATAAACTTTGACAATCTTGTCAGGATAAGCAAAAAGGAAGCAATACGAGAAATGCCGAAAATCTCAAAACCTTCCAACACACTATGTGAGGCATGTCGGCATGGCAAGTAGACAAAAGTCCAATTTAAAACAAAAGAACACTTTTCATCACATCCATTGGAATTGATACATACTGATCTATGTGGTCCTGTGAGAACAAAAGGCTTAGATGGAGAATTATATTTCATGTTGATGATAGATGACTATACCAGGATGACAGCCGTCATTTTCCTAAAGAAAAAATCTGAAGCATTTGAGTGCTTGAAGATCTACAAGGAGTTGGTTGAAAATGAAACTGATTTGAAAATAAAGTGTTTAAGATCAGATAATGGTGGATAATTCACTTCCAAATTATTTCAGCAATACTGTGACGAAAATGGAATAAAAAGGCAATTTTCAACAGCACGAACACCTCAGCAAAATGGAGTTGCTGAAAGAAAGAATAGAACTATACAAGAAATGGGTAGAACAATGTTGAAGGACTCAAAATTGGATGAAAAATTCTGGGTTCAAGCAATTGATACGGCAGTCTTCATTATCAACCGAAGTCTTCTCAGAAATAATTGCAACAAGACTCCATATGAATTATGGAAAGGAAAACCAGCTAATGTAAAATATTTCAGAATCTTTGGAAGCAAATGTTATATCAAAAGAGAAGATAAAATTTTGGGTAAGTTTGAATCACGTGTTGATGAAGGTATCTTTGTTGGTTACTCACACAAAATAAAGGCCTATAAATTCTATAATCTAAGATGAAAACAGATAGTGGAGAGCATAAATTTTACATTTGATGAAGATGGTGTTCTAGCGAGTAATGATGAGGATCTAGAATCTTTGAAACTTGAGACAGAGGCTGAAAAAGACACAGATAAAATTGTAGAACAAGAAGCAACTATCAACGAGGAATAAGTAAACAATGATCATCAAGATATACCAGAACAACAACAAGAAGCTCCTCCAAGGAGAACAAAAGAGTGGATTCAAAAGAACCATCCATCAAATCAAATCATTGGTGACATAAATGAAGGTCGACAGCTTCATTCATCACAACAAGCTCACGTTGCTTTTCTAACAACCTTTGAGCCTAGTAGTTTTGAGGAAGCTAGCCAAAATGAACATTGGGTAGTAGCTATGAATGAAGAATTGGATCAAATTGAGAAGAATAACACCTGGGAATTAGTTCCACGACCAAAAGATAAAAATGTCATTGGGACTAAATGGGTGTTCAAGAACAAATTGAATGAAGATGGGCAGGTTACCATAAACAAAGCAAGATTGGTTTGCAAAGGCTATGCACAAGTGGAAGGAATTGATTTCGACGAAACATTTGCACCCGTTTCTAGAATGGAAGCCATCCGAATGTTTCTCGCCTATGCATGTTCAAGAAAAATAAAAGTCTACCAAATGGATGTTAAGTCAGTATTTCTGAATGGAGAATTAGAAGAAGAAGTTTACATCGAACAACCTTAAGGTTTTCTACTATCAGAAAAAGAGGACTATGTCTGCAGGTTAAAGAAGGCTCTATATGGTCTCAAGTAGGCTCCCAGAGCATGGTATGCTCGTCTTGATGGATATCTACGTCAGCAAGGGTTAAAGAAAGGTAATGTTGATAGCAATCTTTATGTACAAATAGATAAAGATAATTTAACAATTGTTGAGGTATATGTGGATGATATAATATTTGGTAGCAATGATGATCGACTAAGTAAGAACTTTTCTACAAAGATGCAAAGTGGGTTTGAGATGTCTTTACTTGGTGAGCTGACATACTTCTTAGGGCTTCAAATATCTCAGCAATAGAAAGGAATATTTATATGTCAAGCCAAGTACATCAAGGAAATGTTCAAGAAATTAAAAATGGAAGATTGCAAACCCGTCCTTACTCCAATGGTAACAGGTTGCAAATTGCGCATAGATGACTCATCTAAGGATGTGGATCAGAAGTTGTATAGATCTATGATTGGTAGTCTTTTATATGTAACAACCGCTTGGCCAGATGTTATGCAAGCAGTTGGACAAGTAGCAATATTCCAAGCAGCACCAAAAGAATCACATATTATTGTTGTCAAAATAATTCTTCGATATCTAAAGGGCATAGAAGAATATGGCTTGTGGTATCCCAAGGGTAACAATTTCATTATTCAAGACTTTACATATGCAAATTGGGCAGGAAGCTTTGATGATTGTAAGAGTACTAGTGGAGCAGCATTCTATCTAGGTGGTTGTCTCGTATCATGGTTGAGCAAAAAACAAACTTCAATCTCATTACCTACAGTGGAAGCAGAATACATTGCAACAGAATCATGTTGTACTGAAGTCCTTTGGATGAAACAAAATTTGCAAGATCTTCAAGTACAATTTAGTGAGCCTATTCCCATATTCTGTGACAACACTAGTGCCATCAGCATCTCCAAGAATCCTGTCATGCATTCAAAAACAAAACACATTCCAATCAAATATCATTTTGTTAGAGAACAAGTCGCTGAAAAGAATATCAAACTTGAGTATGTTTGTACAAAAGAACAAATTGTTGATATCTTCACTAAACCTTTACCTCGTGAAGCATTTGAATATCTTCATCAAAAGCTTTGGATTCTCCCAAGTTATCATTAGATTTTCCTTTTTCAAGAATATAAAGCAGGAGTGGAAGTGTGTACAGGTCTGCAGGACGATTGTGTGTCAGCAGGAGTGGAAGTGTGTACAGGTCCACAGGATGGTTGTGTTTCAGGGGGAGTTACCCTTTGTCATTGAAGTCAAAGGGGTAGAGAATTTTGAAGGAAGAGGTTTCATGATCGCAGGGGGAGTACTTGTGTTGCCATCAATGCCAAAGGGGGAGATTGTTGGTCAGCGGTTGTCATTGATGTCAACCCAAGAAGCACCAGGGACTAACCCAATATTGCATGGGAATTTTTACCTACCAAATTAATATATTCTGGGTCAATAATTATTTTTATGGTTTCTACTTGTCGAGATGTTTCCGTTGATATATGGCACGCCATGTAATTCTTCACGGTTTGAGAGATATTCATGTTTGAAGCTTGTACCCCCAGTTAGTGGGCTAAAACCCCATGGGGTTGGGACATGGGTCATTGAAAAGTCATAATTAATATTTTTTATGCTCCTAAAATCCATTCCACGTTCACTTGTTGAAGCCCCTCTCAACTTAATCATTCATATAAATTGTGATCTTCATTTCCTCCTTATGCAAGGGATTCGGCCATCTGAAATAGGTCATCTCGGAATTTTCGCTCTAACGTTTTTTATATGAAGGTTTAGAAGAAAAAAAATTTATTAGGTGAAGCTGAAATCTTGAGGAAACTGCAGTAAAAATTTCAGATCAATATGCGCAAGATTTTTGGAGATATGATCTGTGTAAGTCAGGGTTTTTGCAGGCTCCTGAAATTCATCTCAAAGAAGTGACCTTGGTAAATTCATCATAACTCTCTCTCTGAGTATCAGATTGGAATGTCGTAAAAAGTGACGGATAGTGCAAAATATTTAATTTTTTCTCTATTAATTTCAGAAACAAATGAATAAACAATGACACGTGGCACGTCGTACAAGTGCGCTCTGCTGAAATAGTCCATAATTAGGGCATTGTGAGAGATTGGGTATAACTCTCTCTTCAAGAATCCAAATTGGGTCAGACCTGTGGCATTGGAAATATGATGCAGAGGAATACTACAGGACCAAAAATCAGATATTGAGGATCTGAAATGACAGAGACACATCAGATTCAATATCGAGCTCCTAGAAGGAAAGAAAAAGCTAGATCATGTGTTGTCAAGGGTTGCAAAGGACCAGACTTTCTACGGAAGAAAAGCAAAGAAAGGTGCAGCAGAGGGTAGCATGAAAAGAGCAGAAACCAAGGTGCATAACAATAGCAAGAAGTTTATCATATAAAGTCTTCAAGTGGGCGGCACTACATACAATCATTGTAAAGGTATCATTGTACTTAGTCATTGTAAATACATTATTGTATAAATTGTACTAGTATCTATCTACCAATGGTTGAAGAGGAAGTGTTGGGAGGTCTAGGATCATTATTAGGTGGTTGTGTTAAAGTTGGGGTTATGTTCTAGTATATATTCTTCTTCTACATCATTCTATATCATTGTAAAGTGTACCATTTTCCCTGGTACAGGAGTCCATTCTTCTTTTATTCTTCTATAGGGTGGTAGGGTGGTGCTAGGGTGAGTTGTAGCTCATTAGGTGTTGGGGCATCTGTTCAGTTGACTACTGAAGAATCTCGGGCGTTGGAGCATCCATCCGGTGGGAGCTGGAGAAGAATGCTTTTCTAGATTCTAGGAAGTTGGAGCTTTATTTTCAATTGGAGTTGAATATTAAAGAATTATTAGAAAAGCATTAGGTGGTTTTTGTCCCAAAGTGGGTTTCCACCTTAAAAACTATGTGCATTTTTGTTCCTCTTGTTTACTTCTATTATTGTACAAACACTGATAATAATTGAAGATTAGCTAATGCTCTAATTGAAAGGAATACTGATTCACCCCCCCCCCTCTCAGTATTTCCAACATTATGAGTATTACTTTGCATCCAAATTTGTATTTCTTCTCTGAAAGAAGATCCTGAACCAAATGTGACTTTAAAATCAAAATAAATATTGTGTGAAATTGAATAAACTCTAGCATATCCTACAATAACTCATAAATATTTCCTAGGCACAGGTCTCTCCTCAACCCAGGGGTTGTCTATAGGAGCTACAACATGTCCCTCCTTTTAGATACAAAATCTTGGAAGTGTTGGATATTGACAGCATACATGGGATCTCTTTGATATGAGGTCTAAATTAGACCTCACACCATTTTTTTAGGAATCCCATCCGACTATATGGTCTGACCACAATTTCAAAGGTTTAGAGTTACGCCTTGGTTAAAACACATACACAAGACATCACAAACACCTGTTTGGGGTAGCAAGTATCTGAGCTTTCTGAGACACCAAATGTAGAATGCACATGAAACTTCCAGAAATGGTAAAGGGAAATGAGCCTCTAGTTAGGGAATTAATAGTACTATCCTAAGGGATACCTGCAAGTGGAATAGAAAGGCTTGTTGATTTACCTGCAAATTAGTTCACAAGATAAACAAAAATCGTGAAAGCATAAAAATTCCAATTAAACAATATCCATCTCTAAGAAACGAAATAGTTCATTACACTTAGTCTGTAATTTATCCAACATAACATAAAAATAATAGTCTTATTACATTCACGATACATGCATGAATAAGTGTTGGCTCAAAGATCTTGAAATTAAATTGAAATGTTCTGAGTACACTCTTACATAGGTGAAACACTAAATCCAGTAGTGGAACATGAAGCCACAACTTGCTTCTCCAAATAATGATCTCTCTCTTATGCAATACAAGAGAAGCCAAGTCCAAAATCTAATAATACAAGACCCTATCTTGAATTATGAGGCTCTATTTATAAAAAATGACAATGAATTTTGAGTTTTCTCATAACTCTTCAACTTCTATGACCTATGGGATTCCATACAACCTTTCATATTATATACATGATCTTTTACATTCTACATGTGACTTTTCACATTCCAGATGTGTCACTCAGATTTGATTACATTTAACTTCTTACAAAATACAGAATGTAAATAAGATAGCGGCTATATAGGATAAAAATGTTATTAAATTGAAAAGCCATTTTCTTCTTCACAGGTCTCATTAGTAATGTATGTGTGCCACGCTCTGAACTTCGTAGCAATGACTTTGATCTGAACCGACATGATCTGTAAAGTGTCGTGGAAATTCCACAGGACAATTTTTCATAACAAATCTGATAATAATATATTAAAATACTAGAATTCTACATTGTTACAGGTTTATTAAATTTCTATATTTATATATTTAACTGTAATTAGTGCATGTGTACGAATGAAAATTATGAAAAAAAATTAGATAACGACAAAATAATGTCATGCACACATAATACAAAATATATTCTCACTGGAAAACCCTTTCAGGAAAAAGCCCAACTGGAAGGTGAGGTCACTTTTCTCTCATTCTCTGTCTGGAAATATGCTTGCAGGTACAAATAAGTAATGCATGTGTCCCATGGGACACTACATCACGTAAATCCTCTATGTGTTATATACCTTCTATTATCTCTTTTGGCGAAATTTTCTCATATGTGGAACAAAATTCTCTCAAAAAATGGAATATATGTTCCTCCTAGTGGCCAGGTTATAACACAACCCGATAGCCTACTAGTGGTTAATTTTGACTACATAAAATTTTAAATAGAGTTATAATATAAAATATTCTAGATTATTTTACATAAAAAAGACGTGGTTATCCCCTTTTCCATTAATAATGGGGCTAACACGACATCCTATCAAACTATAGGTGTGAAAATAGGAAGGTCAAATTCTGAGTGACATAACGTTTGCATACTGTGACTCTGATTGACATGGTTCTTGTGCCGTTGGAAACATATTTGTGTGTGAAAAAATATGGAATGGTGTGCTACTAAAGTAAAAAAAAAATTACCCCAAAAAATTGTCATTTGATGCTTCAAAATGCTCCCAAAGGTTTTAGACCCCCTTTTGCTAAACTGGGTTCCACTAGTAAAACCAGTCCCGTGAGACAATACCTCAACTTTTTCCACTGTGAATGTCTCAATATGGATGAAAAAGAATATAATGATCCAATAAAGATCACACATCCCCATTTAGGGATAATTTTGGTCCCCAAAAGCTTTTACTGAAAGAGGTGAGGAAAATTTTCCTCCACATTCTCTTTTTTGTAGCATTTAGCTTTGCTTGGAAGTTGTCCCTTCAATCCAATCTGCCAAAGGTCATCATTAGTGGAATTTGAGGTCTAAAATGGGCCTCCTAAAGAAATTATAAAATAATAGTGGAAATAATAAAATAGGAATATATTACATCATCAAATTTTAGAGGGAAAAAAGAAAAAACTAGTTTTTCAACTCATATTTTCAACTTATCTCCCTATGGGTTTACTCAAATTTTGAGTTGGAACACTCATTGAATGAAGAATTTGATTCATCATCCAAGGAGTACCCATGTTTCATACTTTTGATAGACCTTTCTACACGTAAAATGAGAAATACATGAAAAAAGTGATTGCAATCACGTTTTTCATGTATTTCTCATTTTTTGTGTAGAATGGTCCATCAAAAGTATGTAACATGGATACTCCTTAGATAAGGAACTAAATTTTGCATCCAACGAGTGTTCTCGCTTGAAATTTTTGTAAAACCTTAGGGAGATAAGTTGAAAATACAAGTTGAAAAAGTAGTTTTATTATTTTATTATTTTTTAATCTTTTTACTTTTTTACCCCGAAAATGGTGAATAAATCCCCATGGTTAACAACCATGGGGTAATCATCCTAGGTCATGGTTGTAACAATATTTACCTTTTTAGAATTACAATTTTTGGAACAAATATGTATCTAAGTGCAGTTTCATATGATGTTCTCATTGGCAAGTCATTTTGACCTTAAAAGTATTGTACTCTCCCTCTGTTGAATATTTGATATCGATAATAGAATAATTCATCAAGGTTTTCCCCATCTTGGTTTTTTTCCATGACTTGAGCCATATCCTTGTGTACTCTTGTCTTGGTTTGCCATATGCATATATCATTTATGTTATTTCTTCTGTTGATGTAAATTTAATAATATTTCATGAGATATCTAATGAATATGAAATGGACTCATGGAATTTTGAGCTAACTGTCCTCAGTAAAGAACATGTTAACCAAACAGTAACATGGTAACAGAGCTCAGGTGAGGACAAGACAAATATGGAGTAAAATATAAAGAAAATATTTTGGAATAGGAGAGAACACTTGATTCATTCAACAACAATCTTTGTCAAAACAATCTAGTGTATGGTCTTGGCTCTCTGTAATCCTTCAACGAATGAACAAAGGTGCAATTTTTTAACGATTTACAGTGTTTAGAATTCAAGAATATGTATGAAATTAGAGACGGTCCTAAATTTTATAGGCCATTTTGTCACATATAGTCATTAAGCCTCCTAATGGGATCAATCAACATCCTATTCCTCGTGGTCAACATCATTGCATAAATACCTAAGTGTGTCTCCTTCATTTCCCACAATTTGTAATGTTCCTACTTAGCCTTAGCTAAGAGGAGTCATTAAATTTTTATTTAATTTATGTTTTATGAATAAATGAATAAAGGAGGACATGTAAAACTCCTAATAAATCAATGCCCATATGAACAAAGACAAATATGGGCTATGTAAATAATCACTTGCAGGTGTGAAAGAGGGTTGAACCAAAGATTGGGTCCACCTTGACCAAATCAAATGCGATGTCTAGGTTCAATGAATCTCCAAGAGGGACTGCGCATTTCTAGAAGGGAGCCTCTAATGTGAAGAGGGGTGACTCATCCAAGTGTTTTAGGGTTTGAAAATAATTTCTCATGCTATAAAAAGGAGGAGAAGACACTTGAAGAGGTTGTTGATGAATTATATTTCTGAAGTATTTCTTTGCTTAGACAAATACCATTCTCTGCTATTTAGTGGAGGATTGTGTTTGGAATTCCTGTTTAGGGGTTTCATATATATTCTTGAGGACGTGAGGATCATTGAGAGTTTCATGCTGAACTTGGCCACTATCCGGTTTGAGACCAAGCTCTATCGTCTCAAACTATCTTCCTATCGAGGGTTTTGGCAAACGCCTGCTATCTTTTGTAGCAAGTGGCATTTTAGATCTGCATAGATGTTATAGCATCATTTCTCACCTTGACATGATTCATGATTGCTTTGATGGTTTTGGGCACCCATTCCTACAGACTTGGACAAATTCACTTAAAAACAGTGTAAAAATCCCCATACGCGACTATGCCCGTGCTTTTCCGCGTGTATACGCGAGTTAAGCTAGAATTTTCCGCGTATGCCATTAAAATGATTAAAAAATATATAATTATTCCCTATTTTCGGGCTGGGTTGATGGTTACTTGGGTAGTTCAACCACCCCAGCACGTGGCCAACTGTTTCCAACTGTTGAAACTACTTGGAGGGAGTATAAAAACCCCTCATGTGTATGGCCTAAGGGAGAGAGAGAATTATTGATATTATACTCTGTTGGTATTCCCTATCCAAGTCTGATTCCCCGTGCCTCCTGCACTTTCCCAGTTCATTATAGGAAACCCTTGTTTCCTTGAGATGCACATCTCCCTATATGTCATCTCGTATGCACCAATTTGGAAGGAGTCTTAGCGAGGCAAGGGCTGGACGGATCCGGACGACGGTCTGCGAAGGCCGTGGAAGGATCAGGTGATCTCTCCACTCGTTACTTTTGTACATGCTATTTATAATACATAAGTACCATGCTGTTCCCGAAATAAACGTGTTAGTGTATGCTTATATGTATGAGAATATTTTTTATACAAGCATTCATTATGATTTATTTAATGTTTTATATGAATCTCACTGACATTTAGAGTAGATATATGATGTACAACCAGTCCTTTGTGCTTGTTTCTTCTTGTCTTTCAGGTGAAGAAGGAAGGACAGTTGCTGGGGGTTTGAACCCTGCGGGATCTTCTTCAACCGTAGGACCTACGGGTAACTTTCTCATTCTACTCTATTTAGTTTTTCTGAACGTGCATGGTTGTGTGAGTCTCTGTTAAGTAGCATTCCCCTGCTCTGTGGAGGTTGTAACCCAACGAACCTCTAGGGTGATATTCCCCGAAACAATAGATCTAGTTGTTTTTTAGAATATTTCTCTATTGGAGAGTGTTATTTAGCCTCCAAAGAGCAAGATGATCCATATCTTGTATTATATCTGTAATTTCATTCCATTTATTCAGTCTCCTTCACCCTCAACGCAATTTTTTCTTAATAATGCGTTATTTTGTGAGAGGGCTTCGTTATTTCAGTTTGCTATCGGTTTGGAGGAATATCTCTTGGTGTTAGGCTTGCCTTCCCTTGGTGATCCATGGATTGGGTTTCTGATCCATGTCTCTATAGATCTGATCTATTTCAGTAATAAAATTTCTCTGCAGAAATTTCTGGGTTTTCTGCAGCACAATATATTGTAATTAAGATCTACAGCTTAATATGCAGTATTTTGTTGTAATTCCAATTGAATCTTGTTCTTAAATTCTTGTAGCTTCCAGATCTGTATTAGATATTATTTTTCATCCATAAATATGTCATATATCTGAAATTTAATATACAGTAGCTGAACCATCTGGAAAATAATGCTGTCTATGTAATTCTGCAGTTTACTTCTAGTTGTAGCTCTCATTTCTGAAGGGATCTTGCCCTAGTTATTTCTGTAATCAGTTGTAAAGGCAATAAAATAATGTGTAAATCTTATTTACTGATATATTACTGAATTATCATATATTTTTCTGACCTCCTCTGAGTTTCAGTCAAATCTGCACAATTCTAGTAGCTGGGGTTTTCATTTTGTCGTAGTCTCTCTCTTTGGCTGATTTCTAGCTAGTCTTGTTTCTGGGAGATATGTTTAATGTGCTTAAAATTATTTTTTCTACTGAAATTGCATATATATGTCACATACAGCTTGAATGAGGGGATCCCAACCCTGATTTGCACTTTCCTTGATCATATTTGCGTATACAACGTTTTAATTGAAGGCCTTGTTGAGATTCCTGAATGGGATTATTCCAAGTTCTATAGGCAGAGTCTACAATTGGCCAGGTAGCCTCTGGTTATCACCCTATTTTCAGAGGTGACATAACCAGTAAATGCCTCTGTAGTTCATATCTGACATAGAATCTTGAGAATCCCAAAAAAGGAACATTACAATGGTATCGGAGCTCCACTCTTGGCACAACCTATGCTAGCATTGGAGCCACAGTCATGCTGCATTCCGAAGATGAAGATCCTCTTTCTGAGAGGGAGAGAAGATACCAAAATATAAGTCATAAAAATTATGACTATACTACTATTTACCTTGATAAGGGTCAAGACAAGGGGAAAGCCCCTGAGTTGAATGATCAAGATAAGGAGGCAGAAGAGTTTGCAAAAAGTCTCTTGGAAACCATGCAAGATCTATCCAATGATATAAAGGAGATGAGGATAGATATAATGAGGGATTCCCTTGGAAGAATCCATCAAGGACATAGTTCTGAAATGTCTCAGTTTGAGACTAGTCCACCGGTGAGCTTGCCACAAGCTCCACAAATCTCACAACGCTCTACAATGCCTACCTTCTTGGTTGTAGAGAATGAAGGGCTTCAAGATTCAACCTCTTTGGAAGGCTACTTTGCAGAATATGATTCACAAAGTCAAAGGTTCAAGGATAACTTGAGCTTTCAATATTTCTGCCATTTGAAGGACCAGAGAAGGTCACTGCAGCAGTTTAGAGATGGAGGGTTCCTTCATGGGAGGCACCACACCATGGGCAGGTTCTTCTTGCCTAAGTTCGATGGATCACCCTCTTGTTCTGCTAAATCATGGGTGGGAAAGTTGGACATCTACTTCCAGCTGAATAAGGTGCCTGAAGGAAAAGCCATTAAGGTTGCTGCATTGCATTTTGATGGAGAAGCCCACAACAGGTGGTTTCATGGACTTTCTACATTGGGGCACAAAAATGTGTCCACTTATGCTGAGTTCACTAGGAGACTAGTGGAAAGATTTGATTGGAAGGATCCGGAGGCCCCTTTCCTAAGCTTGGCAAAGCTTAAACAGATAGGAGATGTTGAAGCCTATATCTCTGAATTTTTTAGGCTATCTGTTATGGTTACTGATCTTTGAGTTGCAAGGAGGGTCTATATGTTCATAGATGGCTTGGAATAACCTTTACATGGGTTGGTCAAGTCTACCAAACCCAGCACTTTGCATGATGCCATTGAAAGAACCAGAGATCTCCAAGATGCCTTGCCAAGAGAAAAGGAAACCCTCCCCAGCAAAGCCACTCACTCTTCTAAAGGGAAGGAAGGGAAATATTCTCCACCCAAGGAGAGCCCATAGAAAAATCTTCTTGACAATGATCTCTGGAGGGAGTTGAGAAAGAAGAAATTATGTTTCACTTGTCAAGAATCATGGGTGTTGGGACATATATGTGCTGCTGGAAGAGCACATTATATTGAATTCTTCTCTGATTGTGAGGATTAGGAAGGAAATGATGGAGCTAGGAGAGGTCACAGTGCTAGTGATGATGATGAGGAGGATCCATCATCATCCAGAGAAGAAGAGGGAGCATTTTTTCCAACCAGTGGGACTCTTTCTTCCTTGAGAGGAGTGCCCAAATATTTGACTCTTAGAGTGCAGGGTTCAGTTATGAACCAAAGATTATCTATTTTTATTGGAAGTGGGGCAATCCACATATTTATTGATGCTCAATTTGTGAAAAGGAGAGGGGTCCCTACTGATACTTTTGATGGGTTCTTTGTTTTGGTTCTGGGAGATAGAACTATGCATTGCATGCAGTATGTTCCATCACTTTCTGTGACTATGGGAACCTACACTTTGGAGGACCACTTCTTTTTACTAGACATACCAGACACCAACATCATCTTGGGTGTCTAGTGGTTGATTAATTTGGGAAAATTCAGCACTGATTGGAAGGCCTTGCGGATGGAATGGGTGGATTTGAAGAGTGGGAAACAACAAGTCATTCAAGGCATGCACACCTACCCTTCACTTGATGTCTCTACCTACACAACAAAGATGGATTTGCGCAGTGAGGGAAAGTATATCATGGTTCCTTCTCTAATTTTCATGAGATTGCTACAAGGTACATTCCTATGTCATGGAAAGCCTCTTGGGGTGCCATTAGATTCTGTGGGGAAAGCTTCACCAAGTGCTGAAACAATGGAAGAAAGAGTCACACCGTTGTGGGAGGAAGCAAGGGGGAGGATTAGCCTTCCCACAAACAATTTTGTCATGCATGATGCCAATAAAACAAGAAAAAACAAGGAAAGCACCACCATAGATACATCTACAGCGTTGTCTTTGTTGAGGAGTGTGGATCCATATTGGAGATCTCAACTCCTTATGGAGTACTCCAAATATCTGCACACCGAGATGATATTAGATGGCATAAAGCAAGGAGGAGGCTATATGTTCCATGAAGGGGTCATATATCATCTTGGTAAAGTATTCTTGTCTCAAGCCTCTAATCTTAAGCAATAAATACTACAAAGGGCACACAAGGAGTTCCTTTCCAATTACATGCAATCAGCAAAAATCTATTCCCTAATCTTGAAGAGTTTTGATTGGGAGGGTATGGAGGATGAACTACATCAACATTGTGATTGGGAGGAACTAAATCAGCACTTACAAGAGTGCAATAGTTATGTGGAGATGGGGCAGCCAAGGGATCCTATGCAGAAAACATTTCAGCCATCTCTTTCTTTTCTCAAAAGAGGGGAAAAACCCATGCCTAACTCTATGTGTGTGGGAGGTTTGTATGGTAAGAAATATGATCTTGTAGAGAAAGTTTATCTTTATGATTTTTCACACTCTCTTACCATATGTATGTAGTCCATGGCTCCTAAAAAGAGAAATTTTTCATGCATATCTCATGGCAAAGATGGGGCCAATAAAAATTCCAAAGCTGGCCACTCCCTTGAGGTGCCAAGGGAGATTGTTTGTCGTGATGGGTGCTTTCCAAAGGAACCTAATGAGGGTTTCACTTTCAGCCATGTTAAAGTGACCCATGCAGAAAATATGTGGTGGGAGTACCACCTATCACATTCATATTTACTCAAAACAAGGAGTGTATTGTGCTGGTACCTTATGTGGGATTGTGACCCCCCTCCTCATGTGCAAATTTCAGTTTGCCTTTTTGTGATTTTTCTACCATACATAGATGACATATTGGTTTTTTTTATGGGTATATATGGGAAAAGAGTCAGTATTTTATATGTACCACATGGGATGGAACTTTATCCAGTACTTCATGATACATGTTTCAGATGTGACATTGGTTCACCAATGTTTATCTCTGTTGAGTTTTACACTCCTGAAGGGGCAGACTATGAGCCTATCATGCTAGCATTGGAGGAGCAGTTTTTGATGTATTTCCTTGGTGAACACTTCCTTCATGATGAGAGCTTGATTCTTGATGGTGTCATCAATGGAGAAGGATAAGAAACACAACTCTTACCCTACCAGTTGCTTGAGGACAAGCAAAATTTTTATGGGGAGGACTGTAATGTTCCTACTTAGCCTTAGCTAAGAGGAGACATTAAATTTTGATTTAATTTATGTTTTATGAATAAATGAATAAAGGAGGACATGTAAAAATCCTAATAAATCAATGACCATGTGAACAAATAAAAATATGGGCTATGTAAATAATCACTTGAAGGTGTGAAAGAGGGTTGAGCCAAATATTGGGTCCACCTTGACCAAATCAACTGCACTGTCTAGGTTCAATGCATCTCCAAGAGGGACTGCACAGTTCTAGAAGGGAGCCTCTAATGTGAAGAGGGGTGACTCATCCAAGTGGTTTAGAGTTTGCAAAGACTTTCTCATGCTATAAAAGGGAGGAGAAGACACTTGAAGAGGTTTTTGATGAATTATATTTCTGAAGTATTTGTCTGCTTAGACAAATACCATTCTCTGTTGTTTAGTGGAGGATTGTGTTTGGAATTCCTATTTAGGGGTTTCATATATTCCCTTGAGGATCATTGGAGGAGTTATTTGCTGAATTTGGCCACTATCTGGTTTGAGACCAAGCTCTAACTTTCATGAGCAGCGTTAGCCCATGTAGGGTTTTGCAGCTGCTATCTTTTGTAGCAAGTGGCATTTTAGATCTGCTTAGATCTAGTTGTTTTTGAGAAGCTTTATCTATTGGAGAGTTTTCTTTAGCCTCCAAAGAGCTATCTGATCCATATTTTGTATCAGATTTATAATTTCATTCCAGTTATTCAGTCTCCTTCACCCTCAGCGCAGTTTCTACTCAATATTGTGTTATTTTGTGAGAGGGCTTTGTTATTTCAGTTTGCTATCAGTTTGGAGAAAGATCTCTTGGTGTTAGGATTGCCTTCCCTTGGTGATCCATGGATTGGGTTGCTGATCCATGTCTCTATAGATCTGATATATTTCAATAATAAAATTTATCTTTATAAATTTCTGGGTTTTCTACAGCACAGTATATTGTAATTCAAATCTACAGCTTAATATGCAATATTTTGATGTAATTCCAATTGGATCTTGTTCTTAAAGTATTGTAGCTTCCAGATCTGTATTAGATCTGGTTTTTCATCCATATATCTGTCATATATCTTAAATTTAATGTACAACAGCTGAACCATCTGGAAAATAATGTTGTCTATGTAATTCTGCAGTTTACTTCTAGTTGCAGCTCTCATTTCTGAAGGGATCTTGCCCTAGTTCTTTCTGCAATCAGTTGTAAAGGCAATAAAATCATGTGTAAATCTGATTTACTGATATATTAATGAATTATCAGATCTTTGGCTGACCTCCTCTTAGTTTCAGTCAAATCTGCACAATTCTAGTAGCTAGGGTTTTCATTTTGTAACAATCTCTCTCTTTGGTTGATTTCTAGCTAGTCTTGTTTCAGGAAGATCTGTTTAATGTGCTTAAAATTATTTTTTTCTGCTGAAATTGCATATATATATGTCACATACAGCATGAATGGGGGAGCACATCTCTGACCCTAGAATCTCATCAAGGATCTCAGTCTCAACTTGGAATCACAAAAGGGGATAAAATCTCAACCCAATCTTGTTGCCTACCGATCTTCCCATAAATGACTCTCATCAGTCATGTGGTAGAAAAACTACATCAAAATCCATCTCGGATGAGATACCCAACTTACCAAGAGGTAAGGATCGCACGCCCCCAAGCCTCCTCAACCTATTGGCAAAATGGGGAGGGATAATCTCAATAAGCCCTTCTTGTGGCTATGATGCCAAATAGGGTGTATTGTACAGTGACAAATGTTAGTGGACATACTCGAATTGTCAAAATGGAAAAGCATCACACACATCCCACGAGTTACAAATAAGGGAGAAACGTCTTCGAACCTATTTTCTAGAGTTCCCTCAACCCAAGGAGACCTTCAGCTCAATTCGTCACCCTGAGAGCTCAAGTAGGGTAGGAAGATCTTGCTCAGTTTTCTCAATCAGTGTTGCCACTTATCTAGAGGGGCTACATCCATTATTCAAATTTTGTAATATCCCAAAATAGGGAATTTCTACAACAATAAGAATATCTTAAGATATTCTAAAGTTGGAGATCTAGCAATACATGAACACAATAATGTAAACACAAAAAATATGAACATGAAATGAGAGGGAACAATATACAACCATCATTATATTAATGGATCAGCAAAAATGTACAAAATATCATGAGGGACAAGCCACTCAAGCGCTAAGAACAATCCTCCAATGATCAAAACAATAGATACATGAGATACTGCAATAGTGTAAAATGTCAGAGAGCAGTGACTGCGCATTTTACATTAGAGTAGTTGCTGCTGTAGATGTATGTACATGAAATATGGCTAATAGAAAAAAAATAAGTGCCCAGCAATGAGGATATCGGCTCCGATACAAGATTTCTAACCAACCTAGAAAGGATTGCTAGAAATATCGAAAACCATACAATGTGACAAATAACCCTGGGGTTAATGTGCCACTACAAACTGGGTCTGATATAGAATGAGGCTATGATAGATCTAAAATATTGATGTCCTCCTCCAATGGTATTTCTAATTATAAGAATGATCCATCTACTCAGAAATAGACCTTCCCAATGAGCTCAATGAACCCTACCAGCAACTTTCTCTGAAAATAACGCAGTTCTGGACTAAGATTGCACTATGAGGGATGGTAGACAGTTGGCCTAATGCCAAATATATGAAAATATCCCTGGGATTCCTTATTTCTAATCCTCCAATCGATAGCCAAGATCTCAACTGAAAAAAAAGCCCGGAAATGACTCTAACAGATCCTCCTTTGCTACACTTTGGAACACAAAGTTTCCTGCTACAGGAATAATGATGTAGCTAAAGGAGGTAGCTTGGAAAAAAATTCCAGAATGAGGAACTTTAGCCCAAAGAACCTCTCCTTCCTTAAGGATGAGGTAGGGATTCCCGACCAGGAACACCCTTGTGCTAAACAGCAAGAGGAAGGAATTCTAAACAGACCAAAGCAAGAATAATAATCCAAAGCATGAATCAAAATGGCTACCCTCCTCTCCATATATATCAAGTGCTCCTCTCCACAATGGGTCCCATCCATATGTGTCACCTAGCTCATGCAATTTGTCCTCCATTAAAACTATGCAGTCCATCATGGAGATACAATGTATCTAGACAGTGCATGTGGACTTGGTCAAATATGATTGAATCAACATGATCCAATCATGTTCACACTTGTAGGTTCTTAATCCAGTTTCTTATTCTTCCCCTTCACATGAGGAATTTTATTTTCCCTCCTAAAGAGGTTAATGGGCCTCCTTACCCATTTTATTCATCTACCTAGTGAGAATGTTAACTATAATGTTCCTTTTAGTTTGAGGCTAAAATTTGGGAACATTACAGTCCTCCCCTCCAAAATTTTGCTTGTCCTCAAGAAACTATATAGAGAGAGAAAAATTCCTCCCCTTCTCCTTTTGTGGCCTCCTCATCAATATTCCCCACAACTGCTCAAGATAATATGCAACAAATCTGTCGTCCAATGTCTCCTCCCGAAGATGCATAACCAAATGGCTCACATCATGAAAAGGTGGAAGGTGTAAGTGGAAACCTTCTTGCTGTCCTATGGCCTCTGAAAGGTAGGAGTGATGATCATCATGGGGAATATTATTCCCAATAAGTGACTCCCTCACCCATGCTATCATCCAAATGAAATGAGCCATTTTAGGTAACTCATCAAAGAAATCCTCAACCCCAATTTTATGCAATGTGTTGGGGCTGAATGGAGAGTTTATATTTTCCCATCCAATTAGTTTCTCTCTCCATTTGTGGTAACTATAGGGGGGTTTATGATATTGGTATGAAATTTCATGGCCTCCAAAAATGGCCCAAGCTACCCCATCAAAAAATTCAGCCATAAAGTGCCTCTTACAAGAACTCAGGTTCTTCAAATGGCTTCTCCCACAAGAAGACAAGAGATGTGATGTGGCAATCATGGATTTCCCACTTCTCCTCCTGCAACATACAACATGTAAATTGGGGAGGATCATACTCCCAATGGGCATCTCCAGCTCATAGCCCACTCTCCAAACAAAGCTTCTCATGAACATTAAAACATCAGCAATACATGGAAGCAAAAACAATTGGAAACAAGTTGTCATATGAAAACCGGAAAGTGGATCAAATTTCCACACATGGAACCTGCGCATTGCATCCCATGCCTACCTTAAAAAAAATAACAACAAGTGCTTTCTCAGCCACTTGTTTTCTGCCATAATTATAGTACAATGTGGTGTCAAAGGTGCACACCAAAAATCATGTGGCTTCCCCCACAAACCACCAAAAAAATAGCCAATCATAATGCCACAAGTGGCTCTAAGTACATCATCATCTAATATGCAAGAAGGGATAATCCTCCTTGTTACAACATCCTGCTCATACAAAGAAAATAGGTACAAAATATAAAGTGAAATTGTACATCCTCCATCATGTACTTGAGACCTTGAGCTCAAATGGCTCAATCGAAAATTTACCCTCACCTCCAGAGAGTAGCGAAGTGGCTGTGACCTCCTCTCTATCACCATATGGAATATGTATCTCTCCATATGCTGAAAGATGTCATGTTGGATGCCCTCCCAAGTGAACTCCTCTGCCAAAGAAAGATATGCATCATAATTCATGGAAAGGAATTCCTCATGTGCTGCATGAAGCAACTTCTCCTTGAGCTTAGAAGCTCCAGTAAAGAAGAATCTGCCATAAGAATAGATGACCACATAATCCACCATATACTCATCATATCTATCCGGGTCATCAAGAATCATACATGCACTTAGATCCTTGGAGTACTCTACCAAGAGTTGAGATCTCCAAAATGGATCAATCCTCCGAAGAGACAACGCTGGTGATCTGGTATGTGAAGCTCTCCTCATGCTGTTGCCTACTACTTTTACATCCCCCATGCCAAATTCTCCCTCCAAACTCTTCACCTCTCCAAAATCCAAGAGTGGTGAACCCAAAGACAATATTCCTCTCATCAATTCTAGATATGGTGGCCTCCCAGGTGGAATGCCTCCATTTAGTGAGACATCAAAATCTGAAGTGGACTGTATATATGAGTGGACGGAGTTATCCCTGTCTTCACTGTGCAATGCAATCCCCTCCTGATGTGCAAAAACCTCCCGAAATAGATAAGGGTGAATTCTCATCATCCCTTGATGTTGATCCTTCTCCTCTTCTTCCATATATGAGAATGCCTCATCCTCAATGAGAGACCCTTGATCTTGGTCATCTCTTAAAGGAGGAAACTCCATGTCTTCACAAATAGAAGAGGGCTCTTTAAGAAGTGGGGATATTTCCCTTGGAAAACTATCATGCATGTTTGTATCCCCTTTATAAATATGGAGTGGAGTTGGTTTAATAAGTCTCTCCAACTCATGCAAAGTGTTTGAGTTTTTGTTTTTAACAAATGATGGTTCATAATGTTTTCTATCAAATCTTCTCACCAATTCCTTAGTGAACTCAACATAAGTTTATACATTTGCATGAAAAAATGAAGTAGAATAATTAAACCACCAATTACGGGCCATACCTTTGAGGTGCAGCATTACTACTCTGATGGCCTCCTTCTCTGAAACTTGGTGTAGCTAAAAATAGGAATATAGCTCTTCTACCCAAGCTTTGGTTGTGCACTCTGTTGATCCATCAAAGTGAAATAGGAAGATTCTACCTTTCTTAATTATTTTTTGGCTGCTAGATCTTGCCTCCTTGAGTTTGTAAAACCCTTGGAAGTCCAAGTTATCCTTCAATTTCCATGATTGAGATTCATACTCCTGAAGATAGTCACTCAAGGTCTCCTCCCTTGTTGTATCTTCTTCCTCCATCCTGCTTGCAGTAAATGTGGGCAATAGACTGCGTTGTGGATCTGAATGTGTGGTTGAATGCTCACACCCATCATGTGAATAGCTAGGGCTTGCTTCAAACCCTCTTATAAATCTTATACACTCCTCTCCTTTCATCTCCTTGAGTTCTTCTTTGATATTCTTCATAGTTTGGAAAAGAAGCAGGGAGATCCTCTCTTCCTTCATTCCTCCAAATAATGGAGCCATGCTTTTGTTTCTTCTGTAAAAATTCTATTCTCTATGAGAATATTCTCCTCCTAATGAAATAATTTCTTGGATTCACATTCTGAGCTAATATTATGCTCTGATACCACTGTAGTATCCCAAAATAGGGAATTTCTACAACAATAAGAATATCTTAAGATATTCTAAAGTTGGAGATCCATCAATACATGAAAAAAATATGATCACGACATGAGAGGTATCAATATACAACCATGATTATATTAATGGATCAGCAACAATGTACAAAATATCATGACGGACAAGCCACTCAAGTGCTAAGAACAATCCTCCAATGACCAAAACAATAGATACATGAGATACTGCAATAGTGTAAAATGTCGGAGAGCAGTGACTGCGTAGTATATGTTAGATTAGTTGCTGTTGTAGATGTATATACATGAAATATGGCTGATAAAAGCAAAATAAGTTCCCAACAATGAAGATATGGGCCCCAATACAAGATTTCTAGCCAACCTAGACAGGATTGCTAGAAATACCGAAAATCATACAATGTGACAAATAACCCTGGGGTTAATGTGCCACTGCAAATTGGGTCTGATATAGAATGAGGCTATGACAGATATAAAATACTGATGTCCTCCTCTAATCGTATTTCTATTTAGAAGGTTGATCCCTCTACTCAGAAATAGACCTTCCAGATGAGCTCAATGAACCCTACCAGCAACTGCCTCTGAAAATAACATAGTTCTGGACTAAAAATGGCTATGAGGGATGGTATATGGTTGGAATGATGCCAAATATATGAAAATATGCCCGGGATTCCTTCTTACTGGTCCTCCAATGGATAGGAAATCTCTCCACTGAAAAACAAGCCTAGAAATGACTCTAAGAGATCCTCCTTTGCTGCACCCTGCAACACAACGTTTCCTGCTACATGAATAATGTTGTAGCTGAAGAATGTAGCTTGAAAAAAAATTCCAAAATGAGGAAATGTGGCCCAAAGAACCTCTCCTTCCCTAAGGATGAGTTATGGATTCCCGACCAGGAACACCCTTGTGCTAAACAACACTGCAACCTTATTAAATAGCAAGAGGAAGCAAGTCTAAACATACCAAAGAAAGAATAATAATCCAAAGCATGAATCACAATGGCTTCCCTCCTCTCCATATATAGCAAGTGATCCTCTCCACAATGGGTCCCATCCATATGTGCCACCTAGCTCATGCAATTTGTCCTCCATTAAAACTGTGCAGTCCATCATGGAGATACAATGTATCTAGATAGTGCATGTGGACTTGGTCAAATATGAATGAATAAATATGATCCAATCCTGTTCACACCTGTAGGTGCTCAATACAGCTGCTTATTCTTCCCATTTTAACATGAGGAATGTTATTTTCCCTCCTAAAGAGGTTAATGGGCCTCCCTACCCATTTTATTCATCTACCTAGTGAGAATGTTAACTATAATGTTCCTTTTAGCTTGAGGCTAAAATTTGGGAACATTACAAAGTTGTTCTCTGAAAAATAAAAACTTTCCTTTCTGTAATGCCTTGGTGAGAATATCTGCAATGTGATCATCTGTTGCAATGTGTTGTAGTTTAACAACTCCTCTCTGCACCATGTCACGGATGAAGTGATATCAAATCTTGATATACTTGGACTTGTCATGGAATACATGATTCTCTACCAAATTAACCTTGCTCTTATTATCATAATATATCACTATAGTATCCAATACTTCACCAAGGAGCTCTCCAAAAAACTTCCTTAACCACACAGCTTCCTAGCTTAATGTGTCAGTAGCAATGTACTCTGATTCTATGGTGCTTAATGCTACTGACCTATGTTTCCTACTCATCTAGGAAATCATGGAAGAACCAAGGCTAAAACAATATCCATATGTACTCTTTCTATCGATGACCTTCCTTGCTCAATCAGCATTAGTGACATCGTGAAGTTTGATATCTCCAACAGAGTATCTTCAACCAAATTTGATTGATCCTTGTAAGTATATCAATACATGCTTGGCTGCTATCAAATGCACATGAAGGGGTTCATTCATGAAATGAATCAAGGTGTTTACTGTATAACATATATCCAGGTGGGTTTTCACAAAGGAACATCATAGACCCAATCAACTATCTATACTCATATGGATTTTCTAGATCAAGTCTAGTTGTTTTATTTCACAACTTCTTGAAGTTCATTTCCATCGAAGTGACCATGCTTTGCACTTAGTCATACCAAACCTTGTGATCAGAATCTTTACCACATATTTTCCCTATGAAATAAGGATCTCGCCAGGTCTTTTCCATACCTCAAGGCCCAAAAATTAATGCATAAGAACTAGGTATTTCATTTAGAATTGAAAGGCTAGCTTCCTCTTTCATTCAATAATAAATTGTCCATTTTCTGTTAAGAATGAATTTTCAACATATAGAACCATAGTTAAAATCATACCATGAACAACCTTAAAATAGAGGTTGGGGATCAACACTGTTTCTAGTGAAACCTAGTTTCGTTAGATATTTATCAATGCAATCATACCATGCTCGGGGAGCTTTCATCAATTTGTACATTCCTTTCTTCAGCCTACACACATATGTTGTGTGGCCTTCCAATTTAAATCCTTGTAGTTGTTCTACAAATTATTCTTCCTTAAAATTCCATAGAGGAAGGTGACCTTTACATCAATCGGGTGAATTTTCCATCCTTTAATATTAGCAAGGGAAACTATTGAGTGGATAGTCGTATATTGAACCACAGGAGAAAATATATTATTGTAATACTATCCCTATTTCTAAGAGTAACCACGAGCTACGAACCTAGATTTATATTTTTCGATGTTGCCATCGATTTGATGCTTAATTTTGAGAAAAAATTTCAAAGTCACAACAGACTTCCCATGTGGTCTTGCTATAACATCCCACACATTGTTTTTCATGATAGATTCATATTCTTTGGCCATGGGATCCTTCCAAGCTTGTTCTTTGACTGCTTCTTAAAATTTGGATGGTTTGGCTCGAATCATGGTACTCATAGCTACAACATAAGCCTGATACCTGCAAGGTTCCTTCCTTTCCATGAATGATCGATGAACAAGAATACTCCTTCCATTGTCTTGTAGAGTGTTGTGAAGCCAAAACAGACTTTTCCTTGAAGGAGGATCACTAGGAGGTAGATCTAATGGATCCATAGGTTCCGTGGGTGTATCATCATTTCCTAAATCAACCATATAAGGGATATCTAGAATATCCTTATCAATATCATATTCCTTAGGAATTGGAGGAATATATCTTGCTTTACAAATCACTACATCTTCATCGAAGGTTACGTCTCTGCTAATTTCAACCTGACTTTGACTAGGAATATATATTTTGTAAGCCTTGGAGTTTTCAGAGTAACCCCCAAATATCTCTTTTTAACATGTAGCTTCTAGCTTATTCCTTTTGTCTTTGGGTACATGAAAAAATTAATGAAATACAAATATGCGAAGATGACTGATGTATGAAGGTTTATTCTCGAGTCTTATTCCTTGGAACTTGATGAGGTACTTGGTTTTAAATATAGATAACAACATTTTTTTCTTCAGCCCATAGGAAATTAGGTAACTTCTGATTATGTAACATAGCATGAGTAGCTTCTAATCTCGATTGGTTCTTTATTTAAACTAGACCACTCTGCTCAGGTGTATAAGGTACAATAGTTTCCTTCATGATCCCCTCCTTCTTACCAGAATGTTATGAATTATTTCAACATGTATTCTCCTCCATTGTTGGATCTAAACACTTTGATCCTTTTCCTGGGTTGATTCTCGAACAATGCATTGAATTCCTAAAAATTTTCGAAGGCTTCATCCTTGTGCTTGATGCAACATAGCCATGTCTTTCTGGAATAATCATCAATGAAGGTAACGTAATAGTGATGGCCACTAATGGAGTGCACAAGCATCAAACCACATATGTCTGAATGGATAAGATGGAAGATATCATATTTCTTGTTCTCACTTGAGGGGAATGGTCTCCTTGTTTTCTTTCCACTAGTGCACCCAAGATAAACTCCTTCATGTCGAGCTTGTACATCAAGTATACCTGATACTAGACTATTCAATTTAGGAAGAGCATCATAATATAGATGTGTCAGTTTGTTGTGTCATAATTCACTAAGATGATTGGTGTTGTGGGCTAATGCAAAAATTCGTCTTCCTATGACCTTTTAGAGTCCCTCAGATCTCATTCCTAATGTGGATGTATATTTCATATGTGAACCAGCATGCCAAGTTAGGAACTTACCATTGATGAAGGCAACCCTCATCCATTTATATTATATTGAAGATATAGAAATCAATTTTTTCATAAGACTCGACACATACATGACATCATTTAAAAATAATGATTCCCCAATGTTTAACTGAAATTTAACCGATCAAAATCCTTTTACAGGATGAGTAGAGCTATCTCCAATAATTATCCTTAACTTAGTATCCATCTCTACTAGATTGGAGAGGAATTATTTATAACCATAAAAGTGATGAGAGGCCCCACTATATACTAATTGGTTATCCCATGAATGTGGTGGAGAGGAACTAGTAAGTGCAGAAATGAGAACATAGTCACTTTTATCTACCATATTACATTCATACCTAGAGGCTTTTGAACTCTTTTGAGATGGATTATCTTCTTCACGGCTACTTGATGAATCTCTTCTTCTTCTCTCATCCCTTTTATCACAATTATTCCTTTAATTTTTTTTCTTTATTTTATAATAGTTGTTTTTTTTTATGTTGTATCATGGCCTCTTTTTTCTTTTTAGGATAAGCACAATCATAGTGACCTTTCTTGTGCAATTTGAAGCATTTAATTGAGTGAGCGATTTTTCACTCCTTACTTTTGAGTCTTTATGAGGAGGAGGTATTCTATAGGGGACTCCTTCTTATCTCTTTCTCCTTCTAGTGTTGTGAGTGACATAAGCAGCAAGCTCTCCTTCTTCATGTTTTTTAATCCTTCCTCTTGTTGTCGTTCGATATTCTTCTCGAGTCAGCTTCCCAAAATTTTTGTGAAAACACTGAATAATGTTGCTATTGCTGATAATAGTAATGAAGGTTTCCCAAAATGAAGGGATACCTGTAAGAGTCACGATAACCATCTCTCTGTTAGGTATATTCTCACCAACCCTCAACGGTTGGTCTTTGAGACGAGACATCTTCATAATGCAAGATTGAACAGTCTCACCTTTGTTCATATTCACTTCCTTCAGTTTTTTTTTCAATGTAATAAATTCATTCAGATTGTTAACTTCATACATGCTCGCTACTTTATCATACATATCTTTAGACTTCTTCAAATTCCCAACATAAGCAAGTAAGGGATCTTGTAACCCATCAGGTAAGATTTGTTTTTCTTTGGAATCACATTTCTTCTACCTGTTGTTAATGATGGAAGAGGAATATTCTAAAGGCTCAAGCATATTTCCTTGAATATATTCTAGCACATCGTTTTTATCAACAATAATCTCTAGTCTGACTTTCCATGCAGCAAATTTTGAAGCATCTCCCATCTTTTCATGCTCCTTGAAGGTAGAGGAAGAGATATTGACCTTGGCTTTTAGATCTACTTTCTGATAGACTTGTATATCTTCTCTCTGATAATGCAGGCTTCACCACTTGTCTTATCTTGGGCTTGTCCTTTACCTTAGCTCTGATACCATGTTAATTTTTCAATATTTCTCTATGATGTATCAGTCACTTAAGCCCTAATTAGATTTTCATTAACAGTGTATTCTGATATATGCAATATCAATAACCATAAATTGTAACTAAATAGAGAAAAATGCATGAAAATATAGAGAATATAATATCAAAACCATGAGACATAGAAATTGATCAAAGACTAGGAAAAACCTCACTGATGGGGAAACCCTTTCAAATCTTCTTATTCTATAGATTGTCTTCAAAAAATTTCAACGGAGAGTACAATGATCCCAGTAAATGTATACAATGGAAATAAACAGATTTGATCTACATAATGCTAGATCTATAATAGTAATATATAAAACCAATGGATCACAAATACCAAGTGATCTCAACTTCCCAGATCTAGATCTAGATCTAGAATATTGTCGATAACTTATCTGATATGACTCTAATTACGTGAGGGATGAGTGATGACATTTCATAAACAAATGACTGAGAAATATACTTGATCTACCCTATAACTCATAGATTTGAGGCCTTAACACGCCATGCATGTCTCTATATCAGCACAGAAGCCACTACCACATAGTCATGTGCCCATGATTAAGGGCTTAAACAACTTAGAATCATGGTTGCATCCTAAAGCTTTCTTGATGTCTAGTTTACTAGTTGAGTCGCGACCAAAACAATTTTAGCCCACAGTTGTATCGTAGGATAGCCTCTACCTCAAGCTTTTCTTCCTGTTGTTGATCAGTGGTTTTCATTGATGTCAACCCAAGCAACACTAGGGGTGACCCCCAACATGCATGGTAATTTTTACTTGAAAAGTTACTTTGTTCCGAGTCAAGGATATTTGCAATTGTTTCTACTTGTCTAGATGTTTTCGTTGATATATGGCACACCACGTAATTCTTCACGGTTTGAGAGATATTCATGTTTGAAGTTAGTAACCCCAGTTAGTGGGCTAAAACCCCATGGGGTTGTGGCATGAAACTAATCAATTTTTTTGGTCATTGAATAGTCAATAATTAATATTTTTTTAAGCTCCTAAAATCACTTTAACTTTCACTTGTGTAATACCCTCTCAACCTAAGAATTTATATAAATTGTGACCCTCATATCTTCCTCATGTAAGGATTTCACTACTAAAAATAGGTCACCGTGTAATTTTCACTATAAATTTTTTTCCGTGAAGCTTCATATGCTAAAAAAAAAAAACCAATTAGGTGAAATCCTAATGAAGCTCCTGTCCAAATGTCAGATGTTAGCCTAAATTTTTGGAGATATGATATGGGGAATTTGGGTTTTTTGCACACTTCCAAATTTCATCTCAAAGAGGTGACCTTGGGAAAATCGTCATAACTCTCTCTCTCTAAGAAGCAGATTGGAAATCTATCAGAAGTGGTCCATGGAATTTAGTTTTCCGTGGGCATAATTTTTCCTTGAAGAATCGAAATCGGGTCAGACCTGTGGCATTGAAAGAAGACTCAGAGCACTACTACAGGACCAAATATCATATATTGGGTATCTAAATCACATAGATACATCAGATTCAATATCGAGCTCCTAGAAGCCAAGAAAAAGCTGGATCATATGCTGTCAAGGGCTGCAAAGGACCATAATTTCTAGGGAAGAAAAGAAAAGAAAGGTGCGAAAAAATAATGCAGCAAAGGTAAGATCCTAGTAAGTATCTTCTGTATATGCATGTTCATCACTTAATTTCATTAGGTTCTTAGTATTCTAATTTGTTGTTTTTTTTAGCACTGACATATGCTTTGCAAGATGAGGTAAGTTTTGCTATTATCATGTCATGGGTATTTCCTTGAAGACTTTTTGCAAGAATTATATATTCCTCAAGATAAGACTCAATGCATGATCTAATGTTCTGAAGAGTGAGAAAGGGTAGCATGACAAGAGCAACAATCCAGGTGCAAAACAGAAGAAATAATTTCGCGACATGAAGTCTTCAAGTGGGAAACATTGCATACAGTCATTGTAAAGGTATCACTGTACTGAGTTATTGTAAAAGCATCATTGGAAAATTTATACAAGTGTCTATCTACCAAGAGGTTAAGAGGATGTGTCGGGAGGTCTAGGATCATCATTAGGTGGTTGTGTCATAATTGGGGTTATGGTCTAGTGTGTCTTATTCTTCTACATCATTCTATATCATTGTAAAGTGGACCATTTTCGCAGGTACAGGAGTCCATTTTTATTTTATTCTTCTATAGGGTGGTAGGGTGGTGCTAGGCTAGTGCATGAAGTCACCAACAGGTTCAAGACTATGAAAAATTCAGGGTGGTAGGGTGGTGCTAAGGTAAGTTGTAGCTCATTGGGTGTTGGGGAATCCATTCAGTTGACTACTGAAGAATCTTGGGCGTTGGAGCGTCGATCCAGTGGGATTTGGAGAAGAATGATTTTCTAGATTTTAGGAATTTTGAGCTTTATTTTCAATTGGAGTTGAAGATTAAAGAATTATTACAAAATCATTGATATGGTTTTTTTCCCGGAGGGGGTTTCCACCTTAAAAACTGTGTGCATTTGTGTTCCTTTTGTTTATTGTTCTCATTGTACAAAAAATGATAATAATTGAATATTAAATAATGGTCTAAAATATTAATAATAATACTAATTGAGAGAAATACTGATTCACCCCCCGTCTTAGTATTTCCAATAATCGGTATCAGAGCTTGCTTCCTTCAATAACAGTTTAACAACTGGAAGGAGGTCATGGAGCATACCAAGAATGGTGTACCTCTGTTCAATGAAAATTATTATGCACTCTGGAAAGGAAGAATGGAGGTCTATCTCTTGGTGCAAGCTTACGAAGTATGGGACACTATTCAAAATGGCTTTACACCAACCGCAGATGAACAAGATAAGAAGAATTTGGTAAATGATGCAAAAGAAAAGAATATTATTATCAATGGACTTATTGAATCTTCTTATCATAAGGTGTTGGGTTGTAGAACTACCAAAAATGTATGGGACAAGCTATAGAATATATATGCACCTGACTCAAATGTCAAAGAAGAAAAGCTTCAAATCTACAGAGAAAAATTTGAGCAACTCAGAATGAAATACGATGACAACATTGCTACATACTTCCAACACGTTGATGAAATAACCAACACTTTGAAATGATTGGGAGAGCCTGTTGATGAAAATACTATTATACGAAAGATTCTTAGAATGTTATCAAGAAGATTCAACAAAAAGGTATCGGTCTTAGAATACAATTCAAATCTGGACAAACTTAGCAAAGAGGAATTACATGGAATTATCATAGCATATGAAATGATACTTGATGAAGAAGAGGGTACTTCGCATCTAGAAACTATGTGCACTGCATCTAAGGAAACCAATAAGGACAAACAACCTTCAAAGGCAAAGACTTGCACCTGCAAGTGTGAAGAAAACGAAGATGATTAAGAAGGTCTTTCAGATGGATAATATGGTTACTTTACAAGAAAGCTAAAAATTGGTAAGGGAAAATTCAAAGGTAAAATTCCATTCATATGTTTCAGCTATGGTGAGGTTGGTCATTTCACAGCAAAATGTCTGAATAGAAGTGATAGAAAATCAAAAGGAAAGAAATTCTTTAAGAAATTCAATAAGAAAAGCAAGAATAAAGGATTCAAAAGGAAATTTCTCTCTAAAGAAGATATCTCATCATCCGATAAATACATTTATAGTGAAGAAGAAACCAATGAGAGAGCATTGTTTATGGCCAATCACAATAAACAAGAGGTATCAAACAACGAAGAAGAAGGGTTGACCATAGAAGAATTTTCTAAGGAGGAAATCCGGCTTATAAAAGAGCTCAAGGCTAAGAATATCCATTCCAATACTCTTGAAGAAAAAGTTCAAGGACTCAAAATTGAAGTTGAAGAACACAAATGTATTGAAGAGTCACTTCAAAAGAATTTGGAAAAAAGTAACTAAGAGAGGGAAGCATTAGAAGCTGAAGTAGTCTCACTGTGGAAGGAAGTGAAGAAGGGAAAAGTTGTCCAAAACTATGCCAATAGCTCAAGGGCATTGGAAGAACTCGTCAAAAATCAACGATCTTACAACGACATATTTGGCCTTAGTTACAAAGAATAATAATAAGGACCTTCTACAACAAAATAAAATGAACCTATGAGATTTGACAGCAATGTAGACTTCATTGGACAATATTCGCAAGAAGAGCCTTGGAAGGAAATTCCCCGATGAAGATTTCCATTGAGATACCAACATATTTTTCATGGCTATTGTTATTCATGTGGAAATTTTTTTCATAAAGTTGTAGAAGGTCGCATGTACCCTAGGAACCAATACAATTCCAAGAGATCCTTCAAATATGAACCTCCCAGTGCTGAACAAAACATCAATAGATTTGAATATTTAATAAGTAATATTGAATGTTACAAATGTCGAAACTTTGGACACATAGCCAAAGACTGCAGACTTGAAAATCCTCCAAAATAATCTTCAAAGCCACAGAACGAATGAGCATGGAAGAAGAAGAAGACTGAAAATTGTGCTCTCACTCTAAAGGCTCAAAACAACAAAGATGTGTGATATGTTGATAGCGGTTGTTCAACAAATATGATTGGAGATAGAAATAAATTTTGTATCTCTGAAAGAGAAGAAGGATGGAACCGTGTCCTTTGGAATTGATGGATCTTCAAATGTTATAGAATCAGGTACCGTCACTCTCGGAAGCAAAGATTCTCTAGCCAAGAATGTTCTATTGGTTGAAAACATGAATCACAATCTGCTCAGTGTTGGACAAATGTGTGATCAATGACACACAATGCTATTCAACTCCACAAAATGTGAAATTAGGAAAGGCAGGTACGGTAAAATTGTGGCTACAGCAAGGAGAGCTCCAAACGACATATATGTTCTAGATGAAGAAACTAAATCATGTATACTAGATAAAGAAGATGAAAGTTGGTTATGGCACAAACGAATGGGTCACATAAACTTTGAAAATTTTGTCAGGATAGGAAAAAAGGAAGCAATGCAAGAAATGTTGAAAATCTCAAAACCTTCCAAAACAATATGTGAGGCATGTCGGCACAGCAAGAAGAAAAAGGTCGAATTTAAAACAAAATAACACTTTGCATCACATCCATTAGAATTGATACATATTTATTTATGCAGCCCTGTGAGAACAAAACGCTTAGATGAAGAATTATATTTCATGTTAATGATAGATGAATATACCAGCATGACAGCCATTAGTTTCCTAAAGAAAAAATCTGAAGCATTTGAATGCTTTAAGATTTACAAGGAGTTGGTAGAAAATGAAACTAATTTGAAAATAAAGTGTCTAAGATCAGATAATGGTTGAGAATTCAGTTCCAGATTATTTCAGCAATACTGTGACGAAAATGGAATAAAAAGAAAATTTTCAACATCACGAACACCTCATGAAAATGGAGTTGCTGAAAGAAAGAATAGAACCATACATGAAATGGGTAGAACAATGTTGAAGAAATTAAAATTGGATGAAAAATTCTGGGTTCAAGCAATTGATACTACAATCTTCATTATCAACCGAAGTCTTCTCAGAAATAATTGCAACAAGACCCCATATGAATTATGGAAAGAAAAACTGGCTATTGTAAAATATTTCAGAATATTTGGAAGAAAATGTTACATCAAAACAAAAGATCAAAATTGGGTAAGTTTGAATCACGTGTTGATGAAGTTATCTTTGTTGGTTACTCACGCAAAAGAAAGGCCTATAAATGCTATAATCTAAGGTTGAAATAGATATTGGAGAACATAAATGTTACATTTAACGAAGATGAGGTTCTAACGAATAATGATGAGGATCTAGAATCTTTGAAACTTGAGACAGAGGCTGAAAAAGACACATAGAAAATTCTAGAACAACAAGAAACTGTCAACCAGGAAGAAGTAAATAATGATCATCAAGATATCTAGGAACAACAACAAGAAGCTCCTCCAAATAGAAAACATAATGGATTCAAAAGAACCATCCATAAAATCAAATCATTGGTGACATAAATGAAGGTCGATAGCTTCATTCATCACAACAAGATTACATTTCTTCTCTAGCAACCGTTGCATCTAGTAGTTTCGAGGAAGCTGACCAAAATGAACATTGGTAGAAACTATGAATGAAGAATTGGATCAAATAGAAAATAATAACACATGCAAATTAGTTCTATGACCAAAATATAAAAATGTCGATAGGACTAAACGGGTGTTCAGGAAGAAATTTAATGAAGATGGACATGTTACCAGAAAGAAAGCAATACTGGTTTGCAAAGCCTATGCACAAGTCGAAAGAATTGATTTCGACAAAAAATTGGCACCAGTTGCTAGAATGGAAGCCATCTAGATGTTTCTCTACTATGCATGTTCAAGGAAAATCAAGTCTATCAAATGGATGTTAAGTCAGCATTTTTGAATGGAAAATTAGAAGAATAATTTTACATCGAACAACATGAAGGTTTTCTACTATCTAAAAAATAAGACTATGTTTGCAGGTTAAAGACAGCTCTATATGGTCTCAGGCAGGCTCCCAGAGCATGTTATGCTTGTCTTGATGGATATCTACATCAACAAGGGTTCAAGAAAGGTATTGTTGATAGAAATTTTTATGTACAAATATATAAATATAATTTAACAATCATTGAGGTATATGTGGATGATATACTATTTGGTAGCAATGATTATCGCCTAAGTAAGAACTTTGATACAAATATGAAAAGTGAGTTCGAGATGTATTTACTTGGTGAGCTGACATATTTCTTAGGGCTTCAAATATCTCAGCAAGAGAAAGGAATATTTATATGTCAAGCCAAGTACATCAAGGAAATTCTCAAAAAATTCAAAATGCAAGATTGCAAACCCTTCCTTACTCCGGTGGTAACGGGTTGCAAATTGATCATAGACAACTCATCTAAGGATGTGGATCAGAGGCTGTACAGATCTATGATTGGTAGTCTTCTATATGTAAGAGCCTCACAACCAGATGTTATGCAAACAGTTGGACAAGTAGCAAGATTCCAAGGAGCACCAAAAGAATCACATATTATTCACGTCAAAATAATTCTTCGATATCTAAAGATCACGACAAAATATGGCTTGTGGTATCCCAAGGGTAACAACCTGATTATTCAAGACTTTATAGATGCATATTGGGCAGGAAGTGTTGATGATCGTAAGAGTACTAGTGGAGAAACATTCTATCTAGTTGGTTGTCTCGTATCATGGTTGAGAAAAAAGAAAACCTCTGTCTCGTTATCTACAGTGTAAGTAGAATACATTGCAATGGCAGCTTGTTGTACTCAAGTCCTTTCGATGAAACAAACTTTGCAAGAACTTCAAGTACAATTCAGTGAGCCCATTCTCATCTTCTGTGATAACACCAGCGCCATCAGCATCTCCAAGAATCCTGTCTTGCATTCAAAAACAAAACACATTTTGATAAAATATCATTTTGTTAGAGAACAAGTCACTAAAAATAATATCAAACTTGAATATGTTGGTACAAAAGAAAAAATATCTGATATCTTCACTAAAACTTTACCTCATGAAGCATTTTAGTATCTTCTCCAGAAGCTTGGAATTCTCCCAAGTTCTCATTAGATTTTCCTTATTCATAAAATAAAGGGGGAGTGGAAGTGTGTACAGGTTTGTAGGATGGTTGTGTGTCAAGGGGAGTTACCCTTTGCCATTGATGTTAAAGGGGGAGAGAATGTTGTCAGAAGAGGTTTCATGATCATAGGGGGAGTAATTATGTTGCCATCAATGGAAAAGGCATATATTTTTTATCAATGGTTGTCATTGATGTCAACCCAAGCAGCACTAGCGGCTACCCTGATCTTGCATGGGAAATTTGACTTGAAAACTTACTCTATTCTGATTTAAGGATATTTTGAATTATTTCTACTTGTTGAGATGTTTCCATTGATATATGGAACGCCATGTAATTCTTCATGGTTTGAGAGATATTCGTGTTTGAAGTTAGTAACCTTATTTAGTGGGCTAAAACCCCATGGGGTTGTGGCATGACACTAATCATTGGTTGTGGTCATTAAATATTCAATAATTAATCATTTTTTAAGCTCCTAAAATCCCTCCAATGCTGACTTGTTGAAGATCCTCTCAACCTAAGAATTTATATAAATTGTGACCCTCATATCTTCCTCATGTAAGGATTTCACTACTAAAAATAGGGCATCATGGAATTTTTGCTATAGATATTGTTCTGGGAAGGTTCAGATGTTGAAACGAAAAACCCACTTGGATGAAATCCCGATGAATCTCTTATCCTAATTTCAAATCATAGTTTGCTATATTTGCGGAGATATGATCTGTGGAAGTTAGGGTTTTTTCAGACTTCTGAATTTCATCTCAAAGAGGTGATCTTGGGAAAATCATCATAACTCTCTCTCTAAGAAGCAGATTGGAATTATGTAAAAATTGGCAGATAGTGCATATAATTTGGTTGTCTGTGTAACAATTTTAGAGATGAAGGAGGAAACAATGCATGTGGCACACCGTACAAGTTCTCTCTACTGAAATAGTCCATAATTAGGTCATTGTGAGAGATTAGGCATAAATTTATCTTGATGAATCCAAATAAGGTCAGACCTATGACATGTAAAGAAGACTCATAGGGCTATTAAAATATTGAAGATTACATATTGGGGATGTGAAATCAAAGAGATATATCAGATTCAATATCGAGCTCCTAGAAGGCAAGAAAAATCTAGATGATGTGTTATCAAGGGCTGCAAAGGACCTGACTTTCTAGGGAAACAAAGCAAAGAAAGGTGCAAAAAAATGATGCAGCAGAGGTAAGATCTAGGTAAGTATCTTCTGTATATGCATGTTCATCTCTTAGCTGCATTAGGTTATTTGTATTCTTATTTGTTGTTTTTGTTTAGCACTGACATATTCTCTGCAAGATGAGGTAAGTTTTTCTATTATCATGTCATGGGTATTTCCTTGAAGACTTTTTGCAGGTATTATATACTCATCAAGATAGGACTCAATGCATGATCTAATTTTCTAAAGAGTGAGAAAGTGTAGCATGACAAGAGAAACAATCAAGGTGCAAAACAACAGCAAGAATTTCACCACATGAAGTCTTCAAGTGGGCAGCACTTCATATACTCATTGTAAAAGTATCATTGTAATGAGTCAATGTAAAAGAATCATTGTAAAAGTTGTAAAAGTGTCTATCTTCCAAGATTTGAATAGGTGGTGTCAGGAGCTCTAGGATCATCATTAGGTGGTTGTCTCATAGTTGGGGTTATGGTCTAGTCTATCTTCCTCTTCTACATTAATCTATATCATTGTAAAGTGGACCATTTTCCATGGTACGCGAGTCCATTCTCCATTTATCCTTCTATAGGGTGGTAGGGTGGTGATAGGCTAGTGCATGAAGTCACCAACAGGTTCAAGGCTGTGAAAAATTCAGGGTGGTCGGGTGATGTTAGCATGAGTTGTAGCTCATTGGGTGTTGGGGCATCCGTTCAGTTGACTACTGGAGAATCTCGGGCATTGGAGCATCAATCTAGTGGGAGTTGGAGAAGAATTATTTTCTAGATTCTAGGAAGTTGGAGCTTTCTTTTCAATAGGAGTTGAAGATTAAAGAATTAATAGAAAATAATTCAAGTGGTTTTTGTCCTGGAGGGGGTTTCCAACTTAAAAAATGTGTGCATTTGTGTTCCTTTTGTTTACTACTCTCATTGTAAAAACGCTTATAATAATTGAAGATTAACTAATGCTCTGAAATATTAATAATAATACTAATTGAAAGGAATACTAATTCACCCCCCCTCTTAGTATTTCCAACACCTGCGGCCTAGATCCAAAATACCCAAATCTGAAATGTGCCTCTATCTATGATCCTGATCTACTACACAAGCCTCTAGCGATGTACCTATGCGAGCCAGAAAACAAAAATACTACCAATAACCAAAACATCATGAAGAATATCTCATGAGCGAATGTGTGCAGATGAGCTTGGGGTCACTTCTATTTCTAACTTTGTGAGGGATTATTGGCACTTTCACCGAATCAACATGTGGTTAGGCCAACTCATAAAATAATAAAATAAATGGTAAATTAACTTCCACTTAACCGATTGGGATAATATATAGACCAATTTTCATCCTCTCAAAAAGAGGAATCCAGTTAACTTATTATTTGAATCATATGAGTTGTCCATTGTGGAATTTGACTCTAGTTTCCAAAAATTAACACTCCTTAGGTGAGAAGTATTATTCCATGCATTTAGGGTGATTGGAGGTGCTTATTGTGACAAGGAAAGTGAAAGACAACTTGGACAAGCTCTTATACAATATCAACACCTATTTGTGGTTGCAATCTCCTTCTATTTATATTAATACAAATAATTCTCTATTTTCCTATATGTGATGACATTATTTCATATATTTCAATACCATGTTGATCTATTGAATAGAGTACTTAGATAATACTACATATATCTCGTAGCTTCTTGGCTTGTGTTATCTGACTTTGCAGGTTCTAATTTTGGTAATATGAGTTGAAATTAGAGCATTCACACTGAAGAAGGAATGACACCTATGACAGATTCTCGGTAGACTTCATTATGTCATCTATTTACTTTAAGGAAATCATTGGGTACCTTTTTTCTCCGTTTTTCTACGTTGGCCATCGAACCTAAGGGAGATACTTTAGTCCTTAATCATAAATTGTAATATCCCAAAAGGGAGAATGCAGTAATACTTAAACACAATATAAGAACTACAACTAAGTAAAAAATAAATATCAAGAAAACATCATAATGTATAGAGAAGCTGAGCCATTTTATTATATGCAGATGAATCAGTTACACAATGTATAGAAAATGAGTAGATCTAGCTCAGGAGAAGGCCTAGAATCACCCTATAATGGTGCTCTAACTAGCACTGCATAATTGGTGAGCTTACAGAAGCAATACTGCGATGTCCTTGTTGTTGCTGATATACATGTAAATGTTGCAAGGGAAAGTGCCGATCTAGGGAGCTTATGAGCTCTGATGATGCCAATATTCAAGATCTGGTGAATGTGATGGGTTCCAAAAATAATTCAGAAATCATTTTACAGATCTACAACTTTGGAAAACCACCCTCCTAGGGTTTGATCCTTAATATGTAGAGATTAAAGATCTGAAGCTTGATCTAACATATAGATGGCTGAAATATTTCACAAGATCATATCTAAGCTTGAAGGGTTGATCACTTCTCCAGATCTACAAGCTAGAAGCTCTAGATCTAGCTTATCAATCCTCCAATGATGTTTACAGCTGCTAAAACACAACTACTCATAAGAACTGCATTGTGAGGGAAAGAGAGGCTCTATGCCTACTGAAATATTCTGCAATGAAATCCAGGCTGATGGAAACACTGATGGCAAGGTGAGGGGATGATCACTCACAGGATTACTAGCTGAAATACTAGCAACTTCCTTCCTCCTTTGGATCTGCAATATGGAAAGCGTAATTCTTGAAGGGACTAATATTGCTAGGAGGTCAATAACTTTTGTTCTGATTCCAAATCTGAAATGAAGCTCTGGGAATGTTGATCTTTAAGCCCAAGGTGATAGGAATAAACCTTCACTAGTTCTCCAGCTAAAATACTGAAGACAACCTCCAACTTCCAAATTGATCTTCAGAAATCTGCAATTTCTGAATATTAATGTTTTTCAGAAAGTAAGAAAATATAATTGGCACCAATGCCTGATTTAGAATGAAGAACAATACTCTTTCAAGAGCTAAATAGCCCAAGAAACCAATGGAATGTCACATGGCAATTTCAGATCTAAACAGATCCTCAACATCAATAATCTCAAGCATATCTTCATTCTTGCCTTCATCTTCTTTATATATTGTTTGAGCCTTCCCATGCCTTGGCCCTCATCTAAACTACATTGTGGATGTGGACAAGATCATCCATGTTTGACTGCGCTATCTATCCAAGCCATCCATCATGTCTAGGTGAAATTTACACCCTCTCCATCATGTGTGCATTAATTACACATCTTCCTCGATCATCTCATCATGAATGCTCCATGATCTCCTATTTGACCTCTTCAAGATCTTAGTTGACTGTGTCAACCTCCATGATCTATCTCATTAATGAGACATGATCTCTAATTCCATTCACATTAGTAGTTGCTCAACTACCTCATTATGTAGATCTAGGCTTAATTAATCCACATTCACACACAAAAATTGGATATTTATTCATATTGAGGATTATGGGTCCCTCCACCCTTTTATTTAATTAATTCATTAAGAAAATTAAGAACTCTAATATTCCAAATATCAGGTGAAAATTTGGGAATATTATAGTCCTCCCTGGAAAGGTGTTGCTTGTCCTCAAGCAACTATAAAAGTGGATGCTATAGCAAAAATCCTCCCTCCAAATGGAATCCTTATGTGGAAGGCTTCCCCATCTATCACAATGTTTCATGTATGTCCAACTCCAAAGTTGCCTCTCTAGAATGTCTAGAATGGCTTCCAACTGAAAAGTTAGATACCCATCCCCATCAATGAATCTCCAAGTGGAAACCATATGATGAACAAAGTTCTCCTCTATACATGAGATACATAAGATAAAGTGGTTCATTCCCAAAGTGGAAAGTCCCAACTCATGAACTATCTCTCCAACCCATGATACATAGAGTAGATTACATACATCAATGCCCTCATCATTAGCCATGTTGGCCATGTAGGGATCAAACATCACATCATCATAGTGAAAAATAAGAAGTAGAGACATATGGGAAAACATAAAAATTGTCAAACCATATTGTCCTAATAACAACCAATGCAACAAAGCCTTTTGCTTCCATGCTATATCATCATGAAAACAAGTAAGAGAGCCATACTCTCTCAAAATAAGCCACCGCAACAATGCTTATTGTTGCCATACCAAGCCATCAATGAGAATATGAGATCCATACTCTCTCAAAAGTAGTCAGTCATCTCAGCATTGCCTCTTGCTTCCATACCACATCATCATTATACCAAATGTAGTGGCCATATTCTCTCAAGAGAAGTCATCTTAAAAAGGCATATTTCTGCCCCAAAACATCATCATTATACCATGTACAATGACCATAATCACCCAACAGAAGCCAACGTTGTAAGGCCTCATGTTTCCATCATCCAATAGTATCATGCAATGTATGGGAAGAATTCAGCCCATACTCTCCCAATAGTAACCATAGCAACAATTATTCTTGCTTCCTTCTTACATTGTCGTGATTCAAGTTAGGGAGCAACAATAAAGTAATAGACATGTGATATGTCCCATCAACATAATACAAACAAGCTCCTTTATGCCACATCATGTGAGAGTTATACTTTCCCCCAAACACAAGTACATACATGAACATGAGATACATCCCAAACAAAAATACATGTAAATACATGAGACATATCCCAAACAAGAGTAAATACATGGACATAAGATATAACATGTGATGTCCAAACTCTCTTCTCCATAACCATAGTAACCATGCCTTCTTCTTCTGCATTCTTCCAGTGATGTGCAAGTCATGGATCCGAAAATTATAACTCAATGAGTGGTATCCATACTCACCCAAGAGCAACAAGTGCAGCCATGCTTCTTCCTAGCCTTTATCATAGATCTGCAAGTGGTTGGGAAACCTCTTGCTCCATACTATCAACCATTCATCCCAATGTGGATGATGGATCTCATTTTGAAAATACTTGGTATCCTCCCAGTGTAGGACACCAAGCTCCTCAAACCATCGAAGAACTTTTCACTCCATGAAATGTTGAAGTGAACCTCCAATGCGATCTCTTAATGAGACCTTCTTCTCATACATGGCCTTCCAAAACCAGTGAGGTTCTGGATCTGCTGCAAGTAGAAGTATCTCTTTGAGCTGTGGGATGCTCATTGAGAAGGTGTCATCAGGAAAGGAGAAAATATTTCTCACCTCAATATGTCTACCATTCATCATCTTATCCTCCATTGCTTCATGAGTGAAGCTACCTTCAAAATGCTCCAAGAATAATGGGGCCTCTTCATTATCACTGCTACTAAGTGACAGTGTTGTAGATTTGGAGGGTAACACATAAAATATCTCAAATCAAGGTACAATATTGATATCATAACCAGTCATTGTATCTAGGATCATGCTCATCTCGTCTTCTGAAACTCTAAACTTCAACTCAAAAGGTTGAATGTAGTCCATCCATGACAAACTGGGATAACTTTTCATCTCCTCCTTGATCAAATCAAGGACCCTCTACACTATGATATGTTGCTTCTTCAAATCAAATTTTTTTTCTAACCCTTGGTTATGCATTGGCCCCGATGGCATGTTCCCATAAGTTTCAATAAGATCTACTAAAACAACAGGTGATGAATGTGTATGCATACCTAGGATCAACTGATGTGTGGGATCCTCTTGACTGAACACAAGAGTTCCTCCAACTGGGACAATGGTGTCTACAACTGCTGGTAAGAGAGATGGCTGCTCTTCCTACTCTCTTCCTCATGCATCTCCTGAATCATGCATGGGACTCTATATGTCAAGAGCTCAAGACTATCTTGCAAGGTTGCACGTGTCTCTTCTCTAGATGCAAGTACTTTTGCAGCTGGTGATGAATGTAGTGACCTCTTTTCCAGAGTGACAAGAATGACATCCTCATTTGTTTCCTTAGGAAAATTCTCTTTGTGGCCCATATTTGTCTTCTTCATATCAAACTTCTTCCTCAAATTGTGAAATAAATAGGAATATTTAGTCACTTTTGCATGATCCATGTGATTAAACCACCAAGCATTGGCTTCACCTAAAATATGAAGTGTTGCAATTTGGACAACCTCTTTTTCAGCCATAGGATGTAGCATGAAAAAAGAATCTAAATATTTCCTCCAAGCCTTAATAGTGCTTGAGGAAGATCCATCAAATGTAGGCAAATAGAATCTATTGTGCCTCTTCCTTCTATTGTTGCTATAAGATCTTCTTTCTTCCTTGAGTTCAAATCATTCTTGGAGAATTAGACTTTCTTTGAAGGCTTTAGACTGTTCCTTGTACTCTTCAAGATACAAACTGAGAGTCTCATGTGTCTCAGGTTCTCTTCTTTCTTCATTTATATACCTCTCACCTTCTTCATTGAAATTGGGCATAGTAGATCTAAGAGGAGATCTATGATTCTCCGGTCTTCTTTTCTGCTGATAGGAAGTGCTTGGACCTTCCCCTTCAAATCTTCTTCTTGGATTCTTCCTTTTCCTTTCTCCCTTCATTTGATAAACCTCCTTGGAGAGATCTTGAATGGATCGAAACAGAGGAATGGAAAAAATATCCTCCTTCGTGATAGATCTCATCTCTCTGCTTCTTATTTTGATGCAAAAAATGAAGTGTCCACAAACTGAGCCAAAGATCATGCTATGATCCCACTGTAATATCCCAAAAGGGAGAATGCAGTAATACTTAAACACGATATAAGAACCGCAACTAAGTAAAAAATAAACCTCAAGAAAAAATCAGAAATTATAGAGAAGATGAGCCATTTTATTATATGGAGATGAATAAGTTACATAATGTATAGATAATGAGTAGATCTAGCCTAGGAGAAGGCTTAGAATCACCCTACAATGGTGTTGTAACTAGCACTACGTAACTAGTGAGCTTACAGAAGCAATACTGCGTTGTCCCTGCAGCTGATAATATACATGTAAATGTTGCAAGGGAAAATGCAGATATAGAGAGATTATGAGCTTTGATGATGAAAATATTCAAGATCTGGCCAATGTGATGGGTTCCCAAATAACCCATAAATGGTTTTCTAGATCTACAACTTTGGAAAATCACCCTCCTATGGTTTGATCCTTAATCTATTGGGATTACATATATAAAGCTTGATATGACATATAGATGGCTAAAATATGTAACAAGATCAAATCTAATCTTGAAGGGTTGATCCCTTCTCCAGATCTATAACCTCGAAGCTCTAGATCTAACTTCTCAATCCTCTAATGATGTTTATAGCTACTGTAGCACAGTTGCACATAAAAACTATGCTTTGAGGGAAAGAGAGGCTATATTACTATTGAAATATGCTGTAATGAACTCCATGCTAATGGAAACACTGATGGCAAGGTGAGGGGATGATCCCTCACAGGATTACTAGCTGAAATTATAGCAACTTCCTTCCTCCTTTGGATTTGCAATATGGACAGCGTAATTACTGAAGGCATTACTGCTGCTAGGAGTTCAATAACTTTAATCCTAATTATAGATCTAAAATGAAGCTCTAGGAATGATGATATTAAGCCCAAGGTGATAGGAATAAAACTTTACCAGTTCTACAGCTGAAATAATGAAGACAACCTTCGCCTTCCAAACTGATCTTCAGAAATCTGCAATTCTGGATATGAATTTTTTGCAAAAAGTAGGAAAATATAATTGGCACCAATTATTGATGTAGAATGAAGTACAATACTCTTTCAAGAGCTACTCAATGAAAGAGGTGGGATTCCTGACCACGAACACCCTGTGCTAAACGACACTTGCAATCTTTGCTAAAGAGTCGAGGAAAGAAATGGAATGTCACATGACAATTCCAGATCTAAAAAGATCCTCAACATCAATAATCTCAAGCATATCTTCATTATTTCCTTCATCTTCTTTATATAGTGTTTGAGCCTTCCCATGCCTTGGCCCTCATCTAAAATTCGTTGTGCATGTGGAAAAGATCCTCCATGTTTGATTGTGTTGTTTATCCAAGTCATCCATCATGTCTAGGTGCAATGTACACCCTCTCCATCATGTGTGCATTAATTGCACAACTTCCTCCATCATCTCATCATGAATGCTCCATGATCTCCTGTTTGACCTCTTCAAGATCTTAGTTGACCGTGTCAACCTCCATGGTCTATCTCATTAATGAGACATGATCTCTAATTCCATTCACATTAGTAGTTGCTCAACTACGTCATTATGTAGATCTAGGCTTAATTAATCCACATTCACACACAAAAGTGGATATTTATTTATATTGAGGATTATGGGTCCCTCCACCCTTTTATTTACTTAATTCATTAAGAAAATTAAGAACTCTAATATTCCAAATATCAGGTGAAAAATTGGGAATATTACATAAATCCTACATAACAAATTTGTGACTCCATTTGAGAATAGTGTATTCCCTCTATGGTTTTCCTTTTCCATTTTGTTTGATTACCTTTTTCATAGACCTTTTCTCTTTGATCAGTCAAGAATAGACCTATGAAGTGATTTCGTTGATCAATTTTTGAAATTTTTGTGTGAGAATCTTCCATCCTTGGACAAATGCTCCTTGAGTGCCTCTGAGAGAGTGTTACACCTCACCCAGGCCCACTCCATACCATCATTCCAAAGCACTGGTGCCTCTTCCACACCAGCATTAGCCCCTATTTTTGCACAAAATTTCCGTTTGTTTCGAAGTGTCATTTTTATAATTCTACTTCCGACTATCCTTCCCTCAGCCTTAAGTATCTTGTGGTCTCTCTTAAGCCTCCATTTGGTTTTAATTTGTGTTTTATTCCCTTTTTTAAGAATTGGTTTTCATTTTTCTTTGTTCTTATCATTTGGTCGCTTACAAAATTATTTTATTTGTTCATTGATCTCTTGGATGAATTGTTGTTCTAGTACTCATTCTGTAAAGTGTAATTGAATCAATGATTAAACATTTTCATCTTACTTTTCTTCATTTAGAAAATTATGTGTGTTGAAAATAAAAAAATTTCATTTGGCATTTAGGGTTTTATATGTGCATTGATATAGGAACAATCACATTGAAAGGGAAATTTCATATTGCATCTTGTGTGCTTCATATTGTAAGTTGAATATTGATTGTGTCTTCCATTCCTTAGCTACATTCTCATTGAAAGAGACATATTTTCATTGAAAGAGAAAGATTTCAATTTTCTCATGCTAGGTTTTCATTTTATTATATTCACGTGACATTCATGGCGAGCCCAAAACTAAAACTTAATCAAATATAAAGAGTAAAATTTATTGAATCAACCTAAGGAGCATTTGTAACATTAAATAAAATACATAGATGTCTTGGGTAGAGACATGTTCTGGCATCTTTAAATGTAGGAGTCTTCATTGATTTCCAGTGTTGTATCCCAAGGGTGATATCTCATTCCGCATATGTGAGTTTATAGGATTATTGTCCATGTAACTTTGGGTATATTGGATTGTGCTCCATCCACGTAAAGTATAAGGGAACACTATCATCAAACAGTTACGAATTACACAACATTACTATGGACTACACTCCCATGTATCATCGACTATATTATAGGAGTCCACTATAGGTTTCTATCCATCCATACGTAACTGATTTTGCTGCCTTATATACCATGATGAACCAAACAGATCATTTGGGGAGATTGGTCATCGTACATTAAGTCCTTGGTTTTCCGAGGTGTATATTTCATTTCACAGTTTCTTGGTGATCCTTTATGCCTAGATTACCCTCTTTCTGATTTATTTCTTTTTGTGTTAATGAAATTTATTTTCCAACGTGGAAGAAAAAAATCATCCCACCTTGTCATACGTGTAAAATGAAAAATAAGCCTCCTCTTCCACCTTAGGCTACTCCTTGCCATCGTCAGAAGTATAAGATGATGAAAACTACAAAATCACGAACATCAGGAACCAATTTTGACCCTCTTAATTATATTTATCCAACAGAATAATCTATCCGTTTCAGTTCCAAGCCTAAGATTATATCTACTCTTGATGGTGGGACTAATACAATCAAAACAGAAGTCTCTGAAACTTTGTTTCCTGAGGTTTTTAAACCCAACCTTCATATTATTCATAGTATGGAGAAATCCCAACCGAATCCACCTTATCATGGGACAATGAAAACTCCCATCGGGAAATAGTATGGTCATGTTGTGCTACTCAAAAATGCCCCCATTTAGTAAATGATAAATTTAATAAATCATGACCCTTTTTAAAAATTTAGAATAGAATCATAAAATAAAAATCCTCTTGTTTCAATAAAATAAAATAACTTCTTTCAAATAAACTTATATAGTAGGGTTTAGCCTTTTTTCAATACTTGAAACCCTTTTATACTTCTTATAAAATGATATCACAAAACATTATATTGGACTTAGTTCAAATCTAAAATATCCGATGAGAAGACCCCAATGAAACCATTTCTCATATAAAGCTTTATATTAAGTTTTTGAGTTTTTAAAAGGAATTTAAGTAAATAAATCGATTCTGATAAAAAATTATAAAATACGGTCCACCAAATCACCCTCCTTGCATTATTGGAGTTTCAATATCAATTATTTCAAAATGAGTACCATAAGAAAATTCAAATAGTTGATCCCTGACACCTTCTTCAAGTAAGGTCCTGACTACCTTCCTCTTCTTCCTTCTAATCCTCGGTCATTCCTTTTCCTTTTGATATCGGAGTTCACATATCACATATCACACTTTCTCATATGTGTGGCTTCTATATTCTCTAATGTTGAAACGTTGATAAGTAAACGCCTCTAATAAACAAAGAATTTTGCAAGTTTTATAATGGAAGCCTTATGGATTTAGCCAATAACGAAATTTCGATACATTGATATGCGTGGAGACCACGTGAACAAACACTAAATAATTTAATGGCCACTCTGTGTGATTTATGGTTTCGAAGTCTGAAATTATTTTTTATAATTTTCATATAATGAAAAAGAATTCGCTCATTAAAACATGAATTATTGTCGCTAATATTTGTTTCTCCTCTTAATAGGTAAATCCCAATAAACAAAAATCATAGGAGATGTCTAAAGTTATCATAGCCGAGAAAAATATGACAACTCAACTACAAACAGTCTCGTCCCCAGTAGGAAATACTGAAATGTCACCATTATTCTCAAACACTTTATAAAATAAAAATTGTTTAATAAAACCCAAGAGTGGTCGAGAGGTAATATGCTACAACAGATGATACAATTAAAGTTTCTCAGTCTAAATGGAGAGATATAGCCAATTAATTTTTACACAGAATTGTGGCTCGCCCCAAAATCCTGCCCTACACACATATGGAGAGACGGGTCATTGACCACCTGAACATTGCAAATAAAGATTTTCTGAATCTAATACATACAATTATTAGGTCATTCAAGCTTGAATATTTAAGGAAACTTTTCACTTTCCTCCTCCGCAAAAGAAGTACGATACACAGTTTCTCCATAAATTTATGAAGGAGAACCAAAACTCGACAGAGGTTATCAAAAAATGGGGAAGGAGACCGAAGAGACACAAACATGAGGACAAGGGTATGTATTCATTAGCTTCTCTAGTTGTATCTTTTTATCATGTAGCTGCTATGATATATCTTTATATAGTTGTCATCAAAAATTAATTTTTTCTATATAATTATTCCCCCATTCTTCATGAGTAGCTATGTAATGGATGCTCTTTATTTCACAAATGATTTTATGGAAAATTGAGGACCCAACCCCCAATCATATCTATCATGATATCTTGTGGGAACACAAATTTCATTCTCATTTTTATAAGATTTGTCACGGAATCATACTCCGTATTCATCAAAAGCTTTTCAACAACAAAGTGTGTAGGCTCTTTGCAGAGGCCAATGATGATTTGATGTCAATAGTAAGGTGGTTCAAGGATGATTCACTGACTTATATTCGCATTCTTGGTAGTCTTTCCAATATGCATGTTTTACCCCTTTTTGTACATGATAATCTATTAGTCGGGGAAATTGTATATGTGACAGTTGGGAATGGTTTAACCAACATACTGAAAGATGCCAAGAAAACCATATGTCCTTCCTTTCCTATTTCTTTTGGTATTTATGAGTTACACAATATCAAGCATGCTATTCCTGAAATTGATCAAATTAAATCTTTGGAGTTCCTTACTATCCCAAATCAGAAATATGATCTTAATGGGTTTGCTAAAGAAGTCACAACATAGGATAAGATTGGGAAATTAACAAGTGAGACTAATAGATTTGATGATTTTTTCAAGATGGTTCTTGAGTATTCTGGGGTTGAAATACAAGCGACAAACCGACTTAGTCCTGAGGTATTAATTGAATATAATCAACAACTTAGTTGGAGATTAACAAATTTACCAATGGATTTTTTGAGAATTTCTCAACAAAACATTAAACTTCCAAAATCATCATCTTATTTAGTTATAGATTCAATGGTTTCTCAAATCTCAAAAATGGCTACTTCATTTGTTTAACAAACAAATAAAATTCAAGAAAAAATAAAATTATATGAAATTTGGGAGCGATTTAGACAAATAATATCAACATCATAGACACACAAGATAAACACTCCAGTCCAAAAAGAACCAACACAGATTCTGGTAACCACTCGGATAACCTCATTCACTACTGAGGCTCCCATGAAAACCATTATCATTGAAGATATGGAGATTATCCAAAAATTTCCTACATCATAATTTTTTTAAAGATTGAAGAAATTCCTCCTTAGATGTTTTTTATAGTCCTAAACACAAGGTAGTTGTGAAAATCCAAAGAAAGAAAATAAATCTAGACCAGGCCCAGGAATTAATCCCTAGTGAAACTCCCTTTCAAGTTCTCTGACAAGGAGCTCAATAAACTCCAGAAGAAGAATTAAACAAGCTCTCAAAGTTTTCAAGGGCTTATGGCAGTGCAACTATTGACAAAGTGACATAAGTTCAACTTCTTCTTAGAGAAAAGGAGGAAAATATTGTTCAATTGGAACGAACTCTTCAAAATGAAAAATAGGTGTTAGAACAACAATGGAAGGTAAAACTTTATGAATTACAAAAGAGTTTCAATGATTTAAAACTCCAATCTGAAAATAATCTAAAGGATAAAGATGCACATATACAACAACTACAAGAAAAGATTAATCACTTGAAAGAAAACCCAGAAATCAATGAATTTAAAAAGGAAGCAAGAGAACTTAATACACTCCTTTCTCATAAAAAAATTATATTTGGTTTAAATTGACTATGATTGATTATTTATCTAAATATAGTGATTCCTTGATTAAAAAAAATTCCAATCTGGGGATATTTTATGAGGAAATTGATGAAAATATTTATGAGCATATAGATTTCCAAGAAAGTACTGAGGGAAGAGTGACGAATATTCCCTGGATTGAAGAATCTCAAAAATACATTGTTTTTGGTGACTGAGACACAAATATCAAGAAATAAAACATGGCTATTATCAAATCCAGAAACCTCACCTCCGATCTCACTAAATACATCAACGACAACCTATTGCAAGTTAATCTAATCAAATAATACCCACAGGAAAGATTACCAGATGTCAAATATTTGACAAAATATTACATATAATTATCAAAGAAGAAGGATGAACATATCAAGAATTTATCAAAATTAAACCTCGAGAGCCATTGGAAACTTTTGAAAAAGCCACATAGTCAATGGCTTATGGTGAGGTGTCTCTCTAAATCAACAACTTATCTCCTCCCAACACTCAATGATGCAGTCTTTACGGGGCAGGTGTGTATGAAACTGATTCATCCCCCCCAATTAAAGTTGATGACAGACATATGTGGACTCAGGGAGAAAATGGGAAATCATCCTTCACTACAGTCATGATCCTATTGTTACAACATACTATATATCTTTTTATTTACTTTATCTTAGCTTGGTTTGTTGTAATTGTTTCCAGATCTTTATTTTTACTTTACTATATTTGTAATATTAATAGACTATAAAACCATCCTCATATCTTTAGAGAAGGTGTTATGAATTTTTTTGAAGACGAATTTGGAGTTTGAAATACTCTTGATTTCTAGTTGTGTAATAGAAAATTTGAACCGAAAGTTTTTTTCATGAGAAGATTCTTGATGTATCGGGTACTATTATCCTTATATTTTTTTTTGATTTAATGAGATAGATAGTGAATTTTATATAAGTCGTTTTGTTATATGTATGTTTTGAAATTAATCATACATTGTCACTATTGATGTGTAAGATTGTATCCCTTTAAACATATGTGAAATAACAAGATCTCTTATGTGATTGGTTCTAATCAAATAATTTAATTATATTAGTTTATCTTATTCTGTTTCTCTTCAATAATTGTTTAATGAACTATATTTTTTTATGCTCTATGAAATATTTCAGAAATCACATACAAAGGAATATTATCCAGGGAAATATATAGATTAAGTCATTCTCTATGAAATATTTCATAAAATCACATATAAAGGAATATTATCGAGGGAAATATATAGATTAAGTCTTCTTTATTATTATTGTAATTCGTTTTAAATCACTCCATTACTCTCTTTTTCTACTTTACATCCATTCACTTATATATCTTTAAATGGAAATTGGTCCCATTTTCCCTAGTCGGAGCCACCATTCCAAAAGGAAAAGGAACTTCTTTAAGTTCTTAATTGGGTGGTTATCCCAGATGTTGAGGTAGATATTTTAAATATTTCAACATTTTTGGCCCTAGAAGGAGGGCCTAAAGACTATTAATGGCATCAAGGTTTAATCCAAAATCAAAAGGCCATCAAAAGAGTCAATCCCCCTAAAAAACACCCCTAAATTTAAGATCACACTCAAAATCTCCCACTCATAGATATGAAGTTGAAACAACAAAAAAATCTCTTGGCACACTCCCTAAGTAATTCGTTCAAACTTCCTCTCCACTACCGTAAAATTCAGCTGAAGTTCAAACTTTTATTAAAGCATTTGAAGGAATTTATATATTAAGAGAAAGACCTATTCAGTCTTAAATTTCTAAAGGAAGTGTATCATCATTTTTAGGATTTTCTCGTGTATTAACCCGATCTCAGAGTGAAAAGCTTCGAATTAATCCTTTAAATTTTACATTACCCATTCATTGAATAAAATCCCTTACTTTAGAAACTAAATCCTCTACTAGTGAGATTACTACATCCTCCCCACCTCACACTACCATATTTGATCCCTCAAATCCTTCTCTACCTTCTTCTTACCATCCAATAAATCCTTATGTTCATATTCCTCTAACACAAAAATATAGTGCTATAATAGGTAGTAGCACTACAGGGGCTTCTTCCTCTTCCACTCAACCATATTCATCCTCTGCCATAACTATATATTCTTCTTCTATTCCTACAAATCCTAGAATGCAAAAGAGACCATAGACTAACCTAGGGGATGTCCAAATGGTACCACCACTCCATAACTTTCCTAAACATCCAGAAATATGGTTTCCAAAATATAATCTTGATGATGGGTTTCCTTTTGATGAACACATCCATAATTTTATGTTATCCATTAATATTAATGGAGTTGTAGAAGAAGACTGTGTAGTTTGATTGTTCCCTTATAATTTTGTAGGATCTGCAGGATCATGGTATTTTTAATTGACACGAGATCAATAAATAGATGGGATACTTTCGAAGAACAATGTCTTACAAAATTTTGATATGATCACACAAAGGTTGCCTTGATCAATGATTTTTCTAACCTTAAAGTCAATCAAAATGAAAACATCAAGGATTTCAACTCCAGATTCGATAAATTGTTAAACAAAATCCCAGACACTTCCAAACCTAGTGACAATGTACAAATTAAATGGTACATTTCTGATCTTCCTTCGAATATTGCTATATTTTTTTATAGAGCTAAAAATAAAACCTTACTTGATAACATGAAAAACTCTTTATCTGTAGAAAAGAGAATTCTTTCCCTCAAAATAAAAATTCCTAGGAATACAGGAAAAGAAAGAAAGTCACTTTTAAATAATAATCAAAGAATAAAATTCCCAAATATCCTTTTGATCTAGAGGGATTACAAAAATTCCTTAAAACCATGTCCAACAAAATGGTGGAAATAAAGAAAAAAGTTGTTGAAACTTGTAGGAAGCCTTTGAGACCTTTTAAGAAAGCTCAAAATTCACAACCTCAACCTCCAAATATCATATCTAATGTTGAATCGGATCAGGATGACAATGAAGAAGAAACAACCTTATCTGCTGAAGAAATCCCAAGAAGAAGAATTAGTTGAAGTTCATGGATTATGGGATTTCATTCTCACTACCTCGAAAATGAAGAAGAACAAGAAGCCTTACCAGTGAACACAAGGAGTAAGGGACCTATAGATTCCCCACAATCAGTTCAAAACAAAAAAATTCTACTCCTACAACTAAGGACAAAGGTACAACTAAAAAAATCCCTTCTACATCTTCTAATCTAGTTCCATCTTCTTCAAATTATCCATCTTGATCTAAAACTCTACTTTTTTTTTACAACATTGAATATAATATAGTGGAGGATATGAAGAAAGTTAAAGAAAATATTTCCTTATATGAATTAAGTAAATTAAAGCAATGATGGCAGTGCGGGTGCAGGCTTTAAGGAGAGTTGCTCAAACTTGGTTACAATGTTCTCTAGTTTAGGAGGAATCTGATCCTGATCTCCATTTTCACTCTCGGTCATCAAAATTTATCAAATATTGTTGATAAAATTAATAAAATGCACATTCAGAAGAAAAAGGTCCCTTTACTTTTTATTACATAATAATGCAACTTAAACCAAGGTTTTAAACCTTTTAGGTCCCCTTATACCTTTGATACATAATGATGCACTTTGTAACCAATGGTTACAAACCCTCTTGCAAATTATTTCCAAACTTCAAACACTTTAATAAAGTTTTGTTTTGAAGCAATATTTAAATCTTCAGAATATCATAAAAAACCTTCGAAATTATAATCATGCACTTTAACCAAGGTTTAAAGACCTTTGGAGATGTCAAAACCTTCGGAAATGAATGTTTGAATACCTTTGAAATCGGGGTTTCGGATTTCAAAACATTTAAATAAAATTCTATTTCAACCATTCATCGGGTCCATACCTTGTTGTAAAACCCGTACAACTCCCGACGCGAACACCGTCGGATCTCCACCACATGCAATCGAACGGTTATCGCGCTCAAATTACCCCAATGACTTTTCAACAAAAAGTGACGTGAAATAGGTGGTATTTCACCCGTGATGTGTCAGCACTTGATACGATCGTGTTCAAAAAGGTAAAACCTCTCTCAACCTTAAAGGTGGTGCGAAGATAGTGGTTTGTTTTCCCAAAACCACTAACCTACAACTTCCAATTCCGATCACGTTTGAAGTTGGATTTTCGTTGGATTAAAGTCTCACTTCAACTCCTCTCGGAAACTCTTTCCCCACATTGTAATTCAACCAATCTGAATCAATTATCACATTGATCTCAAACAAAGGAAACCATATCTTATTTGAATTCTTCCAAACCTTTACAAAGAGGTTTAATACATGTAAATTCTTCTTCACACAGAAACTACTTTACCTTCAAATTCTACACAGAAAAACCATAGTTTCATTGAATTCGAAGAGATGAACTCTTCGGGAAATTGCCAAGTATAACACAGATAAATAAAACCTGCAAATTTATTAAATCAGAGGTCAAAACCCTCAAAATCAATTATTCTATGGCCAATCTTTGAATTCCTCTTCCTCGGAGGTTACAATTTATAGGTTCTTACATAACAATCGACCTACTGTTGAGGATCGAATTCTCCTTTAAAAAAAAAAATCCTAATTACATAATATCTTCCTTAATTCCATCAACTGAAGGCTAAATATACTAAATCTAACTAAAACAGTCCAACTTCCCTAGATAATAGTTCAACCCTATCTATTACAACAGTAAATTGACAGCTAAAGGTACCAATACCTTTGTTTGTAACATTTTTTTGGATTTTTGGAATAATTAATTAATCCTTTTGTCTCTAAGCCTCATGCTTCTACATCAGACTCCGGAGGACAAAAATATTCATGGGCTCTTGTCGATGAGCTCTTCCACAGAACTGCCCAATTTCTGCAGCATGGTTTCTGTCATCCAGGTAGCATCTTCAATGTTGGGAAAAATACTGAGAGGGGGGGGGGGTGAATCAGTATTTACTGCATAATCAAATCTTTTTACCTTTTCATTCCTTAAAACCCATACGCTACTTTCCTTCAGTAAACCAGCGTATATACGCGGATCCCATTTATGAAACTAGCGTATACACAGAGATTTAGATATGTCATTAAAACTTCACTTAAACCATTCCATCATTTATTCATCAGATATTCAATAAGCAGTAAACAGGTGCAGTAAGAACAGAATAAACCATCACACAAAGCATCACACATGAACACCAAGATTTTTGGGTGGAAACCCAAATCGGGAGAAAACCACCGCTGCAGTTGCTCAGCCTTCAATATTTTATTATAGAGAAAACATCTTACAACATATGTCTTTGGTCACAGGACTTGACGGCACGCGACCTACACTGGCTCGTTTCCTGGCCACTCTCTGAGAGGAGCTACAACCCCCTGACTCGTTTACCAGCCTCTCCTGGAAGGGAGCTACGACCCCCCGATCTCGTTTACCAGCCTCGCCTGGAAGGGAGCTACGACCCCCTGACTGAAGGCTACAACCCTCAGCACCTCTATGGACCACATTTCATCAATTTTCACACTGGATCCAACCACTTCAATAGAACAACATTTGCAGGCCACATTTCATCATATTTTCATATTGGACCCTTTCCATACTTTTAAGCACAACCATACATCACCAACAGATACATATCAATACAGATCAGATAGCAGAAACACAGCAGAACATATCAGATATTTCATACCCCTTTCTTCAGCAAACCCTAGTTTGCATACGCGCTTTCCCTTCACTGATGTCGTGTATATACGTGCTTCCGTCCACATAAACCTGCGTATACTTCAGTACAAATTACATTGCGCATACGCGCTTTCCCTTCATCGAAGCTGCGTATATACGCGCTTCTTCTGCGGCGAAGTAGCGTATAGATCTTCAACCATTACGCGCAGCATCATACTCTTCGCATCGATATTCGGGCCCAGATTTACCCTTTTACTTCATGGGGGCGCACAAGTTCGCCTAGATGTTCGCCTCATCACAGATCTAGTCCTTCCATAAGCAGATCTAGCAGATACAAGTGCATTTCAGATCTAGATCCCCTTCTTCATCATTGGTGCATCATACCTTCAAATTTGTCTTCAAGTGTAACCCTTTCCATTCAGAACTACTTCAGAGAGAAGTATTCATTCAAGCTCAGACATCTTGCACTCACACTCATGATTTGCACAATGAATTTCTTCTCCTTATATAGGTTTATCCTTTTCAATACCATGAGCCCCTTTTTCAATACCATGGGCCAAAACAATACCATGAGCCCAAACTACTCGACGGGGTCAATTAGGTTGATCATTACCCAATACAATGGGTCAATACCATGGTGGTTACCCTTGGTTTTGCACTTTTTGAGCGCTTTAGCCCATACGCGACTTGGCACGTTCTTTTCCGCGTGCATACGCGATTTCCCCTAGGCCAATCCGCGTATACCAAGAGACATACTCTTTTTCATCATACTTTGAGTACATTCCGAATTCCTTTCTTCATTGCCTTTTTTTCACACTATAGATACATCAGATTTCCTTCATCAAGGACATATGCTATCAAGCACAACTTCATCAAGTAAGTTGTCATCATCTTCATCAAGTGGGTTGCCTTTCAAGGACAACACTCAGCATCATATTGTCAACAAACATCATATCACATCAGATTTACATCATTTACCAAGTCCATCAAGTCAAGTATAACTTCATCAGGTGGATTGCCATCAAGGACAACACATGTCAACAGTCGCATGTCTTCATCTTCATTCAGTGGGTTGCCATCAAGGACAACACTCTGCATCATATTTCCAACAATCTCCCCCTTTGGACTTGATGGCAACCACGATGGTGTTTGGTTGATTTACATCATGTCACTCTCCCAAATAGGTCGCATCATTATCTTCTCTTTGTTCAAACACCATGTCACTCTCCCCCTTTGACATCAAGGGAAAAGGGCGGATCAAAAACCAACACTCTCCCTTTTCTCCTCATGTGGAAGAAACATTCTGCAGATCTGATATGTGCTGAAGTGGCCAAGCTCCCCCTGAGTTCATGCTGAATCTTCAAACATATTTTTTTTTAATAAAGTACATGACTCTTTGAGCTTCCTATCACCAAAGACTCATACTTACATCAATTATCCATCCAAGTGGATTTACATATGAGACTCAACTACCCAACCAAGTGGGTTTACAAATTTGGACTCAGCTACCCAACCAAGTGGGCTTACAAAATTTGACTCAGCTACCCAACCAAGTGGGTTTACAAAAATTGACAAGTCCTTACATGACTGAATATTACAATTTTCTCAACAAGACCTTTTCATCAAACTACAAATATAACTTTTAAGACCAACACCAGAAAGAGAACATTTTTTCAGAACCATCATAATGCCAACACTGCATTATACTCAGCAAAACCAATGCTCCCCCTGAATCTGTTCATCCAAGCATCCTTTCCAAAAGACTAAGGCTCCCCCTTAGTTTGTGCATCCTGAAAACTTCCACCAACAAATCATCAAAGCATCTTCATCAAAACATTAGAAACAGAATTATGAGAACTGGAACATCACCAGAGATACCAAACAATATCAGAGATACCAAACAGCACTGCAGCTGTGCTGAAAAGAGCTGACTCCAAGCAAAAATGCCAGAAACCATGCATATGCGGTTTTCTGTGCATTAACTCGCGTACATACGCGGCTGTGTTTCAGGAAACCCGCGTATCCCAAGCCATCTTCTAAATTTCAACCAGATCTGATTTTCTGTGAGGCAAAGACAGAGTTCAGCTTCTTTCTGAGACATTTTGAATGCTTCCCTGGACTACAGATAGATAGAACGATGTAGTTGTGTCTTCAAGCGTCATCCAACGGTTGTGGCATCAGTACAATAGTATCCAAGCCTTCAGATTCTTTGCAGCATCAATACAATCTTTCCAAGAGAGATTCTCATATCAGAACAACATCTTCACATAGGTGTCAAGCAATCATCCATGTGGTCCAACATCACCATGATCTTCAAGATTTAACATGAAGTAACATATCTAGGCAGAAGATCTCTCAACCATAGTAACACACTCTGCATGATTTATTTCTGAATCAAATGACATCCAACTCATCCATGTGTGAGTACAAAAGACAACCAGGGCTCAAAAACTCATCATAATAAACAATGTACCAAGTCATCATCATTTGAGCATGGGTATCACAAAAACCAAAGAACAAGCAGTCATATTGCCAACAATGCAATCATTAGTATTCAACCTGCTGCTCCCCCTAAACCAGTGCTCTTTCTTAGCTTGTGAAATCTGAAGCACCTTCAACAACAAATCATCAACAACAATCTCTGCATGATCTGTCCTCATCTCTGAATTATAAGACTTTCATTTCAACAACGAATGCTCTTCATCATAAAGTAACCAGGCTTCATCCATAATCTTCAACACAAGAACCCATGTATTATTTCATTATCAAGAGTATAACCAGAATGATGCTAACAGTGCAATCATCAGCAGTCAGACTGATGCTCCCCCTGGACCTCAGCTCCAGATCTTCAGCTATCAGATAAATTTCCTTATCATCAATGCATACGCGGCTGTGTCAGCTGGAACTCGCGTGTATACGCGACTTTGGTGAATATAACCCGCGTATGGAAAGTGAAACATAGAAATTTTTCACATTCCTTTATCTCCCCCTGCAAATTTACCTTCTGTTCCTGTCTTTTCTTCACACCAGATGCACTGCCAGAAATACATATAACCAGAATAATCAAATCAACCATGAGAGACATCATACATTGCTCCCCCTGTGACGATACATTACTAGATCTTATAATGTATCTCACATTATTCCTGCAGTCAATAAGAAAGGTCAGCTTCAGAAGCGGATGACTGCAGTAGGGTCAAAATTCCCTACGTTTCTGATCGGTCCTTGAATTGAGTGTTTTCTTCAAGAAAATCATTGTCTTCTAGAGCATCCACAAAAGTATCCTTTTCTTCTCTAGATTGATTCTTATTCCATCCCTCCATATTTTTCCAGACTTGTTTAAACTTTCTATTTGTGTGCTGGAAGTTATCCAATTTCTCATATCTGTTCAACCTGCATTCCTTTTCTACATGTCCATACTTGTTGCAAGAATAACATCTCATGTGTCCGGAGAAATAAGCATAAGAATCATGATGAGTATTTCTAATCTTTCTCCTTTTACAATCAGCTGCTTTATGTCCATACTTGTTACATGAGAAACAATATCCCTTGAAGCTACCAAAGTACCTGTTTGTTTGTGGCTGAATTGTCCTGCTTCTGCAATTTGCTGCAACATGCCCATAGTTATGACATTTAAAACATTCAATGTTCTTGAATGAATTCCTTTGAGAATTCATGATTGTTGGTTGATCTTTTGACTCTTTCAACACTTCAGATTTTGCATTGATGTCCTTTGATTCTTTAGCACCTCCTTGTGAGCTAGATTCTCCTTTAACAGTTTCATGGAAACCAAGACCATGTTTGATAGCAGGAGACCTTTGATTACTCAGAATATTGTCCAAAATGTTAGTACTATCATGAAACCTTAAAATTTTAACTTTTTCTTCTAATTTACCTTTGAGAATGTTTACCTCAACCTCCAAGGCTTGACATTGCTTTGTCATGCTTTCTTTTTTTCTTCTTCCATCTTCAACTTGATCCTTCAGATTTAGAATCTCTTCTTTCAACCAATCTTCATTTCCTTCACATGTTTGTTGCAGCTCTTCGTTCTTCTTATTTGATTTTTCTAGATCTTCTTTGAGAGAGATGATTTCTGCTTCAAGGCCTTCCTTTTCAAAAGACAGGGGTTCTTCATTCTTCTTATTTGATGCTTCAAGATCTGTTTGTAGAAATATGATTGCAGCTTCAAGTCCTTCATTCTTCTTGCTTGATTTTTCGAGATCTGCATTTAGATTGTTGATTTCTGCTTCTAGTTCTTTAATACGATTTTGATACTTGTCCACCTGACCATTCAGCATTTCTATTTGATCTTTCATTTGAGAGATCATCTCTTTGTTGATAGAATCTTTCTTATCAATTGCTCTTTGTTGTCCTTCATCTTTGATCTTGAGAGCTTTCTCTGTTTCCAAAACACTACTTTCACAAACTTCATTATTGTTTGTACCATCAAGATCATGCAAAGGATGACCCCAATCACTGTCTGATTCATCTTCTTCAATTTCTGCTAACCATGTTTTCTGAGTAGGCTTCGTAGGCTTGTTTTGAGTAGGCTTCTTCTTTTTCTTCTTTGCCATGAGCACTTGTAGAGCTTCGTCAGAATCTGTTTCATCTTCTTCAATTTTTGCTATGAGCACTTTCAGATCATGGTCAGAATCTTCCTCATCTTCACTGGACACTTCATCATCATCTTCTTTTGCATAATAACTCTTTCTCTTTTCAAATTTTTTCCCTTTACCATGCTTTTCTCTATAAGGACATCTAGCAGCATAGTGACAAACTTTTCCACACTCAAAGCATTTGAAGGGAAGCTTACCTTTGAATCTTCCAGTACCTAGTTGGAGCTTTCTCACGAAATTTGCTTCTTCTTCATTGGATATATAGCTGGATTCTTTGACAACTTCCTTTTATTTTCCTCTTGTAGATGCCTTAAAAGCAGCTTCTCTTATTTGAGAAGGACCTCCTTGTCTCATTTCAAAAGCAGTCAGAGTACCATGTAATTGAACAATAGTAAGAGTTTGCAGATCTTTCCTTTCTTCAATAGCTGAAACTTTAGAGTCAAATTTTGAAGTCAAAGATCTTAAGACCTTTTCCACCAGAGTGTTATCAGATATGGTTTCACCCAAATTTCTCATCCGATTTACAATATCATCTAGACGAAGAAAGAAACTAGCAACACTTTCATCACTATGCATCTTCAAATTTTCATATTCAATTCTAAGAGTTTGGAGTTTTGCACTTTTTACCTTTGTGTCTCCTTCATAGCTTAGAATGATTTTGTCCCATATGTCTTTTGCCGAATGTAGCTGCATCACTTTAGAAAATTTTGATTCAGACATGCTTCCCAATAAGACATTCACTGCTTTGGCATTAATTTCATACTTCTTTCTTTCAGCTGCATCAGTAGGAATATTTGCCGGGTATTGATAACCTTCTTGCACGATTGCCCATACATCTGCACCAAGACTTTGCAGATATGCTTTTGTTCGTACCTTCCAGAAAATCAGATTGTTTCCATTGAATAGAGGTGGCTTTATAGACATCACTCCTTCTTGACTTCCCATTGCGACGGATCTCCTTCAAGCGATCAAGCTTCTGCAGAAGGACCACGCTCCGATACCAATTGTTGGGAAAAATACTGAGAGGGGGGGGGTGAATCAGTATTTACTGCATAATCAAATATTTTTACTTTTTCATTCCTTAAAACCCATACGCTACTTTCCTTCAGTAAACTAGCGTATATACACGGATCCCCTTTATGAAACTCGCGTATACACAGAGATCTAGATATGTCATTAAACTTCACTTAAACCATTCCATCATTTATTCATCAGATATTCAATAAGCAGTAAACATGTGCAGTAAGAACAGAATAAGCCATCACACAAAGCATCACACATGAACACCAGGATTTTTAGGTGGAAACCCAAATCGGGAGAAAACCACCGCTGCAGTTGCTCAGCCTTCAATATTTTATTATAGAGAAAACATCTTACAACATATGTGCTGGCGCAGACTTGACCAGCACGCAGGCACCCACCTGCGCTCGTTTACCAGCCTCTCCTGGAAGGGAGCTCCAACCCCCTGACTCGTTTACCAGCCTCTCCGGGAAGGGAGCTACGACCCCCCGATCTCGTTTACCAGCCTCACCTGGAAGGGAGCTACAACCCCCTGACTGAAGGCTACAACCCTCAGCACCACCTTGGACCACGTTTCATCAATTTTCACACTGGATCCAACCACTTCAATAGAACAACATTTGCAGGCCACATTTCATCATATTTTCATACTGGACCCTTTCCATACTTTTAAGCACAACCATACATCACCAACAGATACATATCAATACAGATCAGATAGCAGAAACACAGCAGAACAGATCAGATATTTCATACCCCTTGCTTCAGCAAACCCTAGTTTGCATACGCGTTTTTACTTCACTGATGTCGCGTATATACGCGCTTCCGTCCACACAAACCAGCGTATACCTCAGTGTATATTTTATTGCGCATACGCGCTTTTACTTCAGAGAAGCCGCGTGTATACGCGCTTCCACCGCGACGAAGTAGCGTATAGATCTTCAATGATTACAGAGCTGCATACTTCATCAGATCAGATGTTCAAATCAGATTTACCCTTTTCACTTCAGTCAGATGTTCACCTAGATGTTCGCCTCATCACAGATCTAGGCCTTCCATAAGAAGATCTAGCAGCTACAAGTGCATTTCAGATCTAGATCCCCTTCTTCATCATTGGTGCATCATACCTTCAGATTTGTCTTCAAGTGTAACCCTTCCATTCAGATCTACTTTAGAGAGAAGTATTCATTCAAGCTCAGACATCTTGCACCCACACTCATGATTTGCACAATGAATTTCTTCTCCTTATATAGGTTTATCCTTTTCAATACCATGAGCCCCTTTTTCAATACCATGGACCAAAACAATACCATAAGCCCAAAACTACCTGGACGGGGTCAATTAGGCGGATCATTACCCAATACAATGGGTCAATACCATGGTGGTTACCCTTGGTTTTGCACTTTTAGAGCGCTTTAGCCCATACGCGACTTGGCACGTTCTTTTCCGTGTGCATACGCGACTTCACCTAGGAATATCCGCGTATACAGGGAGACATACTCTTTTCATCATATTTTGAGCACATTCTGAATTCCTTTCTTCATTGCCTTTTGTACACACTGTAGATACATCATATTTTCTTCATCAGGAACATAATCTCTCAAGCACAACTTCATCAAGTAAGTTGTCATCATCTTCATCAAGTGGGTTGCCTTTCAAGGACAATACTCAGCATCATATTGTCAACAAACATCATATCACATCAGATTTACATCATTTACCAAGTTCATCAAGTCAAGCATAACTTCATCAGGTGGATTGCCATCAAGGACAACACATGTCAACAGTCACATGTCTTCATCTTCATTCAGTGGGTTGCCATCAAGGACAACACTCTGCATCATATTTCCAACATTCAATTGGCTGATCCTTCCATTTTATCAAGTATTGAAAATACTCATGTCCCATGGTTTTCTTAAACACTTTCTTGTATAAGATCCTCTCTGGCTATAATGTCTTTGCTATGGGTAACTGTTTTACCCAGTCAATATTTTCTCTATCTTCTGGTCTTTCATATGTGCCACTATCTTCATATCTGTACAAATCAGCAACATTGAATATTGGAGATATTCCAATATTAGAAGGTAATTCAATTTCATAGGCATTTGCAGAAAATTTCCTCAATATCCTGCATGGTCCTATCCTTTTGAATTTTAATTTTTTATACTCCCTCTTTGGAAATATTTCTTTCCTCAAATGTGCTAAAACCAAATCACCAACTTCAAAATTAGCTTCTCTTTTTCTCAAATCTGCTCTGTTCTTGTACTTGAAGCTGTTGTCTTGTAGCTGCTGCTTTACCTGTTCATGTATTGCTTGTATTTCTGAAGTAAACTCCTTTCCATCAGCACTTCTCATTTCTTCTTTTCCCAAGTTCCTCAATTTAGATACTCCTCTTGGGCGCATTCCATAAACTATATGGAATGGATTCTATCATGTACTTCTGTTAGGTGAATCATTATATGCATACTCTGCCTGTGGTAAAATATGATCCCACTATTTAGGATGTTCTCCTGCAAGACTTCTCAAAATATTACCCAAAATTATGTTCACTATTTCAGTCTGCCCATCAGTCTGAGGGTGATAAGCTGAGATGAAACTCAGTTTAGTACCAAGCTTCGTCCACAATGTCCTCCAAAAATGACCAAAAAATCTGGTTTCTCTATCAGAAACAATACTTTTAGGTAAGCCATGTAATCTGACAATATCCTTGGAAAACAAATTGGCAACATGAGTAGCATCACTGGTTTTATAACATGGAATAAAATGTGCCATTTTTGAAAATCTGTCAACTACAACATAAATGGTATCATTTCCTCTTTGTGTCTTAGGTAGTCCTAAAACAAAATCCATACTTACCATATCCCAAGTTTTGTCTGGAATAGGTAATGGAATGTACAAACTTGCATTTTGACTTTTCCCTTTTGTATATTGACAAATTTTACAATTCTTCACATAATTTTCCACTTCAGATCTCATCTTTGGAAAAAAATAAAAGTGACTTAGTTGCTCATATGTCTTATCAACACCAAAATTTCCAGCAAGTCCACCACTATGCTTTTCCCTGATTAATTTTTCTCTCATAGGACAATTAGGTATGCATAACTGATTCCTTTTGAACAATAAACCCTCTTGCAAGAAATAATCTAACCACTAACTTCTGTCTATCAAAATAGTATTAAAAAATGCTTCAAATGCTTCTTTGAAATCCAAAACTATTTTATAGAGTTCTTTAAGAAAATCAAAACCTAACACTTCAATTTGACTTTCTTGAACAAGAATGCTTTTCCTACTCAAGGAATCAGCTACCTTATTTTCTTGACCACTTATATCCTTCAATACAAAGTTAAAACTTTGAAGATATTCAACCCATTTTGCATGTTTTTGATTCAATTTAGGTTTTTGCATAATATACTGTAAAGCATGATTATCTGAATATAGGACAAATTATTTAGACATTAAATAATGTCTCCACTTCTTCAATGACTGTACAATTGCATAAAATTCCTTGTCATAAGAAGAGTACTTCCTCCTTGTTTCGTTCAGCTTCTCAATGAAATATGCTATAGGTCTATCTTCTTGAATTAATACAACTCCAATAGCTTCTCCACTGGCATCAGATTTTACTTGAAAATGTTTATTAAAATCAGACAAAACTAAGACAGGTTTCTCAGTTATATTTTTCTTCAAAAACTGAAAATTATTTTCAGCTTCAGAAGTCCACTTGAATGTTGTTTGTCCTTCTTTATGGTTTCAATGATAGGTGCATTGATCTTACTAAAATTCCTTATGAATTTTCTATAAAAACTAGCAAGACCGTGAAAACTTCTTACCTCAAAAACACTTTTTGGTGAAGGAAACTCCACAATTGCCTTTATCTTCTCTGGATCCATTTTTAATCCTTCAGCAGAAACAAAAAAACCTAGATATACCAATTCTTCTTTCATGAATGAACATTTCTTTAAATTTATCAGTAACTTCTCTTGATGTAACTTCCTTAAGACATAATTAAGATGGCTCAGGTGTTCTTCTTTTGTTTTGTTGTAAATTAATATATCATCCAGATATACTATTGCAAATTTACCAATAAATTCCTTTAATACTTCATTCATAAGCCTCATAAAGGTACTAGGTGCATTTGATGAACCAAATGGCATTAACATCCATTCATACAATCCCTCATTTGTTTTAAAGGTTGCTTTCCATTCATCACCTTCCCTTATCCTAATTTGATGATACCCACTTTTCAAATCTAGTTTTGAAAAATATCCCGCTCCACTCAAAAAATCCATCAAATCTTCAATTCTAGGTAAAGGAAATCTATACCTGATTGTTATCTTGTTGATTTCTCTTGAATCTATGCACATTCTCCAACCTCCATCTTTATTTGGACTTAAGACTGTAGGTACTGCACAAGGACTCAAACTTTCTCTGATCAAACCTTTGTCAACCAATTCCTGCACTTTCTTTATGATTTCTTCATTTTCTATAGGATTCATTCTGTAAGCTTCTTTGTTTGGAAAATTTGATCCTGGAATCAAATCTATCTGATGGCTGATTCTTCTTACAAGTGGTAATTCATTAGGAAAATCATCCACAATAATATCACAATAACTCTCCAACATTTCTTGAATTTCAATTGGCAAATCAGAAATTTTAGTAGAAGTAAATACTACCTTACGTTTTCAAACTAAAGCAAAATTTACCCCATCATCTTCAATCTGCTACAAGTATTATTTTCCACTCAAAAATAAAGCCTTTGGATCAGACGTTTTGCTTGATGCATCTTCTTCTTCCATAGGTAACAATTTTTGATTCAAATCATCTTTGAAAAACTTGTAAGTGTTTCTCTTTCCATCATGTACTGCTGCTCTTTCATACTGCCAAGGTCTACCCAGCAATATGTGACACACATCCATAGGCATCACATCACACATGATTTTATCTTTGTAGCTGCCCATTTGCAATTCTATTTCACATTTTTCCTTTACTATCAGTTGATGCCCCTTCTGAAGCCATGACACCTTGTAGGGTGTTGGATGTTCCCTTGTATTCATTTTCAACTTCTCTATCACCTCTGTAGAGACCAAATTATCTGTAATGCCACTATCAATGACCAATAGATATTATTTCCCTTGAACTTTGCACACACTTCTGAACAAATTCTTTCTCTGTGTAGGTTCAATAACTTCCTTTGTTTATTTTAACAAAACCTTGTTAACCACCAAAGATTCTCATTTCTCTGGCACAATTTCTTTCTCTGTTTCAGGAAACTTTGCTGCTTATACTCCAGTCTGAGCAACATTTTCATTTCTCTGACTTGTCCCCACATTCTGTAGACACTCATAGGCTCTATGTCCTAATTTGTTACATCTATAACATTTGAATTTTCTTCCTCTGTTTCTGCCTCCTCTTCCTTTTCCTCTATAAGGAATCCTTCTGCCACTTGTATCACCTTCTGTGGGTGCATACTGAGGTCAGTTGCTGCAAGCTCCATCTCTTGGTGTTGTAGATCTTCCTCTACCACCTTGAATTCCTCTTCCTCAGAAATTACCTCTTCCTTTGGCATATTTCTTTCTTTGGAGTTTTTATTCAACTTTTAAGGCCATTTGGTAAGCCTCTTCTACTGTTTTAAGAGACAATATACTTATCTCATCTTGAATCTCCATTTTGAGACCATTTATGTACCTAGAAATCTTCTCTGTTGTATCTTGAATTTGTCCTACTCTTATGCTCACTTTGTAAAATTCTTCTGTATACTCTTTTACTGTCATTAATCTCTGTCTAAGATTCTACATTTGTCTAAATAATGAAAGCTGATAATCACTAGGAAAAAACTCACCTCTCAGCTTTGCCACCATTCTATTCCAATTCTTGATTGGTTGCTTACTAACTCTCCTTCTTTCTGCTTGCAATCCATCCCACCAAAGTTTTGCATGTCCTTTCAACCTTGTGACAGCAAACTTAACTCTCTTTTCTTCACTCATCTCTTCATAATCAAAGCACTTATTCATTTCATTGATCCAGTCTATCAACTCTTCTAGATTCAATCCTCCTACAAAAGCTGATACTTCAAGTCTAGGCCTGAATGTAGATCCTAAAATTGATTTAAATAATCTCATATCAGGAGTAAGCTCAACATTTTCTTCTTCTTCTTCAGCTTCAGCTTCACTGACATCTTCAGGATCTCTCTGCTGTCTTACTTCTATTGCTCCAAATCTAGCTTGAATTTGCTACATAGTCTCTAGTACTTTATAATTTGCAACCGATCTACCTCTTCTTCTACAAGCACCACCTCTACCAATTATAACAACCATGTGGGATTTCTTTTTCTGACTTTTAGAAGCTTGTTCAGTATCTGAAAAATGCTCTGAAGACTGCTCTGATACCACAAATGATGGAAATGTGGCTACAGGCTTTAAGGAGAGTTGCTTAAACTTGGTTACAATGTTCTCTAGTTCAGGAGGAATATGATCTTGATCTCCTTTTTCACTCTCGGTCATCAAAATTTATCAAATATTGTTGATAAAATTAATAAAATGCACATTCATAAGCAAAAGGTCTCTTTACTCTTTATTACATAATAATGCAATTTAAACCAAGGTTTTAAACCTTTCGGGTCCCCTTATACCTTTGATACATAATGATGCACTTTGTAACCAATGGTTACAAACCCTCTTGCAAAGTATTCCAAACTTCAAACACTTTATTAAATTTCTTTTTTAAAACAATATTCAAACCTTTGGAATATCATAAAAAAACCTTTGGAATTATAATCATGCACTTTAACCAAGGTTTAAAGACCTTTGGAGATTTCAAATCCTTCGAAAATGAATGATTGAAGACCTTTGAAATGGGGGTTTTGGATTTCAAAACATTTAAATAAAATTCTATTTCAACCATTCATCGGATCCATAACTTGTTGTAAAACCCATACAACTCCCGACGCAAACACCATCGGATCTCCACCACATGCAATCGAACAGTTATCGTGCTCAAATTACCCCAATGACTTATCAAGAAAAAATTCACGCAAAATAGGTGTTATTTCACCCATGACATGTCAAAAATTGATACGATCGCGTTCAAAAAGGTAAACCGCTCTCAACCCCAAAGTCGGTGCAAATACAGTGGTTTTTTTTCCCAAAACCACTAACCTTCAACTTCCAATTCCAATCACGTTTGAAGTCAGATTTTCGCCGAATTAAAGTCTCACTTCAACTCCTCTCAGAAACTCTTTCCCCACACTGTAATTCAACCAATCTGAATCAATTATCACTCTGATCTCAAACAAAGGAAACCAGATCTTATTCGAATTCTTCCAACCCTTTACACAGAGGTTTAGGTTTAATACATGTAAATTCTTCTTCGCATAGAAACTAATTTACCTTCAAATTATACATAGAAAAACCATAATTTCATTGAATTCGAAGAGTTGAACTCTTTGAAAAATTTGCAAGTATAAAACAGATAAATAAAACGTGCAATTTTATTAAATTAGAGGTCAAAACCCTCAAAATCAATTCATATACGGCCAATCCCCGAATTCCTCTTCCTCAGAGGTTACAATTTATAGGTTCTTACATAACAATCGACCTCCTGTTGAGGATCGAATTCTCATTTTTTAGACAAAATCTTAATTACATAATATATTCCTTAATTCCATCAACTGAAGGCTAAATATACTAAATCTAACTAAAACAGCCCAACTTCCCTAGATACTAGTTCAACCCTATCTATTACAATAGTAAATTGACAGCTAAAGGTACCAACACCTTTGCTTGTAACATTTTTTTGGATTTTTCGAATAATCAATGAAGCCTTTTGTCTCTAAGCCTCATGCTCCTGCATCAAGCAACAAAAAAAATTCTTACTTAAATAATTAAATTAAGTACCTACATCATCTTTTCCTACTGTTGCTACTTCTAAAGCTTCAAAAGGAAAAGTTAAATCTCCAACTGATTATTTAGATAAAATTGATCCTACCGATGCCATTTTAATTGGAGATATATCAGATTGCCATACTCCTCCTTTCCTTTTTACCTTTGAAATATTAACATAAATGTTCACAATTGTTTGGTAGACTCTGGTGCATCATCAAATATCATGCCTTATTTTGCTTGTCTTAAGTTGAACATAACACCTCATAATTTTGTTGTCCAAATTCTTCAGCTAGTTAGGAAAAAAGTCAAATTATTGGGGGAAATTAATTATATTCTTATAAGATTGTATTCTAATTAAAAAGTGTGTCAAATCATTGATATAATTGTTGCTAATATTCCTTATTTCTATGGATTAATCCTAACCATAAATTGGTCTAAGAAACTGAATGGTTATTTCGCTACAGACTGGTCTTATTTGTGGCTTCCTTATAATGGTAAACCCAATTAAATTTGGGTTGACCGAGAAAAACACATGAAACATTTAGTAACTGATCTGGATGAAGAAAATGAGTCAATTGTTTTCACAGAAAATATCCTTGGGAATTATTTTTGTGAATCCTTTGTTGGTAGTTTTTCTACACAAGAATCTCCTTTGTTAGTTGATTTTGTCACCTCTCAAATTGAAAATTTATCACAGACAAAATCATCTATATGTGTAAATATTGTAGATAAACCGGTAGTTAAATATTTTTTTTGTATTCTATATTTCAATGGTTCTAAATCCAATGTTGGTGTGGTATCATGATGCATTTTAATGAGCCCTGAAGGAGAAACGACTATGTTAGCATGAAGGTTAGAATTTGAATGCACAAAAAATATTTTTGAATATGAATCACTAGTTCAAAGTTTGAATAAGGCTATAAGCCTTAATGTAAAATACCTTCAAGTTTTTGGAGACTCTGAAATTTTTATAAAATAAGTGATAAATACCATCCATTGTGTCTCTAGTCATTTGAATAATTATCAATCTCTTGGTCAATCTCTCACTTCAAATTTTATAGCCGCTTCAATATTTCTCCTATTCCGAGACTCCAAAATTCCAGTGTTCATCTATTGGCGAATGTTGCATCCAAGCTCATTCCACCCAAGGATTATAGCCTAGATATGTTTTCTATTGAATTTATTTTTCACCCTTCTATTCTTGATAATGTCACTAATTAGTGTTCAATGATGATGAGGATATTTTGTATTTTCTAAAATCTGATGGGTCATATAATGACCAAATAATTGATGAAGACAAGCATGATAGATAGTTGAATAAATCATCTAAAGAAAATTCTCTTCCCAAGCCTATGGTAAGACTTGAAGACTTGTATGACTTAAAATATAGGTTTAAAAGGGTTACTAACTACAACCTTCAAACTTCAACTTTTAGGTTTGAGTTGGTCAAACTAGGGTCAGATCTAAAATACGATAACGCTAATTTAGGCCTAGGACTCTCATCAGGTGATAAATATTCCTATATTCACTTGTTGAAAAAAAAACAAAAACAAATTTTTCTTGGAATTATGAATATTTGAAAACTTATGATACCTCCATCATTCAACATACTATTCCAATGTTACCAAATCTGAAGCCAATCTAGAAAAAGTTAAGGAAAATATATATAAATATGGAAAATCAAATTAAAGTATAATTGAACAAAATCCTCCAGGAAAAAATAAATTTTCCAGTCAGACATACTAAATGCGTTTCAAATCTGGTACCTATTAGGAAGAAAAATAGCAATATTCAGATTTGTATTGATTTTAGAAATTTGAATAAAGCATGCGAGAAGGAAAATTTTCCACTCCCACCAATGGAACAAATCTCAGTCAGTACTGGGTTATGAACCTATGTCTTTTCCATATGGTTTTTTAGGATTATAACCAAATTCTTGTACATCCGAATAACATATTAAAAACTACATTCAAAACTAAATGGGGAACTTGTGCTTATTAGAAAATTCCTTTTGGATTAATAAATGCAGGAGAAACCTTCCAAAGATCCATGGAAATTTCCTTCAAAGGTATGATCAATAAAATTGTTGTTGTTTAATTGGATTATATAACATGTATTCCAAGCAAATAAACAATCATTTCCATTATTTAATTCAGATCTTTGAGAGATGCAAAAGGTATGGAATATCATTAAACCTTAAAAAGTCATTTTTTCCCTTTAGTGAAGGAAAACTTATAGGATTTATTGTCTCTAAATAATCAATTTGTATTATCTGAAAAGAATCAAGGAAACCTCTAAATTCCTTTAACTCATTTTAAGAGATCAATGCAATCTTTCCTTGGGAAAATTAATTTTGTAAAAAAAATTATCCTAGATTTTTCTCAAATTGTTCTACCCCTACAATCTCTAATCAAGAAAACATTTGTCTTCAAATGGTGAAATAATGAAATGGAATCTTTTGAATCAATCAAACAATCTAACATTCATGCCCACTCCTTGACAACTCCTAACTTTTCTGATTACTTTATATTATATACTTTTGCTTCTGAATTTTCCTATAGAGCAGTTCTAACACAACGTAATGAGGAAAAGGTTGATGCTCTCATTTCCTTCTTCAGCTCAAATTTCTAGGGAGTTGAATTAATTTATTTATATGTGGAGAAACAATATTTTTCTGTTTTCAAGTCTATCAAGCATTTTAGACCTTTTCTTTTGAAAACTCATACTAAATTTATTGTTCCTTTTTTAGAAGTAAGGCCCATTACTTGTTCAAAAGGAGTTAGGAGAAAAAAGGGAAAAATGGGTCACTTCTCAGCAAGAATATGACATAGAAATCAAACCTCCTAAAATTGTTAGAGGTCAGGGTTTTTGCAGACTAATTACTAGAGGTTTTGATACATCATCCAATGAATACTCAGGTAACACTATTTATATTTTAGAGGTATGTCTTGCTAATACTGAATTGCAGTATGTTGATCTGATATTTTACTTGAAAAATGGTTATGCTCCACCTAAACTCGTTTATAAGAAAAAAAGTGCTTTAATACTGAAAGCCAATAAATACAAACTCATTGATGATGTATTATTTACAAATAATTATGATTCTATTTTGTTAATATGTTTAGAAGAACCTGAAGGACTAAATATTTTTCATGGATTACATGATGGACTAGCTGGTGGACACATTGGAGGAGATACCACGGCTCATAAAATCCTTCATGTTGGTTAATACTGGAAAACTCTTTCCAAGGACACCAATTCCTATGTAAGTAAATGCAAGTTTTTTCAAACTATTTTAAGAAGACAGAAGAAACCAACCTTTCCTCTAAAACCAATCAACATTGAGAAACCATTCGAAAAATATGGATTGGATATAATAGGTGAGATTGTTCCTCATTTGTAGAAACATCATAAATTCATTCTAACTACTACAGACTACTTCACCAAGTGGGTGGAAGCAATACCATTGAAGGTAGTGAATTCTGAAATTATTAGTGAATTCATTGATCAATTCATCATAACCATGTTTGGTCTACCCCATGCAATCATTTTTTATAATTCATCTTAAATTTTAGGAAATAATAAAACTAAATTTTCTCTAAAGAGAGGATTTAAACATAAATATTCTGCAAAGTACTACCCTGAAGGAAATGGTTTAGCATAATCAACCAATAAAAATATCATTGTGATTATTAAACGAACTATTGATCAAAATCAAAATAATTGGCATAAAGCTTTGATATTTTCTTTATGGGCTGATAGATTAACTAAGAAAGCCTCAATAGGTACTTCTCCTTTTAATCTAGTATGTGAGAAAGAGGCTATCCTTCCTCCTAATCTCGCCCTTTTCTCATTAGCCATAGTACAATTCACTCTCAACATCAATAGCTAGTTAAGTCTTCCTTTGTGCAATTTTAGCCAACAAAATTTTTTTTGAACTCGGAGATCTAATCCTGAAATGGGACAAGGAGCATGAGGAAAAGGGTAAACAAACTATGTTTCAAAAGTTGTGGCTTGGTTTGCTTCATATTGTTGAGAAATTAGGTCCATCAAATTTCATTCTGCAATATTTATAGGGAAAGAGGGATTCTCTTCCCCTTAATGGACTAATTCTCAAGAAATACTTTTCTTAATAGAATATTTTCTTTGTTTTAAAACACCCATATGAACATATTGGTGTATTTTAGCATAAATTATGTCAAGTAATACATTATTGGATTTTCATTGGTATTTCTGATCATTTTATCAAGTTTAACTTTTAAAAAAGTAACTTAGAAATAAATTGCAAAATTGAAATTGGGTATGGTATCCATCACTAAAATTCTTAAAAGTTTTAACCCATTAAGTCGTAGACTCTTGTAACTCAAAACTACAAAATTTTTTGTTATTTTTTATTAAGAGAAGAAAGGTTTTCTTATTAAATCGAAGACTGCATTGAAAACCTTGGCATCTCTTAGCTTCAACTTTCATCCAGTACTCTTAAAGAGTAAATGTACCTCCCCATCGACTAATATAATCATTTTTAGTGTGTAATTAAAAAATATAAGAAACTTAAAAGATAAGAGGTCTCATCATGAGCCTGCTTACCATGACCATATGAAACTAATAATGTTGAAATTATCATGTCTCGCCACCAAACCGGGTATGAATTATAGTTATATAAATCTAAGACAAGAAGTATCATCATGAGCTAGCTTTTTCAACATTATTACAACCCGTGAATGGCATTATCATTATCTGGATACTAAACCAGGACAATGGATTTTAAGGAAACTTAACAGAAAATAAAAAATTTAAAATTTAAAAGGTCATTGCCTCTAAGGATACTACTATAACTGGATGGGATACTAGTCCATTACTAGTTAAAAGGTAACCCTGTTCAGGGTATGGACGCCTACTGGTAGTAGTGGCTCTACGTGTGATATAGAAGTTTATCTTTAAATGCTAAGTTTCAATAAACCCTTTATTTATATGTATAACTGATTAAATACTAATCCAAGGAGCTAAAATATTCATCTATAATAGGTTCCAAGAAATTTGCAATGAAATTAACCTTTTAATTAGAAGTCATTTTTATCAATCCAAACTTCAAAATTGTTTTTGTTCCCAAGTTTTTCTTTGATAAATTCTACAGACTTATTATTTATTTTCTCATAAATAATTGTTTCTTCCAGTGAATCACCAATTTTTGTGCTACTCAACAACCCCCCCATCCATTAAATGATAGATTTAATATATGGGCACTCTTTTAAAAAAATTAGAATGGAATCCTAAAAGAAAAATAATTTTATTTTAATAAAATAAAATAACTTCTTTCAAATAAAATTATTTAGCAGAGTTTAGCTTTTTTTTCAATACTTAAAGCCTTTTTATACTTCTTAGAAAATGATATCACAAAACATTATATTGGACTTAGCTCAAATCTAAAATCTCCGATAGAAGACCCTGATGAAAAAATTTATGATATAAACATTTATATTACGTTTTCAAGTTTTTAAAATGACTTTAAGTATATAAAGCGATTGTGACAAAATATTATAAAATTAGATCCCACCAAATTTCCCTCCTTGCATTATCGTAGTTTTGGTATCGATGATTTCAAAATGAGTACCATAAGAAAGTGTCGATAGCCAATCCTCGATACCTTGTTCAAGCAAGGTCTTGGCTACCTTTTTCTTTTGTCTTTTGATCCCCGATCATTCCTTTTCATTTTGATATCGGAGTTCACATATCGCATATCCCCCTTTATTATTTGTGTTGCTTCTATAATCTCTGATGCAAAAATGTTGATAAGGAAAAACCTCTGATAAACCTTTCATTTATATTTTAGAATGTTATAAAGGTTAAGATTGACCATAACAAATAATTTCATAAGTTTTAGAATGAAAAAATGATGGATTTCATCGATAACAAACTGTCGATACATTGATATCTCTAGAGACCATGTGAACAAACATTAAAGCATTTAATGACCACTCTGTGTGATTTATGGTTTTGAATTCCGAAATGATTTGTTATAATTTTCATCGAATGCCAAATAATTCACTCTTTAAAACGTGAAATTATGTGAAAATATTGGTTCCCTTAATGAATTCTTACCGCTCAGCTTTTGTTTCTCTTCTTAACAGGTAAATCTCGATAAACAACAATCATAGGATATGTATAAAGCTATTAAAGCTAATAAAAATACCGTAGCTCAACTACATTCAGTTGCACCTCCAATAGAAACTTTTGAAAACTCAAGAGTGGTCGAGAGGGAAGATGCTACAACAGATGATACAATTCCAGTTTCTTAGTATAAATTGAGTGATATAGTCAATTCCTTTTTACAGAGAATTGTGGCTTGCCCCAAAATATTTCCCTACATAGATATGGTGATATGGGTCATCAACCACTTGAATATTGCAGATAGAGATTTCCTGACTAGAAGACATACAATTATCGGGTCATTGAAGCCCGAAGATTTAAGGAAAATGTATCACTTGCCTCTTTTGTAGAAGAAGTATGACACACATTTTGTTAATAAATTCATGAAGGAGAACCAGAACTCAATAGAGGTTATCAGACAATGGATAAGGGACTTGAACAAACATAAATGAGGATAAGTGTATGTATACATTAGTTTTTTTGGTTGTTTCTTTTTCTCATGTCGTTGTTATGATATGTGGTCTATACCGTTATTCTAATACATAATTTTTTTTTGAGGAATGGGTACCAATTTTTTTTGAGGAACTGCTTTAGATGGCTATATTATTAATTGGGCCAATATATTATCCAATAATTCAACTACTCAAATTCTAAGCTATAGGAAAAAGAAAAAAAATTCTGATATAACTGTTACGCCATTCTTCATGAGTGCATATGTAATGGATGTTATCTATATCACATATTATTTCCCATACATGGGATGGAAATGGACAATTCAAGACCCAACCGCCATTGATATCTATCACAATATCTTGTGGGAATCCAAATTTCATTCTCATTTTTATAAGATTTCTCATGGAATCATACTCCCTATTCATCAACAGGTTTTCAACAACAAAGAGTCGAGACTCTCTCCTTAGGCCAATGATGATTTGATGTGAAGAGGAAGGTAGTTTGGGGAGGATTCATTCACTTATATTTTCTTTTTTGGTAGTCTTTCAAATACACATTTTTTACCCCTTTTTGTACCTGATAATATATTAGCTAGGTAAATTGCATATGAGACACTTGGCAATGGTTTAACAAAAATACTGAAAGATGCCAAAAAAACCACATGGCCTTCCTTTACTATTTCTTGTGGTATCTATGTGTTAGATAATATCAAGAATGTTATTCTTAAAATTGATCAAATAAAATATTTGAATTTCCTAACTATCCCAAATCGTAAATATGATATTAATGTGGTTGCAAAATATGTCACGACATAGGCTACGATCAAGAAATTTAAAATCGATCCTGATAAATTTGATGACTTTTTCAAGATGGTTCCTGAATTTCCCAGGGTTGAAAGAGTAGGAATAGGCTGAGTTAGTCCTCAGGAATTGATTTTATTTAATCAATACCGTATTCAGAGATTAGCACATTTACCAATGGATTTGTTGAGAAATTCTCAACAAGACAATCAACCTCCAAAATCATTGTCTTCTTCAGTTAAAGATTCAATGGTTTCTCAACTCTAAGAAATAGCTACTTTAGTTATTGATAAAAAAAAAAAAAAAATCAAGAAGAAACCAAATTAGATGAAATTTGGGAGTGATTAAATCAAGTAATATCAACATCACTGACAAGGGAGATTAACACTCCATTCCACCAACACAGATTCTGGTAACCAATGGGATGACCTTATTCACTGTTGAGGGTCCTAAGAAAACAATTATCGCTAAAGATATGCAGATTATCCCAACATTTACTACATCATAAGTTGCTCTAAATATTGAATAAATTCCTCCTTTAGATGTGTTTTACAGTCCTAAACACAAGGTAGTTGTCAGCAGGAAAATAAAGAAAATAAAGCTAGATTGTGCCCAAGAATTAGTCCCTAATGAAAATCATTTTCGAGCTATCTAGAAAGGAGCTCAGTCAACTCCAGATGAATAATTAAACAAGCTCTCACAGTTTGCAGGGCCTTATGCCAGTGCAATTATTGATGAAGCAAGAGAAGTTCAACTGCGTATTAGAGAAAAGGAGGAAAAGATTGTTCAACTGAAACAAACTCTTCAAAATTCAAAACATGTGCTAGAACATCAATGGGAGGTAAAACTTGATGAATTAAAAAAGAGTTTCAATGATTTGAAACTCCAATATGAATCTAATATGAAGGATAAATATGCATAGATACAACAACTGCAAGAAAATATTAATTATTTGAAATAAAACCGAGAAATCAATGAATTTAGAAATGAAACAAGATAGCTTAATACGCTCCATGCTCAACAACAAGTTATATCTTGTCATAAATTGAATATGATTTATGATTTATGTAAATATAGTGATTCCTTGATTAAAAAATTATTTAATCTGAAGACATTTTATGAGGAAATTGATGAAAATATTTCTGAGCATATAGATTGGCAAGACAGTACTGAGGGAAGAGCGAGCGATCTTCCCTAGATTGAAGAATCTCAGAAAGACATTGTTTTCATTGACTGGGACATAAAGCTCAAGAAATAAGAAATTCCTATCATCAAAGCCAGAAACATTGCCTTCAGTCTCACTAAATACATCAACAACAACTTATTTCAATCTAATATAATCTGAGAATGCCCACAGGACACATTACCATATGTCAAATATTTGACAAAGTATTGGGAAGAATTATCAAAGAAGAAGGCTCAACATATCAATATTTTATCAAAATTAAACCTCGAGAGCCATTGTAAACTCTTGATAAAGCCACATAGTCAATGGCTTATGCTAAGGTATCTCTCTAAATCAACAGCTCATGTCCTCCCAAAAATCAATGATGCAGTCTTTATGGGGCAATTGCGTGTGCAACCGATTCATCCCCCAGAATTAAAGTCGATGACATACATATGTGGACTTAGGGAGAAAATGGGAAATCAACCTTCAGCAGAGTCATGATCCTCTTGTTACAAAAAATTGTCTATCTTTGTCTTTACTTTATTTTAGCGCAATTTGTTAGAACTGTTTCTAGATCTTTATTTTTACTTTACTGTTTTTGTAATATTAATAGACTATAAAACCCTCCTCATGTCTTCAGATATGGGGTTCTAAATTTTTATAAGACAAATTTGAAGTTTTCACTAATATTACTTTCAAGATATATAATATAAAATTTGAACTGAAAGCTATCTTTTTCATGACCAGATTCTTGTGTATCAGGTAATATTATCCTTATATTGTTGCTTTGATTTAATGAGATAGATAGTGATTTTCCTATAAGTTTTTTCATTCGATGTATGTTTTGAAAAACATAAAGATATTATCAATATTGATGTGTAAGATTGTATCCCTTTAAACATATGTAAAATATCAAGATATTTGATGTGATTGGTTTTAGTCAACTAATTTAACTAACTATTTAATTAAATTAGTTTATCTTATTCGCTTTCTCTATATAAAGTGTTTAATGATCTATATTGTTCTATTCTATATGAAATATTTCAGAAATCACATACAAAGGAATATTATCCCAGGAAATATATAGATTAAGTGTTATTTATTATTATTTTCATTAGTTTTAAATAAATCCATTACTCTCATTTTATACTTTACATCCATCCACTCATATATCTTTAAATGGAAACTGGTCCCATTATCCCCCTTTCGAGCCACCATTCCAAACGGAAAAGGAGTTTCTTTAAGTTCCATACCAAGTGGTTATCCCCGATGTTGAGGAAGATTTTTTCAAGCCTTCAACATGTCCACATCAAGGTATTACTCAAGTGCCTTTTCAAGACCAAAAAACCAAAACCCAACCATTCCAGCAACTTTATCATCATCCTATGGCTGAGAAACAAGGTCACTTGTATACTATTTATCAGAATCCTCGTTATTCTGGTACCTAGGTTCCTTATTATGAGAACCCCCCCTTATTTGGGAATGCAAGTGTCTAGTGCTCAAGCTATTCCTTCATATCGAGGGAATCCTCCTCAAAAATTTAATCGATAGTTTCCTTTTGTAGCTACTCTCAAATTTCCAATCTTAATTCAGCTCACTAATGACCCCATCGCTCATTTTCGATGGTGGTCGATTGTCCCCACTAAATTTCCTTTTGATGTCATAAAATTCAATGGGAATCCAAGAGAATGCTCGTCAATTGACATTTTGACTTATCATCTATGGTGTTCTTTGAACTCCCTTAACACTGATTCCATTCAACTTCGTCTTTTCCAAATAATTCTTACAGGTACAATAGCTAAATGGTATATTTACTCACCTAGAGCTTCATTCCATGATCTCAGCACTTTAGCCACCACCTTCCTCAAAAATGTCCAGTTACGCATCAGATATGAAACTATAATGGAGCTCTTGACTAATTTCAAAAAATTAGATTCTACTCACATCTCAGATCACATTCACAGGTTGAGGAATTTTCGTCGATTTGTGAATACTTATGTTCCCGGTCAGTTGTTAGAAGAATGGTTCACCAAAACTCTGTTTTCACCCATAAAAAAATATGTGGATAAAGGTGTAGTCATGATTGAAGACAAATTTATAGCTCATGAAAAATATTTGGACCTTGTTTATACCCAATAATTCATGCTCTATGATAATATATAAAATGCTATGAGACCTTCAAATATTGTTTATCCTCCACCTGGTAAATAATATCATGTTGTTGATGGCATGATTGGTTCTCTTAGTTCGTAGTCGGTGAGTAAACCACTTAGTGTTCCTCTTATCGCGTCTACTCAAAAGCCTTAATCGCATCCTCCTGTAGATTTTTCTTCTAAGATAAATGACTTCTCATCTGATAAAGGAAAGTCTCTACAACAACTTGGAAGCAAGAAGAAATGAAAAGGTAATAAGAATAAATATCCTTCACCACAGATAAAACAAACAAATCATTCTTCCGCTGAGAATCGAAATCCTAGTTACCCATGCTTAATTTGCAACGAGGATCATCTTACATGTGATTGTCTACACAACACTTAACTGAATCAGTTCCTTAAATATTCCACTTCTTATGCCGTGTTGACAGACTCGTTTCCCAATCAGGAGACCCACATGGTTTCTTGGGACCCTTCTTCCTATAACACGATTTTGATGCTTTCATCATAAAATATGAAATCTGGTGTTACGATGGCCACTGAGAATAAGGACTACAGTAATGTGAACCCACTGAATGATCAATATAATGATCAACCTACGAGTTGATCATCACCTTCATATGATCCTACTCCACCTTTTATTCTTTCAGAATCAATTATCAAACATTCAAGGGAATTATTCATAAGTCTACTTTCAAGCCGCATGCAAGAGCTGCCCAAAATTATAATGTATTTGCAGAATTGGCTCAGTCTCCATTAGCTATGTCAACTCTTGAGGTGTTTCAAAACTTCCCTACCTTAAATAAGGCTTTTTTGTTAGCCATCAGATGTATGAATCCATTAGATTCTAGCCTAGTGGTTTTCTCTCATGAAAAATATACCCCCCGGCCTCCAGCTCAATTATCGTTTATAATCCAGGTCATCTTTCGTTGTAAGAAAATTTATCATTCTATTGTAGAAGTGTTGTGAAACCAGCTCCAAAAATATAAGAAAAGAGATATCAATGCCTTAGAAATAAGCCACTTCAAGGGGGAAACCTCCAATAAATTACATAAATGAACAGTTTTTGGATGATTCAAATTACAAAACCTCCTTTCTATATATAGGAGTCTATGGGGCCACAATGTAATCCTAGAGGGGCCACAATTTAATCCTGGCCGACCTAACATTAATAATTTAAGGGCACAATAATAACAATATGGGGGTTACAGGGGTACAATAATAAAAATTAAGGGGGTTACACTAACAACAATAAGGGACTATACTAGTAATATAGGGACCTAACATGCCCCTCTCCTTCAAAAAAGTGTTGTCCTCAATGCTTGAGTACCTCTGGGTGCTTCTGTATAAAATTCTTATCCTCCCATGTAGAATCTTCAGTGGGTAAGTTCTTCCACTTGATGAGATACTCTGAAATTGATCGATTTTGTAGCTGTCGAGTTCTTGTTTCTATGACCGCTTTAGGTTCCAATATGATTTTTCCTTCCTCATCAAGTTCTAGCAATATTGTTTGATCTGGAATATTTTCACCTATAACCTTCTTTAAGCATGAAACATGGAAAACTGGATGCACTTGTGAAGAAGCAGGAAGCTCTAATTTGTATGCCATAGTACTAATATTTTGCAACACCTTGTAAGGACCATAGTACTTTGGCGATAATTTATTATCCTTATTATCTTGCTTGAGGGACATTTTTTTGTATTTTTGTAGTCGTAAAAATACCCAGTCTCCTACATCAAAACTTCTCTCACTGCGATGTTGATCTACCTGTTGTTTCATTCGATTCTGTGCCAAATTCAGGTTATCCTTTAGGAGTTGGAAAACTTCTTGTTGATGCTCGATGTGATCTTCCACTGCTTGAAACTTTGAATTTTCTCTTTAATATGATGTGATGGATGGTGGATGATATCCATAAAGTGCCATAAATGGGGTCATTTTTGCTGCAATATGGAAGGAAGCGTTACACCACCATTCTGTGAGAGGTAACCAATTGACCCATTGTGTTTGTTTATCAGACACAAAACAACGAAGATATCCTTCCAAAAATTTAATTACAATCTCAGTTTGACCATCGGATTGAGGACGATAAGATGAGTTGTGAGCTAATTGAGTATCCAAACAAGAAAATAACTCCATCCAAATATTTCCAGTAAAAATGGGATCTCTGTCACTCACAATAACCCTTTGGTTTCCACGTATCTTTTGAATTGTGTCCATAAATTTAGTAGCAACTGTACTTTCTTTAAATGGATGAGATAATGCACAAAAGTGTGCATACTTGGTAAGTCTATCAACTACCACCATGATGACACTCTTTCCTTCAGACTTAGGTAAACCTGTAATAAAATCCATTGAAATCTCCTCCCAATGTTGACTTGGAATGGATAAAGGTTGTAGAAGAGTCGGGTTCTTAATTGTCTCAACTTTATTTCGTTGGAAAACCAAACATTCCGCCACAAAATTTTGAATATCAGATTTAATTCCATCCCAAAAAAATTCTTTCTTCACCCTGTGGTAATTTTTTAAAAATCTTGAGTGTCCTCCTAATGGAGAAGTGTACAATTCCAAAAGAATATTTTGTTTTAGTTGGGAATTCTTACAAAGATATAAGCGATATTTGTACCATAAGGAATCATTTTTCCAACTAAATGTATCATATGTACTAGGATCTTGCTGCAAATTTTGAATGAGTTTCCACACTTCTTCATCCTTCTTCCATTCATCTCTTGCTTCGGTTATCCATTCTGTTTGGATAATAGAAATGGCACAAAGAAATGCTTCCACCTCTTCATTATTTCTTGAGAGTGCATCTGCAACAACATTTAGCTTCCATTTTTTGTAGATTATTTCAAAGCCATAACCCAACATCTTTGTGACCCATTTTTTCTGCTCTTCTAAAGATAGTCTTTGTTCCAAAAAGTTTCTAAGACTATCATGACCAATTTTTACCTTGAAGTGTCTTCCCATTAGGTAAGTTCACCATTTCTTTAGTGCATGCAGTATTGCTAACATTTCCTTCTCATAAATATGTTTCTGTAAATACTTTCCTTTAATTGGATGACTTTCAAAAGAAATGGGTCTTCCTTATTGCATTAAAACAACACCAATTCCATTTCCTAAGGCATCACATTCCACAATAAAGGTTTTTGTGAAGTCTGGCGTAACTAAGACAGGTTCTAGGCGCATTGCCTCTTTAAGATGTTCAAAGGCCTTAGTTGCTTCAGGAGCCCAGGAAAATGCATCTTTCTTCAATAATTTTCTTAGAGGTGCTGCTATTCTCTCATAATTCTTAACAAACTTGTGATAATACCCTGTTAACCCGAGAAATCCTTGCAACTGCTTTATGGTTGTGGGGACTTTCCATTCCTTAATGGCTTTAATTTTGTTAGGGTCTACCTTAACACCCTCATGAGATACAATATGACCCAAATATTCCACCTCTTGTACTCCAAAGAAAAATTTGGATGTTTTTTCATATAATTGTTTCTCCTGCAATAGTTTGAGCACCCTGTCAACATGTTGAACATGATCCTTCCAAGACCTGTTGTAGATTAGTATATCATGAAAAAATGCTAGCACAAATTTTCTCAAGAAGGGTTTGAAAATGGAATTCATCAACACTTGAAATGTAGAAGGTGCATTGGTAAGGCCAAAAGGCATGACCAAAAATTCATAATGACCCTCAAGAGTTCGAAATTTTTTTTTCAGAATATCTTCAGTCTTCATTCTAATTTGTTGATATCTTGAACAAAGATCCAACTTGGTAAAATAAATTGCTCCATGTAATTCATCCAATAATTCATCAATCATAGGAATGGGAAATTTATCTTTAATGGTGAGCTGATTGATCTCCCTATAATCCAGAAACATGTGCCATGATCCATCCTTCTTGTGTACCAATACCATAGGAGCAGAGAAAGAACTTTGACTAGGTCGAATTATACCCGCCTCTAACATTTATGCAATCATACACTCAATTTCGCTCTTTTGGACATAAGGATATCTATAAGGCCTGATGTTTGGAGGAACACTTCCTGGAATAAAATTAATAGCATGATCATGATCATGAATAGGTGGGAGTCCTTTTGGATTTTCAAACACCTTGGAATGATTGTCCAAGACTTTTTGGAGATCTACATAAATGGATGGTTTTGATGTTGGAACTTCTAGTGAGCATAATTGTGCAATTACGCCTTGTTGTTCTTTCTTTATAAGCTATGTCATAAAATTAGAGCTTATTATCTTTCCCAGATTCCCTACAATACCTCATAATTCGACTTCCTTTCCTTCTGAAAAAAATTCAAGAAAAGTTCTTGAAAATTAAAAGCTACCTTCCCCAAAGATTGTAAACATTGTACTCCTAGTACAACATCAGCACCTCCCATAGGAATGAAAAGCATTGGACTATTCAATACATATTCCCCCATGGTTAGCTTGATATTATGGCATTTTCTAGAGCAATTTATAGTTCCTCCATTTGCAACCATCACTTGACATTCTGCTGCTGGGTATAGGAAACAATTCAATTCCTTGGCTACCTTACAATGAATAAAATTATGGTTACTACCTGAATCAATCAACACTATTACCTTTTTCTTGTCGATATTTCCTTCTATCTTTAGAGTTTTAGGAGTAGTAATTCCTGCCAATGCATTACACGATATGGTTGGACTCATTTCTTCCTCTTCTAGGGTTGGTTCCTGGTGTATATCCTCTTCTTGTTCATTTTCTTCCTCTTCACAATCTATGCAAAATAATTTCTTCTCAGCACACTTATGACCTTTAGTGTATTTGCTACCACAACTGTAGCAAAGCCCTTTTTCTCTTTTTTCTTCCAATTTTTTTGGTGTCAACCTTGTAGGTTGTGGAAATATAGACGTAGCAACACTTCCTTCTTTATAGAAGTGAGTGGTAGGCTTCCTTGTTGCCATAATTTTACATTCAATTTTTCTTTCCAACCTGAATGCCTTCTCCAATGAATGAGGTTCCAAAACACAAAATTCATGTTGGATGTTATCCTTTAAAGTACCTATGAAGAGATCAATCCTGTGTTCCTCTGGAATATCAGTTACCCTTATATTCAATTTTTGAAAGTCCTCAATGTGCTCCCCCACTAAACCATTTTGTTTGGGATTTATCAATTGGCTAAAGAAGGCGTTTCTCTTTGTATCCTCATAATGTGCTATCATTTCCTCCGTAAAAATTGACCAAGTGAAAATTTTTTTACGGGAGCAAAGCCATCGATACCATACAAATGTATTTTTTTCTAAATGTAAAGTTGCAATACGTACCTTTTGTGTGTTTTGCACATTAAAATATTGCTCCATCTGTAGTATCCATGTTACAGGATCCTTTCCATCAAACTTCCTCATATCCATTGTTGGAATATGGTGGTTCTTCTCACCAACATTAGAGTTTATGATATCACGATTAACATTTATTTTGTTCTCATCATGAGTTTCCTCTACTATCTTTTCACCATTAGGAAACATTTCTTGTATCAACTTTGTCAAACCTTCCATGTCTGCTTTTAGATCATTCTTCATGTTTTCCATTTTTTCATCGTTCTTAGCTTCCTGTCATCCATATTAGATTCCATGCCAGCTTCCATGCCATCAATCTTAGATTCCACGACTTTCTTCAAACTATCCATCTTAGTTTCCACACCTTCAAAACTTCCATGTCATTTTTTGTTTCTCTTTGCGAGAGCGAAATTTGTTGTACTTGCTCTTGTAATTTTGATATGTTATGTTTCCATTCTTCATCTTTATGAGTGATAGTAGAGCCTTCTAAAGGCTTAATGGGTGTTGAATTATTTTTAGGGGCCATTTTAGAAACCAATATTGATATCTATTATACAATATGCCCTTGGAATCAATTCAACTTGATTCCTCAAACAAGACTTATGCAATTTGGAAAAAAATACACACCTTTTACTTCCTTTTGCAAAGCTCTATACTGAAATTGAATTATCTCTATAATTGAAGTTCCTCAATATCTGAAATTTGGCCCTGTAGTAGTCCTCTGAAGCTTATTTCAAATGCCACATGTGTGACTTGATTTGGATTCTTCACGATAACGTTATGTCCAATGTCCCACAATGACCTAATTATGGACTAGTTCAGTAGAGCGAACTTATACAACTTGCCAGATGTCACTGTTTGCTCCTTTTGTTCTGAAATTTATAGACAGGAAACTACAGTCCGTTTACTTCCAGCCTCTTTTTATAAAATTCCAATCTCATGCTCAGAGAGAGAGTTATGAATATTTTCCCACGATCACCTCTTTGAGATGAAATTAGGGAGCCTAAAAAATACCTAACTTCCACAGATCATATCTCCGAAAATATTGCGAACCAAGCTCTAAAATTTTGCAAGGATGTTTCTCATGATCTTGGCTTCACACTCTAAAAAGTTTAGCTCCCGAACCTTCGTAGAAAAAACGTTATAGCGAAAATTCTGTGATGACCTGTTTAAGTGAAATTCATGAGCATACAAAAAGCCCTACCTTTCACAGATCATATCTTCAAAAATATTGCGAACGAAGCTCTGAGATTTTGGGATGCTGTTCCTCAGGAGTTCAGCTTCGCACCCTACAATTTTTAGCTTTTGAACCTTTGTAGAAAAACAGTTATAGCGAAAATTCCATGATGACCTGTTTGGAGCAGTGAAACCCTAAAATCCAAAGCTCTGTTACCAAATGTTGTGAAACCAGCTCCAAAAATAGAAGAAAAGAGATATCAACGCCTTAGAAATAAGCCACTTAGAAGGGGAAACCTCCAATACATTACATAAATGAACAATTCTTGGATGATTCAAATTACAAAACCTCCTTTCTATATATAGGAGTCCATGGGACCACAATGTAATCCTAGCCGACCTAACAATAATAATTTAAGGGCACAATAATAACAATAGGGGGGTTATAGGGGTACAATAATAACAATAAGGGGGTTACACTAACAAAAATAAGGGAATATACTAGTAATATAGGGACCTAATAGGAAGAGGAAGCCTCGACCTGCATTATGTCCATGTCATGTTGAAAGATGATTGGCTTGCCTCAACTGAGTCAATCGACCACCACATTGAAATATCTCGATGGAATAACAAACACAACTTGTGGGATTTTTAATTCCCTTCAAGTATAAATAAGGGGGAAAACAGTCTCAAAACATTTAAATAAAATTCTATTTCAACCATTCATCGGGTGCATAACTTGTTGTAAAACCCGTGCAACTCCCGACGTGAACACCGTGGGATCTCCACCACATGCAATCAAATGGTTATTGCGCTCAAATTACCCCAGCGACTTATCAAAAAAAAGTCACGCGAAATAGGTGGTATTTCACCCGTGACATGTCAGAACGTGATACGATCACATTCAAAAAGGTAAAACCGCTCTCAACCCCAAAGCCGATGCAAAGAAAGTGGTTTGTTTTCCCAAAACCACTAACCTACAACTTTCAATTCCAATCACGTTTGAAGTCAAATTTTCGTCGGATTAAAGTCTCACTTCAACTCCTCTCATAAACTCTTTCCCCACACTGTAATTCAACCAATATGAATCAATTATCACTCTGATCTCAAACAAAGGAAACCAGATCTTATTCGAATTCTTCCAACCCTTTACACAGAGGTTTAATACATGTAAATTATTCTTCACATAGAAACTTATTTACCTTCAAATTCTACACAGAAAAACCATAATTTCATTGAGTTCGAAGAGATGAACTCTTCAAGAAATTTCGAAGTATAACAAAGATAAATAAAACCTGCAATTTTATTAAATCAGAGGTCAAAACCCTCAAAATCAATTCTTCTACGGCCAATCCCTGAATTCCTCTTCCTCAAAGGTTAAAATTTATAGGTTCTTACATAATAATCGACCTCCTGTTGAGGATCAAATTCTCCTTTTTTAGACAAAATCATAATTACATAATATCTTCCTTAATTCCATCAACTAAAGGCTAAATATACTAAATCTAACTAAAACAACCCAACTTCCCTAGATACTAGTTCAACCCTATCTATTACAATAGTAAATTGATAGCTAAAGGTACCAACACCTTTGCTTGTAACATTTTTTTGGATTTCTGGAATAATCAATGAAGCCTTTTGTATCTAAGCCTCATGCTCCTGCATCAAGAAACAACAAAAATTCTTACTTAAATAATTAAATTCAGTACCTACATCATATTTTCCTACTGTTGCTACTTCTAAAGCTTTAAAAGGAAAAGGTAAATATCCAACCGATTATTTAGATAAAATTGATCCTATCAATGCCATTTTAATTGGAGATATATCAAATTTCCATACTCATCCTTTCCTTTTTACCTTTTAAATATTAACATAAATGTTCACAATTGTTTGGTAGACTCTGGTGCATCATCAAAATATCATGTCGTATTTTTCTTGTCTTAAGCTGAACATAACACCTCACAATTCTGTTGTCCAAATTGTTCAGCTAGTTAGGAAAAAGTCAAAGTATTGGGGGAAATTAATTATATTCTTATAAGATTTTCTTCTAATTAAAAAGTGTGTCAAATCATTGATATACTTGTTGCTGATATTCCTTAATACTATGGATTAATCCTAACCATAAATTGGTCTAAGAAACTGAATGGTTATTTCGCTACAGACTGGTCTCATTTGTGGCTTCCTTATAATGGTAAACCTAATTAAATTTGGGTTGACCGAGAAAAACACATGAAAAATTCAGTAACTGATCTGGATGAAGAAAATGAGTCAATTATTTTTACAGAAAATATCCTTGGGAATTTTTTTTGTGAATCCTTTGTTGGTAGTTTTTCTACACAAGAATCTCCTTTGTTAGCTTATTTTGTCACCTCTCAAATTGAAAATTTATCATAGACAGAATCGTCTAGATGTGTAAATATTGTAGATAAACTGGTAGTTAAATATTTTTTTTTTATTCTATTTTTTGATGGTTCTAAATCCAATGATGGTGCGGTATCATGATGCATTTTAACGAGTCTTGAAGGAGAAATGACTATGTTAGCATGCAAGTTAGAATTTGAATGCACAAAAAATATTTTTGTATATGAATCACTAGTTCAAAGTTTGCATAAGGCTATAAGCCTTAATGTAAAATACCTTCAAGTTTTTAGAGACTCTGAAATTGTTATAAAACAAGTGATAAATACCATCCATTGTGTCTCCAGTCATTTGAAGAATTATCAATCTCTTGGTCAATCTCTCACTTAAAATTTTATAGCTGCTTCAATATTCCTCCTATTCTGAGACTCCAAAATTCCAGTGTTCATCTATTGGCTAATGTTGCATCCAAGCTCATTCCACCCAAGGATTATAGCCTATATATGTTTTCTATTGAATTTATTTTTCACCCTTCTATTCTTGACAATGTCACTAATTAGTGTTCAATGATGATGAGGATATTTTTTATTTTCTAAAATCTGATGGGTCATATAATGACCAAATAATTGATGAAGATAAGCATGATAGATAGTTGAATCAATCATCTGACGAAAATTCTCTGCCCAAGCCTATGGTAAAACTTGAAGACTTGTATGACTTAAAATATAGGTTTAAAAGGGTTACTAACTACAAGCTTCAAACTTCAACTTTTAGGTTTGAGTTGGTCAAACTAGGGTCAGATCTAAAATATGATAACGTTAATTTAGGCATCGGACTCTCATCAGGTGATAAATATTCCTATATTCACTTGTTGAAAAAAATACAAAAGCAAATTTTCTTGGAATTATGAATATTTGAAAACTTATGATACCTCCATCATTCAACATACTATTCCAATGTTACCAAATCTGAAGCCAGTCTAGCAAAAGTTAAGGAAAATATATATAAATATGTAAAATCAAATTAAAGTCAAATTGAACAAACTCCTCTAGGCCAAAATAAATTTTCCAGCCAGACATACTAAATGGGTTTCAAATCTGGTACCTATTAGTAAGAAAAATAGTGATATTTGGATTTGTATTGATTTTAGAAATTTGAATAAAGCATGTGAGAAGGAAATTTTCCACTCCCACCAATGGAACAAATCTCAGTCAGTACCGGGTTATGAACTTATGTCTTTTCTAGATGGTTTTTCAGGATTATATCCAAATTCTTGTACATCCGAATAACATATTAAAACGTACATTCAGAACTAAATGGGGAACTTGTGCATATCATAAAATTCCTTTTGGATTAATAAATGCAGGAGAAACCTTCCAAAGATCCATGGAAATTTCCTTCAAAGGTATGAGCAATAAAATTGTTGTTTTTTACTTGGATTATATAACATATATTCCAAGAAAATAAACAATCATTTCCATTATTTAATTCATATCTTTGAGAGATGCAAAAGGTATGGAATATCATTAAACCCTAAAAAGTCATTTTTTCCCTTTAGTGAAGGAAAACTTCTAGGATTTATTATCTCTAAATAATCAATTTGTATGGATCTGAAAAGAATCAAGGAAACCTCTAAATTCCTTTAACTCATAATAAGAGATCAATGCAATCTTTCCTTGGGAAAATTAATTTTGTAAAAAAAATTATCCTAGATTTTTCTCAAATTGTTCTACCCCTACAATCTCTAATTAAGAAAACATTTGTCTTCAACTGGCAAAATAACAAAAGGGAATCCTTTGAATCAATAAAACAATCTATCATTCATGCCCACTCCTTGACAACTCCTAATTTTTCTGATTACTTTATATTATATACTTTTGCTTCTGAATTTTCCTATGCAGCAGTTCTAACACAACTTAATGAGGAAAAGGTTGATGCTCTCATTTCCTTCTTCAACTCAAATTTGTAGGGAGTTGAATTAATTTATTTATATGTGTAGAAACAATATTTTGCGGTTTTCAAGTCTATCAAGAATTTTAGACCTTTTCTTTTGAAAACTCATACTAAAGTGATTGTTCCTTTTCGAGCAATAAGGCCCATTACTTGTTCAAAAGGAGTTAGGAGAAAAAAGGGAAAATTGGGTCACTTCTCAGCAAGAATATGACATAGAAATCAAACCTCCTAAAATTGTTAGAGGTCAGGGTTTTTGCAGAATAATTACTAGAGGTTTTGATACATCATCCAATGAATACTCAGGTAACACTATTTAGATTTTAGAGGTATGTCTTACTAATACTGAATTGCAGTATGTTGATCTGATATTTTACACGAAAAATGGTTATGCTCCACCTAAACTCATTTATAAGAAAAAAAGTGTTTTAATACTGAAAGCCAATAAGTAAGAACTCATTGATGATGTATTATTTACAAAGAATTATGATTCTATTTTGTTAATATGTTTAGAAGAACCTGAAGGACTAAATATTTTTCTTGGATTACATGATGGACTAGCTGGTGGACACATTGGAGGAGATACCACGGCTCATAAAATCCTTCATGTTGGTTAATACTGGACAAATCTTTCCAAGGACATCAATTCCTATGTAAGTAAATGCAAGGTTTTTCAAACTATTTTAAGAAGACAGAAGAAATCAACCTTTCCTCTACAACCAGTCAACATTGAGCAACCATTCGAACAATATGGATTGGATATAATAAGTGAGATTGTTCCTCATTCATAGAAACATCATAAATTCATTCTAGCTACTATAGACTACTTCACCAAGTGGGTGGAAGCAATACCATTGAAGGTAGAAAATTCTGAAATTATCAGTGAATTCATTGATCAATTCATCATAACCATGTTTGGTCTACCCCATCCAATCATTTTTTATAATTCATCTTACATTTTAGGAAATAATAAAACTGAATTTTCTCTAAAGAGAGGATTTAAACTTAAATATTCTGCAAACTACTATCCTAAAGGAAATGGTTTAGCATAATCAACCAATAAAAATTCTCATTGTGATTATTAAACAAACTATTGATCAAAATCAAAATAATTGGCATAAAGCTTTGATAGTTTCTTTATGGGCTGATAGAATAACTAAGAAAGCCTCAATAAGTACTTCTCCTTTTAATCTAGTATGTGGGAAAGAGGCTATCCTTCCTCCTAATCTCACCCTTTTCTCATTAGCCATAGTACAATTCATCGGAGAAGAACCATCTTCTTCTTTACAATTAAGAATGTCACAAATACTCAAATTAGAAGAAGAAATATACAAAGCCAAACAAATTCACACTCAACATCAATAGCTAGTTAAGTCTTCCTTTGTGCAAGTTTAGCCAACAAAAAATCTTTTCAACTCGGAGATCTAATCCTGAAATGGGACAAGGAGCACGAGGGAAAGGGTAAACAAACTATGTTTCAAAATTTGTGGCTTGTTCTGCTTCATATTGTTGAGAAATTAGGTCCATCAAATTTCATTCTGCAATATTTACAGGGAAGGAGGGATTCTCTTCCCCTTGATGGACTAATTCTCAAGAAATACTTTTCTTAATAGAATATTTTTTTTGTTGTAAAATACCCATATGAACATATTGGTGTATTTTAGCATAAATTATGTCAAGTAATACATTATTGGATTTTCATTGGTATTTGTGATCATTTTATCAAGTTTAACTTTTAAAAAAGTAAGAACTTAGAAATAAATTGCAAAATTGAAATTGGGTATGGTATCCATCACTAAAATTCTGAAAATTTTTAACCCATTAAGTCGTAGACTCTTGTAACTCAAAACTACAAAATATTTTGTTATTTTTTTATTAAGACAAGAAAGGTTTTCTTATTACATCAAAGACTGCATTGAAAACCTTAGCATCTCTTAGCTTCGACTTTCATCCAATACTCTTAAAGAGTAAATGTACCTCCCCATCATGTATATTATCATTTTTAGTGTGTAATTAAAAAATATAAGAAACTTAAAAGATAAGAGGTCTCATCATGAGCCTGCTTACCATGACCATATGAAACTAATAATGTTGAAATTATCATGTCTCGCCACCAAACCAGGGTATGACTTATAGTTATATAAATATAAGACAAGAAGTATCATCATGAGCTAGCTTTTTCAACATTACTACAACCCATGAATGGAATTATCATTATCTGGATACTAAACAAGGACAATGGCTTTTAAGGAAACTTAAAAGAAAATAAAAGATTTAAAATTTAAAAGGTCATTGCCTCTAAGGATACTACTATAACTAGATGGGATACTAGTCCATTACTGGTTAAAAGGTAACCCTGTTCAGGGTATGGACGCCTACTGGTAGTAGTGGCTCTACGTGTGATATAGAAGTTTATCTTTAAATGCTAAGTTTCAATAAACCCTTGATTTATATGTATAACTGATTAAGTACTAATCCAAGGAGCTAAAATATTCATTTATAACAGGTTCCAAGAAATTTGTAATGAAATGAACCTTTTAATTAGAAGTCATTTTTATCAATGCAAACTTCAAAATTGTTTTTGTTCCCAAGTTTTTCTTTGATAAATTCTACAAACTTATTATTTATTTTCTCAGAAATAATTGTTTCTTCCAGTGAATCACCAATTTTTGTGCTACTCAACAACCCTCCCCACCTTCATTAAATGATAGATTTAGTTGCTTTGGTTGGTTCTTTTTCTCATCTCTTTGTTATGATATGTTTTCTATACCGTTATCCTAATACATAATTTTTTTTTTTAGGAATGGGTACCAATTTTTTTTTAGGAACTTCTTTAGATGGCTATATTATTAATTGGGCCAATATATTGTCCAATAATTCAACTAATCAAATTCTAAGCTATAGGAAAAAGCACAATTTTCCTGATATAACTATTACGCCATTCTTCATGAGTGCATATGTAATGGATGCTATCTATATCACATCTGATTTCCCATACATGGGATGGAAATGGACAATTCAAGACCCAACCCCCATTCATATCTATCAAAATATCTTGTGGGAATCCAAATTTCATTCTCATTTTTATAAGATTTATCATGGAATCATACTTCCTATTCATCAAGAGGTTTTCAACAACAAAGAGCCGAGACTCTCTCCTTAAGCCAATGATGATTTGATGTTAAGAGAAAGGTAGTTTGGGGAGGATTCATTCACTTATATTTTCCTTTTTGGTAGTCTTTCAAATACAAATTTTTTACCCCTTTTTGTACCTGATAATCTATTAGCTAGGTAAATTGCATATAAGACACTTGGCAATGGTTTAACACAAATACTGAAAGATGCCAAAAAAAACATATGGCCTTCCTTTACTATTTCTTGTGGTATCTATGCGTTAGATAATATCAAGCATGTTATTCTTAAAATTGATCAAATAAAATATTTGAATTTCCTGACTATCCCAAATCGTAAATATGATCTTAATGTGGTTGCAAAATATGTCATGACATAGGCTACGATCAAGAAATTTACAATCGATCCTGATAAATTTGATGACTTTTTCAAGATGGTTCCTAAATTTCCCAGGGTTGAAAGAGTAGCAGTAGGCTAAGTTAGTCCTCAGGAATTGATTTTATTTAATCAATACCGTAGTCAGATATTAGCACATTTACCAATGGATTTGTTGAGAATATCTCAACAAGACAATCAACCTCCAAAATCATCGTCTTCTTCAGTTAAAGATTCAATGGTTTCTCAACTCTGAGAAATAGCTACTTTAGTTATTGATAAAAAGAAAAAGAAAAAAAATTCAAGAAGAAACCAAATTAGATGAAATTTGGGAGTGATTCAATCAAGTAATATCAAAATCACCGACATGGGAGCTTAACACTCCAGTCCAACCAACACATATTCTGGTAACCAATGGGATGACCTTATTCATTGTTGAGGGTCCTAAGAAAACAATTATCGCTAAAGATATGCAGATTATCCCAACATTTCCTACATCATAAGTTGCTCTAAATATTGAAGGAATTCAACCTTTAGATGTGTTTTACAGTCCTAAACACAAGGACATTGTGAGCAGGAAAATAAAGAAAATAAAGTTAGACCGGGCCCAGGAATTAGTCCGTAATGAAAATCATTTTCGAGTTATCTAAAAAGGAGCTCAATCAACTCCAGATGAATAATTAAACAAGCTCTCACAATTTGCAGGGTCTTATGCCAGTGAAATTATTGATGAAGCAAGAGAAGTTCAACTGATTATTAGAGAAAAGGAGGAAAAGATTGTTCAACTGAAACAAACTCTTCAAAATTCAAAACATGTGCTCGAACATCAATGGGAGGTAAAACTTGATGAATTAAAAAAGAGTTTCAATGATTTGAAACTCCAATATGAATCTAATATGAAGGATAAATATGCATAGATACAACAACTACAAGAAAATATTAATTATTTTAAATAAACCGAGAAATCAATGAATTTAGAAATGAAACAAAATATATTAACACACTCCATGCTCAACAACAAGTTATATCTTGTCATAAATTGACTATGATTTATGATTTATGTAAATCTAGTGATTCCTTGATTAAAAAATTATCTAATATGAATACATTTTATGAGGAAATTGATGAAAATAAGTTTCCGAGCATATAGATTGGCAAGACAGTACTGAGGGAAGAGCGATCGATCTTCCCTGGATTGAAGAATCTCAGAAAGACATTGTTTTCGTTGACTGGGACATAAATCTCAAGAAAGAAGAAATGCCTATCATCAGAGCCAGAAACATTGCCTTCAGTCTCACTAAATACATCAATGACAACTTATTTCAATCTAATATAATCTGAGAATGCCCACAGGACACATTACCATATGTCAAATATTTGACAAAATATTGGGAAGAATTATCAAAGAATAAGGCTCAACATATCAATATCTTATCAAAATTAAACCTTGAGAGCCATTGTAAACTCTTGATAAAGCCACATAGTCAATAGCTTATGCTAAGGTGTCTCTCCAAATCAACAGCTCATGTCCTTCCGAAAATCAATGATGCAGTCTTTATGGGGCAGTTGCGTGTGCAATCGATTCATCCCCCACAATTAAAGTCGATGACAGACATATGTGGACTCAGGGAGAAAATGGGAAATCAACCTTCAGTAGAGTCATGATCCTCCTGTTACAAAAAAAATGTCTATCTTTTTCTTTACTTTATCTTAGCGCAATTTTTTGGAACTGTTTCGAGATCTTTATTTTTACTTTACTGTTTTTGTAATATTAATAGACTATAAAACCCTCCTCATGTCTTCAGAGATGGGGTTCTGAATTTTTATAAGACAAATTTGAAGATTTCACTAATATTACTTTCAAGATATATAATATAAAATTTGAACCGAAAGCTATCTTTTTCATGAGCAGATTCTTGATGTATCAGGTAATATTATACTTAGATTGTTGCTTTGATTTAATGAGATACATAGTGATTTTCCTATAAGTTGTTTCATTCTATGTATGTTTTGAAAAACATAAAGATATTATCAATATTGATGTGTAAGATTGTATCCATTTAAACATATGTAAAATATCAAGATATTTGATGTGATTGGTTTTAGTCAACTAATTTAATTAACTATTTAATTAAATTAGTTTATCTTATTCACTTTCGCTATATAAAGTGTTGAATGATCTATATTGTTATATTCTGTATGAAATATTTCAGAAATCACATACAAAGGAATATTATCTGAGGAAATATATAGATTAAGTCTTATTTATTATTATTTTCATTAGTTTTAAATAATCCATTACTCTCATTTTATACTTTACATCCATCCACTCATATATCTTTAAATGGAAACTGGTCCCATTATCCCCCTTCCGAGCCACCATTCCAAACGGAAAAGGATTTTCTATAAGTTCCATACAAAGTAGTTATCCCCGATGTTGAGGAAGATTTTTTCAAGCCTTCAACATCTCCATATCAAAGTATTCCTCAAGCGCCCTTTCAAGACCAAAAAATCCAAACCCAACCATGCCAGCAACTTTATCATCATCCTATGGCTGAGAAACAAGGTCACTTGTATACTATTTATACGAATCCTTGTTATTATGGTACCTAGGTTCCTTATTATGAGAACCCCCTCTTATTTGGGAATGCAAGTGTCTAGTGCTCAAGTTATTCCTTCATATCGAGGGAATCCTCCTCCATAATTTAATCGATAGTTTCCTTTTGTGGCTACTCTCGAATTTCAAATCTTAATTCAGCTCACTAGTGACCCCATCGTTCATTTTCGATGGTGGTCGATTATCCCCACTAAATTTACTTTTGATGTCATAAAATTCAATGGGAATCCAAGAGAATGCTCGTCAATTGACATTGTGACTTATCATCTATAGTGTTCTTCGAACTCCCTTAACAATGATTCCATTCAACTTCATCTTTTCCAAATAAATTCTTACAGGTATAATATCTAAATGGTATATTTAGTTACCTAGAGCTTCATTCCATGATTTCAGCACTATAGTGACCACCTTCCTCAAAAATGTCAAGTTACCCATCAGATATGAAACTGTAATGGAGCTCTTGACTAATTTCAAAAAATCAGATTCTACACACATCTCAGATCGCATTCATAGGTGGAGGCATCGTCTTCGATTTGTGAAGAATTATGTTCCCGCTCAGTTGTTAGCAGAATGGTTCACCAAATCTCTATTTTCACCCATAACAAAATATGTGGATAAAGGTGTAGTCATGATCGAAGAGAAATTTATAGCTCATGAAAAATATTTGGACCTTGTTTATACCCAATAAGTCATGCTCTATGATAATATATAAAATGCTCTGAGACCTTCAAATATTGTTTCTCCTCCACCTGGTAAATAATCTCATGTTTTTGATGGCATGATTGGTTATGTTAGTTCGTAGTCGGTGAGTAAACCACTTGGTGTTTCTCTTATCAAGTCTGCTCAAAAGCCTTAATCCCATCCTCCTATAGATTTTTATTTTTAGATAAATGACTTCTCATCTGATAAAGGAAAGTATCTACAACAACTTGGAAGCAAGAATAAAGGAAAAGGTAAGAAGAAGAAAGATCCTTCACCACAGATAAAACAAACAAATCATTCTTCTTCTGAGAATCGAAATCCTAGTTACCCATGCTTAATTTGCAATGAGGATCATCTTGCATGTGATTGTCTACACCACACTTAACTAAATCAGTTCCTTAAATATTCCACTTCTTATGCCGTGTTGACAGACTCGTTTCCCAATCAGGAGACCCACATGGTTTCTTGGGACCCTTCTTCCTATAACACGATTTTGATGCTTTCATCATAAAATATGAAATCTGGTGTTACGGTGGCCACTGAGAATAAGGACTACAGTAATGTTAACCCACTGAATGATCAATATAATGATCAACCTACGAGTTGATCATCACCTTCATATGATCCTACTCCACCTTTTATTCTTTCAGAATCAATTATCAAACATTCAAGGGAATTATTCATAAGTCTACTTTCAAGCCGCATGCAAGAGCTGCCCAAAATTATAATGTATTTGCAGAATTGGCTCAGTCTCCATTAGCTATGTCAACTCTTGAGGTGTTTCAAAACTTCCCTACCTTAAATAAGGCCTTTTTGTTAGCCATCAGATGTATGAATCCATTAGATTCTAGCCTAGTGGTTTTCTCTCATGAAAAATATACCCCCTGGCCTCCAGCTCAATTATCGTTTATAATCCAGGTCATCTTTCGTTGTAAGAAAATTTATCATTCTATTGTGGAAGTGTTGTGAAACCAGCTCCAAAAATATAAGAAAAGAGATATCAATGCCTTAGAAATAAGCCACTTCAAGGGGAAACCTCCAATACATTACATAAATGAACAATTTTTGGATGATTCAAATTACAAAACCTCCTTTCTATATATAGGAGTCTATGGGGCCACAATGTAATCCTAGTGGGGCCACAATTTAATCCTGGCCGACCTAACATTAATAATTTAAGGGCACAATAATAACAATATGGGGGTTACAGGGGTACAATAATAAAAATTAAGGGGGTTACACTAACAACAATAAGGGACTATACTAGTAATATAGGGACCTAACATGCCCCTCTCCTTCAAAAAAGTGTTGCCCTCAACGCTTGAGTACCTCTGGGTGCTTCTGTATAAAATTCTTATCCTCGCATGTAGAATCTTCATTGGGTAAGCTATTCCACCTGATGAGATACTCTGAAATTGATCCATTTCCTAGCTGTCGAGTTCTTGTTTCTGTGACCACTTCAGGTTTCAATATGATTTTTCCTTCCTCATCGAGTTCTGGTAGTATTTTTTGAACTGGAATATTTTCACCTATAACCTTCTTTAAGCATGAAACGTGGAAAACTGGATGCACTCGTGAAGAAGTAGGAAGCTCCAATTTGTATGCCATAGTACTAATATTTTGCAACACCTTGTAAGGACCGTAGTACTTTGGCGATAATTTATTATCCTTATTAGCTTGCCTGAGGGACATTTGTTTGTATGGTTGTAGCCGTAAAAACACGCAGTATCCTACATCAAAACGTTTCTCACTGTGATGTTGATCTACCTGTTGTTTCATTCGATTTTGTGTCGAAATCAGGTTATCCTTTAGGAGTTGGAGAACTTCTTGTTGATCCTCGATGTGATATTCCACTGCTTGAACCTTTGAATTTTCTCTTAAAGATGATGTGATGGATGGTGGATGATATCCATAAAGTGCAATAAATGGGGTCATTTTTGCTGCAGTATGGAAGGAAGTGTTATACCACCATTCAGCGAGAGGTAACCACTTGACCCATTGTGTTTGTTTATCAGATACAAAACAACGAAGATATCCTTCCAAACATTTATTTACTATCTCGGTTTGACCATCGGATTGAGGATGATAAGATGAGCTATGAGCTAATTGAGTACCCAAACAAGAAAATAACTCCGTCCAAAAATTTCCAGTAAAAATGGGATCTCTGTCGCTCAAAATAACCCTTGAGTTTCCATGTAGCTTTTGAATTGTGTCCATAAATGTAGTAGCAACTGTAATTGCATTAAATGGATGAGATAATGCACAAAAGTGTGCATACTTGGTAAGTCTATCAACTACCACCATGATGACACTCTTTCCTTCGGACTTAGGTAAACCTGTGATAAAATCCATGGAAATATCCTCCCAATGTTGGCTTGGAGTGGATAAAGGTTGTAGAAGACCCGGGTTCTTAATTGTCTCAAATTTATTCTGCTAGAAAACCAAACATTTCGCCACAAAATTTTGAATATCAGATTTAAGACCATCCCAAAAAATTCTTTCTTCACCCTGTGGTAAGTTTTTAAAAATCCTGAGTGTCCTCCTAAAGGAGAAGTGTGCAATTCCAAAAGAATCTTTTGTTTTAGTTGGGAATTCTTACAAAGATATAAGCGATCTTTGTACCATAAGGAATCATTTTCCAACTAAATGTATCAGATGTACTAGGATCTTGCTGCAACTTTTGAATGAGTGTCCATACATCTTTGTCCTTCTTCCATTCATCTCTTGCTTCAGTTATCCAATCTAGTTGGATAATAGAAATGGCACAAAGCAATGCTTCCACCTCTTCATTCTTTCTTGAGAGTGCATCTGCAACAACATTAAGCTTTCCTTTTTTTTAGATTATTTCAAAGTCATAACCCAACATCTTTGTGACCCATTTTTGCTGCTCTTCTGAAGATAGTCTTTGTTCCAAAAAGTGTTTGAGACTCTCATGACCAGTTTTTACCTTGAAGTGTCTTCCCATTAGGTAAGTTCGCCATTTCTTTAGTGCATGCAGTATTGCTAACATTTCCTTCTCATAAATAGGTTTCTGTAAATACTTTCCTTTAATTGGACGACTTTCAAAATAAATGGGTCTTCCTTCTTGCATTAAAACAACACCAATTCCATTTCCTAAGGCATCGCATTCCACAATAAAGGTTTTTGTGAAGTCTGGCGTAGTTAAGATAGGTGCTAGGCACATTACCTCTTTAAGATGTTCAAACGCCTTAGTTGCTTCAGGAGCCCAGGAAAATGCATCTTTCTTCAATAATTTTGTTATAGGTGCTGCTATTCTCTCATAATTCTTAACAAAATTGTGATAGTACCCTGTTAACCCGAGAAATCCTTGCAATTTCTTTATGGTTGTGGGGAATTTCCATTCCTTAATGGCTTTAATTTTGTTAGAGTCTACCTTAACACCCTCATGAGATACAATATGACCTAGATATTCCACCTCTTGTACTCCAAAGAAACATTTGGATGTTTTTGCATATAATTGTTTCTCCTGCAATAGTTTGAGTACCCTGTCAACATGTTGAACATGATCCTTCCAAGACCTGCTGTAGATTAGTATATCATCAAAAAATGCTAGCACAAATTTTCTCAAGAAGGGTTTGAAAATGGAATTCATCAACACTTGAAATGTAGAAGGTGCATTGGTAAGGCCAAACGGAATGACAAAAAATTCATAATGACCCTTAAGAGTTCGAAACGCTATTTTTGGAATATCTTCAGTCTTCATTCTAATTTGTCGATATCCTGAACAAAGATCCAACTTGGTAAAATAAATTACTCCATGTAATTCATCCAATAATTCATCAATCATAGGAATGGGAAATTTATCTTTAATGGTGAGCTTATTGAGCTCCCTATAATCCGAACACATGCGCCAAGATCCATCCTTCTTGTGTACCAATATCACAGGAGTAGAGAAATAACTTTGACTAGGTTGAATTATACCCGCCTCTAACATTTCTGCAATCATACGTTCAATTTCGCTCTTTTGGACATAAAGATATCTATAAGGCCTGATTTTTGGAGGAACACTTCCTGGAATCAAATGAATAGCATGTTCATGATCACGAATAGGTGGGAGTCCTTTTGGATTTTCAAAAACCTTGGAATGATTGTCCAAGACTTTTTGGAGATCTACAGAAATGGATGGTTTTGATGTTGGAACTTCTAGTGAGCATAATTGTGCAATTACTCCTCGTTGTTCTTTCTTTATAAGATTTGTCATAACATTAGAGCTTATTATCTTTCTCGACGTCCCTAGAATACCCTATAATTTGACTTCCTTTCCTTCTGAAAAAAATATTCAAGAAAAGTTCTTGAAAATTAAAAGCTACCTTCCCCAAAGATTGTAAACATTGTACTCCTAGTACAAAATCAGCACCTCCCATAGGAATGGAAAGCATTGGACTATTCAATACATATTCCCCCATGGTTAGCTTGATATTATGGAATTTTATAGAGAAATTTATAGTTTCTCCATTTGCAACCATCACTTGACATTCTGGTGCTGGGTATAGGAAACAATTCAATTCCTTGGCTACCTTACAATGAATAAAATTATGGGTACTACCTGAATCAATCAACACTATTACCTTTTTCTTCTTGATATTTCCTTCTATCTTGAGAGTTTGAGGAGTGGTAATTCCTGCCAATGCATTACACAATATGGTCAGACTCATTTCTTCCTCTTCTAGGGTTGGTTCCTAGTGTATATCCTCTTATGGTTCATTTTCTTCCTCTTCACAATCTATGTAAAATAATTTCTTCTCAGCACACTTATGACCTTTAGTGTATTTTCTACCACAACTGTAACAAAGACATTTTTCTATTCTTTCTTACAATTTTTGTGGTGTCAACCTTGTAGGTTTTGGAAATCTAGGTATAGCAACACTTCCTTCTTTATAGAAGTGAGTGGTAGGCTTCCTTGTCGCCATAATTTTACATTCAATTTTTCTTGCCAACCTAAATGCCTTCTCCAATGAATGAGGTTCCAAAACACGAACTTCATGTTAGATGTTATCCTTTAAAGTACCTATGAAGAGATCAATCCTGTGTTCCTCTGGAATATCAGTTACCCTTATATTCAATTTTTGGAAGTCCTTAATGTGCTCCCCCACTAAACCGTTTTGTTTGGGATTTATCAATTGGCTAAAGAGGGTGTTTCTCTTTGTATCCTCATAATGTGCTATCATTTCCTCCATAAAAATTGACCAAGTGAAAAAAATTTTATGGGAGAAAAGCCATCAATACCATACAAATGTATTTTGTTCTAAATGTAAAGTTGCAATACGTACCTTTTGTGTGTTCCGCACATTAAAATATTGCTCCATCTGTAGTATCCATGTGACAGGATCCTTTCCATCAAACTTCCTCATATCCATATTTGGAATATGGTGGTTCTTCCCACGAACATTAGAGTTTATGAAATCACGATTAACATTTATTTTTTTCTCATCATGAGTTTCCTCTACTATCTTTTCACCATTAGGAAAAATTTCTTGTATCAACTTTGTCAAACCTTCCATGTCTGCTTTTAGATCATTCTTCATGTTTTCCATTTTTTCATCGATCTTAGCTTCCATGTCATCCATATTAGATTCCATGCTAGCTTCCATGCCATCTATCTTAGATTCCATGCCTTTCTTCGAACCATCCATCTTAGTTTCCACACCTTTCTTCAAAACTTCCATGTCATTTTTTGTTTCTCTTTGCGAGAGTGAAATTTGTTGTACTTGCTCTTGTAATTTTGATATGTTATGTTTCCATTATTCATCTTCATGAGTCATAGTAGAGCCTTCTAAAGGCTTAATGGGTGTTGAATTATTTTTAGAGGCCATTTTAGAAACCAATACTGATATCTATTATACAATATGCCCTTGGAATCAATTCAACTTGATTCTTCAAACAAGACTTATGCAATTCGGAAAAAAATACACACCTTTTACTTGCTTTTGCAGAGCTCTATTCTGAAATTGAATTATCTCTATAATTGAAGATCCTCAATATCTAAAATTTGGTGCTGTAGTAGTCGTCTGAAACTTCTTTCAAATGCCATAGGTCTGACTTGATTTCGATTCTTCATGATAACGTTATGTCCAATGTCGCACAATGACCTACTTATGGACTGGTTCACTAGAGTGAACTTATACGACTTGCCACATGTCACTGCTTTCTCCTTTTGTTCTAAAATTATAGACAGGAAACTAAAGTCCGTTTACTTCCAGCCACTTTTTATAAAATTCCTATCTGATGCTCAGAGAGAGAGTTATGAAAATTTTTCCACGATCACCTCTTTGAGATGAAATTAGGGAGCCTAAAAAAGACCTAACTTCCACAGATCATATCTTAGAAAATATTGCAAACCAAGCTCTAAAATTTTGCGAGGATGTTTCTCACGATCTCAGCTTCGCGCTCTAAGAATTTCAGCTCCTAAACCTTCTTAGAAAAATCGTTATAGCCAAAATTCTGTGGTGACCTGTTTAAGTGAAATTCAGGAGCATACAAAAAGCCCTACCTTCCACAGATCATATCTCTGAAAATATTGCAAACGAAGCTCTGAGGTTTTGTGATGCTGTTCCTCAGGAGTTTAGCTTCGCACCCTAAAATTTTTAGCTTTTGAACCTTTGTAGAAAAATAGTTATAGCGAAAATTCCACGATGACCTGTTTAGAGCAGTGAAACCCTAGAATACAAAGCTCTGTTACCAAATGTTGTGAAACCACCTCCAAAAATAGAAGAAAAGAGATCTCAACGCCTTAGAAATAAGCCACTTCAAGGGGGAAACCTCCAATACATTACATAAATGAATAATTATTTGATGATTCAAATTAAAAAACCTCCTTTCTATATATAGGAGTCCATGGAGCCACAATGTAATCCTAGCCGACCTAACAATAATAATTTAAGTGCACAATAATAAAAATATGGGGGTTACAGGGGTACAATAATAACAATAAGGGGGTTAAACTAACAACAATAAGGGACTATACTAGTAATATAGGGACCTAATAGGAAGAGGAAGCCTCGACCTGCATTATGTCCATCTCATGTTGAAGGGTGATTGGCTCACCTCAACTGAGTCAATCGACCACCACATTTAAATATCTCGATGGAATAACATACACAACTTGTGGGATTTTTAATTCCCTTCAAGTATAAATAGGGGGGAAAACAGTCTCTATAAAAGTTGAACGTATAGATGGAAATCTCAATTATAATATTTTATTGGTACGTACATGGGTTTATTCCATGGATTCCACAGTTTTGAAGCTTTCATCCTAAAATATGAAATCTGATGTTATCGTGCCCACTCAGAATAAGGACTACAGTAATGTGAATCATCTGAGCGGTCAAGCTAATGATCAACCTACCAGTTCATCATCACTGTCATATGATCCTACTCCACCTTTGATTCTTGCGAAATCAATTAGAAAACCTTCAAGGGAATTATTCACAAGTCTAATTTCAAGCTGCGTCCAAGAGCTTCCCAAAATTATAATGTATTTGAAGACTTGGCTCAGTCTCCATCAGTTATGTCAACTCTTGAGGTGTTTCAAAACTTCCCCGCCTAAAATAAGGGCTTGTTGTTGGCTATCGAATGTATGAATCCATTAGGCTCCAGCCTAGTGGTTTTATCTCATGAAAAATATACCCCTTGGCCTCCAACTCAATTATTGTTTATAATCTATGTCGTCTTTCGTCATAAGAAAATTTATCATTCTATTGTGGAAGAGGAATCCTCGACCTGCATTATGTCCATGTCATCTTGGAAGGTGATTGGCTTGCCTCACCTGAGTCAATCGACCACCACATTGAAATCTCTCAATGGAATAACATACAAAACTTGTGGGATTTTTAATTCCCTTCAAGTAAAAATAGGGGGGGGAAATTGTCTCTATAAAATTTGAACTTATAGATGGAACTCTCAATTATAATATTTTATTGGTACATACATGGGTTTATTCCATGGATTCCATCATTTGGAATTACTTATATATGATCGCCTTTCCTCATAAAGGGGGAATTGTATCCATAGATCAACTCACTTTTTTCACCTCTAATTCTCATGTTACCAGAAGTGTCCCTCTTGTAGTGGAAACCCTACACCCTTATCAACATGTCGTAGTTGGATTGTTGAAGGATTCATCATTTATGGGAACCTTTTAACTCCCTATTCCTCTCCTTCATGATAGCTCATATTTGGTTGCCTATATCAACATGATATCATCATCTACTATTCTGGTTGATCGATGGATTGTACCTGATGAAACCAACATCCAATATTTTGGCAACCAAATGCCGCTTAGCCCTGTTGAGAAATAGTATAAAGCCATCAATTAAGCTTGTGCAGCTTATATCTTCTCTTCGACTAATTGGGTATATCAATCACTAGATTATGGCACACCTTCTAAACCTTTTTCTCTCTTATTCTCTATCAATGAAAGAATCATCGAGATTATGATGCCATATGATGCACCATGGGATGAACATCACCATCATTCCTCCTTACTATATTACATTGAGGATAATCTCGGTGATCTATATTTGCCCAATTTTTTCGAACCTTTTACGAATTTCCTCTATATTCATGAGGTTGAATTGGAAAAGAACCTTTAGAATACCAAGGAGACGATACCTCTTGATATATTTATAAAACCAGGTGTTGTCAAAAATATATATATTAAAGCATATTGTTCTCCATCTTAGATTGAGATTTATAGAGCCCTTTTTCGTGTGTTTTGATATGTCTTTGCCTATACTTATGAGGAAATTCCTGACATCAAGCCAAACATAGTATTGCATGATATTAAGACATATACTACTGCCAATCCTATCTGACATCACCTACCTCTGGTAGCACCTCTGTCAGGTCCATCCCAAGGAGGTTGTCGGGATTAAGGCTGAATTTGAAAATATTCTTCGGGCTGGTTTCATATACATCATTCCTTTAACTTATTGGGTATCGAACTTCATCCCTGTCATGAATAAACAAGGCACCATCTGAGTATGTGTTGATTACTAGGATGTGAATCATGATTTTCCCAAGGATAACTATCTGACCTTGTTTATCAACTATATTTTTGATGACTCCACTCGCTACGGGATTTATTCATTCATGGATGAATTCACGAGCTATAATCAAATCAATATTCTCCCTACGAACCAACCCAAGACTGCATTTATTTGTCCCTGGGGTACTTTTTCCTATCGTAAGCTCCCATTCGGCTTGAATAACACTTGTTCCATATTTCAAAGTGTGATGGATTACACTTTTCATGAATTTAAACACATCATGCAACCATATTTGGATGATCTCCCAACTCATTATAAACATTGGGTGCTTCACCCGATGCATCTTGAGGTTATTTTCTTTCATTGTATACACTATATCGTTCAACTCAAACTGCAAAAATGTGTATTCTACATTGGTTCTAGTCAACTCTTGGATTTTTTTATTTTTATTTTCAAAACAAGGAATTCATATTGCTCCTCTTAAAGTGTGGGTGATTATCCACTTACCTACACCTTCTTCTCTTGTTTAGTTACAAAGACTCCAAGGGAAAGTTAACTTCCTACGGAGGTTTTTCTCTAATTACGATATGATTACCAAATGATTCACTCACTTACTAAAGAAATGGGTACCCTTCAATTGGCATGATGCTGCTTAGAAAGTGTTTGCTTCCCTGAAATATGTTATGGTTTGGGAATTTATTCTATAACCCCCTGATTATCAGATCAATTATTTCCTGTACCTATATTCTTCCATTTCTACTATAAAAATGGTATTGTTCCAAGAAGAAAATATTGGGACTGAACACCCCATTTATTATCTGATTCAGAACCTCAAATATGCCTAAATAAGATACATAGAAATTTTTTTATCGGTCATTCAAGCCATCCAAAGGTTTCACCATTACATCTTGCTACGGAAAACTATAGTTTTTTTGGATTGAAGCACTATGACATATATAATGTCACGTCAATTTTTGGGGGGAAAGTGCTCTAAGTGGATCGTTATTCTCCAAGAGTTTGACTTGGAATTCATCAATTCCAAGTCAAAGAAATCCTTAATTTTCATCGAGCTTATGTACGACCCTCCTTCCCCTGATTCTGAATCTACATTTGAATTTTATATCCCTCATGAGTCATTTTTTCTGATTTCATCATCTGACATGTGGTATAGATATTTTCTAATATATCTCCAAACCTAGACTTTCCAGCATAATACATCTCTCTCTGATCAGTGACATATTCAATAAAAATACTGAAATTACATCATTATCGGTGACACCCTTTACCGTCATGGTTTTTATATTATTTTACGAATGTGCCTCAACCTTGAGGAATCTGAGAAATTCCTTAACAAGTTCCATTCAGGTGCATGTGGAAAAAATCTATCTGGTGACGCTACCACGCAAAATATCTTACATGCTGGTTAATTTTGGCCCACTATCTTTTGCAATTGCATCGTGAATGTACAGAAGTGTCATGAATGCCATATCTATGGTAATTATATCCATGCTCTTCTTAATCCATTACATCTCATCATCTTTGTTGGTCCTTTTGAAAAATGAGGCATTAAATTTATAACATGTAACCCTCACTCGGCTATGGGGCATGGCTATATTATTGTCGTTGCTGACTACTTTAATAAGTGGTCTGAAGAGATGCCCACATTTAACAAAACTGGTGAAACAAATACATAATTTTTATTCAACCATGTTATTGATAGGTTTGGTGTACTGCAAGTGATAGTTATGGATCATGGAAATAATTTATGGAATCTTATGATGACCTAATTAGCTATTAATTTGGGAATTTCACATGAAAAATCCACATCCCACTATCCATAGGCTAATGGAAAAGTTGAGGTTGTCAACAAAATTCTTAAAAATATGCTTCAGCATAAGTACGGGTCCATGAATTAGACATGGAATTGCTTCTTTACACTTCCTTGTGGCATACCAAACCTTAGATAGGAATTCTGCAAGATTCAAACCCTTTTAGTTGGTCTATGGTGTAGAAGTGATCCTCCCTATTGTGGTTCCTATGATTTGGAAGATTTGGCAATACCAAATGACAAGACAACATCAAACCACTTTGGGATCCTAGGATCTAGCCCTCCTGGATCCACAGAGGGATCTCTCTATAAATGCAAAGAATAATATATCTTTGACGCTAAAAATGAGGTATTATGCTAGGTATGAAGCACAAGGGTTTTTTATTGTTTATTTGTTTGGTTGGAGATCATTAACTGAGAAGGTTATGGAAATGGAAAGGAGCTAAATAGAAGGATGTTTCAGCATGGGAAGATAGGTCAAAAGAAGTATAAATCCATTGGGCTATGGAGTCATGAAAGGGAATTACTTGCATAACAACTATCCAAGGTTTTCCATAGGGAAAGTCATCTATACCAAAGGATCTTTTAGATAGATGGTGGAATGGAACATTAAGAATGGGTGAAAGAAAGAAACCAAAGTGCAACCTAAGATCCCGTAAGTGCTTTGAAACTATCCTTATTTTGACATACTTCAAAGGAAACTCTCAATAAAGACACAAAGGGTAGCTTATGATCAGGTCAGATGTCATTTAAATCCATACCTGCTTTTAGCAAACTCTCAAGGAAAACAATCCAGCGGTCCTCATAACCACTTTCAGAATGGTAGAAAACATTCAAGACTAAACATAGAGTAAGGCCTAAGATCAGAGAAGGACTTTTAACCTTCAATGCTTTTGATACTAACTCAAAGGGAACTTAGAGAGGTTGACTATTGGAAAATGAACCTGGTGAGACAGGACTAACTCTAATCTCCCAGTTTCCCAATTCTTTCAGCTTAATCCAAACAAGAAAATATAATGAAACAACTCTAGATTCATATATCAGTAAGCATGGACATGCCAACTTCTATACTGGTTAAATCATGTTGAATTATTCTTAGATATACAAGTAGCAAAAAACATATAGATAAATATTTGATAGTGAGACTGTGGGTACTTCCAACAGTATATCCTAATCTATACTTTTTTTTCTTTATTTGAGAATGATGGACAATATGATAAACATGAAAGGAAACAGTTACAGTAAGGAAAACATCACCAATAATATAGACCAGGATCCTATGAATCTTCTTGATTAATCGATGTGCAAAACCAGTAACATACTTTGAGCTCAGTGGGCTTTTACAATAAAACTTCTCTTCCCAACCTACTATATTACAAAATACTCAACTACTTCCCCTCAATAACAATTCTAACAACTAATAGAATCCCAACCCTCAACAATGTATTTTCAATGAGTTCTTATAGGAGAATGAGGAAGTGGAGTAGTAGATATGAACTTGAATGATCCATTAAAACAGAGAGGATGAAGAAAGCGTATGCCCACTCTGCTTAATGGCTCTACATTGACATTTTGGTACCCTTTAGGCTGTTTCATAAGTCTATGTCAGGTTGACAATAACCTCAGGTATGTTCTTTGAAGTACTCTCTGACTGCTGGTACTCTGTTCTGTATTCTGAGATAAGTAAGGTGACTAAAGGTCTTTCAGGTCTTCCATGCTTCCATAACTGCTGTCCTGACAATTTTAGAAGCTTATTTCAGTGTAATAACTTTCAAGGGCTCAAGGAGGCATGGAGAATGCTATAGGAATGTGTCCTTCTTAAGGAAAGGACATTCTGCTGATATGAGAACACTGATATAACTTGCTTATGTGCTCTAGGCTTCATTAAGCCTTCTCAATCATTCTTATGGTCTTCAATTTGTATCTTTGTCCTTGAAACACTAGATTATAGCATTAATCTTCAATAATAGGCATTTCAATCCCTTTAATCTGTAACTGATACTCTTTGTTGCTTCTCTGATGGTCTCTCTACGCTCTAAATCACCATTATGGTGACTGTGGAGATAGAATGATTTTTCCCCTCCGTAAACCATGCAAAACATGATAAACCAATTATAAAATCCATGCAGGGGTGAAGATGGATGCTTTAGAGGCTCGCGGGGATGGGGGAACGATGATAGAAAAAGATGGATGTAGTGGAAAAATGATGAATAACTATGTCGGAAGGCGAAAAACTGGTCTGATGAGAACTTGGGGCAAGGGGAATTGTGGACCATTGGATTAGATTAATCCACGGTGATCTACGACAGAGATTCATCGGCAAAGTCATTTGGATGAATTGAGAAGGGGTGGAGTGAGGTTATATCAGGGCCGTTAGATCAGAATAAATCGACAGCTATGATCGCTTGATGGAAACATTTGGGAGACGAATGGGAAACGAACAAATGGGATTGAAATTAAGTCATGACTGTCCGATCACATAGATCAACGGTCGGGATTAAAAGATAAAATATGTTGTGAAGGGTGGTAAGCATAAAATCAAAATGGTTTTCACGTGAGGTTGAGGGTGGTAAATGGTTTTCCAAAAAATAACGCGATTCCACTCAGCGATCGCCACGTGGAAATCCAAAACCTCCTATTTCACGTTTTTTTGGGACGTTAACCTTCGGATGCAAAAATTATGCGAAACACATTCTTAGCCATTGGATGATGGGCAAGATATCTGACGGTGTGGAAAAATTGCAATGGGAGGTAATATGCACGGGCCGATGTGGACCGTCGAGTTAATTCTGGATCGTTGGATCTGCGGATCAGACGGTGGAGATTTAAAAAAGAAAGCACAAGGCAAATGGGTAAACGAATGAGCAGGAAGAAGGAGAGTCGTCGGATCTACAAGAATGGACGGTGGAGATTAAATCAGTGATCACACATCGGGGGGATAAAAAAAGGGGAATATTTTGTTGGCACGATGCGAGTCAGCGCTGACTGTCAGATCTTTATCAATGGAAGGTTAATATTTAATCAGGGATCGCAAATCGGCGGAGGCGAAGGGATGGCACTTAAGCCTTTGCGCGATGCGATTAAGCACTGGCCGTCAGATCTGGGAGTAATATCGATGGTCAATGCTCAATCGGAGGGGTAATGGAGAGAGATTATGGGCGGAAAACTAGTTTAATTCTGATTGTTGGATCCTACTATCGGACAGTCAAAATCAGACAAGGGAGCGGAAGAGATAAGCTTTATGGAATCGGAAGACTTTGGAAGGACTGAGGGAAAGTTAGTAATAGAAAAATCTGATTGTGATTTGCAATAAGGGTTATGAGGGGAGCACGATAAGATCTGGCCGTTGGTCCATGTATATTGACGGTCGATAGTCATTAAAAAGTTAAACTGTCGGGAGAAAGAAATAACAAAGAAAAAAGGGAAATGAAGGGTTAGGAAGAAAGGTTTAAAGCTTTAGCGCCCGGTTGTGGGGCTGTCGATCGCATGAGGCAGATAGCTAAGGAAATAAGCCCTCGGGGGCTTAAGTCCTATATAATATAAAAAGGTGATTTTAGGCCAAAAAATAGGGTTTCTAAGGCTTAGAAAGGGGTTCCGGTAGGCAAAAAAAAGATTTTTAAACCAAATAAATGATAATATAAGGTTTAAAAAGGGGACTTTGATGTTTTAAAGAGTCAATGAGGGGATTTTGGAGGAATTTTGTGAGGGAAAAAAGGAGTGAAAATGGGGATTTGTGGGGATGAAATAGGGCAAATGGAGGCCTTTTGAGCAATTTATTTCACCAACAATAGGGTTCTTTAATGGAAACAACAGCGAAGATTATAGTGAAGGATGGAGAACACATGGAGGCTTCAAGAATGACATATTTACAAAGGAAATGTATCTCTTAAAGGCTTAGAAACATTTTTAGCCACCTGTTTGCTATGTCAAAAATTTATAGGTGGCTAACAGTGGCTCCACATGGGGACTGCATCTTCTTGAAGGTGTCAAGAATCTCAGGAAATAATCTTTGGAAGTAGGCCAGACGCCTAGTACTTGACACATATTTTTCCTTCTTTGATCAACTACCACAAACATGATGGATATTATATCAGCAGAAAATATTCTCCCAAACAATCTACCTACCCATCCTACAGTCCTAACATTTTTTCTTCAAGGTGCACTTAAACTTGTAGACCTTTTACATCATTATTTTTTGCAAATAGGAAAATAAATCTATCTACTGCTACCCTTATTTCTCCATGAGACTAGATTAAATAGTTGGTCTCATAACTTCTCTACCTAAACTAATATATGCCAGGATTAAACTGTCTAGCAGATTTCTTTCTCTACATTCTAAAACAGAAATTTAAACACATACAAACCAGGATTAGACTGTCTGGTCTGTTGTGGTTCCATAGCATAAATACAAGCTACATATGGACTGAAATTTGTGGAAATTAAAAACAAAATTGGAAGGCATCAGATCTACAAATCATCAGCAACTTTCATTCTTTTTGTGACTCGGATTTTGAGTTGGTTAGAGTCACTTTTCTTCTCCCTGGTTCAAGTTTGAGCATATCTGAACCTTTCCTTTCAAATAAAAACTCAAAAACTAACTAAATGCTCACATATTAAGCTTTGTTGAGATTTCCTACCTACCCTACTCTAACTTGGAAATCTATGTCATTCTATATGATACAATAGTGCCAGTGCAGCCAGTTTAGTAGTAACAAAAATGAGGAAGAAATCTGACGGCTTGTTAGAGATAACCATGGGGTACTTTGAATGTGGGTCTTCAAAACCAAGGCCACCATCAGTGGTGACCACTCTTGATGTATCTGGCTCTTGCAAAGGATTAATTCTTGGGAACTTGAGCCAATTAGGGCCTCCATATATTCTGCCATAGGATCAATGAACACATGATGTAAAATTTATTCTTTTAGGCCTCCCATGACTGGTAGGCTATCTGCATCCTTGCCAGCTTTAATCACTACATCTTCAGTGTGGCTCTTGGAGGCCCAATAATCATCTTCCTGCACATCAAAAGGCAGGGAAATTTCTCCTTTCTTAGGGGGAGGGAGACTTTCCAAAAATGCTCTGGGGTCTCTGAATTGATATGATTGTTCTTGTGAGTTCAAAACTTCAATTTCAGCTTCATATATTTTGACCACCAAGTCTAGGAAAGCTTTCTTAAGCTCAGGTTGAGCATCAAATATTGAGCTGAGAAGGAAAACCTTTGGAAGGTCCTTACATTTAAGTCCTGCTAGTATACTTGATACTCCATATTGAAACTCTTCTATGGGACCTAATTGCTCAGAGTCTTCAATTGGTGGGGGGTTTGGTCTTCAACATGGATTATGTTTTGATGAAACTCGTCTCCCAGTGGAGTCTTGTGAAAACAGAGATAATCAGAAGGCCTACTGATCATCAGTGAACTCTTTTGGTCATTTACGATTTGTGGAGTCGCCAAGTGGAGGGTTTAAAATGTTCAAGGAGATTTACTATCCACCACAGTGATTTACTACCAAATTCAGGCTACCCCAGCGGAGTTGCCATTATGTTGTGGTTCCTGTGATTTGGAAAATTTGGAAATACCAAATGACAAGACAACATCAAACCACTTTGGGATCCTAGGATCTAGCCCTCCCGGATCCAGAGAGGGATCTCTCTATAAATGCAAAGAATAATATATCTTTGTAGCTCAAAATGAGGTATTAGGCTAGGTATGAAGCACAAGGGTTTTTGATTGTTTGTTTTTTTGTTTGGAGATAATTAACTGAGAAGGTTATGGAAATGGAAAGGAGATAAATAGAAGGATGTTTTATCATGGGAAGATAGGTCAAAAGAAGTATAAATCCATTGGGATATGGTGTCATGAAAGGGAATTACTTGCATAAAAACTATCCAAGGTTTTCCATAGGGCAAGTCATCTATACCAAAGGATATTTTATATACATGGTGGAATGGAACATTCAGAATGGGTGAAAGAAAGAAACCAAAATGTAACCTAAGATCAGGTAAGTGCTTTGAAACTATCCTTCTTTTGAAATAATTCAAAGGAAACTCTCAATAAAAACACAAAGGGTAGCTTAAGATCAGGTCATATGTCATTTAAATCAAGACCTTCTTTCAACATACTCTCAAGGAAAACAATCTAGAAGTCCTCATAACTAATTTCAGAATGGTAGAAAACATTCAAGATAAACATAGAGTAAGGCCTAAGATCATAGAAGGAATTTTAACCTTCAATGCGTTTGACACTAACTCAAAGGGAACTTAGAGAGGTTGACTGTTGGAAAAGGAACCTGGTGAGACAGGGCTAACTCTAATCTCCCAGTTTCCCAATTCTTTCATCTTAATCCAAACAAGAACATCTAAGGAAAAAACTCTAGATTCATACATCAGTAAGCATGGACATGCCAACTTCAATACTGGTTAAATCATGTTGAATTATTCTTAGATATACAAGTAGCAGAAAACATATAGATAAAGATTTGACAGTGAGACTTAGGGTACTTCCAACAATATATCCTAATCTATACTTGTCGCTCTTTATCTGAGAATGATGGACAATATGATAAACATGAAAGGAAACAATTACAGTAAGGAAAGCATCGCCAATAATATAGACCAGGATCCTATGAATCTGCTTGATTAATCGATGTGTGAAACCAGTCACATACTTTGAGCTCAGTGGCCTTTTAAAATCAAACTTCTCTTCCCAGCCTACTATATTACAAACTACTCAACTACTTCCCCTCAATAACAGTTCTAACAACTAATAGAATCCCTACCCTCAAAAACGTATTTTCAATGAGTTCTTATAGGTGAATGAGGAAGTGGAGTAGTAGATATGAACTTGAATGATCCATTAAGACAGAGGGGATGAAGTAAGCATATGCCCACTCTGCTTAATGGCTCTGCATTGACATTTTGGTACCCTTTAGGCTGTTTCAGAAGTCTCTATCAAGTTGACAATAACCTCAGGTATGTTCTTTGAAGTACTCTCTGACTGCTGGTACTCTGTTCTGTCTTCTGAGATAAGTAAGGTGACTGAAAGTCTTTCAGGTCTTCCATGCTTCCATAACTGTTGTCCTGACAACTTTAGAAGCTTCTGTCATTGTAATAACTTTTAAGGGCTCGAGGAGGCATGGAGAATGTTGTAGGAATGTGTCCTTCTTAGGGAAAGGACATTCTGCTGATATGAGAACACTGATATAACTTCTTTATGTGCTCCAGGCTTCATTAAGCCTTCTCAATCATTCTTATGGTCTTCAATTTGTATCTTCGTCCTTGAAACAATGGATTATAGCATTAATCTTCAATAATAGGCTTTTAAATCCCTTTAATCTGTCACTGATACTCTTTTATGCTTCTTTGATAGTCTCTCTGTGCTCTAAATCACCGTTACGGTGACTGTAGAGACAAAATGATTTTTCCCCTCTGTAAGCCCTACAAAACAGGGAAAATTTTAAGGATGGAAAATTATTTTGAAGTTTAAAAAATTGGCGAATTTCACTAGTACCTAATATGAAAACTATAAAATGTGTATTGATGTATTCGTAAAATTACTAAAATTTATAATGATTTTATGTATACTCTCCATATAATGTTGGCAATTTTTAACATAAAATAAATTTATATTGTAAAATTTGGGCGAACCATTTTTATATAAAAAAGGAAATTGGCGAATCTTTTTTTTGGAAAATCATGGAAAATTAGCCCACCTACGAATATTAGCCCATAAAATTTTACATGCTACAAAACACGATAAACCCATTATAAAATCCATGCAGAGGTGAAGATGGATGCTTTGGAGGCTCGTGGGGATGGGGGAATGATGATGGAAAAATATGGATGTAGCGGAAAAATGATGCAGAACTATGTCAGAAGGCAAAAAACTAGTTTGATGAGAACTTGGGGTGAGGGGAATTATGGATTGTTGGATTAGATTAATCCATGGTGATCTACGATAGAGATTCATCGGTAAAGTCATTTGGATGAGTTGAGAAGGGGTGGAGTGAAGTTATATCGGGTCCATTAGATCGGACTAAATCGATGGCTATGATCGCTTGATGGAAAAATTTGGGAGATGGATGGGAAACAAATGAACGGGGTTGAAATTAAGTCACGACCATACGATCACAGAGATCAACAGTCAGGATTAAAAGAGAAAATATGTTGTGAAGGGTGGTCAGCGGAAAACTGGAATGGTTTTCACGCGAGGCTGAGGGTGGTAAATGGTTTTCCAAAAAATAACGCGATTCCACTCAGCGATCACCATGTGGAAATCCAAAACCACCTATTTCACGTTTTTTTGGGACGTTAACATTCGGATGCAAAAATTATGCGAAACACATTCTCAGCCGTTGGATGATGGGCGAGATATCCGACGATACGGAAAAATTGCGATGGGAGGTAAGATGCATAGGCGGATGTGGACCATTGGGTTAATTGTGGACCATTGGATCTACGGATCGGATGGTGGAGATTTAAAAAAGAAAGCTGAGGGCAAAGGGGTAAACAAATTTGTGGGAAGAAGGAGAGTCGTCGGATCTGCAGGAATGGACAGTGGAGATTAAATCGGCGATTGCACAGCGGGGGGACAGAAAAAGGGGAAGACTGTGTTGGCACGATGCAATTCAGCACTGACTCTCAGATCTTTCTGAATGGATGGTTAAGATTTAATCAGGGATCGCAAATCGGCGAAGGCAAAGGGATGGCACTTAAGACTTTGTGCGATGCAATTAAGTGCTAGTCGTCGGATCCGAGAGTAAGATCGATGGTCAAAGCTAAATCGGAGGAGTAATGGAGAGGGGTTATGGGTGGAAAACTGGTTTAATCCTTATCATTGGATCCTATGATCGGACAGTCAAGATCAGACGAGGGAGTGGAAGATATAAGCTTTATCGAATCGGAAGATTTTGGAAGGACCGAGGGAAAGTCAGTAATAGAAAACTCTGATTGTGATTTGCAATAAGGGTTATGAGGGGAGCACGATAAGATCTGACCGTTGGTCCATGTAGATCGAGGGTCGACAGTCATTTAAATTCTAAACTGTTGGGATAAAGAAATAACAGAGAAAAAAGGGAAATAAAGGGTTAGGAAGAAAGGTTTAAGGCTTTAGCGCCCTGTTGTGAGGCTGTCGATCGCATGAGGTGGAGAGCTTAGGAAATAAGTCCTTGGGGGCTTAGGTCCTATATAATTTAAAAAGGTGAGTTTAGGCCAAAAAAATGGGTTTTTAAGGCTTAGAAAGGGGTTCCGGTAGGCAGAAAAAAAATAAAATTTTCAAACCAAATAAATGATAATATATGGTTTAAAAAGGGGACTTTGATGTTTTAGAGGGTAAATGAGGGGATTTTGGAGGAATTTTTTGAGGGAAAAAATGGGTGAAAATGGGAATTTGGGTGGATGAAATAGGGCAAATGGAGGCCTTTTGAGCATTTTTCTTTCACTAACAATAGGGTTTTTTAATGGAAATAGTAGTGAAGATTATAGTGAAGGATGGAGAACACATGAAGGCTTCAAGAATGATAGATTTACAAAGGAAATGTCTCTCTTGAAGGCTCAAAAACATTTTTAGCAACCTATTTACTATGTCAAAAATTTATAGGTGGCTAACACTCCCCATCAAATGTTAATTTCGATCCTTGAAACTAGCTGTCAGAATTCTTCCTGCCACTTCCATAAAAGAGGGGGGTCTTCTACATCTCACTCATTTGGATGAAACTTGAGACTATGCTACTTTAGCCAATGAAGCTCATAAAAGACGCATCAAGGCGCAATATGACAAAAGTGTCAAGCCATGATTATTCTCAAAAGGAGACATGGTTCTCTTATATGACTTGAAGTCTTAAGATAAAAAATTTAGCCTAGAGACTCTCCAACTTCATGAACTGAAGAAGTTCTAGAAGAAGAAGATTCTAGATCCCCAACAGAAAGAATAGTATTTTTAACCTCTATAGGAGAAAAAATCTTAGCTTGAGAATTAGAAATCCCTAGTGAGGAGGATGAAGAAATTTTATTCAATATACCATTGATAGAGGAACCAGAAGAGGAACAAATAACTCCAAAAATCGAACCTTATATCAGTTACGAGGAATATACAATGCATGGAGAAGGAGAAGGAGAAGGAGAAGTACACAATTTGAATGGATAACCCTTAATACTAGGAGGAGGAATACCTTTTATCGAAGGAGGTAGAAGAGGTGGAGGAAATAGACGAGGACGAGATGGAGGAAAAGGAAGAGGAAGCGGTGAAGAAAATAGAGAAGACCTTGTTGGATTTACTATATTGTATGAGGATACAACTATCACAATGAAAACTATCTCACCCTTCATCCTTCCCAATTTTCATTGATTAAGGAATGAATATCCTGAAACATTTCTATTTGAATTTGAGGTTTTATGTAGATCATATGACTACTTACAAGATTCTCAAAAATTGAAATTGTTTCCTACAACACTTAAGGGTGCAGAATTAAAATGGTTCATGGGCATAATAAAAAATTCTATTAGGACATGGAAGGAAATGAAAAGTGCATTATTAAAAAAATACCAAGATTACAACACACCTAATAATCAAAAATATGAATTTTTTAAGATGATGCAAAGAGAGGATGAAAACTTTAAGACCTACTTGAGATATTCAATTAAAATCTAAAAGGAACTAAAATGGAAAAAATGGATCATGATACGTTAAAATCTATCCTATTGAATTCCATTAGAGATGAATGGATATATATTCTTAATATGATGGGAAAAGGAGACATATCTGAACTACCATTAACTGATATCTCTGAATCATGCATGCACATTTCAAGACGAAAATCAAGAGTTAGAAGAAATACAAGAGATCATGTTCTCTCTAGAGTGAATAAATATGCAGCTGGAACAGTAAGTAGGGAAAAAATAGGGAATTTACTTTATGAATTCAAAACAGATATTCTATGGAGTCTTAGTGAAAAAACAGAGACCTTAAAATTACAAAACAAGCAAAGAGCTGAAAGTGATGCCTTATCTATATTCTGTCCTAAATGCAAAAAGAAACATGCCTTAAGAGAATGTCCTCTTGATTTAAAAATCCTAGAAACCAATGTCATTTGCACAGAAAATCATGAAACAAATAAATTTCCTTCTATACCAGGTATTAAGGCTGTTTTCCAAGAGGAAATAGCCCCACATCCAATAGATTTTCTTTGTTTTGTTTCTAGAAGACCATGGCAAGGGCCACAAAATCAAGGTTTTAACAATCAAAGGTATACACATCCCCCATAGAATAAATGGAATTCATCAATGCCATGACAACAACCTTAGACTCAACCTCAGCCTTGGGCACAAGGAATGAAAATCCCTTATGAAAGATATTCTCAATATCACCAATATCCTCAATCCAATCAACAACCTCAATTTCCAAATCATAATCCATAACTTTCGTTACCATTTCCACAAAGTCCAAACCAATTACCTGCTCAGCCACTCCCAAAACCAAACAATAAAAATGCAGAAGCTATCTATAACATGGACGGACAGAATTTCCAAACTTATATGACAAATCCACTAGATTTTAAAAATATTCAAATTATGTATGGTAAGATATTGGAAAATAAAATCCCTTTGTTGTTATTCAGGAAAAAGTTGACCACCTTGATGAGGAAATTTCTCTTCATCAAAATGAAAATCTTCAAAATAGAAATATTCATTCTGGAGAAGGGACACCTCTTCATTAGAATCAAAAATTTTAAAATCAAACACAAGAAGATCCAATAAACTCAACTCCTATCATAGAGCAAGCTTCATTATCTATATCTAAACCTCCTTTCCATAAAAGATTACAAATTTACAGAGGGGTAGAAAAAAAAAATTTGATGCTTAACTATGATATATTAGATGAATTGAAGAATGTTTGTATAAAAATTCCTTTGTTACAAGCCATTAAGGAAATTCCAATCTTTGCAAAAAAAAATAAGAGAGTTGAGTATAAAGAAATCAGGAAGAAAAACAAAATAAGTAAAAAGAGTGCAGTTAGTGGGAAAAATTGTAGATATCATGATGGGAAAAAAAACCATACAAAAATATTTGGATCTCGGAAGTCACATTGTAAAAACACACATCAATGGTATTGATATCCAAAATACATTTATTGAATTAGGAACTACCATAAACATCATGAGTAAACAAACCATGGAGCAACTAAAACTTCCAAATCTTCAATATACACCAACATTACTACAACGAGAAGATAGGTCAGTAATTAAGAGTGATCATGTATTAGAAGACATTTATGTATCCTCAGAATCTTTGGAATATCCATTTGACTTTATGTTCTTAACTCCCAAGAAAAACTTAGGAGGACATATGTTGATATTAGGAAGACCTTGGTTAGCTACAACTGATGCTTTCATGATTTGTAGATTTCATGATATGTTTATTTCTGATGGAAGTTCAACATAGAAGTTCATTCTATATCCTCCAGAAAAAACAATGATAGAAGTAGAAAATGAAGAAGAGACGGATGATTACAATGGAATACAATATATTTTTACTATTTCACACATTAGTGAAGAAATTCAAATTCTAAATTCAATAGAAAATCATGAATCATCTTCACAATGTGAGAATAGTCAAAATTTTCAAGAAGGGTGTAATATTGAATACTTGTCATCCAAACAAATGTATTTATATTCTATGGAAGAATTTGGTAATTCTTCAATTAAAATATTTCCACGTAAAACTTTAATCATAAACAAAAACCTAGAATATTTTCAAAAAGAAGATTTAATCAAAAAATTGCAAAAAAAATCTTCTGCATATGCATGGGAGTACAATGACATGAAAGGAATTAATCCTGAGACTTGCATACATCATATCTGTATTGAGGAAAATTCTAGACCAATTAGACAACCTCAAAGAAGAATGAATCCAAACCTTAGGGAAATTGTAAAGGAAGAACTACAAAAACTATTGAATGTAAACTTCCTTTATCCAATATCATACAGTCAGTGGGTTTCACCTTTAGTAATTGTCCCTAAAAGTAATGGAAAATGGAGGGTGTGTATTGATTATAGGGAATTGAATAAAGCTACTTTAAAATATCATTTTCCACTACCTTTCATAGATCAAGTTTTAGATGAATTAGTAGGGAAGAAATATTTTTCATTCTTGGACGGTTTTAGTGGGTATAATCAAATTCAAGTAGCACATGAAGACCAAGATAAAACCACATTTACCTATCCATGGGTAACTTATGCTTACAGAGTACTTCCTTTTGGATTATGCAATGAACCTGCAACATTCCAAAGAGCAGTATTAGGAATTTTCTCTGATTTAATACATGATTGTGTGGAAATGTATATGGATGAATTTACAATTTATGGAAATTCTTTTGAAGAAGCCCTTGAAATTTTGAAAAAATCCTCATAAGATGTAAGGAAGAAAATCTCTCAATAAGTCATGAAATTTTTTTTATGATGTTTACTGAAGGAATTGTTTTGGGACACCATATTTTAGGGAATGGAATTAAGGTGGACTCATCTAAAGTTCAAGTTATTTCCAAATTAGAAATCCCAAATTGTCAAAAAGATGTTAGGAGTTTTCCTGGTTTTAGATGATACTATAGAATGTTTATAGAAAACTTCACAAAAATTGCATCTCCACTCTTCAAATTGCTAAATAAGGATTGTAAATTTAGATGGAACCCTGAGTTTCAAATGGTATTTGAAACTTTGAAAGAAAAGATATCTGAAGCACCCATTTTAAGAGTACCAAAATGGAAATTACATTTTCCTGTCTCAACTGATGCTTTAGATACAGCTCTGGGAGATGTATTAGGAAAAAATGACTTGACCCCTTATGCCATCTATTGTACAAGTAAGAATTTGACTCCTACTGAGTTAAATTATACTGTTACTGAAAAACGATTTTCTAGATATTTTTCATGCTATTAACAAGTTTAGAATTTACATCACTGGCTATGAAACCTTTATTCACACAGATCATTCTGCAATTAGATATCTAGTGAATAATATATCACTAGTGGCAGAATAACAATATGGTTGCTACTTTTGGAAGAATTCAATATCACCATTTTCGATCAACCTGGAAAACAAAACACAGTTGTTGAATTTTTGTCTAGGATTCAAAATGATAATGATGATACACCAGTAGAGGATAGTTTTCCTGATGAATATATTTTTTCAATATCTACTAAATCTCCATGGTTTGCACAAATTTCCAATTACTTAGCCACAAAGAAACTACCATAATATTTGTTTCCTAGAGAAAAGAGAATGATAATTCAAATAAGTGCATCATATTCATGGGTAAATGATGAATTATACAAGACAGGTCCAGATCTCATCATTAGAAGATGTGTACGAGAAGATGAAATGCCTGAGATACTGAAGGCATGCCATGTTGAGCCATGTGAAGGAAACTTTGCTGATAAAAGGACCTCTTATAAAATCCTTCTCTTAGGATATTATTGTCCTTCCCTTTTCAAATATGCCAAGGAGTATGTTAAAATATGTGATAGTTATGAGAGAATGGGGAAACGTGTTTCTATAGATGAAATTCCCTTACAACCATAGGTACTAATCGAACCCTTTGAAAAATGGGCTCTGAATTTCATTAGACCAATAAATCCACCATCAAGAAAAAAATGGTATATTCTTGTATGCACTGATTATGTCACTAAATGGGTAGAAGCTAAATAAATTTAATTTTCTAATGAAAATGTTGTAGTCTCATTTATTTTTTATGATATTTTTACTCATTTTGGTGCCCCAATGGAAATTGTGACAGATCAGGGAACTCAGTTTACATCTACAATGGTGCAAAAGATGGTGGAAGAATATAAAATCTAGCACAGAAATTCTACTCCATACCATCCATAGGAAAATGGAAAAGTGGAGTCCACTAAAACAGTGATTGAAGAAATCCTCACAAAGACTGTAGGGTGAAAATGTGAAGGTGGATTACAAGTTTGTGAGAATCGAGGGTGGAAAAGTCATTTTCCCAAGAGTTCGGCTGAACTTTCGAAATTATTTCGGCTAAACTAATTCTTCCATTTACATTCATGGTGTATTGACAACATGGAAAAATAGATTTTTGGCTGGATATGGGAAAACCGACAACCAAAGTTCGACCGAACTACTAGTCCAACCGAACTTTTAAAATAGTTCGCCTGAACTTGTTCTTATAAATATACCAGCCCACAAACGTTAATAGATTTCGGGCTTATTACCATTGTATTTTTTTTGTCTCACATCTATCTATCTCGCGTCTGTCTGTCTGTTAGGTCCCTATATTACTATTTTAGTCCCTTATTGTTATTTGTGTAGCCCCATTATTGTTATTGTTGTACCCTTGTAACCCCAATATTGTTATTATTGTGCTCTTACATTGTTCTTGTTAAGTCGGCTAGGATTATATTGTGGGCCCATGGACTCCTATATATAGAAGGAGGTTTTGGTCATTTTTATCATCGAACAATTTTTCATTTATGTAATGTATTGGAGGTTTCCCCCTCGAAGTGGGTGATTTCTAAGGAGTTGATCTCTCTTTTCTTCTATTTTTGGAGCTAGTTTCATAACATTTGGTATCAGATCTTTGGATTCTAGGGTTTTGCTACTCCAAACAGCTCATCATGGAATTTTCGCTATAACTTATTTTATACGAAGGTTCAGAAGATGAATTTTTTAGAGATCGAAGCCAAAATCCGTAGAAACATTGTTGCAAAATTTCAGAGCTAGGTTTGCAATATTTTTGGAGATATGATCTGTGGAAGTTAGGATTTTTTTAGGTTCCCGAATTTCATCTAAAAGAGGTGACCTTCGGAAAAACATCATAACTCTCTCTGTGAGTGTCAGATTGAGATTCTGTAAAAAGTGCCTGCAAGTACATGGAATTTATTTTTCATTATATCAATTTCAAAGTCGAAGGAGGAAACAGTGACACGTGGCAAGCTGTACAAGTTCACTCTACTGAACCAGTCCATAATTAGGTCATTGTGGGAGATTGGGCATAAATTTTCCTTGAAGAATCCAAATCAGGTCATACCTATGGCATTTGAAAGATGATTCAGAGGGATAATTTAGGGCCAAATTTAAGATATTGAAGATCCAAAATCACATAGATCATCAGTTTCAATATCGAGCTCCTCAAAAGCAAGAAAAAGGTGTGTATTTGTTCGAATTACATAAGTCCCATTTCAAGAAACAATTAGTTTGAATTTATTCCAAGGGAATATTGAATAATAGATATCAGTATTGGGTTCTAAAATATTCCTTAAAAATAATTCAACACCCATTAAGCCTTCAGAAGGCTCTACTATGACTCATGAAGACGAAGAAACAAAACATGAGATATCAAAATTACAAGAGAAAGTGCACCAAATTTTGCTATAGAAAAGAGAAACAAAAAATGAAATAGAAGTTTTGAAGAAAGGCATGGAAACAAAGATGGATGGTTTGAAGAAAGGCGTGGAAGCCAAGATGAATGGTTTGGAAACTAATATGAAAGGCATGGAAGTGGGCACGGAAGCTAAGATGGATGAAATGGAAGCTAAGATCGATGAAAAAATGGAAAACATGAAGAATGATATAAAAGTAGACATCGAAGGTTTGGAAATTTTGATACAAGAAATGTTTCCTAATGGCGAAAATATAGTAGAGGAAACTCATGATGAGAACAAAATAAATGTTAATCGTGATTTCATAAACTCTAATGTTGGATGGAAGAACCACCATATTCCAAAGATGGATATGAGGAAGTTTGATGGCAAGGATCCTGTAACATGGATACTACATATGGAGCAATATTTTGATCTCAATAATGTGAAAAACACACAGAAGGTACGCATTACAACTTTACATTTATAACAAAATACATTTGTATGATATCGATGGCTTTTCTCCCATAAAAAAATTTTCACTTGGTCAATTTTTACATAGGAAATGATAGCACATTATGAGGATACAAAAATAAACACTTTCTTTAGCCAACTGATAAATATCAAACAAAAGGGTTTAGTGGCGGATCACATTGAGGACTTTCAAAAATTGAATATAAAGGTAACTGATATTCCATAGGAACATAGGATTGATGTCTTCATAGGGACTTTAAAGGATAACATCCAACATGAATTTTGCGTTTGGGAACCTGATTCATTAGAAAAGGCATTTAGGTTGGCAAGAAAAATTGAATGTAAAATTATGGCAACAAGGAAGCCTACCACTCACATATATAAAGATGGAAGTGTTGCTACTCCTAGACTTCCACAACCTACAAGGTTGACACCACAACAATTGGAAGAAAAAAGAGCAAAAGGGCTTTACTACAGTTGTGATAGCAAATACACTAAAGGTCATAAGTGTGCTGAAAAGAAATTATTTTACATAGATTGTGAAGAAGAAGAAGAAAATGAAAAAGAAGAGGATATACACCAGAAACCAGCCATAGAAGAGGAAGAAATGAATCCGACCATATCATGTAATGCACTGGCCGGAATTACCACTCCTCAAACTCTCAAGATAGTAGGACAGATCAAGAAGAAAAGGGTAATAGTGTTGATTGATTCAGGTAGCACCCATAATTTTCTTCATTGTAAGGTAGCCAAGGAATTAAATTGTTTCCTATACCCAGCACCAGAATGTCAAGTGATGGTTGCAAATGGAGGAACTATAAATTTCTCTCGGAAATGCCATAATATCAAGCTAACCATGGGGGAATATGTATTGACTAGTCCAATGCTTTCCATTCCTATGGGAGGTGCTGATGTTGTACTAGGAGTACAATGGTTACAATCTTTGGGGACAGTAGCTTTTAATTTTCAAGAAATTTTCTTGAATTTTTTTTCAGAAGGAAAGGAAGTTGAATTACTCATTTGATTCCCAGAAGGAATCCCACCTATTCGTGATCATGATCATTCTATTCATTTGATTCCAGGAATTTTTCCTCCAAATATCAGGCCTTATAGATATCCTTATGTCGAAAAGAGAAAAATTGAATGTATGATCGCATAAATGTTAGAGGCTGGTATAATTCAACCTATTCAAAGTTATTTCTCTGCTCCTGTAGTATTGGTACTCAAGAAAGATCGATCGTGGCACATGTGTCCGGATTATAGGGAGTTCAATAAGCTCACCATTAAAGATAAATATCCCATTCCCGTGATTGATGAATTAATGGATGAATTACATGGAGCAATTTATTTTACCAAGTTGATCTTCTGCTCAGATATCATCAAATTAGAATGAAGATCAAGATATTTCGAAAATAGCATTTCAAACTCATGAGGGTCATTATGAATTTTTTGTCATGCCTTTTGGCCTTACCAATGCACCTTCTACATTTCAAGGGTTGATGAATTCCATTTTCAAACCCTTCCTTAGAAAATTTGTGCTATTATTTTTTGATGATATACTAATCTACAGGAGGTCTTGGAAGGATCATGTTCAACATGTTGACAGGGTGCTCAAACTATTGTTGGAGAAACAATTATATGCAAAATCATCCAAATGTTTCTTTGGAGTACAAGAGGTGGAATATCTGGGTCATATTGTATCTCACAAGGGTGTTAAGGTAGACCCTAACAAAATTAAAGCCATTAAGGAATGGAAAGTCCCCACAACCATAAATAAGTTGCGAGTATTTCTCGTTTTAACAGGGTATTATTGCAATTTTGTTTAGAATTATGGGATAATAGCAGCACCTATAACAAAATTATTGAAGAAAGATGCATTTTCATGGACTCCTGAAGAAACTAAGGCCTTTTAACATCTTAAAGAGGAAATGTGCCTAGCACCAGTCTTAGCTACACCAGAATTCAGAAAAACCATTATTATGGAATGTGATGCCTTAGGAAATGGGATTGGTGTTGTTTTAATGCAAGAAGGAAGACCCATTTCTTTTAAAAGTCATCCAATCAAAGGAAAGTATTTACAGAAAGCTATTTATGAGAAGGAAATGTTAGAAATACTAAATGCACTAAAGAAATGGAGACCTTACCTAATGGGAAGACACTTCAAGGTAAAAATTGATCATCATAGTCTTAAACACTTTTTGGAACAAAGACTATCTTCAGAAGAGCAGCAAAAATGGGTCACCAAGATGTTGGGTTTCGAATTTCAAATAATCTACAAAAAAGGGAAGCTAAATGTTTCTGCAGATGCACTCTCAAGAAAGAATGCAGAGGTGGGAGCATTGCTTTGTGCCATTTCTATTATCCAACTAGATTGGATAACCGAAGCAAGGGATGAATGGAAGAGGGACGAAGAAGTGTGGAAACTCATTCAAAAGTTGCAGCAATATCCTAGTACATCTGATACATTTATTTGGAAAAATGATTCCTTATGGTACAAAGATCGCTTATATCTTTGTAATAATTCCCAACTAAAAAAAAATATTCTTTTGGAATTGCACACTTCTCCTTGAGGAGGAAACTCGGGATTTTTAAAAACCTACCACAGGGTGAAGAAATAATTTTTTTGGGATGGCCTTAAATATGATATTCAAAATTTTTTGGCAGAATGTTTGGTTTTCCAGAAAAATAAATTTGAGACAATTAAGAATCCGGGTCTTCTACAACCTTTATCCATTCCAAGTCAACGTTGGGAGGATATTTCAATGGATTTTATCATAGGTTTACCTAAGTCCGAAGGAAAGAGTGTCATCATGGTGGTAGTTGATAGACTTACCAAGTATGCACACTTTTGTGCATTATCTCACCCATTTAAATCAAGTACAATTGCTACTACATTTATGGACACAATTCAAAAGCTACATGGCAACCCAAAGGTTATTGTGAGCGATAGAGATCCTATATTTTCTGGAAATTTTTGGACAGAGTTATTTTCTTGTTTGGGTACTCACTTAGCTCATAACTCATCTTATCCTCCTCAATCTGATGGTAAAACTAAGATAGTGAATAAATGTTTGGAAGGATATCTTTGATGTTTTGTATCTGATAAACAAACACAATGGGTTAAGTGGTTACCTCTCGTTGAATGGTGGTATAACACTTCCTTACATACTACAACAAAAATGACCCCATTTATGGCACTTTATGGATATCATCCACCGTCCATCATATCATATGTAAGAGAAAATTCTAAGGTTCAAGTAGTGGAAGATCACATCGAGCATGAACAAGAAGTTCTCCAACTCTTAAAGGATAACCTAATTTTGGCACAAAATTGAATGAAACAACAGGAAGATCAACATCGCAGTGAGAGAAGTTTTGATGTAGGAGACTAGGTATTTTTACATCTACAACCATACAAACAAATGTCCCTCAAGCAAGCTAAGAAGGATAATAAATTATCACCAAAGTACTATGGTCCTTAAAATGTGTTGCAAAAGGTTGGTACTATGGCATACAAATTGGAGCTTCCTGCTTCTTCGCGAGTGCATCTACTTTTCCATGTTTCATGCTTAAAGAAGGTTATAGGTGAAAATCTTCCAGTTCAAACAATATTTCCAGAACTTCATCAGAAAGGAAAAATCATATTGGAACCTGAAGTGGTCACGGAAACAAGAACTCGACAACTACAAAATTGATCAATTTTAGAGTATCTCATCAAGTGGAAGAACTTACCCACTGAAGGTTCTACATGGGAGGATGAGAATTTTATATAGAAGCACCCAAAGCTACTCAAGCATTGAGGACAACACTTTTTTGAAGGAGAGGGGCATGTTAGGTCCCTATATTACTAGTTTAGTCCCTTATTGTTATTAGTGTATCCCCATTATTGTTATTGTTGTACCCCTGTAACCCCAATATTGTTATCATTGTGCCTTACACTGTTATTGTTAGGTCAGCTAGGATTATATTGTGGGCCCATGGACTCCTATATATAGAAGGAGGTTTTGGTCATTTGTATCATCTAAGAATTGTTCATTTATGTAATGTAGTGGAGGTTTCCCCCTCAAAGTGGCTGATTTATAAGGCATTGATCTCTCTTTTCTTCTATTTTTGGAGCTGGTTTCATCACATTGTCTTGTGTCATTTGTTTTCAGGGGCTTGGTGTTGCGTCGTGTCGATGAGGTGAGGTGTTGCTTTGTTTTTTTTCTAATTTTTTTTGTTGATTTTTTTTGTTTTATTTTAATTTTAATTTTTTTTGTTCACAGGGAATTTGATCTACGTCCTCCATGACGGGCTTATTACCATTGTCTGTTTTTTCTCTCACATCTCTCTATCTTGCGTCATCTCTTTGCAGGGGCTTGGTTTTGCACCATGGCAACGAGGTGAGGTGTTGCTCTGTTTTTTTTGTAATTTTTTTTGTTGATTTTTTTTAATTTTAATTATATATTTTTTTTCATAGGGAATTTGATCTGCGTCCTCCATCATGTCTTCGACGATCTCCCACCTCGTCTTCTCATTGCGGCTTCGTCCTTTTGTCGTCTACAAATTTCCAAGTATGCGTCGTCGGAACCTTTTTTTTTAGCAAGTTAAAAAAATAAAATTAGTTGTTAAAATTTAAATATGATGATCTTACTAAATTCTACACCATAGTCATGACCGATAACTCCAACGTAGAGCATAAAATTCAAAATTGTGATGGCCCCAGACACTTTTCACCTTGGTAGATATGTAAAATATACAAAATAAAGAGAAAACAATATGGGAAGGAAAAAGGGACAATCGATTCCAAGACTTGAGAATATTTTTCTACAATATACATATTTCATACTTATGATCTCACCTTTCTGCAACAAAAGTAATTATTCAACTTTTACTCTATAAATATGTCTTCAATTTTTCTTACCAACCATTTCTGTTTGCATGGTATTTTCTTCACCGAATGCATTCATCCAAACCCACCGGTTTCTTCTCCTCAGAAGAACGAAGAGTTGGATCACTTTGATATACGTTTTCATCAACCAGATTTTCCCCAATCCGTTCACTAAATTCCGAATTTATCATTCCATTTTAGCTTTGATTGATTATTTCTTTGGTATCAATTTCTTGGTGAAATTATTAGTGAAATTCCACATTTCTCTCAGATTCAATTGGTTGGAATTTATTTTATATATAAGTCAGAGTTTAAGAATTATTTATGTTATGTACTCTTCTATATAAATGGTTAATTCTTCCACAGTACTCTATTCCAACCATTTCAAATTGATATGAAAGGAAATGGGATATAATGTTCTTACTCCAATCGATTTCAGCTCACCTTAATGGCCGTCAAAAGTTTTGTTTAATGGTCAGGTGGTTTCATCGAATTGACTTTTGAGTTTTGTACCTATTTTTTTTTCCAGAGTCAATCAATTTCAGATTTACAGTTTTAATTCTCCAATGGCCTTCCTCGTATGAAAATTGGGAATTTCATTACTTATTTCCTCCTCTTATTAGAATCGCGTATTTTAACTAATTTTCAATGAGGCAAATAGAATCAAATTCTTGTCTCTCAACATAAAATTTATGGTTCCCCAGAATCATTGTAATCTGTACAACTTGCTATTTCTCAATACAGTACCCTCGTACTGATCGTTAATGGCAATTATGATATTCTATATGAAATTTTGACTTGCTATTTCTCAATCCAGTACCCTCTTACTGATCATTAATGGAAATTATGATATTCTATATGAAATTTTGACTTCTTATAATAATACTAGAGAAGAATTACTTTACCTCATTATTAATGAAATTCGATTTCAATTTCACTCTTATCTATTTCCGATTTTGGGATTTTTAATTTCTTTATTTTTTTCATTGATTTTCTGTTTACCTTGATTCAATCCTTCATGTCACTCTTGGAAACTATAACAAATATCTAGAATTTCTTTCTTTTCAAGCTTTTGCTGCAGAAATTGATAATTTATATCCAACTCTAGATTTGATAACAAAGGTATATAATTTCATTTATTTCATTCCTTTTGCCTTTGATTCTCATATATATTTACATCCTAAAATTCCAAGCTTTTTAGAATCACTAATTTGACTTTCTTAACTCAGTTCAAAGTATAATTAGATTTATATTTTCTTACAAAAATATATTCTTTTATAATTCAGGAAAAACCCTATTGTACAAATATCCTTAGTCTCTTATACTCTATGTTTTCCCTCCACACATGTATTGTACATATTTAATTATAATTAAATTAGAAATATTTCTATGTACATCTCAATTATGATACTTAAATTAATTCAGGTATTTTGTGCAATGTATTTCCAGAACACATTTTATTTGAGTTAATTACATTCTATAACATATATATCTAGTACGTGCAACAGTTTTCATAATTGCACATAGAAAAGCTACTTTTAGTTGATAGTAAACTAGAAATTACAAAACACATACCACACATTTTGAGTTTAGCTTCTAAGAGCCCATGGGAACGAAAAAGGGATCACTCAATGCTCATCCTCCTTCAACTAGGGATTTTTGATCTTTGTATAACTATGTGTTAGTACTACATTGAGGCCTCTTATTTTTCTGCACGCTTATCTTTACTTTTGGTTGTCTGGTTATGTATGTGTATTCTTTTCAATGTACATGGAAGATATTTCATGATCAATACCTGATAAGTTTTCATTCTTTGAAATTTTATCACTGTTAGGTTCCCTTCAGTACCTCCCGATCGTATAATTATGTTTTAGTACTACATCGAGGTCTTTGATCTGTCTACACACATCTCTTTACTTCTGGTTGTCTTGTTACGTATGTGTATTCCTTTTGATGTACATGGAAGATATTTCATGATCAATACCTAATATGCATTCATTCTTTGAATTGTTATCACTGTTAGGGTCCCTTCGGTACCTCCCGGCAGTATAATTATGTGTTAGTACTATAGTGAGGTCTTTGATCTTTCTGCACACATCTCTTTACTTCTGGTTGTCTGGTTATGTATGTGTATTCCTTTCGATGTACAGGGAAGATATTTCATGTTCAATACCTGTTATGCATTCATTCTATGAATTATTATCACTGTTAGGGTCCCTTTGGTACCTCCCGACTGCTTCTAAGAGCTCTAGCGAATAGTCTCCATTCGTGTAATTTGAAAGAGAAATAAAATATACTTGTTGTCAGTCTCCATTCTTGTAATTTGAAAGTAGTTATTTGGAACATGAAAAGTCTTGCTCAACATCTAGATGCCATTATAGCATATGAATAAATACTTATTAGTATTAGAAATAATATATGTTTTCTTTTATTATCTATTCAAGTAATCTTAGTATTCATAAAATTATAAAACATAAGAGAAAAGCACCTCAAAGAGACTCACATACAATTTAGCAACGGAATGAAAATAAATTCACACATAATTCACCAACGGAATGAACAGAAATTCACATATAATTCAGCAACAAAATGAACATAAATTCACACAGAATTCAACAATAGAATGAACAGAAATTCACACATAATGAAAAGAATTAAACACCACAAAGAAATTCACACAGAAAATTCAACTATGAAAATTCAAGTTGTCAAATTCTTGTACATATGAAGGATGAATGATAGTACAAGCCAAAAATGGCATTACTATAAATTATTAAAAAATCTGTTAGGTGTTAAATCATACTTCCTATTAAGGACATAACTAATGCAAGTTGAAAATTATTTTTTAATGTTCTTAACCTATTTATAGATGTCAAAGAAAAGGTTTCTAGATGTGATTTCTCCCATAAACTTTAAGGTAAACCATGTACATGTCATTTCTCCCACAAAATCATCAAGATGTGACTTTTGACATAATTTCATCAACCACTACCACTAGTTGTTTTAGTAAGTGCATAAAACAATTTTGCAAACCATGTACATGTCATTTCTCCCACAAACCCATCAAGGTGTGACTTTTGACATAAATTAATCAACCACTACCACTAATTGTTTAAGTAAGTGAAAACCATTACCACTTTAAGGAAAACGTTTAAGTAAGTGCAAACCACTACCACTTTAAGGCAAACCGTGTACATGTGTCATTTCTCCAATAAAAATTTAGGAAAACTTGTCATCTCTATGTCATTTCTATCTTAAACTCTAGGCACTTGGGAAAACTTTAAGGCATGTCATTTCTAGACATGATTTCTCTTTCTATGTCATTTCTATCTTAAACTCTAGGAACTTGGGAAAAATTTAAGGCATGTCATTTCTAGATGTGATTTCTCTGATAAACTTTAAGGAAAAATTTAAGGAAAACCATGCACATCCCATTTCTCCCACAAACTAAAGGATTTCTCCCATTAGTTCAAGGCAAACTTTAAGGCCTAAAAACTGAACCTAAAGTGGTTGAACTCTCATATTATTTTAGTTTGTCTATTGAGTGTTAACTTCTACAATTTCTAAAGTCAAAGTCTGTAAAGGGACAGATAGCCTCTGGATCTCATATTTTCTCAAAGGTGACATATCTAGTAAATGCCCCTATAGTCAATCTCCGGAACAGAAATAGAAGTTCTTCATGTTAATATCCATAAAACACTACCACTTTAAGGCAAACCTTGCACATGTGTCATTTCTCCCTTCTCCCATAAAATTTTAGGAAAACTTTAAGGCATGTGTCATTTCTATTTCATTTCTCCCATAAACTATAAGGCAATTTTTTATTTCTCCCACAAACTCATAAGGTGTGACTTTTCATATAACTTCATAAACCACTACCACTAGTTGTTTTAGTAAGTGCATAAAATAATTTTGCAAACCATGTAAATGTCATTTCTCCCACAAACTAAAGGCTTTCTCTCATTAATTCAAGGCAAACTTTAAGGCCTAAAAATTGAACCTAAAGTGGTTGAATTCTCATAGGATTTCAAACTTCCATAGGATTTTAGTCTCTCTGTTGAGTGTTAACTTCTACACTTTCTAAAGGAAAAGTCTATAAATGGCCAGGTAACCTCTGGATCTCATCTTTTCTCAAATGTGACATATCCAGTAAATGTCCCTACAGTCAATCTCTGGAAAAGAAATATAAGTTATTCATTTTTATTTCTCCCACAAACTCATAAGGTGTGACTTTTGATATAACTTCATAAACCACTACCACTAGTTGTTTTAGTAAGTGCATAAAATAATTTTGCAAACCATGTAAATTTCATTTCTCCCACAAACTAAAGGCTTTCTCTCAATAATTCAAGGCAAACTTTAAGGCCTAAAAATTGAACCTAAAGTGGTTGAATTCTCATAGGATTTCAAACTTCCATAGGATTTTAGTCTCTCTGTTGAGTGTTAACTTCTACAATTTCTAAAGGAAAAGTCTATAAATGGCCAGGTAACCTCTGGATCTCATCTTTTCTCAAATGTGACATATCCAGTAAATGTCCCTATAGTCAATCTCTGGAACAGAAATAGAAGTTATTCATTTTAATATCCATAAACCACTACCATGTTGGCAATATGATGTAGAGTGTTGTCCTTGATGGCAACCTACTTGATGAAGATGATGGCAACCTACTTAATGAAGTTGTTCTTGATGCTTGATGAGTTTATTAATGATGTAAATCTGATGTTCTACAAGTAGCTCAGAAGTACCAGAGAAAGAAATATCAGTAAGGGCCAGAACAATGATGAAAAGTGTATGTTACAATGCATACGCGAGTTTGTTAAGGAGAAGGTGCGTATGCACGCGAAAAAGTACGTGCCAAGTCGTGTATGATCAATTGCACTTTAATGTGTAAAACCAGGGGTTACTACCATGGTATTGACCCATTGTATTGAGCGCTTGATTATCTATTTGGTCCCGTCCAGGAATACCATCGGAAGTGGTGTGGTTTTGACTCATGGTATTGAGAAAGGCTAAATCTATATAAGAAGAAGAAAATCATTGTGAAAAGTGTGGGAAAGATGTCTGGGTTTTAATGAATACTTCTCTCTGAAGTATATCTGAATGGAATGGGTAACAGTTGAATGATAGATCTGAATTCATAATGCACCTATGAAGAAATGATGAAGAGGGATCTCTAGATCTGAAATGTCTTTGTATTTTCTAGATCTGTTTATGGAATGAGATGAGGTGAACATCTATCTGAAGTGAAGGGTAAAATCTCAGCTATGTATCTGTTTTGAAGATTTGTGCAACCCTAAAATGTCTGAAGATATATACGCTTGTTTGCAACATAGAAAGTTCATATATACGCGGGTCGTCTTCAGAGAAGGTGCATATGGGTTGTGAAATTAATATGTGCAGATGTATACGCGGGTTGATATGCATGAAAGCGCGTATATACGCAGGATCAGTGAAAGTAAAGCGTGTATGAAAACTAGGGTTTGATGAAGTATGTGGTATGAAATGTCTGATCTGTTCTGCTGTATTAATGCTATCTGTCTATGATGTATTCATACAAATATGGGTTTTCTGAATATTGATTATGTTGCTGACTATGTTGAGAAAAGATCAAGTTGTTGATTGATTGGTTGATGATTCATTGAATGAATTGATAAGGGTATAAGTTTCAGTTTGATGTATGATTGAGCTTAAATGTGTGGAGTGGGTCCAGTCTGAAAATATGATGAAAAGTGGCCTGCAAGTTGTGTTCTATTGAAGATATTGGATCCAGTGTGAAAATTGATGAAACGTGGTCCATGGTGGTGCTGAGGGTTGTAGCCTTCAGTCAGGGGGTTGTAGCTCCCTTCCAGGTGAGGCTGGTAAACGAGAGCAGGGGGTCGTAGCTCCCTTCCAGGAGAGGCTAGTAAACGAGAGCAGGGGGTCGTAGCTCCCTTCCAGGAGAGGCTGGTAAACGAGAGCAGGGGGTTGTAGCTCCCTTCCAGGAGAGGCTGGTAAACGAGAGAAGGTTGTAGCCTTCTGCAGGTGGGTGCCTGCGTGCTGGTATGAGTCTGCACCAGTACATGGTTGTAACATGTTTTCTTTATATAATAAATATTGAAGACTGAGACTACGGCAGTGGTGGTTTTCTCCCTACTTGGGTTTCCACCTTAAATCCTGGTGTTCATGTGTGTTTCTTATGTGTGATGATTTACTATGTTCTTACTGGATATGTTTACTATTTATTGAACATCTAATGAATGAATGATGGAATGATATAAGTGAAGAATTATCTGCATAAGAAGATTTCTGGACATACGCATGTTTTATTAAGGATATCCACGTGTAAACGCGAGTTGGATTTAGGAAAGTCACGTATGGGTTTTTGAAGTAAGAAAAAGTAAAAATATTTGAGTAAGTCCTAAATACTGATTCACCCCCCCCCCCGCGCCCTCTTAGTATTTTTCCCAAAAATTGGTATCAGAGCAGGTCCTTCTGCAGAAGCTTGATCGCTTGAAGGAGATCCGTCGCAATGGGAAGTCATGAAGGAGTAATGTCTATAAGGCCACCTCTATTCAATGGAAGTAATCTGATATTCTGGAAGATACAAACAAAAGCATATCTACAAAGTCTTGGTGCAGACGTATGGGCAATCGTGGAAGAAGGTTATCAGTATCTGGGAATTATTCCTACTGATGCAGCAAAAATGAAGAAATATGAAATCAAAGCCAAAGCAGTCAATGTTTTATTAGGAAGCATGTCTGAACCAGAATTTTCCAAAGTGATGCAGCTAAATTCAGCAAAAGAAATATGGGACAAAATAATTCTGAGCTATGAAGGAGATACAAAGGTAAAAATTGCAAAACTCCAGACTCTCAGAATTGAATATGAAAATTTAAGGATGCATAGTGATGATAGTATTTCCAGTTTCTTCTTACATCTAGATTATATTGTAAATCGAATGAGAAATTTGGGTGAAACCATAACCGATACTACTCTGGTGGAAAAAGTCTTAAGATCTTTGACTTCAAAATTTGAATCTAAAGTATCAGCTATTGAAGAAAGGAAAGATCTGCAAACTCTTACTATTGTTCAATTACATGGTATCCTGATTTCTTATGAAATGAGACAAGGAGGTCCCTCTCAAATAAAAGAAGCTGCTTTTAAGGCGTGTGAAAAAGGAAAAGAAAAGGAAGATGTCAAGGAATCAAATTATATATCAGAAGAAGAAGAAGAAAATTTTGTGAGAAGACTCCAACTAGGAACTGGAAGATTCAAAGGTAAGCTTCCCTTCAAGTTTTTTGCTTGTGGAAGAGTTGGTCATTATGCTGCTAAATGTCCTTATGAAGAAAATCATGGTAAAGGGAAACAATTTGAAAAGAGAAAGAGTTATTATACAAATGAAGAGAATGATGAGGAAGAAGAAGATTTTGACCAAGATCTACAAGTGCTCATGGCAAAGAATCAAAAGAATAAGGCTACTCAAGGAAAGGAGATACCTCAGAAAACATGTGCAGTAGAAAATGGAGAAGATGAAACAGGTATTGATTGTTGTTCTTGTGATTCACTTTCTTGTGCATGCAATGGTGAAGATAGTGAAAATAACAGTATAAGTCTAGAAGCAAATCTCAAGATCAATTATGAAAGCAATGATTGGAATCAAATTCATAAGAGAGAATCTATCTACAAAGATATGATCTCTAGAATGAATGATCAGAAAGAAATATTGAATGGAAAGATAGGCAAGTATCAAAAGTTGTATGTTTATGCAACCAATCGAAGTGAAAGACTTGAAACAAAAATCATCTCTCTCAAAGAAGATCTGGAAAAATCAAATAAGAAGAATGAAGAACCCCTACCATTTGAAAAGGAAGGACTTGAAGCAGAAATCATCTCTCTCAAAGAAGATCTGGAAAAATCAAATAAGAAGAATGAAGAACTGCTACAAACATGTGAAGAACAAGAAAATTGGTTGAAGGAAGAAATTTTAAAATTGAATGATAAAGTAGAGGAAGGAAAAAGGGTCGAAGAAAGCATGAAGAAGCAATGCCAAAAATTGGAGGTTGAGGTAAATATTCTCAAAGGTAAATTAGAGGAAAAGGATAAACTCTTGAGGTTTCAAGATAGTACTAAGATTCTAGATAATATTCTTAGTAATCAAAGATCTCCTGCTATTAAACTTTGTCTTGGTTTTCATGAAACTGTTAAAGGAGAATCTAGTTCACAAGGAAGTGCTAAAGATTCAAAGGATATCAATGCAAAACCTGAAGTGTTGGAAGAAACAAATGGTCAACCGACAATCAGGAACTCTCAAAAGGAATCATTCCCTCCTTTGATCAATAATGTTTAATGTTTTAAATGTCATAATTATGGGCATGTTACAACCAATTGAAGAAGCAGAATGTTTCAGTCACATGCAAACAGATTCTACAAAGAAAGGTACTCTGGTTTCTTCAAGGGATATTGTTTTTCATGTAACAAGTATGGTCATAAAGCAGCTGATTGCAATAGAAGGAAGAATAGAACAACACATTATGATCCTTATGCTTACTTTTCTGGTCACACAAGATGTTATGCTTGTAACAAGTATGGACATGTAGAAAAAGAATGCAGGATGAACAGATCTGAAAAATTGGAGAATTTTCAGCACACTAAAAGAAACTTTAAGCAAAGCTGGAAAAATAACGAGGACCGGTCAGAAACGTAGGGAATTTTGACCCTACTGCAGTCATCCGCTTCTAAAGCTTATTTCTCATAATGACTGCGTGAAATGATGTGAGATACATTCTAGTGATTAGTAATGTATCACCATAGGGGGAGCTATGTATGATGATTCCCATGGTTGGTTTGGTAATTCTGGTTATGTTTATTTCTGACAGTGGATCTGATGTGAAGAAGACAGGTACAGTTGGTACAAATTCAGGGGGAGAAGAAGGAGTGTGAAATTTTCAGTATTTCACTTTCCATACATGAATTTAATGAAGTAAAGTCGCATATACACGCGAGTTACAGTGGACACAAACGCGTATGCATTTATGATAAGAAAATTAGTATGACAGCTCAAGAACAGGAGCACAGGTTCAGGGGGAGCATTGGTCTGACTATTAATGATTGCATTATTGACATTATATCTTCTTATGTCTTAGTTCTAAATGATGATGACATGATACATGATGTATTATGATGATTTTATGGATGAGCCCTGTTTGCTTTTTGCTGAAGAGTATTCCTTGCTTTCACACATGAATGAGATAGAAGTCTTATGATTTAGAGATATGAATAGATCATGTAGAGTTTGGTGCTACGGTTCAGACCTTTTATACATAATTCCATCACATGTTGCTTCATCATATAAATCTTGAATATTTTGGTGATATTAGATCACTTGGATGATTGCTTGACTCATATTATCTATTGAAGAAGTTGTTCTTGAATGATAATTCCTCTTGGAAAGAATATGTTGATGCTACAAAGAGCTTGAAGACTTGGTTACTGATAGGCTTATGCTACAAATGTTGGATGACACTTGAAAACATAGCTACATTGTCCTATCTGTTCTCATATATTCCAGGGAAGCATTCAAAATTTCTCAGACAGAAGCTAGAAGTAATCTCTGCCTTTCAGGAGATCATATTTGATCAAAATCAGAAGATTAAAATGGATACATGGATTTCCTAAACGACATTCACGTATATACGCGATTTTATAGAAATAAACCCACGTATGGTTAGTTTCTGACAAATTTTACTTAGGGTCATCATTTTTCAGCACAGCTGCAGTGCTATTTGGTATCTCTGATGATGTTTCAGCTCTTATATTTCTGTTTCATTCTCTGATATCGGGTAAATATGCCTTGATGATTGACTATTGAAAGTGTTCAGGTTGCATAAGCTAAGGAGGAGTTTTGGTCATATGGAAAGGATGCATTGGATGCACAATTTCAGGGGGAGCATTAGCATTGCTGAATGTAATACATTGTTGGCATTATGATGGTTCTGAAATATGATCTCTCTCTTGAGGTCTTTTGGTCTTGGTTATAAAAAGTCATATTTGTAATTTGATGAAAAGGTTATGTTGAGACCGATGATGTTAAATTTTAATATTCAGTCATGTAAGGACTTGGTCAATTTTTGTAAATCCACTTGGTTGGATAGTTGAGTCAAAATTTGTAAACCCACTTGATTGGGTACTTGAGTCACATATGTAAATCCACTTGGTTCGATCTTTGATGTAAGTATGAGTCCTTGGTGATAGGAAGGTCATAGAGTCATGTACTTCTTTGATAAATATGGTTGAAGATTCAGCTTGAACTCAGGGGGAGCATGGTAACTTCAGTGCACATCAGATCTGCAACGCTCTTCTTTCTACCTGAGGAGAAAAACCTTGTGTTGGTTTTGATCCGCCCTTTGCCCTTGATGTCAAAGGGGGAGAGTAACATGGTGTTTTAATAGGGGGAGAATATCATGTATCTATTTGTTGTGAATCAAACACCATTGTGGTTGCCATCAAGTCCAAAGGGGGAGATTGTTGGCAATATGATGCAGAGTGTTGTCCTTGATGGCAACCCACTTGATGAAGATGATGGCAACCTACTTAATGAAGTTTTTCTTGATGCTTGATGAGTTTATTAATAATGTAAATCTGATGTTCTACAAGTAGCTCAGAAGTACCAGAGAAAGAAATATCAGTAAGGGCCAGAACAATGATGAAAAGTGTATGTTACAAGGCATAAGCGGGTTTGTGAAGGAGAAGGTGCGTATGCATGCGGAAAAGTACGTGCCAAGTTGCGTATGATCAATTGCGCTCTAATGTGTAAAACTAGGGGTTACTACCATGGTATTAACCCATTGTATTGAGCGCTTGATTATCTATTTGGTCCCGTCCAGGAATACCATCAGAAGTGGTGTGGTTTTGACTCATGGTATTGACAAAGGCTAAATCTTTATAAGAAGAAGAAAATCATTGTGCAAAGTGTGGGAAAGATGTCTGGGTTTTAATGAATACTTCTCTCTGAAGTATATCTGAATGGAATGGGTAACAGTTGAATGATAGATCTGAATTCATAATGCACCTATGAAGAAATGATGAAGAGGGATCTCTAGATTTGAAATGTCTTTGTATTTTCAAGATCTGTTTATGGAATGAGATGAGGCGAACATCTATCTGAAGTGAAGGGTAAATTCTGAGCTATGTATCTGTTTTGAAGATTTGTGCAGCCCTAAAATGTCTGAAGATCTATACGCTTGTTTGCAATAGAGAAAGCGTGTATATACGCGGGTCGTCTTCAGAGAAAGCGCGTATGGGTTGTGAAATTAATATGTGCAAATGTATACGTGGGTTGATATGAATGAAAGCACGTATATACGCAGGATCAGTGAAAGGAAAGCGTGTATGAAAACTAGGGTTTGCTGAAGTATGTGGTATGAAATTTCTAATCTATTCTGTTGTATTACGGTATCTGTCTATGATGTATTCATACAGATCTGGGTTTTCTGAATATTGATTATGTTGCTGACTATGTTGAGAAAAGATCAAGTTGTTGATTGATTGGTTGATGATTCATTGAATGAATTGATAAGGGTATAAGTTTCAGTTTGATGTATGATTGAGCTTAAATGTGTGGAGTGGGTCCAGTCTGAAAATATGATGAAAAGTGGCCTGCAAGATGTGTTCTATTGAAGATATTGGATCCAATGTGAAAATTGATGAAACTTGGTCCATGGTGGTGCTGAGGGTTGTAGCCTTCAATCAGGGGATTGTAGATCCCTTCCAGGTGAGGTTGGTAAACGAGAGCAGGGGGTTGTAGCTCCCTTCTAGGAGAGGCTGGTAAACAAGAGCAAGGGGTCGTAGCTCCCTTCCAGGAGAGGCTGGTAAACGAGAGCAGGGGGTTGTAGCTCCCTTCCATGAGAGGCTGGTAAAAGAGAGAAGGTTGTAGCCTTCTGCAGGTGGGTGCCTGCGTGCTAGTATGAGTCTGCACCAGTACATGTTTGTAACATGGTTTCTTTATATAATAAATATTCAAGACTGAGACGACAGCAGCGGTGGTTTTCTCCCGACTTGGGTTTCCACCTTAAATCCTGGTGTTCATGTCTGTTTCTTATGTGTGATTATTTACTCTGTTCTTACTGCATATGTTTACTGTTTATTGAACATCTAATGAATGAATGATGGAATGATATAAGTGAAGAATTATCTGCATAATAAGATTTCTAGACATATGCATGTTTTATTAAGGATATCCGCGTGTAAACGCGAGTTGGCTTCAGGAAAGTTGCGTATGGGTTTTTGAAGTAAGAAAAAGTAAAAAGATTTGAGTAAGTCCTAAAAACTGACTAACCCCCCCCCCCCCCCCTCTCAGTATTTTTTCCAACATACCACTTTAAGGAAAACCTTGTACATGTGTCATTTCTCCCTTCTCCTATAAACTTTTAGGAAAAATTTAAGGCATGTGTCATTTCTATTTCATTTCTCCCATAAACTATAAGGAAATTTCTCATTTCTCCCACAAACTCATAAAGGTGTGACTTTGACATAACTTCATCAACCACTACCACTAGTTGTTTTATTAAGTGCATAAATAATTTTGCAAATCATTTAAATGTCATTTCTCCCACAAACTAAATGTTTTCTCTCATTAATTCAAGGAAAAATTTAAGGCCTAAAAATTGAACCTAAATTGGCTGAACTCTCATAGGATTTTGAACTTACATAGGATTTTAGTCTATCTATTGAGTGTTAAGTTCTACAAGTTCTAAAGGCATAGTCTGTAAAGGGACAGGTAGCCTCTGAATCTCATCTTTACTCAAATGTGACATATCCGGTAAATTCCCCTACATTCAATCTCTGGAACAAATCTAAATAGAAGTTCTTCATTTTAATATCCATAAACCACTAGCACTTTAATGCAAACAGTGTATGTGTGTCATTTCTCCCATACATGTGTCATTTATCCCATAAAATTTTAGGCAAAATTTAAGGCATGTCTTATTTCTATGTCATTTCTATGTCATTTCTCCCATAAACTATAAGGCAATGTCATTTCTCCCATATACTATAAGGCAAACTTTAAGGTAAACCATGTATATGTCATTTCTCTCTTAAACTCTATGCAAGGGAAACTTGAAGGCACGTCATTTCTAGATGTTATTTCTCTCATACACTTAAGGAAAACTTTAAGGCAAACCATGCACATGCCATTTCTCCCAGGCAAAATTTAAGGCCTAAAAACTGAACCTAAAGTGGTTGAACTTCCATAGGATTTTGAACTTCCATAGGATTTTAGTCTGTTTGTTGTGTTAACTTCTACAAGTTCTAAAGGAAGAGTCTGTTAAGGGCCAGGCAGCCTTTGGATCTCATCTTTTCTCAAAGGTGACATATCTAGTAAATTCACCTATAGTCAATCTGTGGAATAGAAATAGAATTTCTTCATTTTAATATCCATAAACCACTGCCACTTTAAGGCAAACCTTGTACATGTGTCATTTCTCCATTCTCCCATAAAATTTTAGGAAATATTTAAGGCATGTCTCATTTCTATTTCATTTCTCCCATAAATTATAAGGAAATTTGTCATTTCTCCCTTCTCCCACAAACTCATAAAGGTGTGACTTTTGACATAACTTCATCAACCATCACAAGTAGTTGTTTTAGTAAGTGCATAAAATAATTTTGAAAACTAGGTGAATGTCATTTCTGCCACAAACTAAAGGCTTCCTCCCACTAATTCAAGGCAAGCTTTAAGGCCTAAAAACTGAACCTAAAGTAGTTGAACTTCCATAGGATAGGATCCCAAAAACTCAAGGCTTTTCCCCATTAATTCAAGGAAAACTTTAAGGCCTAAAAATTGAACCTAAAGTGGTTGAACTTCCATACGATTTTAGTTTGTTTGATGAGTCTTAACTTCTACAAGTTTTAAAGGAGTCTATAAAGGGCCAGGTAGCCTCTGTATCTCATCATTTCTTAAGGCATGTAAAGGGCCAGGTAGCCTCTGGATATCATCCTTTCTTAAGGCATGTCATTTCTAGATGTGATTTCTGCCATAAATTTTAAGGAAAAATTTAAGGCTAACTATGCATGAACCATGTATATGTGTCACAAATCTCCCTTAAACTCTAGGCAATGCAATATTTAACGCATCTCATTTCTAGATGTGAATTCTGCCATAAAAGTTAAGTCAAACTTTAAGATAAACCATGCACATGTCATTTATCTCATGCACATGTGTCATTTCTCCCATGCATTTGCAATAAATGTTAATTTAATATATTTTATTAAATTTGTTCTTTTCAGGGATAAAACAAACCACTAAATATGATTGAAAAATTGACATTATGCATAGATGTTTCTTGTTATCCCGATCCAGGGAAAGCAGTGATTACATATGTGATTTCCAATATTTTGACTGGAAGGTCGTCCAAAGGAAAATGAATATACCGGGAAGAACAACAAAAAAAGAGGCATATTATAATGCATTGATATAAGGCTTGGGAACAACTAGTGAATATGGATCAAATGGAAATGTAGTTTTCACCAATTCCGAACTTGTGTACAACCATATGAAAGGCGTGTACCAAGTTAAGAAGGAGAGGCTAAAACATCTGCATGGAAAAGAAAACAATATTGTTAGCCAATTCCAATTTTTTAATATAAGACATTGTACAAATGTTAATAAGATGTCCGTTGATCTATTGTGTGGGGAAATGCCAATTCAGGATTCATCTATCAAATATGAATTAATAGATGAATTAGAATTATATGGGGCAATTGCAATGCAAGATTCATCTCTCAAAGATGAATTAGTTTTGAGACACTCTTCTTCAAAAATTCAAGATTCATCTCTGAAAGATGAATACTGTTGAGACGCTCTCCTTCAACTTCAAAATTTATTGATGGACATTGTGACATATCCTGGATATGTGTGTGTTTTGTACTTATAAATGCATCATTTTTAATGACCATGTGTTTTTTTTAATTATGTACCAAGTGTGCTCCCACCACACCATGTAAAGTGCAACTTGGTGAACTTCACATTTGCAACAAGTGGTGAACTTCACATTTTTATAAAACTAAAATGTGAGGACTTCAACAATTTTTTGTTTAAATGGAGTTTCACACTTCTATTTTAATGACCATGTGTTTTTTTCAATTTTATACCAAGTGTGCTCCCACCATGTTTTCAATTATATACCAAGGGTTCTCCCACCATGTAAAGTGCAATTTGGTGAACTTAATATTTTTATAAAAAAATTTCTTAAATTGAGTTTTGCACATCAATTAGTGCTTTTAAAGTTGTGTTTTACATAATTTGTGTACATTAAATTACATTAATTTTTGGAAATTTATTTTGAATTTATTTTAAATAGTAATTTTAAAAAATAATTGTAAATGTCCACTATAGATATATATATTATGAAGGATGAACGACGAAGATCAACAGAATCCCATATCTCTATAAGAGAGGGGGATCATGGATCTAGGGATTTTCATGGTATTTAAATATAATCTTGAATCTCCATACATATACATACATGTGTGTACATATGGAATTGATTTGTTATCAATTTTGTGAGTTAAATTAGTTGTTAATAATTTTCATTTTTTATTTTTAGGAGGTAGGAGGACAAGGGTGTCTACTCCATCAATGGAGCATGCCCATGGTTTACACAATCATGGTATGGTTCACACAATTTAATCAATGAATATGTACATGTATTTATATGTATGAATATATTTTTGAATTGATTATAAATTAATATTTTTTTTATGAAGCTTCTCTCTTGTCTCGTGAGGTTGGTGTTGTTACACATTCCCTTGGAGGGCCATCAATAAGTGCCGGTGGATTGCGTGAAGGTGGTGATATGTACTCCCCTAGAGGTCAATAAATGGATGGTCATGTTGGTTCTCAACCAATAGTTGGTCGTTCTAGTTCTCAGCATGGTCGTTCTGGTTCTCAATAGTCTCAGGGTGGGAAATATGCTAGCCAACCATATCAAGGTGGCCATCAAATTGAATATTATTTTCATTTAATTTGTACAAATTTGTTTACATGTGTTTTTTTAATATATAAATTTTATATATTGATGCAGAGGCTGAAAATGTTGCTCAAAAAAGACGTAAGGAAGAATGTGTCATTCAAGAATAAGGTTGTACACCAACCACAACTTATCCATTCGAAATTTCCGATATACCTTGGGGAAAAAACATACAACAATGCACCTTACAAAGGTGTCAACATATTCATGCAAAACTGAAGAGAGATCTTGTGGCTTTGACTCTCCCTGCTAAGAGTCGACAAAGCTTGGAAATAGTTACACACTCTTTAAGCGAACTAGTAAATGTGTGCCTAAAGCTCAGGCCAACCACTGATACTTTTGTAGAAATGATGAGAAAAAGAAAGGAAACAGTGATGGGTCCCAATACATGGGAGGTTTTTAAACAAAGAGTTACAACACAAATGGCCAAGTCTATGCTTAATTTCAAAGAAGGGCCAAAAATAAATATGTTGAAGGTGCAATATTTCAAGCACCCTCATATAGCTCACTATTTGTATGATAGACATCTTGCGGCCTATGGAAGACTCCCATGGAATGATGAGGTTCCACTTTATTTTTCAAAATTATTTTTTCAAATGAAACCAAATTACAATGACCTTCCCTCTGAATTTTTTTGTCCTGCAAAATTTCGATTGTGTGACCATAGGGGCGCTAGGCGTGATGTTGAGTTGCCTCTCCGTGAGCCACCATTGGTTAGTCGACCTCTTCGTGTCGAAACTTTACGGTCAGAGATGGATGCCACTTCTCAAATTAGTTGAGAAGCAAGGGATGCCATATTTGACAATGTTCACAGTGGATTGGGTGGAGTCGATGCTTTTCTGAATCGAAAAAGAGAACGTGAGAATGCACGCGCTAATTTTTTGTATTATATAGATGAAGAGATTGACAACATGAGTGTTGAAGGTCTCAAAACACATGCAAAGAATTGTTGCAATGGTTGGCGGGACCTAATTTTTCATGAGCAAGAGGGCATGGGAACGGTATGTGTTAATGGTTAGGGTTCAATTATTTTAACACATGTACAATTTTTAATAAATACATATGTACATACATTTATTTGTATACATTAATCTAACAAAAATGTATCATTATATTTTAATAGCATTTTTCATGCTCGATTAATGAAGAAAATGTTAATATCACGGTCGGAGCCTCTGGTTCAAACAATCAAGATGGGTCTCACCATCAATAAGACAATCAAGATGGTTCTCACCATCAAGATATGTTGGTAAATGTTAGTGTTTTTTAAGTGAACACATGATCATGTACAATTATTTTTTATCTATTATTATATATATCAAAACATGATGACATATTTTTAAAATAAATAATTGCGCACACATGTACACATATATATATATAATAAAATGTTTTAACATATTCCAATTCCGTCTGATTTTTTTCGAATGGTAGTACCTTCTTCTTCCTTAGGATATGTGCCAAATCCACCATCACAAGTATGAAAAATTTTTCACTTTTAAACATGTTTTTAAGTTATATATTCAACCTCAAAAAGTTCCACTTAAAAATGAGATATATCTAGATCTTGAATTATTTTAAACTTTTTGAATTCTATGTTTTTCGAGATTTTCTTTCCGAGCCACTCTTAGGAGATGTGCCAAATCCACCAGCACAAGTATTCAATTTTTCACTTAAATATATATGTTTTTAAGGTATAAGCTATAAATTGAAGATTAAATTTTTTATTATAAACTGAGATCTAGAGATCTTGAGTTATTTTAAATTTTTTGAATTTTAGGTTATTGGAGATTTTCTTTTGGAGCCTCTCAGGAGATGTGCCAAATCCATCAGCACAAGTATTCAATTTTTCATTTAAATATATATGTTTTTAAGTTATAAATTTAAGTTCAAAAGTTTTGTTATAAATTTAAATCTAGATCTTGAGTTATTTTATACTTCTAATTTTTTTGAATTTTAGGTTCCTACAGAGGATTTCTTTTCTCCACGGACTCTAGCGATGGAGTGTATGATGGAGATAGGAACATCCACACCATTTCGACCATTTGAACAAATTGTCTAACTTTTTTTTTAATATTATTGAAAATAAGTTTATATATGCATTTTCATTTGAAATTTTTTAATATATATATATTGTACAGTTTGATGTTGAAGATGTTCTAGTGGGGAAAGTTTTAGTAGATGAGCAACAAATGGAGAGGGAACCTCATGAGGTATCGCATGATTTTTTTTACATTTTGTTTTTTTACGTGAAGTTCTACATATTCTCACTCAATTTTAAAACATTAAATTTTAATGTTTGTACACATTGTGTACATGTTCCCCATGCTTTGCAGGATAGCTCGAGGATCATGAATTTGCTAGGAGAGACACTACATCCATATGTATTTGATGGATGATGCACATGCACATGCAACATTATATTTTCAATAGATTTAGTCTTAAATTTACTTTTTTATATATAGTCTTATCTATATGCAGACATATATAACTTGATACTTGATACTTGATACTTGTGAGATCTACAAATTCTGGACATATTTTATGTGAACTACATTTGGTACATGTGAATGTGATGTAATGTTTTTTTTTTATTGGATAGTTGAACTACATTTAACACATGAAGTAATGTTGTGACCTATAATTTTTTGTTTTTAAAACTCCAGTTTTGGATGGTTGAACTACATTTGGCATGTGAAGTAATGTTGTGTTATAATTTGTTTTTTTTTTTAAACTCAAGTTTTGGATGGTTGAACTACATTTGGAATGTGATTGCACGATATAATGTTTTGTTTTTATTGGATAGTTGAACTGTATTTGGCATGATATAATGTTTTGTTTTTATTGGATAGTTGAACTACATTTGGCGTGTGAAGTAATGTTGTGATATAATTTGTTTTGTTTTTAAAACTCAAGTTTTGGATGCTTGAACTAGATTTGGCATGTGACTGTGATATTTAATGTTTTTTTTTATTGGATAGTTGAACTACATTTGGCATGTTTAATAATGTTGTGATAATTTTTTTTGTTTTTTAAACTCATGTTTTGGATGGTTTAATTACATTTGGCATGTGATTATGATATAATGTTTTGTTTTTAAAATTCATGTTGTCATTTTCCAAACAAATAAATGTTCACATGAATATATATGTACATGTAGAAATGATTAAAGTACATGTTTGAATATATATGTTAAAATGATTGAAGTACAATACATACATATATATATATATATATATAAACAATCATAATATTCTAGGTCTTGTTAGATAGATGTGTCAAACAATCATAAAATTTTAAAAATGCATTCTATAATGTATATATATCCAGTACGTGCAACATTTTTCATCAATGCACACAGAAATGCTACTTTCAGTTAATTGCATTCTAGAACATATATATATATATATATATATATATATATATATATATATATATATATATATATATATGTGTGTGTGTGAAACATTTTTCATCAATGCACATAGAAAAGCTACTTTTAGTTAATTACATTCTAGAACATATATATCTAGTACGTGTAACATTTTTCATCAATGCACATAGAAAAGCTACTTTCATTTGATACTAGTGTTCATGTACCAAAACAATGTACAGGTGAAAACACTTACACAGATAAAATAACAAGGTAGTTCAATTTTTAGTTGAGTTCTAGAAGTTCTAAAACATGAATCCAAAGAGAAGAAATTGTTGGGTAGTTCAATCAAAAAAAATCCAATGAAATGCCATCTTCAATGATCCATTCATGATCATATTTTGAAAATTTCAATTTCTTAATTTTCATTTTTTTTTTATTGAACCTCTATCAACTTTATGCATGCTACACACACCAAGTGACTATATTGATAACTTATGACATCAATTTCATAGTCTTAAAAGTAAACAAGATACCCACTTTGATTAGTTTGTTTGAAAAAATAACCTTTTAGTATAATAGATCCTCTGTTATATGGAAACCCGTGATCATTATAGTTTTCTAGTAATTTCATCTTTCATTCAGTGCAACACATCAAATAATACTTTACATTTTCATCGTTGATAGTAGGTGCAATTACAGCAAAAACATCTCCTCCCCAATAAAAAAAAAAAAACTTACGTATTTAAATTTAGATCATAATTAACATGAAAAAATAACTTTAAAATAACTTTAGTATCTATTTCTAAATCTCTATCATTTGAAATTAATTCAAATGTTACCTTCTCTAACAAGATCGAAAACTCGATCACCATCAGATGATATTGTAGTATCCTCTTATTTCATTTCTTCAAACATTGCAATGTACATTTAGCCCTTTGTATTTAGCTCTATATGTTTCCAATCTTTTACATACATTTTATTTTCACAAACATCATTGGATTTTGTGTTGTCTATGCAAACATGACAAAAAAAAGAATATTTTCTTTTATTCAATGCAAACACATTTGTGGACAACTTTGTTTTAATTGAATGCAATTTTTGAGTCCCTTTTATTGATTCAACGTCATTTCCAATCGATCTATCTACATCTTCGACCCCAATATTCCAAAAAACACTATATGGAAAATTCAAAGAATAATGTAAATATGATATCAAAATACCATCAATGATAATCATTGTGATAAATGTACATTGTTTAAAATTGGATATCCAATAAAAATTAAATTGAATGTACCTTCGCACTTCCCTTGATTGGTTAGTCTCATGGCTTAGTGCAGGGATGCACCATTTAACAACTTCTTTAGAGTCCACAAGTCTGTTTCCAAAGGAGTCCATTTGATATCTTCAAAGTGCTTGTTTTATGCATGCCATACACCATCATGTCCTCCTTTTCCATGGCTAGTCTAAAAGAAATTCCAACAATGTTTAATGCAGGTTTTATTATGAAGAAAACACAAACAAAAGAATAATTGTGAAGATTTGAATTGACCTGCGCATCCATATGACCATATCCAATGTTCATTGAATTTTATTCCATGACTTTTCAAGGAGTCATAAATCTTTCCAAAACAATGTTGTACAAAATATGTATCATGTGTATGATCGTCACTAATATAAAAGTGATATTCTTTAATAACATGCCTATTTTCACCGGTGCTTTCTATATGATCAACTTTTTTTTCAACATGTCTATATAGAATATGGAAGAGCATGGAGACTTGGTCAAAATGATAGTATTCACTCTGAATTTCGTTTTGTGGAACAAATGTGTAGTTTTTTGCAAAATCAATTACTGAAAAAATGGTCCCTGGTGGAAAAAATTCACAGTATTTTTTGAATTGCAAGTCCTGCCATAGAGCTCTATGGGAATGCTTGGTGTATTTGTAAATTTTTGTCTCGAACTTTCTCAAAAAATCTATCACAAAAATTTCTTCTTCTTGTAATTCAATCCTTTTAGCACTATTTGAACCTTGAATCGATGTATGGATATATTCATATCTCTTCCATTTCATTTACATGTTGGACTATGATTTATCATTTATATCAGTACGATATTTGTTTTGAAATTTAGTAAAATTTCCACAATCATGGCATTTTTTTACCACCAACACATTTTTTTTGGTAGAATAATTCATGGCTTTCTCTTCCACTGAGAATTTGAGATATAAAATCACGGATAGTGGAAGGACGAGGTGAATATTTCCAAAATTTTCTACCAAAATTAAGGAATGTATCATAATATAATTGAAATTCCTCATGATAACGACAACAACAAGTGTTGTGTACGGTGATAGGTTTTACATAAAATGGTTTTTGTTGCACAAAAGCACTGATTGAGACATAAATTTCACGATTCTCTTCTTTGAACTTGTTGAACAACTCTATCTGAGTGGTGTCCAAGAATTTTTTTTCATGTTTTTCATACTAATTTCGTGTTATTCTTCTTAGAAACACATCCCTTGCATTTGGCGAAACACGTGAATTTTTCTTCCAATATCCATATATTATTTTTTTAACATTTTCTCCAAGTCTATCTTTGTATGGTTTCCTTGTTAGGTCCCCATACTACTAGTATAGTTCCTTATTATTGTTAGTGTAACCCCCTTATTGTTATTATTGTACCCTTGTAACCCACATATTTTTATTATTTTGCCCTTAAATTATTATTGTTAGGTCGGCTAGGATTACATTGTGGCCCCACTAGGATTACATTATGGCCCCATGGAGTCCTATATATAGAAAGGAGGTTTTGTAAATTGTATCATCCAAGAATTGCTCATTTATGTAATGTATTGGAGGTTTCCCCCTCGAAGTGGCTTATTTATAAGGAGTTGATATCTCTTTTCTTCTATTTCTGGAGCTGGTTACACAACATTTGGAATCAGAGCTTTGGATTCTAGGGTTTTGCTGCTCTAAGCAGGTCATCGTGGCATTTTTTCTATAACCTTTTTTCTACGAAGTTTCAGAATTTGAAATTTTTAGGGTGCGAAGCCAAAATCCTGAGGAAACTTGTCAAAAAAATTTAGATCTTGTTTTGCAATATTTTCGGCGATATGATCTGTGGAAGGCAGTGTTGTTTCAGGATCCCGAATTTCATCTCAAAGAGGTGATCGTGGGAAAATATTCATAACTCTCTCTCTGAGCATCGAATTGGAGTGCCGTAAAACTTTTTCCTAAGTACACGGAATTTATTTTATTTTCTATCAATTTCAGAGCCGAAGGACGAAAAATTGACATGTGGCAAGTCGTACAAGTTCGCTCTACTGAACTAGTCCATAATTAGGTCATTGTGGGAGATTGGACACAACCTTGTCTTGGAGAATCCAAATCAGGTCAAACCTATGGCATTCGAAACAGAATTTAGAGGGCTACTTTGGTATTTAAATTCAAAAATTGAAGTGCTGCAATCACAAAGATAATCCAATCTCAATATCGAGCTCTTCAAAAGCAAGAAAAAGGTGTGTATTTTTTTTTCGAATTGCATAACTCTTGTTTGAAGAATCAATTTGAATTTATTCCAAGGGAATATTGTAGAATAGATATCAGTATTGGCTTCTAAAATATGCCCCGTAAAAATAATTCAACACCCATTAAGCCTTCAGAAGGCTCTACTATGACTCATGAAGATGAAGAATTGCAACATGATCTATCAAAATTACAAGAGCAAGTGCACCAAATTTCGCTCTCGCAAAGAGCAACAAAAAATGAAGTGGAAGTTTTGAAGAAAGGCGTGGAAGCTAAGATGGATGGCATGGAAGCTGGAATGGAAGTTAAGATGGATGACATGAAAGACAACATGGAAAACATGAAGAATGATCTAAAAGCAGACATAGAAGGTTTGACAAAGTTGATACAAGAAATGTTTCCTAATGGTGAAAAGATAGTAGAAGAACCTCATGATGAGAACAAAATAAATATTAATCGTGATTTCATAAACTCTAATGTTGGCAGGAAGAACCACCATATTCCAAAAATGGATATGAGGAAGTTTGATGGAAAGGATCCTGTAACATGGATACTACAGATGGAGCAATATTTTGATCTCCATAACGTGCAAAACACACAAAAGGTACGCATTGCAACTTTACATTTAGAACAAAATACATTTGCATGGTATCAATGGCTTTGCTCCCGTAAAAAAATTGTCACTTGGTCAATTTTTACGGAGGAAATGATAGCACATTATGAGGATACAAAGAGCAACACCTTCTTTAGCCAATTGATAAATCTCAAGCAAAAGGGTTTAGTGGGGGAGCACATTGAGGACTTCCAAAAATTGAATATAAGGGTAACTGATATTCCAGAGGAACACAGGATTGATCTCTTCATAGGCACTTTAAAGTATAATATCCAACATGAATTTCGAGTTTTGGAACCTGATTCATTGGAGAAGGCATTCAGGTTGGCAAGAAAAATTGAATGTAAAATTATGGTGACAAGGAAGCCTACCACTCACTTCTATAAAGAAGGAAGTGTTGCTACGCCTAAATTTCCACAACCTACAAGGTTGACACCACAACAATTGGAAGAAAAAAGAGAAAAAGGGATTTGCTACAGCTATGATAGAAAATACACTAAAGGTCATAAGTGTGCTGAGAAGAAATTATTTAACATAGATTGTGAAGAGGAAGAAGAAAATGAACAAGAAGAGGATATACACCAGGACCCAGCCATAGAAGGGGAAGAAATGAATCCGACCATATCATGTAATGTACTGGCAGGAATTACCACTCCTCAAACTCTCAATATAGAAGGACATATCAAGAAGAAAAAGGTAATAGTGTTGATTGATTCAGGTAGCACCCATAATTTTATTCATTGTAAGGTGGCCAAGGAATTAAATTGTTTCCTATACCCAGCACTATAATGTCAAGTGATGGTTGCAAATGGAGGAACTATAAATTGCTCTGGAAAATACCATAATATCAAGCTAACCATGGGGGAATATGTATTGACTATTCCAATGCTTTCCATTCCTATGGGAGGTGTTGATGTTGTACTACGAGTACAATGGTTACAATCTTTGGGGACGGTAGCTTTTAATTTTCAAGAAATTTTCTTGAATTTTTTTTCAGAAGGAAAGGAAGTCGAATTACGAGGTATTGCAGGGAATCTGGGAAAGATAATAAGCTCTAATGTCATGAAAAATATTCTAAAGAAAGAACAACGAGGCGTAATTGAAAAATTATGCTCACTAGAAGTTCCAACATCAAAATCATCTATTTCTGCAGATCTCCAACAAGTCTTGGACAATCATTCCAAGATGTTTGAAACTCCCAAAGGACTCCCACCTATTTGTGATCATGATCATGTTATTCATTTGATTCCAGGAAGTGTTCCTCCAAAGATCGGGCCTTATATATATCCTTATGTCCAAAAGAGCGAAATTGAATGTATGATTGCAGAAATGTTAGAGGCAAGTATAATTCAACCTAGTCAAAATTCTTTCTCTGCTCCTGTAGTATTGGTATGCAAGAAGGATGGATCATGGAAAATGTGTCTGGATTATAGGGAGCTCAATAAGCTCACAATTAAAGATAAATTTCCCATTCCTGGGATTGATGAATTATTGGATGAATTACATGGAGTAATTTATTTTACCAAGTTGGATCTTCATTCAAGATATCATCAAATTATAATGAAGACTGAAGATATTCCAAAAACAGCATTTCGAACTCATGAGGGTCATTAAGAATTTTTGGTTATGCCTTTTGGCCTTACCAATGCACTTTCTACATTTCAAGGGTTGATGAATTCCATTTTCAAACCCTTCCTTAGAAAATTTGTGCTAGTATTTTTTGATGATATACTAATCTATAGCAGGTCTTGGAAGGATCATGTTCAACATGTTGACAGGGTGCTCAAACTATTCCAAGAGAAACAATTATATGCAAAAACATCCAAATTTTTCTTTGGAGTACAAGAGGTGGAATATCTGGGTCATATTGTATCTCACGAGGGTGTTAAGGTAGACACTAACAAAATCAAATCCATTAAGGAATGGAAAGTCCCCACAACCATAAAGTAGTTGCGAGGATTTCTCAGGTTAACAGGGTATTATCGCAAGTTTGTTAAGAATTATGGGAGAATAGCAGCACCTCTAACAACATTATTGAAGAAAGATGCATTTTCATGGGCTCCTGAAGCAACTAAGGCCTTTGAACGTCTTAAAGAGGCAATGTGCCTAGCACCGGTCTTAGCTACACCAGACTTCACAAAAACCTTTATTGTGGAATGTGATGCCTCAGGAAATGGAATTGGTGCAGTTTTAATGCAGGAAGGAAGACCCATTTCTTTTGAAAGTCGTCCAATCAAGGGAAAGTATTTACAGAAACCTATTTATGAGAAGGAAATGTTAGCAATACTACATGCACTAAAGAAATGGTGAACTTACCTAATGGGAAGACACTTCAAGGTAAAAACTGATCATGATAGTCTTAAACACTTTTTGGAACAAAGACTATCTTTAGAAGAGCGACAAAAATGGGTCACAAAGATGTTGGGTTATGACTTTGAAATAATCTACAAAAAAGGAAAGCTTAATGTTGTTGCAGATGCACTCTCCAGAAAGAATGAAGAGGTGGAAGCATTGCTTTGTGCCATTTCTATTATCCAACCAGATTGGATAACCGAAGCAAGAGATGAATGGAAGAAGGACAAAGATGTATAGACACTCATTCAAAAGTTGCAGCAAGATCCTAGTACATCTGATACATTTAGTTGGAAAAATGATTCCTTATGGTACAAAGATCGCTTATATCTTTGTAAGAATTCCCAAATGAAACAAAAGATTCTTCTGGAATTGCACACTTCTCCTTTAGGAGGACACTCAGGATTTTTAAAAACTTACCACAGGGTGAAGAAAGAATTTTTTTGGGATGGCCTTTAATCTGATATTCAAAAGTTTGTGGCGGAATGTTTGGTTTGCCAGCAGAATAAAGTGGAAACAATTAAGACCCCGGGACTTCTACAACCTTTATCCATTCCAAGTCAACGTTGGGAGGAGATTTCAATGGATTTTATCACAGGTTTACCTAAGTCCGAAGGAAAGAGTGTCATCATGGTGGTAGGTTATAGACTTACCAAGTATGCACACTTTTGTGCATTATCTCATCCATTTAAAGCAAGTACAGTTGCTACTACATTTATGGACAGAATTCAAAAGCTACATGGAAGCCCAAGGGTTATTGTGAGCGACAGAGATCCCATTTTTACTGGAAATTTTTGGACGGAGTTATTTTCTTGTTTGGGTTCTCAATTAGCTCATAGCTCATCTTATCATCCTCAATCTGATGGTCAAACTGAGATAGTAAATAAATGTTTGGAAGGATATCTTCGTTGTTTTGTATCTGATAAACAAACACAATGGGTCAAGTGGTTACCTCTCGCTGAATGGTGGTATAACACTTCCTCCCATACTGCAGCAAAAATGACCCCATTTATGGCACTTTATGGATATCATCCACCATCCATCACATCATCTTTAAGGGAAAATTCGAAGGTTCAAGCAGTGGAAGATCACATCGAGCATCAGCAAGAAGTTCTCCAACTCATAAAGGATAACCTGAATTTGGCACAAAATCGAATGAAACAACAGGCAGATCAACATCGCAGCGAGAGAAGTTTTGATGTAGGAGATTGGGTATTTTTACGGCTACAACCATACAAACAAATGTCCCTCAAACAAGCTAAGAAGGATAATAAATTATCGCCAAAGTACTATGGTCCTTACAAGGTGTTGCAAAAGATTGGTATTATGGCATACAAATTGGAGCTTCCTGCTTCTTCACGAGTGCATCCAATTTTCCATGTTTCATGCTTAAAGAAGGTTATAGGTGAAAATCTTCCAGTTCAAACAATATTGCCCGAACTTGATGAGGAAGGAAAAGTCATATTGGAACCTGAAGCGGTCACGGAAACAAGAACTCGACAGCTACGGAATCGATCAATTTCAGAGTATCTCATCAAGTGGAAGAACTTACACATTGAAGATTCTACATGGGAGGATGAGAATTTTATACAGAAGCACCCAGAGCTACTCAAGCGTTGAGGACAACACTTTTTTGAAGGAGAGGGGCATGTTAGGTCCCTATATTACTAGTATAGTTCCTTATTGTTGTTAGTGTAACCCCCTTATTGTTATTATTGTACCCTTGTAACCCCCATATTGTTATTATTGTGCCCTTAAATTATTATTGTTAGGTCAGCTAGGATTACATTGTGGCCCCACTAGGATTACATTACGGCGCCATGGACTCCTATATATAGAAAGGAGGTCTTGTAAATTGTATCATCCAAGAAATGTTCATTTATGTAATGTATTGGAGGTTTCCCCCTCGAAGTGGCTTATTTATAAGGCGTTGATATCTATTTTCTTCTATTTCTGGAGCTTGTTACACAACATTCCTACAAATAGCTCTCCAACAAGCGAGTTCAGCATTTACATCTATTTGCAACCGAAATTTCCGATGTTTGTGCAAATTTTTTCATGAGGTTCCTAATGCTCATGCCATAGATTTTACCAAGTGATTCTCTTTAGTACTTGATGAAACCACTGCGATATGTATTGCTCTATGTACAACTAAAACATTTTGTTGTCTAGATATTCTAATTGAATTTATAGCACTATTTATATTTTGTGTCCCACCATTTTTTGGTCATCTAACCTATTATCATTAGATGGACCCAAGTAGACCATGTACGACCAATTTTACCCTAAGTAAAATTGCTTTAACTATGAAAATATCTTAGAAAACCACCTTTATTAAGTTGTTTATGGTCTAAACAGGAAACCCCCATGAGGAAATATTAAATAAATATACATTTGTTTGATTTTCCTCAAGGAATAACTAGTTAAACAACAGTTTAATTAATATTTCTGGTTATATTCAACCCAAAACAAGGAAATTAATTAGATAAATCATTATTTATCTTATTATTTTCTAAGAATAATTATTTAAACCTTATTTAAATAATATTCTCTATTATATATGACTAATTCACCCTTAAATAATTAAATAAATCATTATTTATTTGATTATTACTCAACCACATCCTTAAAATGATAAATAAATCATTTATTTATTTATTATTTACAAATAAAGGGATTTGACCCAAGTCAAATTCCTTTTCCCTCCAACAAATATAATAAAATGTTCCATCAAAGTTGGATCTTGATTTGGTTAATAATATTTTAACTATGCACCAATATCTAGACTAAATAATATTTTGCTATAAATAGAAGGGTTTTCCCATTCATTTCTCACCTTTTGTTGCCTAAAGATCACTCTAGATCTATACTTTTGGTCTGACTATTGATCCACCATCATAGTCATATTTTGTTTGTCTGGGTTTTCTACACCATCAAGAGAGAGGAATTTTAGATCTGAAGTGTTGAGGACTTATAAGAACCCATCCCATTGAGGATAATAGGGAACACCCTCTTGTGTTTTCGTCCCAGGTTCCATCAATACAAAATTCATTTGATATATTCTTGTCTTGTCTATTGGATGCATGGAGTAAATATTGTTTTTTCTACTCTTTAATGTCTTCTAATGCATAGATCTAGATTTTTGCAGCATTTATCTTGATCACCTAACTACAGATCTGAATATATTAGCAGTCATTTCTGTTGTTAGGGTTTTTAGTTATGCACAGCTAAAGTGATCATTTTTTGTACGCTTGGAATTAAGATTCATACTAACAACTGGCAACTCCACACGGGTTTACGATTACGACCGCTATCGTTTTTTTTATCCCTGCATATCCAACTGCTTCAAACCCTAGGATTTCTCTTCAGCCCCTTGTTTTTGCTTTTCTTGATGTTATTTTTAACCTATAAAACCATAAAACGATAAAAATTCTGACTTCCGTGTGTTTTCGGACCTATTGCGCAGGTGACATACATCAGCCGTAGCTGAGAAGGAAAATTTTTCTGAAACCTGCTGCCAAGAGTGCCGAAAGTGTAGGTCACACTTTTTGGCCCAAAACCTGTGACCTGGACCTTCAGGGTGCACTTCTCAGCCCAAAAACTGCGACCTCTGCTGAAAACAGGTCAGAAACTGCAACCTAGACTTTTTGCAGGGATTTTCCTTAAAGTTTTCTGGGTTTGTCTGAGCCTCTGTTCAGGGTTGTCTAACCTTGGCCTCTGCCCATTTTGGACCTGTACTTGTTTTGTTTCACTCAAATAAGTGGGAACCTATCCCCCTAGGGCTTCAGTGCCCTCCACTTTTTGTGGAAGATTTTTTTCTATTGCAGGTTGTCTAAAATTTCAGAGTCTTTAGCCATTTTCTTACATCTGATACCTCACCTTCAGATCCACTTCATATCGGCTTGTTATCCATCAAAATCACCTCATATAGATTTTTTTGGGTTTTCCTCTACGGTTCACTCCGTCTCCCTTCAAGAGATAGCCTTTTGACACCTTTTTTACATCAATTTATCCTCTGATTTGTTGTTGTTTTCTGCACCATTTTCCAGCAGATTTTGTATTTTAGATCCCTGTCCCTTTTCACCTTAGATATATTAGCTTTTTTAGTGTGTTTTTATTAGTTTTTTACTCACCTATAGACTAGTTGTTGAGAGACCCACCTCCTTGGGTTTAGATTATTGCATTATTAGCTGTTTATTTTCTGTTTTTGCAGGCCTATATACTATCATTTGTAGGTTTATTTACAGCTATACAACACACTTTTTCTTTTTCTCTACAAACGTCTAGGTTTAAACATTAAAATTTACACACTTTTACGCACACACCCTAAGCAAAAAATGGCTTGGTTAACACCGCCAAGAAAAGACTCTAAAACATTGAAATCAATTGATCCTGCACCTCTTTGCCCTTGTTTCGACGTTGTAATCACTTGATCCTGCACCTCCCTGCCCTTGTCGGTCTCTTTTTCCTTTGTGCCGTGTTTGTGTCATCACCATTGCATCACCAAGGTGTTTATCCCATAGACGTTTTGGCCTTCATCCTCAATTTCCAGTAGGAAGACTTACTCCTCCACGCAGGGTTCGAGTTAGTCCTCCACCGAGTCCACGCACCGACTCTTCTTTTGGTCCTTTGGGTTCTCCTTCTCATGCCACCTTCGGTTCTCCCCCTGACACCTTCACCATGTCTGGTGCAGGACCTGCTGCTGGTGGTAACCCCAGCCCTCAAGCTAGGAATACCACTAGTAGGACCTCAACGGACACTACCCCAGCTGCACCCATGCTCCCCTTCATGGCAGGCCTCAGCCTCCCTGATTTTGACCAGTTGATAAATGACCCTATACAGCATGACGCTAGTTGGCCTGCTATACCAAAAAATCTCCCTTCCAACATCCCAAAGTTTGAAGGTCTTGCTGGAGAATATCCTTAAAATCATGTTTGATCTTTCCACATGTGGTGTTCATCTAATTCCATTATCGATGACTCTGTCTGTCTTCGGTTGTTCTAGTGAACGCTTGCAGGTGAAGCTTCTAAGTGGTATGTTGATCAGGCCCCTTCCTCGCATACCACCTTTGCGACTCTTTCTCGGGATTTTTTGTCTTATTTCCAGCTTCCCCTTCGTTACGACACTGGTACCGAGCTCTTGACCTCTTTCCATCAATCGTTTGTGACCCGCCTATCCGACCATGTTCAGGAATGGCAGAGAATAAGGAGCCTATGTCAAGCTCCCACCTTCGAATACCGTGTCTACATGGACTGGTTCCTTAGGACTCTCTTACCGCCTATCGAGAAAGATGTTGCATCGCACTTTCCTCAAACCGAAGAAGCCACTCTCAAAATTGCGTTAAAATATGACCTGATCTATGCTCATTTAGGTTATGTTTATACCATTCTACCTGATATTCCTAGACCCAGTGGTGCCAATGCACTAGGGGCATCTCACGCTGTTGATGGTATCGTTGGAGCTCCCTTTAATCCGTATGCTCAACCTCCCATGGGCTATGGTTTTCCTCAGGGGGGCCAGCACCTCCTGCACTTTTCCCCCTCCCGGTAGCACGTATCGAGGATACGGCATGCCTCTTATTTTTTCCCAACCCTCTATTTACCACACTGTTACCCAACCTCCTTATTATCTGTATCCACAGCATGGTGCTCCAGCTCCTCTAGCATTAGCACATCCTCCTCCCTTGCCTTCTCAACCCCCGCAACAGCAACCACTTCCCCCTCAGGGGAAGGTGTATGCACAGCAGGGCACGACTAATCCTCCTTGCTCAAAAAGGAAGAGGAAAGGCACTCAAAATCAAGCTGCCCCTGGTAATCCTGGACCTAATCAAGGCAATTCTCCTAACACTACAAACCAGCAACAAGGCACTCATCCCAAGCAGGATAGGACTATTCATATGAACAAGCCCTGTTCTTGTTGTGGTTTTTATGGTCATTATATGCATGATTGTCCTCTTCTGCCATAGATGTGATAGCTATGGGAGTCTCAAGAAACATTGAGAGGACAGCAAGTCGTCCCTTCCATTCCTCCCAATCCTGCACATAGTCAACCGACCGTGCTTACTAATCCTTTCCCTCAGCTTGGATTTGTGGCTACCCAACCACCTAAAGGTCAGGTGGCCACTCAACCTCTTCCATCTGGTTCCTCCGATTACCAGATTCTCATGATGTCCTCTGATCAGCCTTCTGAACCTCCTTCTCTTGGCATTTCACCTTCAACTAGTACTCATGAGCACCTTTATCCTCCTGGAATGGTTCCTCCAGGACTTAACCATCTTGGAGCCATCCCACCTGGTCATTACCCCTCTGGTAAGATACTGTTCCTAGCTCCCCCCCTAGGAGTGTATACGGTACTTGTTATGGCCACCCTCTCTATTCCTAACCTGGCCCTTGGGATTCCCGTCTGGTACCTCGATCTTCTAGCCGCTACCCCACCTGGTCAACCCAAACCTTATCTTGCTTTGACCTTGGTTCAACGGGTCCCTATGACTTCTCCCACTACAACAGTGCCTCAGTCATCTCAATAGGAACCACCTCCCGTTGCAACCGCTTCAGGTAAGAAGGGCAAAGCTCGAAAGGGGGCATCAAAAAACAAGGTTTCCCTAACAAACCCTGCCCCTTCTCGGCCTCCAAAGCGTACCATCCAGTGTGCTTTTTGTGACATTGTCGTCCATGCCACCCATACTTGTCCGGATTTACCCCACCTTAAGTCCATGGTCAATGAGACATTTCTGAAATCTAATATCCCAGAGGTATATGTCACTATACCCGATTCAATCCTGAAACTCAAACCATTGTGCACAAATCAGCCTTGTAATTTGTGTGATTTCCATGGCCACTACACTCACCTTTGTCCTCGCCTCAAAGAGTATCATTCCTCTTTAGAAGCCTTATGCCAATTCAAGGTCAAGCGTAATGAGTCCACCGCTCCCTTATTTGTACATCTTTCTTCGAAAAAACTAGAGGACATGAATGCTCCTATTGGCATTCCCCCTTATGATGTCGATATGACGGAGAATTCATCCACCATTTTCTATCTATCATCATCCATGAGACCCTTGGTGGAGGTCCCCTTGGAGACTCCCCCTGATGTTTCGCCTGACCTCCCTTCAGTGATCACCCTAGGCTCAACATCGATAGATTATTTATTTGATTACTCTTCTGTCACCACTTGTGACGACGTGCATGTGACACTCTCTTCTCATGATGATGACTCAGGTAGCTTCACCGCATTAGGTGGTATTGCTTCCACCAGTCACCCCATCCTCTATTACGATGATGACATTATGGAAGTAGTCACCCCATCCTCTATTACGATTACGATGATGACTTTATCTATCCCCCCCTACATCAAAATCATACATCCGAACCACATACACCTTGTGGCCATTACATGGACACCCAATGTTTGATTAAGGAGGCACCCATATTTGAGAATCCAGGAGAAGAAATTATCCACAACTCTCCCAGTGTATCGTGTCGTGTCGGCTCTAGTACCATTATTCTTCTCCATTTAGAAGAACTTCTAGAGTCCCATATCACTTCAAATCACTCTAGGGATGATACCCCTCATCATTCCTTCATACTACATAAACAACCCAATCCCTTCGACACTGTTGTTGACCAACCTATGAATTTTCTAAGAGAGCGCCAGTTCATTATCTCCAAATCCTCTCTTTTGGATAGTGACACCATGTATGCCAACATGGAAACTTAAAGTCCAATTGATTCATATATGCAGTACCAAAAGAGATTGGTAATCCTCCATTCCCTTTCTCAAACTGCATAACCATAACGAAAACAAATGGTGCACCACATCATTCAAATTTTTTTAGATTCCCCTTTTTCTAAATACATGTTGGCATGAACACAACATGCTTGGGGGCACCTATGCCCCTCAACCATAAAAAATCCCAAATCTCAGCCAAAAACAACACTGAAACCCCCTTTCTCTGACAGGTCGCACTTTTCAAGTCTTTTCCTAGGACAAGTTGCAGTTTTCTACCCACTACCTACTACCCAGGTCACAGAACAGACCCCCAAAAGTGCGACATGTCTTGTTCATGAGCTCTAGTTACCTAAACTGAACTTTCATCCGCTGAAATGAAAGAGTGGGATTAGGCCTTTTACCTGCAACTGATGGGTCTCAATTCCAATGCTCAGTTTGTCTGCTATGATCATCGCAAGATTTAGGGCCTTCTCTCCCCACTACAGTCACCACAACTCCACCTGCAAATGAGTGAATTTGGATGGAAACTGCCTTATTAAAAGAAAACCCCTATTTTTATTTTAATTGTTGTGGCCAAACCGTAGCCCAGTTTGATGAACCATCTGTACCGTTGGAAAGCTCTCACTGAGCCCTAAAATGGGTATCTGTTATTTTTTAGTGATTTTATACTCCATCAGGACACATTTTTCCCAAGATGCGTCACTTCACCCTTCCTCAAAATTGAATTTCTTCACTTGCAACACTCGTACTAGGGGCACCACTTTGACTCCATACTTGTCCATGCTCGTGTCAATTTTATTCATGAGTTACCATCTTGTACTCATGTTTGTATGGTCCCCATTAGACCTTTTATATGTGGTAGCACCATCAAGTCACCCTTGTTTAGAGCATCCGAGTTGAGTCACCATTACATTCATGGAATCTATCCCGAGTCCCTTTCCATCCTGCTATAGTCCTCCATCCTTCATTGCTTCATCCCTCTCTCGTGTCGCACACTATGGCCTTCAGTCCCACTATCCCCTATCCCTCATGATATTGTGTCAGTCGCTGCCAGGTCATCCATCATATTTATGCTCTAACAAGGTAGGTCGTCCGTTCGCTACTCAGTACCCCCGATTTCATTGTCATCATTGGTGTCAGTCTGTCAATCGCTCTACTATTTTCTCTCATGCCTTAGTTTAGGATCCCTTATTGCCTCACCTATGGCGGACCTCCTTCTATCAACATCAACTCATTCATTCCAGAAGATTGGCCTAGAGGGCGATGTACCTTGGTTCCATCTTCCACTCTTGTTTGGTGCCTTGGATCAGGCAAAGGGACTCCTTATTTCCCTTTGACTTGATTGTTTCTCAGCTCCAGCTCCTTTCAGCATGATCGAGATCCGTATACTCAATGGTTCTGTGATGCAGTAGCTGACATCGGTGATTCCCGAGTGTGTGTGAGATGTCTCAACCCTCATGAGGTGGTGGCCCTATATTTAACCCCCCACACACTCGGATGACCCCTTCATTACAGCCTTTGATGTAGCTCCATACATTTGATGATGTCAGCCTCAACCGCTTGCAACACCTTTTTGTTTGCATGTATCAGTCAGATTTTTAGAGCCCTTTCCTGTTTTCAGGGACATCTGGGTTGCATTTATATCTCATGTACTCAGACATCATTGTACAAGTCTTGGTTGTTATCCTAGGCACAATATGTATGTGGGATTCATTATTGTGTTGTTTATCTGTCTCATGTTTATGCCAGCATGTTCTATATTGGCCAGTCCCGTGGTTTTCCGGATGCCTTATTGTTTGTACTTTTCCTTGGCAAGCATAGGTATGCCTCCCCTGCCACCTATATCATAGGTACTTACTCATCAAAGATACTTGTCACACCTGTAAGTCTCACCTCCTCAGCGTCTAGTTCTTTCAGCACTTTGGTCTACCTTATACTTCTCTCTCTTTGACTCCCCCTTCGATGGCTAGTGATTGAGTTCTTACAACGTACTTCGGTCATACGATTAGCTCCTAACGCTCGCACACTGGGGGGAAATCTGTTACACCATTTTTTGGTCATCTAACCTATTATCATTACATGGACCCAAGCACACCATGTAAGACCAATTTTACCCTAAGTAAAATTTATTTCACTATGAAAATAACTTAGTAAACCACCTTTATTAAGTTGTTTATGGTCTAAACAAGAAACCCAATGAGGAAATATTAAATAAATATACATTTGTTTGATTTTCCTCAAGGAATAATTAGTTAAACAGAAGTTTAATTAATATTCCTGGTTATATTCAACCCAAAACAAGGAAATTAATTAGATAAATCATTATTTATCTTATTATTTTCTAAGAATAATTATTTAAACCTTATTTAAATAATATTCTTTGTTAAATATGACTAAGTCACCCTTAAATAATTAAATAAATCATTATTTATTTGATTATTACTCAACCACATCCTTCAAATGATAAATAAATCATTTATTTATTTATTATTTACAAATAAAGGGATTTGACCCAAGTCAAATTCCTTTTCCCTCCAACAAATATAATAAAATATTCCATAAAAGTTGGATCTTGATTTGGTTAATAACATTTTAATTATGCACCAATATCTAGACTAACTCAATATTTTGTTATAAATAGAAGGGTTTTCCCATTCATTTCTCACCTCTTGTTGCCTAAAGATCACTCTAGATCTATACTTTTGGTCTGACTATTGATCCACCATCATAGTCATATTTTGTTTTTCTGGGTTTTCTACACCATTAAGAGAGAGGAATTTTAGATCTGAAGTGCTGAGGACTTACAAGAACCCATCCCATTGAGGGGAACAGGGAACACCCTCTTGTGTTTTCCTCCCAGGTGCCATCAATACAAAATTCATTTGATATATTCTTGTCTTTTCTATTGGATGCATGGAGTAAATCTTGCTTTTTCTGTTGTTTAATGTCTTCTAATGCATAGATCTATATTTTTGCAGCATTTATCTTGATCACCTAACTTCATATCTGAAGATATTAGCAGTCGTTTATGCTATTAAGGTTGTTAGTTATGCATAGCTAAAGTGGTATTTTTTTGTACGCGTGGAATTAAGATTCATATTAACATTCTGTATCACATTTTCCTTTATTTTTTTATATTTTTTTTATTTTTAATACCCAATAAAGTCTTAGCTTCTTTTCCTTAATGATAGGCGACCTCTTAAAAATTGGGCTTGAACTGCCACATTTTCCTTTATGAAGTACGTATCAAAAATGCATTTAACACGATATTGTATAACATGGTCAACTCTTTTATCTCCATATGTGTGAGTGTCAACATTTTCTAACATCTCATCATCGACATTGATTTCATCTGTACGTATTCAAATTAATAGTACATAATAAGTTTACATATTCAATTAATAACTAAATTAATAAATATGTATAATTTCAATAATACATGCATGTGCTCAACATATATATATATATATATATATATATATATATATATATATACACCTTGTGATTCAATTTCTTCACTTGAATTTCTTTCAACATTTTCACGATCTTCAATCATTGGTTCAATATCTCTTTCACTTTCTCTTTAAAAAATTTGTATCTCATCATCAATGTTTTGAGGAATATCTCTCTCTCTTTACATTGCAAAATATTTTTCAAATTAGTTCATCAAATAAAAATTAAGCTTCACATTTTACACTAGGAAAATTTTTAATATCAAATTCATAATATTTGCATTTACATACTTTCTTCAGCTCCTAGTTGAGGCTGATTTTCCCTTTCAATATTTAAGAGTGCTTCTCTCTTTATTTTGCGAGATTCTCTCCCCTCTTCTCTACGTTCCTCAGGGTCTCTTATTCGATCATATTTTCTCATGCAATTCCTTCAATTTCCCATGATAAATAGAGTATGAATTTCAAAAAAAATTCTTCAAAAATTTAGACAAAAACTCAATAAAAAAAACATCACAAAAGATTTAATTTAAAAAAAAAAAAAAAAAAAAAAAAAAAAACTCATTTTAAAATTTTTGCAAAAAATACATACTTCGATCCAAAACACTTACTTTAAAAAATCCGAGAAAGAAATGTCTTATAAAAATGAAATGAAGCTCAAAATATTTCCTTCCAAGTCCTGCAAAAAAAATTCAGAAAAAATTCAGAAAAAAAAAACGCATTTTAAAAAATCATTATAAAATATTTACTTCAACCGAAAACACATACTCTAAAAAAATGTCACTTCAAAAAATACCTCCAAAAAATGTCCATTGAAAATTAAGCCCAACTTCTTAAAAAATCCCACTTTAAAAAATACTTCCAAAAAGCCTCTAAAAAAATATCACTTTAAAAAATACCTCCAAAAATGTCCTTTGAATATTAAGCCTAAAAAGAGTCCTTTCTAAATTAAGTCCAAAAAATGTATTGTGGATGTTAAGCCCAAAAACCTCTAAAAACAAAATATGTTCAAAAAAATGTACTTTGAAAATTAAGCCCAAAATCTCTAAAAACAATGAAAATTAAGTGCAAAACTTCTAAAAACAAAATACCTTAAAAATACATTTACATAGAAAGGATTGAGAAGAAAGGCTTCCTGAAGCTTTATGGGCCTATCGGACTACATGGATAAATACAACATGACATACTCCCTATGAACTTGTTTATGGGAAGAGAGTCTTGTTTCCAATGGAGTTCCAAATCAGAACCTTCAAAACAACAGTCAAATTGGGATTTGACTTGTCAGAAGCTCAAAAGAATAGAATGGAACAACTCAATGAGCTAAGGCAAGATGTAGTTTAAAAGACCAGCCTAGTTCAACAACGGAGATCCAGATAGCATGATAAATACATAAAATAAAGAAAATTCCAAGCAGGATATTGGGCACTTCTATTTGATTCAAAGTTCAAAGACTTCCAAGGGAAGTTTCAAACTCGTTGGCCTAGGCCTTATGAGATTGAAAGAGTCTTTAATAATGGAGTAGTCAAGATTAGGACTATTAATGAAGAAAATTTTCCTCTTTTTGTAAATGGACATCGATTAAAGGTCTATCATAAGCCACTGACAAAAGAGGAGTTTGTCAAAAGAATTTAAAATAATGCTGATATGAAGTTGGTGAAGAAGAATCTTTCTTCTTCCCCAACTTAGTCTTCTTTTTATTTTTGATATCTAAAAAAGAAAAGAAAAACAAAGGAGATTAATAAATTTTATATATATATATATTATTCAAAAAAAAAATTAAAAAAAAATTGCGTAAGTATGAAAACCAATCATTGATTGGCATCCCTATACAGAAAATACAAGGTGAAAATCAGAATTTATATCTGACATCTTATATTTCCTTCATTCCAATTCTAAAAATCCAAAATTTTTTGCATTTCCCTTTATTTTTCAGAAAAATAAAGATTAGCTATAGAATTGTTTCATTTCTGCAGCTCTCATAACATTTTGCAACTCTTATGCACCCCTGCAACACAGAGGAATAGGAATTTTTGACAGAAGCAGTTGAAGACAAGATTGTGTTGGAAATACTGAGAGGGGGAGGTGAATCAATATTCCTTTCAATTAGTATTATTATTAACCTTTCATAGCATTATTTAATATTCAATTATTATTAGTGTTTGTACAATTATATCAGTAAACAAAAGGAACACAACTGCACACAGTTTTTAAGGTGGAAACCCTCTCCAGGACAAAACCCACCTGAATGCTTTTGAGGTAATTCTTTAATATTCAAATCCAACTGAAAATAAAGCTCTAACTTCCTAGAATCTATAAAATCATTCTTCTCCACCTCCCACTGGATGGATGCTCCAATGCCCAAGATTCTTCAGTAGTCAACTGAACAGATTCCCAACACCCAATGAGCTACAAATCACCATAGCACCACCCTACCACCCTGAATTTTTCACAGGCTTGAACATGTTGGTGACTTCATGCACTAGCCTAGCACCACCCTACCACCCTATAGAAGAATAAAAGAATAATGGACTCTTGTACCAGGGAAAATGGTCCACTTTACAATGATATAGAATGATGTAGAAGAAGAATACACACTAGACCATAATCCCAACAATGACACAACCACCTAATGATGATCCTAGGCCTCCCGACACTTCCTCTTCAACTCTTGGTAGATAGGCACTTGTACAATTTTTACAATGATACATTTACAATGACTTAGTACTATGATATCTTTATAATGACTATTTGCAGTGCTGCCCACTTCAAGACTTCATGTGGTGAACTTCTTCATGTTTTTTTGCACCTTGATTGCTGCTCTTGTCATGCTACCCTTTGTTACACCTTAATTTGCTTTGCTACCCTAGAAATTATGGTCCTTTGTAACCCTTGACAACACATGATCTAGCTTTTTATTGCCTTCTAGGATCTCGATATTGAATCTGGTGTATCTCTATTATTTCAAATCCCCAAAATGTGATTTCTGGTTATTTAGTAGTCCTCTGAGTTTTATTTCCAATCCCACAGGTTTGACCCAATTTGGATTCTTCAAGATAGAGTTATGCCCAATCTCTCACAATCACATAATTATAGAATGGTTCAATAGAGAGAACTTATACGACGTTCCATGTTTCATTGTTTCTTCATTCCGCTCTAAAATTGATACAACAAAAACTACATTTCGTTTACTATCTTCAACTTTTAACATAATTCCAATCTGATACTGAGAGAGAGAGTTATGACAATTTTCCCAAGTTCATTTCTTTGAGATGAAATTCAGAAGCCTGCAAAAACACTTACTTCCACAGATCATATCTCCGAAAATATTACGCACCTTGATCTCAAAATTTTACAGGCGCTTCCTCAGGATTTCGGCTTCATCTCATAACCATTTTCGCTTCTAAACCTCAGTAAACAAAAATTTAGAGTGAAAATTCCATCATGACCTGTTTTAGGTAGAAAAATCCCTACATGAGGAGGATATGAGGATCACAATTTATATAAATTCTTAGGTTGAGAGGGACTTCAACAAGTGAAAGTGGGAGGGATTTTAGGAGCTTAAAATTATTAAATTTTCAATGACCCATGCCACAACCCCATGGGGTTTTATCCCACTAACTGGGGTTACAAACTTCAAACATGAATATATATGAAACCATGAAGAATTACATGGCGTGCCATAAATCAACGGAAACATCTCAATAAGTAGAAACCATCAAAAATATTCTTGACCTAGAATATAGTAATTTGTTAGGTCAAAATTACCATGAAATATTAGGGTAGCCCCTGGTGCTACTTGGGCTGACATCAATGACAGACACTCATCAACAATCTCCCCCTTTGGCATTGATGGAAATTCAAGTACTCCCCCTGCGATCATTACACCTCTTCCTACAACATTTATTCCCCCTTTGACATCAATGGCAAAGAGTAAATCCCCTTGAAACACAACCATCTTGCGGACCTATACACACTTCCACTCCCCCTTTATCTTCTGAATAGGGAAAATCTAATGAGAACTTGGGAGAATCCCAAGCTTCTGGCGAAGATATTCAAATGCTTCACGAGTACTCTTACGATCATCAACGCTTCCTACCCAATCTGCATCTGTAAAGGCTTGAATAATGAGATTGTTACCCTTGGGATACCACAAGCCATATTCTGTTATTCCCTTTAGATATCGAAGAATTATTTTGACGGCAATAATATGTGATCCTTTTAGTGTTTCTTCGAATCTTGCTACTTGTCCAACTTCTTGCATAACATCTAGCCGAGAGACTGTTACATATAGAGGACTACCAATCGTAGATCTGTACAACCTCTGATCCACATCCTTAGATGAGTCAACTATGCTCAATTTGCAACTTGTTACCGTCGAAGTAAGGATGGGTTTTCAATTTTCAATTTTTAATTTCTTGAGCATTTCCTTGATGTACTTGGCTTGACATATAAATATTATTTTCTCTTGCTGAGATATTTGAAGCTTTAATAAGTATGTCAGCTCACCAAGTAAAGACATCTCGAACTCACTTTGCATCTTTGTAGTAAATTTCTTACTTAGTCGATCATCATTGCTACCAAATATTATATCATCCTCTTTAGCTATTAGACGTGCTTTAGTTGCTTCATCCAGAACATATATGTCATTTGGAGCTTGACTTGCTGTAGCCACAATTTTACCATACTTGCCTTTCCTGATTTCACATTTTGTGGAGTTGAATAGTATTGTGTATCCTTGATCACACATTTGTCCAACACTGAGAAAATTGTGATTCATGTTTTCAACCAAAAGAACATTCTTGGCTAGAGCATATTTGCTTCCAAGAGTGACGGTACCTGATCCTATAACATGTGAAGATCCATCATTCCCAAAGGACACGGTTGTATCCTTCTTCTCTTTCAGAGACAAATTTCTTTCTATCTCCAGTCATATGCGTTGAGCAACCGCTATCAACATAGCACACATATTTTTTATTTTGAGCCTTGAGAGCGAGAGAACAATTATCAGTCTTCTTCTTCTTCCAAGGTCGTTCGTTCTATGGCTTCGAAGAATATTTTGGAGGATTTTCAAGTATGGATTCTCTAGATATGTGTCCAAAGTTTCGACATTTGTAACATTCAATATTATTTATTAAATTTTCAAATCTATTGATGTTTCATTGAGCCCTTGGAGGTTCATATTTGATAGATCTCCTGGAATTGTATTGGTTCCTAGGGTACGTGCGACATTCTACAGATTTATGGCCAAATTTTCCACATGAATAACAATAGCCATAAAAAATATGTTGGTACCTGGATGGAAAACTTCATCGAGGAATTGCCTTCCAAGGCTGTTCTTGCAAATCTTGTTTAATGAAGTCTACATGCATGTCGAATTTCATAGGTTCATTGTATTTTGTTGTAGAAGTTCCTTATTCTTCTTCTTTTTAACCGAGGCCAGTCATGTTGTTGTAAGATCGTTTATTTTTGACGAGTTCTTCCAATGCCCTTGAGTTGTTGGAATATTTTTGGACAGTTTTTCCCTTCTTCACTTCCTTACGCAGCGAGAATACTTCAGCTGCTAATGCTTCCCTTTCTTGGTTTCTTTCTTCCAAATTCTTTTGAAGTGACTCTTCAATACATTTTTGTTCTTCAACTTCAATTTTGAGACCTTGAACTCGCTCTTCAAGAGTATTGGAACAGATCTTCTCAGCCTTGAGCTCTTTTATAAGCTTGATTTCCTCCTTAGAAAATTCTTCTATGGTCAACCCTTTTTCTTCGTTATTTGATACCTCTTGTTTAATGTGTTTGGCCATAAAAAATACTCTCTCATTGGCTTCTTCTTCGCTGTCATTGTCTTCATCGGATGATGAGCTATCTTCTTTAGCAAGAACTTTCCTTTTGAATCCTTTATGTTTTCTTTGCTTCTTGAATTTTTTAAAGCCTTTCTTTTCTTTTGAGTTGCCATCACTTCTGTTTGGACATTTTGTTGTGAAATTCCCAACCTCACCACAGCCAAAACATATCAATGGAATTTGACCCTTGAATTTTCCCTTACCAATTTTTATTTTTCTGGTAAAGTAAGCATATTCTCCATCTGAAAGACCTTCTTCGTCATATTCCTTTTCTTCACACTTGTAGGTGTAGGTATGTGCCTTTGAAGGTTATTTCTCCTTATTGGTTTTCTTAGATGTAGAGAACGCAGTTTCTAGATGCGAAGTACCCTCTTCTTCATCAAGTCTCATTTCATATGCTATGAGAACTCCATGTAATTCCTCTTTGCTGAATTTTTTCAGATTTGCACTATATTCTAAGACCGATACCTTTGGGTTGAATCTCCCTGGTAACGTTCTAAGAATCTTTAATATAATATTCTTCTTCTCGACAGGCTCTTCCAATCCTTCCAGAGTGTTGTTTATTTCATCAACATGTTGGAAGTATGCAGCAATGTTGTTATCTTCTTTCATTCTGAGTTGTTCAAATTTTTCTCTGTAGATTTGAAGATTTTTTTCTTTAACATTTGAGTCAGCTACATATATATTCTCAAGCTTGTCCCATACATTTTTGGTGGTTTTACAACCCAAAACCTTATGATAAGAAGATTCAATAATTCCACTGATAATAATATTCTTTGCTTTTGCATCATTTACCAGATTCTTCTTTCCTTGTTCATCTGCGGTTGATGTAAATTCATTTTTAACAGTGTCTCATACTTCGTAACCTTGTTCCAAGAGAGCGCTAAGAGATAGACCTCCATTCTTCCTTTCCAGAGTGCATAATTATTTTCATTGAACAAAGGTACACCATTCTTGGTATGCTCCATGAACTCCTTCGAGCTGTTAAACTGCTATTGAAGGAACCAAGCTCCGATACCAATTGTCGGAAATACTGAGAGGAGGGGTGAATCAATATTCCTTTCAGTTATTATTATTATTAACCTTTCAAAGAATTATTTAATCTTCAACTATTATGAGTGTTTGTACAATGATAGCAGTAAATGAAAGGAACACAACTGCACACAGTTTTTAAGGTGGAAACCCTCCTCGGGAGAAAAACCACCTGAATGATTTCCTAATAATTCTTTAATATTCAACTCCAATTGAAAATAAAGCTACAACTTCCTAGAATCTATAAAACCATTCTTCTCTAGCTCCCACTATATGGACGCTCCAATGCCCGAGATTCTTCGGTAGTTAACTGAACAGATTCCCCAACACCCATTGAGCTACAACTAACCCTAGCACCACCCTACCACCCTAAATTTTTCACAGGCTTGAACCTATTGGTGACTTCATGCACCAGCCTAGCACCACCCTACCACCATATAGAAGAATAAAAGAAGAATGGACTCTCGTACCAGGGAAAATAGTCTACTTTACAATGATATAGAATGATGTAGAATAAGAATACACACTAGAGCATAACCCAAACTATGACATAACCACCTAATGATGATCCTAGACCTCTCGAAACTACCTCTTCAACTCTTGGCAGATAAACACTTATAAAAATTTTACAATGATACATTTACAATGACTTAGTACAATGATACCTTTATAATGACTGTATGCAGTGCTGCCCACTTGAAGACTTCATGTGGTGAAATTCTTGTGGTTGTTCTGCACCTTTATTACTTCTATTGTCATGCTACCCTATACTATACCTTGCTTTGCTTTGTTTCCCTAGAAATTTTGGTTCTTTGCAGCCCTTGAAAAGACATGATCTAACTTTTTCTTGCCTTCTAGGATCTTGATATTGAATCTAGTGTATATATGTTATTTCAGATCCCTAATATGTGATTTTTGGTTCTGTAGTAGTCCTATGAGTCTTCTTTCCAAATCCACAGGTCTAACCCAATTTGGATTCTTAAAGAGAGAATTATTCCCAATCTCTCACAATGATCTAATTATGGAATGGTTCAGTAGAGTGAATTTGTACAATGTTTCATGTGTCATTGTTTCTTCATTCGGCTCTGAAATTGATACAGAAAAAACTAAAGTCTGTGCACTATCTTCCACTTTTTACATAATTTGAATCCGATACTCAGAGAGAGAGATTTATGATTATTTTCCCAAGGTCACTCCTTTGAGATGAAGTTCAGGAGCATGCAAAAACAGTGACCTCCACAGATCATATCTCCGCAAATATTACGCACCTTGATCTGAAATTTTTATAGCAGCTTCTTCAGGATTTCAGCTTCATCTCATTAAAATTTTAGCTTTTGAACCTTCATAGACAAAACTTTAGAGCGCAAATTCCACGATGACTTGTTTTAGGTAGCGAAATCCCTACATGAGGAGGATATGAGGATCACAATTTATATAAATGCTTAGGTTGAGAGGGTCTTCAACAAGTGAATGTGGGAGGGATTTTAGGAGCTTAAAAATTACAATTCTTGACTTTTAAATGACCCATGCCACAACCCCATGGGGTTTTAGACCACTTACTGGGGTTACAAACTTAAAACATGAATATCTCTCAAACTGTGAATAATTACATGGTGTTCCATATATCAACGAAAACATATCGACAAGTAGAAACCATTGAAAATATTCTTGACTTAGAATATAGTAATTTGATAAGTCAAAATTACCATGCAAGATTAGGGTATCCCCTGGTGCTGCTTGGGTTGACATCAATGACAACCATTGATCAACATATTGAAGATCATACTGAAGAATGTACTAAAGAACACCCGAGGAATCGTGAAAAAGAAGAAACAATAGAGGTTAGCTATATTTAAGGTATGATACAATCTGCTTTTAAATAATAAGGTTCAAAACATTGATATATATAAATTAGATGATTGTATACTGCCAGCTCAAAATTTCATCATTAAAACTGGTTATGCCAAATCAAAATCTAAATCTCATGATATGCCAACAAACCTGCATCATAATCTCCTCAACGATCAAATCTGATCTCATCCATTAATAATTTAAATGTTCATGTCCCATGTCGAAACCTCACTCATGCTCCTAAAGCCTCGCTCATTCACTTGTTTAACTGCACGTCTCTACCATTTCATGACATAACTCCTCCACTTTTTCAAGCTCATATTGAAACCCTCAATTCACTAAGTCTAAAGGAGGGAGTCTTGAAGGTAAAATTTTCAGCAAGATATGTATCTTATTGTAAGAACAGATCATGTAGGAAAGAAATTCATGGAGGAGTATCCGCAATTAAAGGAGGTACTGAAAAAATCGTAGTGTCTTAATTTCATAAAGAAATTTGATAGTTTTCACAAGGAAGTTACGAAATATTTTACTAGAGCCTTCGACAGAGCAGAGGTCGAAATCAGTGACATCAAATTTGCAGTCACAGATTCCTTATTGGAAGAAGCCATCGGACTTCCAAAGACAGGTGAAAGATGGTTCAAAAACAGAGGAATCAGTGGAGAAGAATGGAAAGACTTCTTCAAAAACCTAGGTATGGACACAAGTATTTTCAAGAATGGAATTCCTAGCACAACTCTTAAGGGTAAATAAGAAACATGCTTTTGATAATTCAGAAATTTATTACCTGTGAAGGAAGGTTTGGTTGCATGTTCTTCTATCATGGTAGGTTACTAATGAATTTTCTAGAAGAAAAAGAGATAAACCTTCCATATTTTTTACTAAATAGTTTAAGGAAGATGGTAGGGATGGTTCAAAAGAGGATTTGGTTCATAGGTAACACAATTTATAATCATGCATTGATAAAAATCCTTATTGAATTTCATTTAAAAATCATAGGAGATACTTGGGAAGATTTCTTAACCTGAAATCATTTTCAAGAAAAATAAGAAGAGAAGCCTAGTGATAACAAAGGAAAAAGAGGCAGAAAGAGAAAAGTTGAGAGCCTTGCGGTGGATGAACAGCTACCTCAAACAAATTCAGAATAAGAAATTCCTATTGCACAGTTGTTTGGAAGGGCCAAGAAAAAAATTGATAGAAATAAATGAAGCAACATGAAGGAAAAAGGCGAAGTCATATACAAAGAAAAATTAGAAACTCAAAATTTCCCACAGCCAGTAAAAAGAAGCTTTAGAATTAAGAAAACAACCAAAAAGCCACTCATAGAAGCAACAAAACTTGTTTATTTGGAAGAAAATCTTGAGGTGCCATCACCTATTATTTCTTCTCCCACATAGGATCCAGTTCAGGAATATATTTATGATTACATTCACTCTTTAGAAATAATAAATGCAGAGAAGACATCAAATCTTGATAAACATCCTTCTAGTCCACAAGAACCTCTAGTAAATACTTTAAAGAAAGAAATTTTTGAGCTAGGGACACTAAATAGGCATATAAAGCGGGAAAATGAGGCTCTACAGATTCATAACCAAATTGAGAAAAACATCAATGATAATACTCTTCTACATTTTGGTTTATGGTTCAAAACAAACAAGAAATTGAAGAAGAATAACAGATACCTGAAAGGCAGATCATAAATTTGAAGTACAAACTACTAATGAAGAAGCCAAGAGTAGCAATGACTTCAAAGAAAGGGAAGAAGATGAAGTTAGATGTCCTAGAAGAAGTGTGAGAGAATATGTAGTGATGAAGTGAATACTCACAATTTTGAAATTGCATGAGGACATGCAATGGTCTCTTAGTGGGTGTATGTTGAGCCTCAAGATTGTCTCTATTTTTTACATCTATCTCACAAATTTTCCTTACTTTTTGAGAAAATCCATAAGCTCAATCAATGTTAATTGGTAAATTTTTAGTCTAAGAAGGTATTTGAATGATCTCTCTTTTATATTTTAATTTTTCTTATTATTTGAATAAATTTTGTATTTAGCTACAAAATTCATGCAATTATGTAGCTAATCTATGTTTCTGCAGCTACTGACATTGTTTGATAAGTTCCAAAGAAGAAGTAGAGGAGTGAAGCACATGGGTATTTTGGAAATGATCCACACATGGATTTTATCATAATTACCTATGCAAGATCGAGAAGAATAATGCCTAAAATCACAGTCAAAGGATCATTCAAGTAGGGGGAAGAGACAAGCAAGCGAGAAGTTTAAAGCTTCATGATTTTCTCTCCACGTAGAAAATCATGAAAGCTATGAAGACTACAATTTTGATTAGAACTCTATTCCTAGTTTTATTAATATTTTTTAGGCAAGATCATATCAAACAGTTAAACTTGACTCTATTATAAATACCGAGTTATTTTAACAGGAGATAAGCTTAATTTTGACTGTAATATCGTTACACATTGAAACTCTATTTTTATTAATTCATGGATAAGGGGTGTTCAAGACCATCGTTGCGTAGTTAGTCACGAGTGAATTTAAAACCATTATGTTACAGAGGGCCCTTGCATAGAAGAGGTTTAGTAGTTCAAACTTTTGTTGTTTCTTAGTTTAATTCTTCCACTTTCTGTATAAATTAATAATTATGCTTTTCATAGTTAAATGTTGTTTTCTTTCACATAGTTTTTTAAACACACACATGGTGTAGGAAGAAATATAAACACACACATAGAAATATATGCATTCATTTCATATTTATTACACATATATGTACATTTATAATAAAATAATGTGACTCTTGGATTCATCTTCCAAGTTCACTTGGACTCCTTTGTGACTCTTAGCCTTCCACACCTACCCATGGAGGATTAGGTGTTCAACATTCCCCCCCCCCCCCCCTTAATCCGAAGGGGTATGTGTGAGTCCAAGAAGAGAGTTGTCATACAAATCTACAAAGTATGCATGGCAGCACTTAGGTTGAATCATCTCTCTGAAATGTTGTCATAACTAGGTGGTTTAAGGATGACCACCAACACTAGAACGCAACGCTTATTGCAGTTCTCGGAACTCTTCCAAAACTGGAAAGAAGCTAAGGGCTTTTGCAAGAGGAATTGTTCCTCATATTTGAAAATGGAGACCTTCAACCTAAAAGAAGGAAAATATACAACCTATGATGGTTTAAGGATGACCACCAACTCTGGAATGCTTGATGCAATTTCTAGAAATCAACCAAAACTGGCAAGAAGCTGAAATATTCTGCTAGAGGAAGTGCTCCGAAAGAGGAAGAATATCAACCTCACAAGTATGGTTTAAGGTTGTCCATCAACCAAAGGCATGCTCATGGGCATCCATGTCTCTGGCTACAACTTTGAATCTTGAATGATGAATTGTGGCTTTGGCTCGCTTGAACTGCTGTGTCTCTGGCTATAACTCTAAATATGGAATGAGAAATTGTGGCTCAAGCTCGCTTAATGTGGCGTCGAAGCTTGTAGATGACGACCATTTTCCCCCTTGTTAGGTACAAGGTGAGATGATGGCGAAAAATCAACTGCAAGTTTGTTCAATATTCTGGAACAAGTTCTGACATGCAAATTAAACATCTTCTTGGTTGTTGATGCCCATTTCCAAGAAGCAATCCATCCAAGATGAATATTTGTTCTTGTAGGAGGCTTTTTTCTGAAGAATCTGTGTGAAGAATGATTGTGTCAACCAAAATGCTTGCATGGATGAAGATCAAAACAGTGATATTTCATATGGCCAACTCGATAACAATGTTGGAATTTTACAATTTGTTGTTTAGGTGTACTGTCATAAAGAAATCTGGCACTCTGAAATTTGATGGGCTTGGAATAGTCCGGAATATGAAAGGACACATCCGTGTCATATCCAAGACTATTTCTGTGCTTGTTGTGGACAAGCTCTTCCCAAGGTCTGATGATGGGCTTGGGAAGTGCAGACTGAACTATTGCATCTACATGTAAATCTTCTCTTGTACAAGGAACTGAATGTGAATCGACTGCAACTTTATATTCTTGCTTCTGATGGGAATCCTTCTCAATGTTCTGAATAGAAACAGGTTCATAATGATGACTCTTTTACTGAAGTTCATCTTGCTGAAGCTGAGACTCCAACTGCAAAAACTAAATCTTGTCTTGTGCATCTTGCAAGAAAGTTTGAATATTAAAAAGAGCGTTCTTGCTCATTTTTACCATATCATGGACAATGGAATGAATGAGGTTATTCAACAACTCTAATGCATCATTTATTTTAGCCATTTTTTTCAACAACTCAGGCTTCAAGAAATAAAGGGTGTCAGCTTCAACCGATAATGCACTCGTTTACAATGTGATTCAACTTGCTTTCAAAATACAAGTGACTTCAAAGAGCCTTTTCTTTCATGAACTTCCAATTATGTAATTCCCAAGGAACAAACTCTGCTACTCAAATTATGGAGGACCTCAAGGTGTAAACTTGGATGTCTAACCAGAAAGAAATAATGACTCACATAATAGAGGTGTTCAACAATTTCTCAACAACTCAAAGTTACACTTCAAACACTAATTGCAACTATGAATGAAGAAGCAATATCCACTCACAATGTTAGTTCAATACAATGTCACTGCAAATATTTTTGTAAATGTGCAGTAAAAACTACTGTGCAATAACCCTTTAAGGTAGATGATTTCTCTCTTCTTCAAAGAACTATTTTACACCAACAACTCTAATTCCACAAAAGGATATTCACAAGCTTGGATGCTTCACTATCGGTGAGCAGATGGTCTTGAGCTTGCTGTATTACTTCACAATAAAGAGGAAGGCAAATTCCGAAAACTATGAGTAAGTTTTATGATGCCACCAATTTTCAACATTTGCTTTCACATTGTCATGCCACACATCTTGGTCACTTTTTCATAATAGAGAAATATTCAGTAAAAAATTCACTTTTCCACTATATGAAATCCATATATTCATACCATCTATACCATCTCCTCTCTCTCTGTTGGTTTTTTCTTTTTTCTTTTTTTTTCTTTTTTTTTTATATATAAAAAAATATATATAGGGAAAAACAAAGGTATTATCCGGGGGAGGTGTTTACTGGGGGAGGTTTTAACTGGGAAAAGATTTATCTGGGGGAGGTGAAACTAGGGAAGGTATTTCTGGAGGAGTTTAATCTGTAAAAAAAATTAAAATTAAATCATTTGCAGATTAAAAAAAAGGATATAATTAATTAAAAAAAGAGAGGAGGGAATTAATTTGAAGAGGGAACGCAGAATGCGTGGGTGGGAGGGAGGGAATTCCAAGCGACCAATCGAGGGGAGGGTAGGGTCGAGCAAGGGAGGCATAGTGGGGGAAGTGATGGGGGAGAGGGGGATGTGAGTGCGGGTGAGGGAGTGGAGTGTGCAGGGCTACGAGGGAGGGGTAAGAAGTGATGGGGCGAGTGGAAAGAGAGCGGCGAGGAGAGGGGGGTAGGGTGGGTTGGGAGGCAAGCATTTGGGGAGGGAGATGCAGGTGGGGGCGGGGACCGAGAGTGGAGAGGGGGAGCGGGTTGAGAGAGAGCGTTGGAGGTGAGTACTGGAGGCAGGGGGGGGGGGGGGGGCGAGGGCAGAGAGGGAGTGAGGGGGTCAGGTAGAGGGGTGATGTGGGTTGGAGAAACGAATATGGGGTGAGAGGAGGGTGAGGGGGTCGGGTGGGGAGACGGAGAAAGGGGAAGAGTGGTGAGGGGTTGTGGTTTTGCATAGGTGCGTGGGTTGGAGAAACAGAGGGTGTGCACTGTGTGGGAAGGCCGTGAGGGCCGTGGAGGGCCGTGAGTGAGGGACGGGGTTTTGGAGTTGGGTGAGCGGGGTAAGGGACAGTTGGGAGAGGCCTAGGGGCCAAGGGGGATGGGTGAGTGTTGGGTATTTTGGTGAGGGATGAGAGGGCAGCGCCGAAGGCCAAGGTGAGGGTCGAGCTGCTCAGAAATTTTTTTTTTTTATTTGGTTTAAAACAGTAAAATATACAGCATAGAATTGCATAGGGTGAGGGCAATTACAGAATTTTCAGAATTTGCAGAAAATTTCACAAATATACAGTAGATAATTGGAGAAACAGTAGAATTTGTAGAATATGCAAGACAATTTGCAGAAATTGTTTCGCCAGAAATTTGCAGAAATTTTCAGAATATTAACAGAAATTAGCAGCATAATTTTTAGTAGAGACCCACTTTAAACAGTAGCAGAAGATATTTTTCCAGCAGCTCTCCAATTCAATCTTTTCTAAAATTCAGAGCTTGCACAATAATGTGCAGAAATAAAGGTAGGCAGAAATTGCAGAAAATTTGTAGAATTGGAAGGAGCAGTGAGAAAACCTGTAGAGTTTAAGATGCACAACGCTGCTCTTCAAAAAACTAATTTCTAAATGCTACAAAATATTTTTTAATGCTGCAAAAATGACTGGTGCAGAAAATCTTTGAATGCTGCAAAAATGATCAGAATTTTTGCAGATTTACACTAGCCACAAAAACAAATGGCTCACACAAGGTTGATCTGGTTATGAACGTATCATCTCTGATACCATGTTAAACACAAACATGGTTTAGGAAGAAATATAAACACACACATAGAAAGATAGGCATTCATTGCATCTTTATTACACATAGATGTACATTTATAATACAATAATGTGACTCTTGGATTCATCTTCCAAGGTCACATGGACTTCTTTGTGACTCTTCGCCTTCCACACCTATCCATGGAGGATTAGGTGTTCAACATAGTTGAATGCTTTGATTTACTTTTCTTCCCTAGAATATATTCATAATCATAGTTCTATTAACATGTACATTTTAGAGAATGAAACCTTTCTCGCATTCTCTCACATAGTAAATAAATCTTTCATTTTTCGTTTTATAGATCAAATTTGAATTTTAGTTTTAAACAATAGGTACATATTATGTTTTATTTTCTCATTTCAATCAGTCTTTGAATTTACTTATCATAATCACTTAGATTTAAAATTGTTTGTTTGATATTTCTATTAGTAGAATTTAGATTAAAATAGATTTTTTGTTTAATAGAACTAGAGATAAATAGATACTCTATTCTCATATTTAGATAGATATTTCATTTGGATAGATAGAAGAAATTTTTGAGATATATGTAGTTAGGACATAGATATAGAGGATTAAATGTTTTGTTTAGATTAAGAGATGATTTAAATATGTTTTGCCCTTTAATTAAATAGGTTTAGAAGTAATTTAGATAGATATTTTAGAGGTAACCTCATTATAGTTGTCAGCATAGAATTGTCTAACATAGTTAAGATTGATCACTTATGTCGATTTCTTTTTATGCAATATAGATTTGTCATAGATCAATTTTCTTTCTTAAATAAAAATTTCCTTTTCTTCCTTTCAATCAAGAGAATACTTTCTTTAGAGTAATTTGTAGATCAAGCATTAAAATTATTCTCTAGGTGTAGTTACTTTCTTGCTTTTAATTTCATTTATATAAAATCTCTAAAACATACAAAAAGATTGAAGTTTATTTTCATTTCTAGTTTTATTGAAATAAATTGTTCAATTTTAGAAACCAAAATAGAATTTTTATCATAAGATTTTTTAGTTAAGTTTAGATTTCATTTCATATTTAAGTTCTTAATTTCTTCATTTAATTTAAACATTTAAGATAAAACACAAAATCCTAAAAAAAACATATAAACCAACACAACGAATTAAGAAAGTAAGGCTTCTAGCATATATAGTGCACCTACACTTCATAATATTACTAACTCCAGTCGATAATTTATGATAGAAATTTAAGACATTAAATTGACTAAGCACATGTCTAAGAGGTTCTCTTAAGTATTGTTTTCTACCTTTCCAAACTCGAGGGACAATCTATGAAAAGGAACATTTGGAGTTCTCTTTTTTGCCTCTTTTTCAAACTCTCTAAATATGAAAAAGATGTCGATTTTTAACTCTAATAGACTCGTTAAAACATCAAACAATGATGGAATTGTTGAACAAGACAAGGCCGAACTACTCCTTCTCAGGGTCCATTAAAAATACTTGGAGGGATTCATCTGAAGGATAAACTTACAGATCAAGCATATATTGTCCTCCTCAAGGTTGTTAAAAAAAAAAGAGGTACTGACCAATATGGTTAAGGAAATTGGGAAAACAAGGTATTCCATCTTCTCATGAAAGCTAGTCGCTCTTGAACACAACACTCTTCCACTTCATGGTCATGGTTGTTTTTTCAGGTAATATGCTTGTAATTTCATTCATCATACCTTTTCAGATCCTCCATTTCATTTTTGGGTCAATTTTTCCAACTCAATTCAGTGTTGTTATGTGATCAAGAGATTTCCTTCAGTTGGTATCCATTGCAATACTCTTAGGCCTTCATTCCATGTTTTCCTTTTCCTGATCCAGTTTTGTATCATCATCATTTTGTCACAATTAAAATACTTGTTTCGTGTTTGTTGATGGGGGATACATCAAGGCACTCCTGCAATGGGTCGCTTTTTATAGACATCATCACATTATCCAAGAATTTGACTTAGAAATACCCCTTTGGTACCTTGGTTCTTGCATACATCAATGGAAAGTTTCCTCATTCTCAACAAAAGGTTTACATCATTGGCCTTTGACCGATAGATTTAGTGTGGTGTTTTACATCAACACATTTATTCACACCATATGAATTGTACTATGGTACCTTGAGCCATTAACATAATTGTTTTTTCATATCACATATGTTAACGAATTACATCATCGACCAATAATAATATCATGTATGTTACTGTCAATCTTTGCATACTTCCACCAAGGATCAAAACACATTTGCATGTGCATATTAGGTGTCTCATACTGAATAATTTTTTCATCATTCCATTAGGTCATGACTTAAAATTGTTCCGTTGGTGGTTTTCCTTGTCAATAAACTCCACTCTTCATCCAAGATTCATATTGTTGACTCATTCCCATGTCCCCTTGAGCATAATAACACTTATGGACATGATTGTTTCACTTGAAAGTATTTTAAGTGAAAATCTCATTCAAAGTTAGGTCAAAAGCAGTTCCCTTAGGTCATTAGGGTTTTTCATTTTTCAAGGTCATTCCTTCATTCCGATAAGGTCAGCATATATATGACAGGGATTGAACAATATCATCATGATGGTTTTATTATACTTTAAAGGTTTTATTTTCAGTTTGAAGACTTTTTTATCAAAATGTCATTTTGATAGAAAAGTCACTTATGTAATTTATTTTAATTTTTTCTAAATTTAATTTCATGTTATTATATGTAATTAATAAAATCCCAAAGCTATCAAATTAATTATTTCAAGCCTCAATGAGAAAAAGAAAAATCCAGCTCCAGGTTGATCAAGCCTGCAATGCAAAAAAAACCAAAGAGTATCAGTGATAAAGGAAAAATACTTCAAACATTAGAAAATTGGGTATTTCAAAGTTAAATAAAAATACACTTGGCTATAAATCCTATCAAAAATTTCAAATAAGTCATTGTTGCCTTTCAAAGTACCAAGAGTATTCAGCAAAGAATAATTTTTGAGTTTTGTGAGCAATTGAGGCCAAATTTCTCGGCATTGCGTGCTCAGAAGGTTAGCACTGTGTGTTTTAATTAGCGTTGCGCACCTACCCAGTGGAGTTGTGCCCTTTCCAGGAGATCCTAGTGTAAGTTGTGAATGCGTGCTCAGATAAAGGCGTTGCTCATTTGGATAGGCGTTGTGCCCTTAGACAGTGGCGCTACGCGCCTGCACAGTGAAGGCTTGTGAGGATTCTATGACTTAAAAACACTTCAAACCACTTCCAAACTTCTCCTAAAATCCTCCAAGAGACCTAAATCAATAAGTACATATCATATATGTTGTTTCTGAGTTATTTTATGGCTCTTGAATGAATTGAAATGAGACCCTAATCTTAATTTATGGTCATTGTTCATACACTTGGTTCATCTCCTAAAACATATATCAATCACAGGAAGGGTAATTTTCCTTGACCTGAGGTTTTTTTTGACCTATTTTGACCATTAATTTCATTCCCTTCACTCATTCCCTTCACCTGTTCAAGCTGGCCATCTCATCCCCTTCCCTTTCATCTCATTGCATTTGTATCTTAGGGTTTCATAAGTGATAGTTTAAAATGTCTAAAGAAGGAGATAGTGGTGTTGGTGAGGCACAAATGCCAAGAAGAAATGATCACAAAGGAGGGAAAATTAATATGTTTGAACCCATAACCACAAGGGAACTCATGGCCTCTCCTCTCACTGTGTCTTGTTTGAAGCATGTGGGTTGCCTTGAGTCTTGTGAGAGAGTGCAGCAAATTCAAAATCACCCGAGGCTAACAAGATTTTTCATCACTAATCTACATGATAAATAGGTCACTCTTGTTGGGGTCACCTTTGATATGTCCACCAATTCCATTGCAACTGCTACAGGGATCCCTAGCGTGGGAGAGAGGTGGTTTAAACAAAAAAACCTTAATATGAGTTATTATGAACCATACCTTAAACCTAGGTATAAGGATGACAAGAAATCAATTTTCCATTTCTCTCATCTCCTTGACCGGTATGTTCCCATGATGAGGATAATCATGAAATACTTCACTTGTGAAGGGAGGTTTTCTCGACTCTACTCATATCATATCCGACTCCTCATGCATATCACTCAAGTTAGAATGCTACACAAAAGCATTGACAAGATGGCTTACATTGTGCAAAAGAGGGATTACAATCATCAAATGCAGAGTCTATTTCATCATTCACTCATCAAAATGGTGGTTATGCATCAGCTTCAGCAGAAAAACATTTCATGGGATGCATTCATTGTAAATGAAGTTTTCACTACCCCACCTAGCCATCATGAGAAATATATTCCTTCATCATCTCATCCTCCTGTATCCACTTCTCCATCACATCCCGTTGTTCATACATCACCACCCACTCACATCCATTCACCTCCTGTTTATCCTACCTCATCACCTTTCTATAACCCTTCACCATCACATCATTATACCGGGGCATCAAACAGTGAAAGGGACATTGAGGCAGCTTGCACTAAGCTGAATGATATCGAGCCATTTCCCATGACATATCAGAGAGGCCAGAGGCATGTATTTACTTCACATGGTGTGAAAGGGGCCATGCCTTCTTCATCAAAAAAATAGGTAAACAAGGGCAAGGAAATGTCTACAAAGCCTATCATTGTTGAGCAGGAGGAAAAACATGAAACTGAGAATGACTTTCAATTAATTGAGATTGATGAGGATGATGAGGATAGAGCCACTAGTGCGGTGATCAAAGAGAAGGAGGGCGATATTAGTGACCTTCAAGAAAATCTTGATAGAGCACAATACGTGATTTACTTTCTTAAGCTAGAAAATTAGCAGCTGAAGACTAAGCAAACCATCAGTGATGTCAAGACTATCAGAGCTCAGAGAGAGGCAGGAAAGGCCAAGGCCTTGTTGGAAGATACATTGGGAAGATTTTATGATAGCGATGATGAGGAATATCATCTTACGAGAAATAGATCGAGGACAATTGGGCTAAAGAAGGCTTTAGCTCGGGAAAGGTAGAAAGACGCTGAATTGGCAGAGCAGCTTACTCCAAGTGAGTTTCTTGCCATAGAGATTAGTAGAGACAGAGAGTCTTGGCTTAAGAGAGCCAATTTTCATCTGGAGGGCATGCTAGAGAAGGAAAAGAAAGACATTGACATTCAAAGGAAGATGGAAAAACACTATGCCATGAGAAACAAGATTGCAAGGGCCAAGCTCAAACGAGCCCATGCAAAGATTCGGGCTTTGGCCGAGCCAAAGGAGAAGGATAAGTTGAAAATTCTTGTTGAGGTTTCTCTCTATGCATCCAAACCTTTATTAGCAAGCAAGTTCACTATTTTGGCACACCTTCTACAAATTTTGATTTTTGGACAGTTTAGCACACAGAAAATTTCCTAAATGCGCAGTGCCACTGGCGCTGCGCTCTTTTTTGGGGTATCCAATTGACGAATGACCACCACCATCATGTTCAAAGTGATGAGGAAATCAAATCCAGCAAGATTCAGAAGATTTTGAGGAAAACTGGTCCCTCAAAGAGTCAAAAAAACACCGAACAATCATGTTTCTGCCCTCTTTTTGACCCTGGCGCTGCGCGTTTACTAGTCTTGGGAGAATAGGTTTTTGGCAGGGTAGATGGACACCATTTTGAAAAATGGAGGCATATTTGGAAATTAGACTCAGATATATTTCCAATGAGATATTATGGAGCTGATTTGGACATCGGCAAGGCCTCAAAACTTTGGCTATAGGACAGGCCATTGTTTCTGTCATGGCGTTGCGTGTTTACTAAGGAATTGGCAATTTTCACTGTTTTCGGCATTTTTGACTTTTTGACTTTTTGATTTGGAAAATGGGAAAATTACTAATGTAAATGGTCAATATGGATTTAAATGTCATGTTTTCACTTTTATCTAGGGCAGATGCATTAGATAAGTCTTCTATGAGGTCAAATGAATCAGTTTCCTCTCTTTTAGAGGCAAATTGTTGGGTTTTCTTAGTCTTCAGTTTTCTGTTTGGGAGTAGGTGAAACAGCTCCTCCTCTCATGGATTCGACCCCATGAGGCTAGGGAGAGTGGTTTTTAGTTCTATTTGATTTATTTTCTAATTCATTGTAATGGTTTGAGTCACTTGGAGCTTTGGCATCTCAAGAGACATTTTGTATATCAGTTTGGCTTGGACATTAATAGAAATCTGCAGCTATTTTCTAGGGATCCATGTGGTATGAGTTTTAGACATAATTTCCTCTCTGCTATAAATTTTTTTGAATGTATTGTTAGTTCATAAACCATTTCATGTCTATAATATACTAGATTTCAAGTTTGAAAGACAGAATCCATATTTTTTTATGCTTTTCTTTGGGAAATTTAGTATAATGTGTTCCTTCTCCTCAGTTTAGGGAAAATACATACCAGATGCTTTCCCTAGCTCATCACTAGTCTATTCATCTCATTTGATTCACTTTTAATGTTTAAACCTTCTACCGACCTTTCCCCTTGGAACCCCTGCAAATTTTGACCTAATTTCCTTGCCCTAGCTGTTTGACTCCTCTTGATCCAACAAACCCTACAAAAATCAAAATCAAAACACTGAGCTACTATAACTAGCCTAAAATATTCTTTCCTTAGTCATTTTTACTGTGTTATATACGGAAAGATCCCTCTCCTGGAATAGTAGGGCTAGCTACCTAGCTAAGCATGATTTGAGGTTACCTCGAGATTACCTCTTTCAGCCTGAGGTTCAATCCAAGTGATAACAATGTCTACCATGTTCGACCTCATTTCATTGATTCACATGGTTACACTTGTACATTGTTTGGTCGTGTGAATCAAATAGAAGACCTTGGATCTAGTTTCATCCATCCAAGCTATGACTTTAGGAGTTATACAGAGATCATAATTTATAATGGCTATGATCATCTAGATATTCATCTAGTTGTGGGTCCACCAGTTACATATGTGGATGCATATTTTGATCATTATACATGTTATGTTTCTTATGTGTTGAGTATGGGTATGCCTCTCTTAGCAGAAATATGTCATGATGAAAATTGATTGTAACAGATGAAGCTCATTGGTAAAGCACTTCAGTCATCACTCATCAATTCTAAATTTTTGCTTTAGGGGGGAATATGTTATATGTAATTTTTTCACATTCCATATTTAGGTATCCTAATGGGATCAATAAACATCATATTCCCCCTTGTAAAAATCATTGCACAAATCCCTAAGTGTGTCTCCTTCATTTCCGATAATTTCTACCTAAAACTACCTCATCTGAGCCATTTTTCCGAGGAACACTCCCTGGCCTTCCTCTAGAAAACATTCACCTATAGGTTACTCCACTATGGCCAGCATTGATCATGTATAGGTTGCTCCCCTTTGCACCTACATTGGTTCTAGAAATTCTTAAAAAAGAGAGAATTTATGGAAGCTTCCTCTTCCTGAAGCTTCCAGAATTTGTTGCAACCATTTACCTCATATTAAAATTTTGGATCCTCCCATCACGGGTGGATCTAAAACCTTATATTGGTAATTGGATAAGAAATCCCAACTTACCCCACTCCTCTATATATTTACATCCTTCCATATGTAAGAGGTTTTATTTTGGAGATTCATTCTACCCTTATGTTGTTGAGATGAGAAGTATTATTCCATGCATTTAGGGTGATTGGAGGTGCATATTGTGACAAGGAAAGGAAAATAAAACATGGAGGAGCTCTTATACAATATCAACACCTATTGGTGGTTGTAATCTCCTTCCATTTATATTAATTCATATAATTCTTTGTTTTCCTATATGTTATGTCATAATTTCATATATTTCAATACCATGGTGTTATATTGAATAGAGTACATAGATTATACCGAATAGATCTTGTCGGTTCATTGCTTATGTTATCTAACTGTGTAGGCTATAATTTTGGCAATCAGAGCTGGAATTGGATCATTCAAGCTAAAGAAGGAATGAAGTGTGTGATAGATATCATGTAGGATTCATTCTATCATCTATTTCGCTTAAGGAAAGCATTGGGTTCCTTGTTTCTTTGTTGTTCTAGGTTGGCCATCGAACCTAGGGGAGATACTTTTGTCCACAATCTTAAATCTCGCATAACACTAAATATCTATGAATAGTCATCCATAAGAAGTAAATTTTTACAATCCAATTCTAAGAGCTATTTAGTCGACATGGGTCTATTCATGAATGACGATACACTGCAGTTAATCACCTTGAAGTATGTATTTGAGTAAAATTGCAATCTTTGTAGGAATAGAGAACTAAATTGAAAAATATTTGAATTGTGGTCACCCTACAGAAGCATCATCACAATAAATTGAAGTGTTAAGGTTGGACATTGTGTGTTTTCCATATCTAATAAAAATCCATAATCATGATTAGGAGAATAGGTCGAGAAGGAGAATGGCATAAATTTGCGATGTATATCCATCTGAAGCTGAATTTGGGTGAAATTGAGCTATGTCGAGTATTTTATTTATGTAAGCATCAGTAAGAAAATAAGAAAATATGGAACTTGCAAAGCCGTCAGATCAAGTACCAATTTTGGTTAAGAAGAGTTTGGAAAATGCCAGTACAAAGATCAGTGTTTTTCTTCAAGGCATGCATTTCTCAGATGGCCTAAAGAACATGTGGGCACTCACTATTTAGATCACAAATGTGAAGGTGTGAGTATCCATGGTAACTTATGTTTTTTTTTATTTTCTTATGATGATGGGAGACCAGGAACAACCATGGCAACAACAGGCGATGGAGCAGACATTTTCGTCGCATGATCAGAGGATCCCTTCTCTTATGTGGGAAGTGGAAGTGAACAAGTGCCTACAGGGAGCAAGTGTTATGATGCGTTGGGCCAATTTCTAATATTCCTTCTATGTTGTAGGAACAAGGAACCCATGTTATGAACGTACATTTGAGTAGGCTATAGGGTATCGTCTTGTGGCCCCCATTCTTATTCTTTCCTTGTTGACTTCCAGGTATTATCTTCTATTTTCTTCTTCTCAATTTCAGCCGTGAATTCAAAAATTAATAGTAATATTGTGGGATCTTGCTACCCAGCATGTCAAAGGCCTTGTGTTTTTAGATGAATTGAATTTATAGGATTTTAATTGGTAAGAAACACCCGCTTGTTAAAATGCCTCATCATGGCCTTTGTTTGAAATATTTTTCGTATGCGAATCTCTTTTCAAATGAAAATGTGATAGAAAACTATAGGCTACCAACTTCATTGTCTAACTGGTGAAAGACCAACTTATTTTATAGATGTTCTAGAAAGGACAAACAATATACATGCCAATCTATATCCTATGCCATTGAGAGGGATGTTAATGAAAATAAATTAGAAGCTGTGTTATAGGTCAATTTGGGCATCATCCCAAAACTTAGATCAACATCCATTAGGGCCTATCATAGTCTACATTATTTGCTACATGCCCTAAACAAGTCATCCCATTGGTGGTTTTCCTTCATGAAAGTTTCACTGCTTAGATGCCAGTTGAAGTGCTCCATTGAGCCATGAATGCACCCCCTAGACTACAGTAACTTCTTTGCAAAGAATCTACTCCCATGCAAGGCTGCGTTGCAGAGGATATAGACCCACTTAGAGTGTGTTGGTTGACTGGAAGCGAATTGTTCATTGGATTCCTAGAATCTTCCCAACCTCTAGTGGCTTCTAAAAGTTGTTCCATCTTCCACCTCATCTGATAGCTTTGAATATGGACACCATGAAGCCATTAAATCTCTTATCCTCCTATTCGCATGAACAAGGAAACATCTTCATCCATTTTTTTAAAATCCATTCAATGATTCATTTATGTCAAACTACCTTCATCTACTTATAAATATAACACTCATCATAGTGCACAAGAGAGAAAGAATTTGTATTAAGTAGGGTTATTCTAGTGAGATCACAGGTCTTGGAGGTATCATGCATGTAATATTATGGTGTTGGAGTGATGATGATGCTGGTGTGATGAGGATTGTACTAAAGCAGAGGGTTGACATCAAATCGATCAACTGGTTGTAACTTCTCCTTCTACTTCATAATAAAAACATTTGCTCCTTTCCAATGCATGTGTCAATGATGTTATATGTGTATTTACAATTTCAATCGATTCAATTTTTTTAACTTGAATAGATCATATTGCATTTATGTCATTTTTTATCTTATGTTTTCCATTGCAGGTACCAATCAAGCGAGTTCAGTTCGATTGAGAGAGACGGAGCGACGAAGGGAGGCGAAGAAAATTGAACAGATTACAAGAATTTTTTCTTCCCTTATCTATTCATTTTAAGGAAAAGGTCAGATATGTTTATTTATATTGTTCTAACTACACCACCACACTTAGGGAAAGAATACTTATATGTACGTTTGATTTTCGTAAAAAAAATTGGAGACCATACTGGGGACTGATGGTGTAACCCTGGTGGTCTTATCCTTATCCGTCAGGATTTAGTAGACTTTACCTGCTTAATTTCAGTGATTTGAATGTGTTTTAGAAAAATTATTATGTTTGATTTCTTTTTTAGAGAGTCCTCTAGCACCAACACACTGTTTGTCTTGAGACAGTTCTCTTCATAGAACTGTTGGCTTAGGGAGAGTGCTCTGCAATGCACTAACTTCCACTCAGGGGTGTCTTGCCCCTATTGTACATTGAGAGATAATCCCTTGTTTGAATTAAGGAATCAGTGCTTAAGACATTTATACATGTATGTCACAGAATTTTAATATGAAGGGTCTCTGCTCAACCACCTTCAGATGTTCTATTATTAAACCCTCAAGAATCAAATGCCATAAATGCTTTGCAATGCCATTATTTGTTGATATCAAATGAAATGATGAGAAGAATATGAAGGAAGGAAGCCTAAATTGATATGTTGTTAAATAGTATCTATCACTTTAAACTTCAAAAGAATTTTATGACAGAAGATTAGTTAAAATGAAGGAGCGCCCATTAAGGATTTTAACTCTTGTTCACATATGTAAAAAGAGACCTGCAACTTCATTAATTCATTTTATTCAAAAACATAAAAAACACAATGTAAACTGGAAAACATATCAATATCAACAAATGCTAGAAAATTGCTTTTCATTCATTAGTCATTTGAAAACTGAGTACAAAATTTACAGTCTAAAGGTCCAAAATTTAGAACCTTTTTATTTCTTGTTTATCTCTTTAAATACAATAGAAAGTAGTTTCTAACTGCTGGAACTAATCCTAACTGCTTCAAATACTTAGGACTTCATCAACTACCTATTACATGTCATAAAAAATGTCTTATTAAAATTACATTCTCTTTGAAAGAGGAAAAGAAAATGAAACTCAAATCCTAATCTATTTGTTGAATATGAACTGGTGATGTTGCTCCTGCATTTCCTTGACTGGCTAGTTTATCCTTCTTTGAAGTTGAGGGATCCATTGGTAGATCTATCATCCAAGCTCTCCATTTCTTCCATACCTCAATTTTTGTCTTAACTTAATGAACCAGGTTGTGATATTCCAATCTAAAGGCAATGATTATGTTGAATGATGGCCTCTCTATAAATAAAGTTTTCACTAACCATAAGAGTTGAAAATTACTTTGAAGGAAATTGATCATTGTTGCTCCTTTAAGAATCGGAGTCTTTTCATGAGTATTGTCCAATTTGTTTTTTTCATACACCAGTAAGGGTTCATAAGAATCCTATGATAAAATACTACCTCTAAGACCCCAGCATGATGGCCAACCTGCTCTAGTTCTTTTTTCAAATAAATTATCAAACTAGCTCATTGCTTCCTTAAGCTCAATCAACTTCTTCTCTGTAGACTTCCTACAATCATTTTTGACAATCATCTTATTAATTTCCACAACATATAAAATCTTGTCTTTAATTTCATTTTCTTCTAACTCGTCATCAGTTTTGAAATCAATGAAATAAATAAAATTTCTTGCCCAAAGATCTTTGTTAATTGTCTTTTTCTTGTCTACCATAACTTGTTCCTCAAAATCTCTAATGATACTTCTTTCTTCTACTACAATATTTAGAAAACCAAAAATTTCTTTCATTTCTTCAATGATATCATTCCAGATGATATCCTTAGCATGTATTAGGGATATTTTTCCCTTCAATTTTTCCTTGAGATGTTTAATCTCAGCATTAGTAGTCTGGAAATATATTCTATATTTATTGACTTCCCCCTCTTTGGCTTGTATGATCTTTGTTACTGTCTCCAAATCAGCTTGTGCCTTTTTGCGATCTCTCTCTGCCATCTTCAATTCAGTGGTCAATTGAGATATTTTTGCTCCTGGATCTTCGTTGCCAGATGGAAAAAAAAAGTACAACTATGAGATTCAATGTGATTCTGTAATGACAATTCAATTTGCTTCAATTTGGAGATTTCTTCTTCCTTTTGCAAGAGCTGATGAAGAAGTTTCTCTTTCTCATTTTATACTTCTGCAACCTCTACTGCCATAGAGTGTTCTCTTGTAGGCAACTTCAACTTTTTCTTCAGCACAGATATTTCTGATTAGGCACTTTGCAGCAGCTTTTGTACAACAGACCTGTCATTGGGATCTACCTCAATCTTCACAATAATATTTTTAATCTCTTCATTCTATATTGTTAAAGCACTGGAATTTTCTTTCTCCAACTTCAATTGCTTGATCACTTTTCCAAACATATTTTCATCCTTTAGTGCCATTGCATTGGTTTTGGTTAAGTCGTTCACAATCAGTTGACCTATTTTCATACGTAGATTTACTTTGTCAAGCAATGGAATTTTCTTTACATCTACAGTCAGATTCACAGTACTAAAATTATTGGATGAACCAATAGACATATCAGAGGGATGTGAAAGGGAAATCTTAAATTGATCATTTTCAATATCCATTGCAGTTAGAAATCTGGTTTGATCTGGGGTTATTTAGTACTCTGCTTGAGCCTCCATGCTTGCCTTCATTTTTTGATTTCTTCTGCAATCTGAGAAAAAAAAAATTTAATTAAGGGCACTTGTTCCTAAGTGCTTTCATGTCTTATTGGTGAAGCAGGGACATTTTTCTCATCTCCTAATTTTAGTGAGAAACTAGGTTGAGCATCTACAGAATCCTCACTGAGATTTGTCCTCTTTTCAATTCTCTATTATTCATCCTCTGAATCAATCACTGCTTCTTTACCTCTCTTATTTGACTTCTCTGATATGACATGATTTTGTACATTTGAACTCACTGAACCTGAAAAACCCTTATTTTCCAACTTTTCTATATCAGGTTTGCTTTCATAAATGAATGTTGAATACCCATTTTCAATTATCCTATTAGAAATCACACTATGAGGGTCATAAGCCCACTTCTCTCTTAACAGTAGGTGCATTTCATCTAACATCTTAGTGAATTCATGAGTTTCCTATCTCATGTTTACTATAAAAGGACCAACAGTCATTGGAAATTTAAACATAAGGCCTTTCTTCATAGGCACAAAATGTATTTGATCAACATTTAAACTTTTCCTAATGAATTCCAAAGCAAATAATCTCATGGTCACAAAAACTGGAAGCCTATAAGGTTCTACATCAGCTCCATAGAGTCTAATTTTAGAATAATCTTCAAAGAAATACCAATCACCAAACTTACAACTTGTCCCCAGCTGCAAGAACTCTTGAGCCTTTGGCAGGAAGCATGGGGGAGAGATTCCATTCAAAATCTTATATGCAGTAGACATAAAATGACTTGCAAAATCACACAAACCCACCTAATTCTATTCTTTCCCTACTATTTCCATCCAAAATACTAATGATTGCCTCTTCTTATTCATATCCATTATATTTAACCCTAGATGCATGAATTCTTCTACATTTTGATATAAAAACAGATAAATAACACGAGAGGGAAACCTGAATGAACTCGTCAGTGATAAACTCATAAGCTGAGAATTGACATCTTCTTGCCAATAAGAAGGAATATCCAGCACTACTCCTGGCTTCATCATCAAGGCGAACATTCCTAGAACTAATATTTCTACTGTACTGTCATCATATTTTCCCAAAATCTTTGAAATGCACCTCAGCACTGGCCTGACTTCTACATCAAAAACCTCCATGGAGAATTTTTTATTGTCAGGTGAAAGCTTCTTTGAAACTGGCTTCGGGAAAAAGATGAATTGGTTGAACTCTTTACCTGCAAGACTATCATAATGTGCCATCAATGAATCATCAATGAATTTGACATACGACTCTAACTCAGGGTAACACAGAGCTTGATGAATTAATTGGAATGAGACTTGCAGAACATTTTCTCCTTGAAAATTCATTACAAAACACTTTCCTGGGTACATGAAAGACACTGGCCAATACACAAATTTAGGAAAAAGGTGCGTTCTTGGAATGCATGCAGAAAATACACCAGTTTTAAACATGGCGGTGTAAATTGGAGAAGCTTTATCGTTTAAGAAAACCTGTTAATAAAATGAAATGTGGTCTAGATAACAGACAGTATCTTGTATGTCCCTCTCAGTGTCCATGAGAGGAATGTGACTAGAAGAACCTGAAATGGATGGACGCTTGGCCATAATTTAGCTTAGGGTGACAGACCATTGACAAGGTGGTAAATAGAAGGGAAAGACATAGCGCAGAAAAAACTTCAGATACAAAATAACAATAATAACCTTACAAAAATGAGAATCCATCTTAAATAGGTGGTGCAGGCTTAAGACTTAAATGCTAAAAAGATACGCCAAAAGACCATTAAAAACACCTCGACATGGACGATAGCTATCACCAACTTTTTGGTTACGTCACTGCGGGAGGTCTCGAGGTATGGAGAGCTCATCGGGTTCATGCCCCCGCAGTGAATCTCAACCATTGATCTGGATCGGCCCCGCAGTTAACTAGGTCAACTGCAGAGGCACCCTTCTCGTTAACCTGTGCATTGAAAGTGCCCGCGGGTTGACACTTTTAATCCCTATCTAATGAATCATCAGATCTCGCTTCATAACATGCTAGCTATTTAGTCTATGCACTGGGACCCGCTTCCACAAAGGCTTAAAGTATTAAACTTTAAACTTAATGTAACGAATATTGCATTTATATGCTAAAGTACATGAAACTTTATACTTTAACATATATTTTGATAATTTTCTATTTTTTGTATTTTTGAAAATTAAAAATAAATGATATTGCAAATGAGCCACAACATCTGGCTTCACCTGGGGATAGTGTGTTTTTCCACGAAACACTAAGAACTGCATATTAGTGCCTTCACTTCGGGAATGGAGTCAAATGTTGTTTGATGAAAAATGTACAATGAAGGAAACCAAATATGTACAATGGTGAACCATAAAATTTCAATGATGGAAGTAATGTTTTAGATACTGCCCATTCACAAGAATCTCTACTGTTTCTCCATCAATATTCTCCAACATGAATGTGTTATTTGATCTAGCTTCAACAATCCTGTATGGGCCATACCAGAGTGGATCAAACTTACCATGCTTTCCCTTTTCTTCTCTTCTGGTATCCCATCTTAATACCAAATCTCCAGTTTGAAAAAGAATCTCCTTTGCTTTTCTATAAAAAATGGACTTCATCTTTTCTTAATAGGTGACCAAGTTTTCTTTGACTTTATTCCTTCTCTCACTCAATTCAATCACCTTATTCACCCTTCTTATCAATGCATTTGGTTCTTCTTGTGCTTCTTGAAGAAAAGAAATTATTGGTCTAACTAGTTGAGTAGGAAACAAAGATTGAGTACCATATACCAATTCATAAGGGGACTTACCAGTAGATCTTCTAGAAGTCATTATTACTGCCCAAAGAGAAAATATCAACTTTGAATCCTAATTTTTCTGATTTTCATTAATTATTTTCTTCAAAATCTTAACCAATGTCTTGTTGGAAGATTCAGCTAGCCAATTCACTTGAGGATGATATGTTGTAGAATGAGACAAAATGACATTATATGTTTGAAAAAAATTAATGTATCTGACTGAATTGAATACCTGAGCATTGTCTGTTACAATCTTGACTGGACACCCAAACTTGTTGAAGATGTTTTCTTCCAGAAACTTCATTACTACCAGATCATTTTCCTTTCTGGTAGGTATTGCCTCCACCCACTTTGTAAAATAATCAGTGGCAATCAGAATCCACTTGAACTACCCACTTGATGGTGGATTGATTTCTCCAATAAAATATAATCCCCATTGTCCAAAGGTTTCTTCAACAAACACAGGGAGAAGAGGTAGAGGAGTTAACCTTTTCTTTTCTGCAAACAATTGACATTTTTTACAACTTCTAACCAGTCTGTATACATCAACAAACAAGGAAGGCTAGTAAAAACCTGATTTGAGGATTTTATAAGTAGTAACCTTCCAACTATAATTGCCTCCACACAGAATTTCATGGTATTGTTTAATAACTTCCATTGACTCTCCTTCTCTCAAACACAACAACAAAATGGCAGCAGGATCCTTCCAATACAATTTAGCATCAATTATAACATAAGGCTAAGCTATTAATTTAAGAGCTCTGTACTTTGTTCTATTTATTGAGGGTGGACAAGAGAAAAAGCACAAGTAGTGAATAATATCCTTATACCAATCAGAGCAGAGAAACTTGTATTTAATTGCTGACTTTGTGCTACTTTGAATCATTTCATCAACATCTTCATCCAAGGGTGCAAGAAGATTAATTCCCATAACTTGAAAATTATATTTTTTTAACAGCTTTTCCAAGCACTATCCTTTTACCAATTTAGTAGGTTTAATGTTTAAGTCATACTCCTGTATTTTAGGAATCCACTTTCATCTTTTTCCTTCAACATCACTTTGAACTAACACATCTTTTACAGCTGAATTGGGTACATATGCAACTATTTGAGACTGCAACACATAAGTTCTGAAGCCTTTTAATGCTTTAACTAATGCATATACCTGTTTCTCCAAGATATTATATTTCAGTTATGTATCTCTGAGAACTTTACTGAAAAATTCCATAGGTTTCTCTTTTCCCTCTTCATTCTTTTGTAGCAACACAACAACAATCGTAGAAGGTGATGCAAATGAAAATATTTTAAAAGGCTTTTGATAATCTAGACTGATCAAAACAAGAACTTCTTGAAGAGCTTCTTTAATCCTGGTAAAGGACCCTCTTGTATCCTTGTCCCATTTTACTTCAACATAATTTTGGACAAATATTCTCAGGAAATTAATTTTTCCTAGAAACCTTTGGATATCCTTCTTACTTCTAGGCAAAGGAATTGTCTATATAGCTTCAACTCTTGTTGGATCAATTTTCACCCCATGATTTGAAACTATATGCCCTAGTAACTTTCCTTCTTCCAAAGAAAACAGAGATTTCTTAGGATTCAATGATAACCCAAACTTCCTGCATTTCAGGAAAGCCTTCTGCAAATTCTCTAAGTGTTCATCATTAGAACTTGAAAAAATAGTCACAACATCCAAATATATGACTACAAACTTGTCACCCAAAAATTCTATGTCCATTTCGCTTTGAAAAGTGGCCCCTGTGTTCATGAGACCGAAAGGCATCCTGACATACATGAACGTTCCCCAAGGTGTGGTAAAATGTGTTTTTTTCTGATATTCCTTTTCAAAAGCTACTTGGTTGTACCCAGAGAAACCATCAACCATAGATAATCTATAAGCTCCTGTCACTTTTTGTAAAACATAATCCATCTTTGGCAAAGGATAATTATCTTTTAGAGAAGCTCTGTTCAAAGTCCTGTAATCAACACATAGCCTTATCTCTCCATTATTTTTCCTCACAGGAACCAGATTAGAAACCCAGTCTGAATATCTAAGTGGGACTATGATTTTTGCTTGCCACAATTTCTCCACTTCCTTTTCAATTGGGTTAAGAAGAAATGGATTAATCTGCCTAAGATTTTTCCTATGAGGCTTGATCCCATTATTTAATGGTATCTTATGTTTAATAATATCCAGATCATATGTTTTCAAATTATCATGCGACCATAAAAATACATCCATATAATTTTTGAAAATATCAACATACATTTCTTTATAAACCTTCGAGACTCCTTTGAATATCTTAACAACCTTGGGCTCCTGTTGAGTTCCTATATTACAGTCCTCCATATTACCTTCTTGAGATACCTTCTTTTTATCTAATGCTACATCATTTGCATCAAACATCCTTTCAAGAGGAATCAAACCTCTAGGTAATACATTGTCTTTCAATTGTATTATCTTTTGATTACCTATTGATTGCTTAAGATTTTTCAAGCCCTCATTTTGATCAGTCTGCTCACTTTCCTAATATATTTCACTATCTACAAAGTTTCCAATCATTGTTAGAAAATGATTGATCTTCTCATCATATTTGAAGACCTACCAGTGTTTAACATTATCAGGGATCGAGGGTCTATGCCTCAATTCAATCCCATATCTTAGTTTAGGATTGATGGGTGACTTGAATGTACTGACTGCAACTACAAGTGACACTTCCATTCTGTTTTCTTCTCTTGGAATGAACTGAATATTCAAAGCTTCAAAATAATTCTTAACAGAAAATTAATGCCTCATACTCAGCTACATTATTTGTCGATTCAAATTCAAGTTTAAAATAAAAAGGCAAAATATTACCTTCTGGAGAAATTAGTAAAAATCCAGCTCCTGTGCCATCCTTATAATAGGCACCATTAAAATAACACTTCCAAATTTTATTTGAATCCAGCTCCTTATGTATAATTTATGAAGAGGGCTACTTCTATGAGTCTTCAGCAAATTTTTCATCTTCATGCAGCATAAAACAAGGGAGATCTTTCTTCTCTTGGCCATAAATAGGGGAATTTCCTGCATCTTTCTTTGTGGTAGTCTTAACAAATGTTGTGAAGTCCAATTTTAAAACACCTCCGAGATTTGCTCCCCAAGATCTGGATAAGAGCATACCAAATCTGGCTGGAATATCTGCAACTACTACATCCAAAATAATACTTTTGGCTGGAATTTGGGCCAGTGATACTACCATATCTTTGATAATCCCAGCACAATTCACCCTTTTTTAATCAAATGAATAAAGGTCTCTATAGGGCTTAGTGATTTGTAAATTTAATTCTTTCATTACAGATAAGGGCATGAGATTATCTGATGCACCAGAGTCGAACATACAATTATGAAGAATAAAATCATGAAGAAGCACTAATATATAAAATGGGGGAATAGAAGAATCTACCTCTTCCACTTGTGGACCAAAAGTGACCATTAGTTTTTCCTCTTGCAAATTCACAGTATCACCAATATCATCAGACTGAGAAAGATCAATAAATTCTGCAATTTCCTTCTTGTAACCAACTGCCTTAGCTAACTCAAGCAAGGGTACTCAAATTTTGATATCTTCTAATTATTTGGATAGACTGGAGGTTTTATTTTGTTTAATAATCTTCTCATATTCTTCTTGATTTATGTTATGATTAGAATTCTGCTCAGGTACAGTAACAATATTCTCTAAAATATTAGAATCAATAGACTTATTCCAAGAAGTCTCATCTTGTTGTTTTTCATTTCCACTCATTGAATTTATAGGTTATTTCCCCTTGCCTGATTGTTTTACTAATTTATTTGGTTGCGGAGTCACCATTGGAGAAGGGACTGACTCTGGCTCTTTTTCCTCATCATCCTGAGTTCTTAATCTCTTTTTTGATCTTAATTCATACTTCTTATGCAGCTCTGCTTGCATAAAATCTGTGAATTTCTTACAATACTCATCCATTTCTTCCTGATCAAATGACACATCAACTTATGTGCATTCTTCTTCACATTACTCTTCATCCTCATCATCTTCCATATAAACAGCAGATATATGATCTTCAACTTCTTTCTGATCATCCTCAGTAGACTGTGAAGGTATTGCTTCTATATACAAAGGTGCTTGAACTTGATCCTGATCTCTCATTTCCCTCTACAAAATCTACAAGGGATGCTTTCTAAACTGTGGATTGAAAACTCCTCTGTTTTGCTAGGCAGGTTTCTTATTGTCCAATTCCATCTTCACTAATTTATTTGACAAGTTCTTGATAATCTTTGTCATGTCATCAATTCTTTGATCCTGTGATGAATCTTCTTTGGCCTTACCTTTATCTTAAACTGACTTCTTTCCTTGTTTTTTTCTGGTAGAAGTCATGTTTGCTTCAATCTCCAAAGCATCTATTTGGATTTGTTCAAGAGTATCAGATCTTCTCTCTCTCAAAGTGAAACTAAAATCTGATAAAAAATCCCCAGCAAAAACAACTCTTTCTCCAACAAGAGGAGGCTTCATTTCTGCAAGCAAACTATTATACAATTTATTGAATCTTTTAATGAAATTAGTCATATTTTCATCTAACTTCTTCTTGATAGCATTAAACTATGTCAATGAATAACCATGATCTCTCTTTTCACCCCATATTTCGATGAATTGTGTTTCTAATTCATCCTAATTATTAATTGAGCCATTTGGCAATCCTTTAAACCATTTTATTGCCTCTCCATTCAGGGACTGTACAAAAAGCCTCATTACTACATCAAGATGTTCAACATTTAAATTTTCAGCAAACATGCAAAACAAAGGAAAGTGTTTTTCTGTAGTTACTTCATCTTCACCAATAAATCTAGGAAGAAACTTAAGGTATTCCTAGGGCATTGCATTCAGAGGTTGTGGAAGATTTAATGGTGCATATCTATTCATCAAGAAAGCATGGATAGGGGCTGCCATGTTTATGCCTTTATTAACTGCTCCTTGAGTAGGTGGTGTTTGTATACCAGTTGTAAAAGTGGATGGATGAGGTGAAACAACTAATATGGGAAGGGGTTGATGAATAATAGCAAGAGAACAGATTAAAAAGATTGTATTCGGATGAGCTTCTGTAAATTTGAATGAAACAGATTAAAAAGATTGTGTTTCTAACTTTGGTTCTCAGAAATAAATAGGTGGGGAAAAGGATTCTTGTTCCAAGAAAATGAGTTTCCAAGAAATATCCTTGGATGAAAGGTTATGGGAACTGCTGCCTGGTGCAGGAAGTGTAGCATCAGGTGTAGAAAGCGTTCTTGATTTTTGGCCTTTTTTAGAAACCAACTTTTCAGGATCTGGAAAAATAGGAGCTTTCTGCTGAGAGGTATCTGACCTCGTATGTGGCATTTTATACACTAGAATTATGAAATAAAAACATATCCTGATATTTCCTCCTCTCTGAACAACCAGAGGAAATATGAATAAAACCCAGGGAAAGAACTTCGCTTCTTTTTCCCCGGCAACGGCACCAAAAAATGTTGTACCTTAAGAGACAATCCCTTGGCTGTATTAAGGAATCAATTCTTAAGACATTTATACATGTATGTCATATAATTTTAATATCAAGGGTCTCTGCTCAACCACCTTCATATGTGTTTTTATTAAACCCTCAAGAATCAAATTCCATAAATGCTTTGCAATGCCATTATTTGCTGATATAAAATGAAATGATGAGAAGAATATGAAGGAAGGAAGCCTAAATTGATATGCTGATAAACAATATCTATCGCTTTAAACTTCAGAAGAATTTTATGATAGAATATTAGTTAAAATGAAGGAGCGCCCATTAAGGATTTTAAATCTTGTTCACATATGTAAAAAGAGACCTGTAGCTTCATTAATTCACTTCATTCAAGAATAGAAAATACACAATGTAAACTTGAAAACATATCAATACCAACAAATGCCAGAAAATTTCTTTTCATTCATTAGTCATTTTAAAACTGAGAACAAAATTTGCAGTTTGAAGGTCCAAAACTCGGAACCTTTTTCTTTCTTGTCTATCTCTTTAAATGCAATAGAAAGCATTTTGTAACTACTGGAACTAATCCTAACTGCTTCAAATACTTAGGAGTTCGTAAACTACCTATTACATGTCATCAAAAATGTATTATTATAATTACATTATATTTAAAAGTGGAAAATAACATGAAACTTAAATCCTAATCTATTTGTTGAATATGAACTGATGATGACGCTGTTGCATTTCCTCGACTGGATGGTTTATCTTTATTTGAAGTCGATGGATCCTTTGGTAGATCTGTCATCCAGGCTCCGCATTTCTTCCATACCTCAATGTTTGTCTTAGGTGAATGAACTAGCTTGTGATAATCCAATCTAAAGGCAGTGATTCTATTGAATGATGGCCTCTCTGTAAATAAATTTTTCACTAACCATAACAGCTGAAATTGTCTTTGAAGGAAATTGATCATTGTTGCTCCTTTAAGAATCTAAGTCTTTTCACGAGTATTGTCCACTTTGCTTTTTTCTAACACCAGTAAGGGTTCGTAAGAATCTCATGATAAAATACTACCTCCAAGACACTAGAATGATGGAAAACCTGCTCTAGCTCTTTTTTCCAATAAATTATCAAACTGGCTCACTGCTTCATTAAGCTCAATCAACTTCTTCTTTGTAGACTTCCTGCAATCATTTTTGACTATCATCTTGTTAATTTCCACATGATATAAAATCCTATCTTTAATTTCATTTTCTTCCAACTCTTGATCATTTTTGGAATCAATGAAATCAATAAAATTTCTTTCCCAAACAGCTTTGTTAATTGTATTTTACTTGTCTACCATAATTTGTTACTCAAAATTTGTGATGATACTTCTTTCTTCTGCTACAACAGTCAAAAAACCCCAAATTGATTTCATTTCTTCAATGATATCATTTCAGATGATATAATTAGCCTATATTAGGGATATGTTTCCCTTCAATTTTTCCTTGAGATTTTTAATCTCAGCAACAGCAGTCTGGCAATCTATTCTATATTTACTTACTTCCCCCTCTTTGGCTTGTATGATCTTTGTTGCTGTCTCCAAATCAGCTTGTGCCTTTTTGCGATCTCTCTCTTCCATCTTCAATTCAGTGGTCAATTGAGATATTTTTGCTATTGTATCTTCATCGCTAGATGGAAAAATAAAATTACAAGTATGAGATTTAATGTGATTCTGCAATGATAATGGAATTTGCTTCAATTTGGTGATTTCTTCTTCCTTTTGCAAGAGCTGCTCTGAGAAGTTTCTCTTTCTCATTTTCTACTTCTGCAACTTCTGCTGCCATAGAGTGTTTTCTTATAGGCAACTTCAACTTTTTCTTCAGCACAAAGATTTCTGATTCAGGACTTTGCAGTAGCTTCTGTACATCATACTTCTCATTGGGATCTACCCCAATCTTCACAATAATCTTTTTAAGCTCTTCATTATTGCTAAAGCCCTGGAATTTGCTTTCTCCAACTTCAATTTCCTGATGACTTTTCCAAGCATATTTTTAGCCTTGAGTGCCATTTCATTGGTTTTGGTTAAGTCATTCACAATCAGTTGACCTATTTTCATATGTATATTTACTTTGTCAAGCAATGTAATTTTCTTCACATCTACAGTCAGATTCACAGTATTAAAATTATTGGATGAACCAATAGACATATCAGAGGGATGTGAAAGGGAAATCTTAAATTGATCCCTTTCAAGATCCATTGCAGTTAGCAGTCTAGTTTGATCTGGGGTTATCTGGTACTCAGCTTGAGCCTCCATGCTTGCCTTCATTTTTTGATTTATTTCTGCATTCTGAGCAAACATTTGTTTAATTAAGGGCACTTGTTCCTGAGTGCTTTCATGTCTTATTGGTGAAGCAGGGACATTTTTATCATCTCCCAATTGTAGTGAGAAATGAGGTTGAGCATCTACAGAACCCTCACTAAGCTTTGTCCTATTTTCAATTCTTTGTTCTTCATCCTATGAATCAATCACTGCTTCTTTACCTCTCTTATTTGGCTTCTCTGATATGATAGGATTTTTTACATTTGAGCTCACTGAACCTGCAAAACCCTTATTTTCCATCTTTTCTATACCAGGTCTGCTTTCATGAATGAATTTTGAATACCCATTTTCAATTCTCCTATTAGAAATCACACTATGAGGGTCATAAGCCCACTTCTCTCCTAACAGTGGGTGCATTTCATCTAACGTCTTAGTGACTTCATCAATTTCTTGTCTCATATTAACTATAAAAGGACCAACAGTCATTGGAAATTTAAACATATGACCTTTCTTCATAGGCACAAAATGTGTTTGATCAACATTTAAACTTTGTCTAATGAATTCCAAAGAAAATAGTCTCATGGGCACAAAAACTGGAAGCCTATAAGGTTCTACACCATCTCCATAGAGTATAATTTCAGAATAATATTCAAAGACATACCAATCACCAAACATAAAGCTTATCCCCAACTGCAAGAACTCTTGAGCCTTCAGCAGGAAGCATGGGGGGGAGATTCCATTCAAAACCTTATATGTAGTAGACATAAAATGACTTGAAAAATCATAAAAATCCACCTCATTCTATTCTTTCCTTAATATGTCTGTCCAAAATACTATCGATTGCCTCTTCTTATTCATATCCATTATATTTAACCCCAGATGCATGAATTCTTCTACATTTTGATATAAAAACAGATAAATAACAAGAGAGGGAAACCTTAATGAACCCGTCAGTGATAAACTCATAAGATGATATTTGACATCTTCTTGGCAATAAAAAGGAATATCCAGCACTACTCCTAGCTTCATCATCAAGGTGAAAATTCCCAGAACTGATTTGTCTACTGTACTATCATCGTCTTTTCCCAAAATATTTGAAATTCACCTCAGCATTGTTTTGAATTCTACATCAAAAAACTCCATGGATAATTCTTTATTGTCAGGAGAAAACTGCTTTGAATCTAGATTCAGCAAAAAGATGAATTGGTTTAACTCCTGACTTGCAAGACTATCATAATGTGCCATCAACGAATCATCAGTGAATTGGAGATACGACTCTAACTTAAGGTAACACATATGATGATGAATTAGTTGGGCTGAGACTTGCAGAAAATTTTCTCCTTGACAGTTCATTACAAAACACTTTCCCGGGTACATGACAGACACTAGCCAATACGAAAATTCGGGAAAAAGGTGTGTTCTTCGAATGCATGCAGATAATACACTAGTTTTAACTATGGCAATGTAAATTGGAGAAGATTTATCATTTAAGCAGACCTTTTGATAAAAAAAAAGGTGGTCTAGAGAATAGACAGTATCATGGATGTCCCTTTCAGTTTCCATGAGAGGAATGTGATTGGTGTTGAGGTATAAATAGTGTCTTTTTTACTCCTATTTATCCTACATTAATTATCAATCCAGGTATGACTTTTTATCTCAAGTGTACTTAGTCTGAGGCTGAAATTTAATTTAAGAGTAATGCTCTTCAATGTGCAGTACAATGTCTTAAATACAAGAGTAAACAGATGCTTGAAAATGAAATCTAACTACAAAAATATGAAACTCAATGTTCTGTAGTTCAAACAATCACTCAACAATCATCAGTCAAGGATGCAATAGTAATAACTCCTTCCTCTATCAAATGATGTAAATGAAATCAAATATGAACAAGGTAATCAATCTGAGAACGTAGGCAGTGATAAGCAATGTCCTTTACAATTGATGATCTTGCATTCCACACTAACGCAATTCAATGGAAACGGTAACTATGTTAAATCACTAATGCTGCTTTTCGTAATCACACTCCAAAGCAAAACCAAACCTTTGCAAAAAGGAATAAAAAATAAAACTAATTAACAAGAATGAACAACAAATCTGTCTACTAGAAATGAACAACAAACTCTTTTTAATGACAATGAACAACAACTATTTAATGAAAATCAACAACTCTTTCTAATGGAAATGAACAACAATCTACAAATGGAAATGACCAGCAAACTATATTAATGAAAATAAACAACAAATCATTAATGGAGATGAACAGAAATCCTGAATGGCGAAGCTCTGTATCTGCAAAGCATGAAAATATAAATTATAAAATAATAAATACTCTTGTCATGTAGAAAGGAACGGAAATGCAATTTACTGATGCAACACACCAATTTCATAAAATAGTAAACTATAAACTAAGGTAACTTTGAAGCAATGCAGTTTAAAGGAAATGAAAGCTAATGCAAACCATCACACGACTGGAACTTGAAATTAAAAGTACAAATAGCAGGTGGATCCACCAGGGTCGGGCCCTTAGCCACCAGTGAAGAACCACCAAACTACTCCAGTGTCAAATAACGGAACGATAGCTGAATTTATGTATTAATCATATGTAGCAGAGTCTACAAATAGTCGTACTCTGTTTTAATTAACAAGAGTTGATGAAAAATTATGAAATTACAAAAGGAAATCAGAATGATCATAAGATGTCTAATTGTTTTCATTTCTACAAACGTTGTTCTTTTATAATAGCCAGGCAGAGGAAACAAGAAGTATAGATGACTTTGAACAGTGATCCCTCGGGATTGAGAGATCCTTAGGGATTCTATCTTCCTTCTCTGCCTATCGTTTCATCTTCTTTAGCTGGTGTCGCGTTGTTCCTTTCCTTATTTTGACTGTGCGCTCTGAACTTGGTTTTCTTGTCTGGCTATGGCCTTTTGTTGAAGGGACAACATTTTCACCTGCCTTATCGTTTCCTTCCAAATGGTGGCATTCCACTTCATTGAGTTCCTATATGGAGGAAAAGACAATATTTTAGTTAATTTCGCAATAAGCACTAACCTCCTCAATTATATTGTAATTCTTCAATATATTATCATTTTAGAACATAAAGGAGCCATGATTAAAGGAAAAAGATAAAGAAATACATGGAAAATGCATACCTTTTCCAATGCTCAACACACGCCCCTGCTTACCCTTTCATGTCCTCATGAAAACCATAACTTACATGTAAAGAAGTTAGCGAATAGGCTAGAGAGGATTTTTCGTTAAGTGGTCTAAAACCATGATTTGCAGCTAAAAATTCAAAAACATGCCTTGTCTGTCCTTTAGGTAATTCATATTTGGCCTTATAGTCTGCTGCAGGATACCAGATAATAGGGCTGCAATATCTACAACCTAGCCAATACGAGCCTTCCCTCAAGATGAGGTTACTATAAATAACCAGACAGTTGGAAGCTAACTCAAAATTTTTGTAGTTGAATGGCTCTCTGTCTTGAATATTCCAATTGGAAATCTTCCATCGGAGTTTAGCTGCTACTGTGGCCTGGTCTCTGAGAGACATAAAATATTCTACTCCATCCAGGATCATTGCTTTGTGCATGGGTCCCAATGTTTGGATTACTCCCTCCTTCTTCATTAAGCTTTTCTTCCTAGCCCACAGTTGTAATGGGTGTCTCGATTCACCCCTAACCCAAAGGTCTAACCCATTTTCTTGGCTCTAAAAAGTGTTATAGGCCTTGAGCCATTTTAACTATTTAACAACAAAAATGAAATGAATGCTTGATATTGGATATCACCCACAAAGGGGCTGGGATTTTTCTCCATTTCCTCAGCCAATATAAAATTGTGTAAATAAAATTCACAAAGTAGACGCTAGACTTTTACTCCATAGAGTTTGCAGCAGCTTATAAAATTGTCTACAGTTTCTAATTCTATGGGTTTTCCTGCCTTAACATCCTTAATTTTTAACTGCAAATACTTTCTAATAAAAACAAAGCATAATTTTTGGCAGGGCACCTACATGCTAGAACATATGTGTATAAAGAACAGATATTATCCATTTGATTCCTGACTGTTTTTAATCTATTCCTTACCTCCTCAATTTTCTCTTCTGCCTTTTGACATCTATAGAAAGCTACTGCCTCTGATGCATTGATGTCCTTTAATTGTTGTTGTAGCTGTTGGTATTTATTTTTGGGAACAGTCTCTTCTTTGAGCTTTTCTCTAGCCCTCTAAGCCTGTGCCAGATCCTCTTGGATTTTTGCTATACCAAGGTCTTCTATCAATACCTAGGTTTTCTTATTACAATTTCGAGTGCCGACAGTCTGTGTCTCTTTGTTGGCCATACTGCTAGAGGACAGTGCCTCAGTCTGAACATCTTTATTAAAAATTTGTATATTTTCAGTTTGGGCAACTGCGTCCATAACAACTGCCTGTTATTCCTTGTTATCCTGAATGAATATGGGCTCAGTTTGAGTTTCCATTTCCCTTGTATTATGGGGTTTCATTTGGGTGGCTGCATTCTTTGTTTTCGGGGTCCTTTTAGAGAATTTTCCCTTTTGTAGCACCCTAATATTCTACCTAAGTTGTCTTACTAATTTCTGGAGCTTTTGTAGTTCCCTCCACAATTTCTCAAGTTCATTTGTCTTCTTCTTCTTTTTGGAAGGAACAGCTATTCCTTTTTCTGTACTTGGTTGCTCATCTAGGGTTTGTTCTCCAGTGGCCATGCCCTCACCCAGGCTTGCTTCTATTCTTTTATTAATCACATTCTCCAGGATAGGTACCTCAGGGGAAGTAACCCTAGTTTTTTCTACCATTTTCTGAGGGGTTTCTTCTTCTGCCTCCTCAATATGAATTTCCTCAATCGTGTCCTTGCTGATGACAGAATGTTCCTGCAATTGCTCTATCTCGATATTGAGATTGAGCAGACTATGGGGTTGTATATATTCACTCATATTGGCCAAAATTTGGGCCAATTCATCCTCCTGTAATGGATTCTACGGTGGGCTTGCACTGGAGGTTACGGGAGGTTCTGCTTCCTCCCTTCCTTCTTCATTGGTATGATTACTTTCTTCTTCTTCCTTCTCTTCTCCACTGGCAAGGTTATTTCCTTCTTCTTCCTGCTCTTCTTCACTCGTATGGTTATTTTCTTCTTCTTCCTACTCTTCTTCACTGGTATGGTTATTTTCTTCTTCTTCCTGATCTTCTCCTCCTTCAAGTTGCAGGGGTTTCTCTTCTTCCTGATCTTCTCCCCCTTAAAGTTGCAGGGTTTTCTCTTCTTCAGAACTAGGTAATTCCATGGGTTGGCTACTACTACCCGGAAGGCTTCCCACCATTCCCCTATTTATCCTTAATTTGGAGGAATTTCTACGTTTCATAGGTTCGTTTGGTGTGTTGGTGACTCTTTTTCGTTTTGGGGAAGGTAAGGTTGTTCCTCCGTCGATTGAGAATATCAATTCTTCCTAGCTAGTCTGTTGCTGGGTAAGACTATAACTAACTATTAATCGAATTAGACAGTGGTGGCTTACTACCATCCTTGTATGACAGGATTTCCTTATGCTTTGAGCAGCATCATGCAATAAAAAATTTAAAAATGCAGGCAAATTCACAGTGCATTTATGTTTTAATACTCCTAATAATTTAAGGTGGCATGGTCTTACCACATCCTTTCTTCTGTCACATGTAATGTATCTTTGTACTACTCTGTCCAATTCCATCCATGGTTCTCCCAGAGTTTCTGGTTGGACTCATTTTCCTTTAACGATCAGGGTCTATCCTTCATCCCGAAGGATGTTCATAGCCTCTTGAAGTTTTAATTTTTTATGGGTCCATATGGGTCCAACTGCCGATAGACCAGATACCTTGGAAATTACTGTCTCTGTCACTGTTATTTGCCGACCTCTTACCATGGAATAGTTCTCCTACAATTTCTGCAAAAATTCAATGGCCACAGTTTCATGGGGTTGTTGTAGTCGCGTAAGGTATGTAGTCCACCCTGCTTTCTCCAAAATTTCTCATGCAGCGTCGGAAACTGTTAATACTAGAGGTTCACTATGTATTTCTTGTCCTCTGATTTCGTCTAAATCCTGCACACTGTTAGTTCTTCAAAATCATACACAGAAATGGAAATGGAACAACTCCATGTGTATATAAAAAAAAATACCGTTAAACTTGCTATTTCTGGGAATTGATGAACATAGGGAATTAACTCATATGCAGGTATATTTAAAACTCACCCGTGCCTCCCTAAAATATGATAGGTCTCCCTCGACCGTCAAATGGAGGAGCAACGTACCGCAGGGAGTTGTACATTATAGAAAGGCATGCATACTTATGATATGATCCAAAAATTATCAAATTACTAAAATCGAGGCATATTATGAAATCATGCATACATATGAAATGCTATGTAATGATGCAAAAATAAGGGAAAGGACAATGGACGTAAATAAAATTACTTATGCGGTCAATATTTACTTAAACCATTATGATTGATTGATAAACAATATTTCATGTAGAAAGGTTTAATCAAAGGGTTTCAAGATCATAATCTCATTTGTATATAAAATAAAGATATAAGAAAAGGGTTTATAATTTCTATTGAGTTGTGAAAAATATGACTCCAATACCATCAGCAGAGCTCTATTGCCCACAAGTGTCCATAACCTTGACAAAGTTTCTTTTTCACCCTTGGAACCATAATCCTTCATATATACCTAGGATAGTGCTTTATAATGTCATGATGGAGGCCATTGTGCTGGTTTGGGAACCAGATGAATCACAATGCCATTCACCGAGAAGGAGTGAAAGGTGGGCAGGTCGGCTCATGATGAGACCTCCTGTTCCAAGGACTATTTATTTTTCTAAGTTTTCCATTGGATCATGTCCCTGGTGTGGTGGCCATAATGGGAAATCCACTTCACTACTTCCTTATGATCATGGTAGGCTGGCTCGTGATCAGACCCGCTATCCTCTATCTGACATATCATAGAATTGTTGTATACATGTCTTTTTTTTTTTTTTTCTTTTATATAACACTTGCCTATTGATGTATAAAGGATGGCTAAACACTCCTTAAGAGTAGGAATGGTGGAAGAAGTCTGAACATCTCAATAGAGAAAGTATGCCCTTGTTCTTATTCAATAATAAAAGTCAAAGAGAATTATGAGGATTAGGGAAGAACCAACATGATAAAAAAATAATCAATCAAATTAGTTTTAGTGAAAATAAAGACAGCAAAGTGATATGGATAGTTGTGTCCTTTCCTTTTGTCTTATCAATACAAAGAATTTTTTCTAAACATTACAATTTCTCTTTGATATGTTGATTCTAGTAACCTATAATTTTTGTGTCCTTGCATAAATTTGTATATTTTCCTTAAAAGAATCATGAAAAATTCTCAAAATATTTTTCTAAGAAAGAAAAAAAAATGCACTTAAAAAGTGTTGTTTTTTAAATGGAACAATTGTTCTTCCTTAAGAGGAACAGAAAAAACAATATGTGAAAATGCTGTTTCTTTTGAAAGGAACAACAAAACAATCGGAAAAAATGTTGTTCCTTTTGAAAGGAACAGCAAAACAATCATCAGAATTGGTGTTCCTTTTGAAAGGAACAACAAAAACAGTTTAGCGGAAATGTTGTTCCTTTTGGAAGGAACAGCAAATACAACTAACGGAAATGTTGTTCCTTTCGGAAGGAACAGTGAAAACATTCAGCAAAAATGTTGTTCCTTCTCAAAGGAACAACAAAAACAATTAGCGGAATTTTTTTTCCTTTTGGAAGGAACAGCGAAAATATTCAGCAAAAAATTTCTTCCTTTTGAAAGGAACAGCAAAAACAATTAGCGGAAATGTTGTTCCTTTTAGAAGGAACAGCGAAAATATTCAGCAGAAATGTTGTTCCTTCTAAAAGGAACAGCAGAAAGATAAACACACAGACACGCTGTTCCTTAAGAGGAACGACTATTGTTCCTTAAGAGGAACAACAGTTGTTCCTTAAGAGGAAAAGAACGAGAAATAAAAGCACACAAGATTATTGTTCCTTTAAGGGGAACAGCACAATAAAATCTGTAAAAAAACAGTTTATACAGGCAGAATTAAAAGGAAAAAATTATGTACAAGTTTCAGAAATAAAGGAATTAATCAGTGAATAAGTGCTGAGGAGGAATTGTCTTCCTCAGCAAGAATCTGCATTGTAGAATCTCCCCGTAATTGCTGGTAAAAGGATTCTCTATTAAGTGGTTTATGGTAAAGTCGTAGTCGATGACTGTTTACTTTGAAAGAATGTCCAGATCCATCAATGGTAGTTAATGTAATGGTGCCATTGTCATGCACTTTCCGTATCTCATAAGGCCCAAGCCATCGTGTCTGGAGTTTTTCGGGGAAATCCTGAAACCTGGAGTCATATAAGAGTGCCCAATCTCCTTCGTGGAAGATTTTCTTTTTAATGAGGTCATCGTGCCATTTTGCTCTCTGTTGCTGAATTAATGCAATGTCCTGGAGGGCGGAGAGCCTAATTTCATCTATGTTAGGACTCTATAATGTACCTTTTTGACAATATATTTTGCTATCATTCCACTCTTTTCTAGCTCATATTTAAAGCCCATACTATCACTTTCATCCATTCTTCCAAAGGTATATAATATTCTTCTCTTTACTATATGTTTAACTTGTTCTACATGTAATTTTACATTACTTTCATATTTAACTATTAATCGAAAATATATAGTTGCTGAAACAGTTTGAAGATTGCAGTTAATTCATCATGGTTGTTTGAACCGTGTTGTTGAAACCATTTGTAGACTAAAGTTAATCCATCATGGCTGTCTGAAGATCACGTTGTTGAAACAGTCAGGATAGCACGCAAATCCCATTGCTGAAACAACCCGTGATTTGCGATTTTGAAGCAATATTTTAGGCACGACAACAACAGGAAAAGATAAGTAAGGAAGTTGTTACACTGGCCGTAACAACTGCATCTTGAAGCTAGCACCACTGTAACATCATTTTACTATGGAAGAATAGAAGGTCCTATTTCAAGTATAGCAGATCAGATTGGGTTAAAAATAGGATTTCTATAATGTAAACAATTGTAATAGATGTCTCCTCTTTAAAAGGAGGAGACATCAACATTAGAGGGGGGATTAGAGAGTCTACAAAAGGTTTATTTTGAACAGATTTACAGAGAGGGAACATGAATCCTTTGTAATGTGTTACTTTCGACAGATGAATAAAATCCTGTTCTGAGTATTTCATTTTAATTCCTTCTTCTGGGGAAACTTGTGAGAAGGAAAGGGCCCACCTTCATCACAAGATTCACACATTTATTTCTGTAGGTTGTTAACTGTTCTTTTCATTTATGCCTTGTTAAACTCTGTTTGTTGAAATCATTTACGTAGTATCGGAATTCTATTATCTATTGCTGAAACTCTGTTTCAATTACTTGTTGCATTGTTTTCATACAAAGTCGTTCCTAGGTAATTGTGGATTATTTTAATTGGTAATCTTGATTACAGAATGAGTTTGTGAAAGCTTTGTAAACAGAAACAGGTGTTGAAGATTCCTACTTGGGGAATAGGGTCATATTCTCTGTTATAGCATTATTAGTCTTTTCTTCTGCGGATTGGTTTCCTTTACTAGGATATTATCTTTTTAATGTAATCCAAGATTCTTTTGGTGATTGTCTGCAATAGGAAGATTGCCTTTGCTGTAACTCATGTAAACTTTAGTTTTTTTGAAGCAAGGTGTAATTAGTGTAATTTTTACTACAACATTTCATTTCTTTTGAGATTGAGCATATACAGTGTGTGATTGCCTTTGAAATAACCAAACTTACCTGGGTTGACAATTTATGTAGCACTTGAATTGTTTAAATTAATAAACAATTAAAGTGACCAAGATTTTAGCGCTGTTGTCGTGGAAGGAAATTGTAGATTTCAAAAGCATTGATGTTTTTCTTTCAGATGTGCAGATTGCATGAGAGGACGCGAAACCCATAAGAAAACTAACCCTACAGGTGGCAAGGGCAAAGGAAGAGGAGGAAGAAAGACCTTTATTGACGAGATCATATCAAAAGTTGAAGCTTCTCAGAGGTTAAGCTCTTGAAGGCCAAAACCTCAACACTCCCTCCAATAAAATTATGAAATAGAAGAATTTGTGAGCCCTAAAAACATTGAGGAGCCAGCAGAGCCAGCATAAATCATTGAAAAGCCAGCAGTAAGTGTTGAAGAGCCAACAGAAAGCATTGAAGAGCCAACAGTAAGTGTTGAGGAACTAGTAGAAAAAATTGAGGAACCATTAGAAAACATTGTTGACCGAGCAAGCGTAGTAGGAGATCAAGCAATGGAAGGGACCAATGAAGAATTCTTCAGAGGAAGACCAGTAGATCCTGAAGGAGGGGGAAAAGATGATAATTCTCTCTCCACCTTGGGATTCCCTATTGGTGATCTGCGCAGAGAAGCAACTCCCATGAAGAATATCCCATTTTCAGCTTTACCTAACTTTCATGGTTTATCTTCTGAAAATCTTGATGAGTTTCTTTTCGAGTTTGACATATTATGCAAAAGTTATGATTATGTTAGCAATGCCAAAAAATGGAAGCTATTTCTAGCAACATTAAAAGGAAATGCATTAAGGTGGTTCATGATTCTTGGAGCAATGTAATCACAACATGGGAATAGATGAAACAGAAGTTTATGCTCAAATATCAAGACTACTGTCGGACTAGAGAAAAAAGAGAGGAACTATTTAAGATGGTACAAAAGGAGGATGAAAATTTGGAGGATTTTGTGGAAAGGCTACAGTACAACTTACAGAGATCCAAACATCTCGATGTAAGTAAAGATATTCTTAAAACAATATTATTAAAAGGAGTAAGGGGTGACTGTCTAGATATGCTAAATATGCTTGGTAAAGGGGACATATCTAATGAATAATATGATGAAAATATTAACCTCTGTAAAAGATGTTCAAGAGGAGCTGCAAGGGACAGATAAAACAGTAGGGATACCACATATTCAAGAGTTCAAAAATCAGCCAATGGAGGAGCAACAAGAGCTGAAATAGGTAATTGACTTGAGGAATTTAAAACTAAAATGTTAAGTTCTTTTGCTTCACAGATTGACACCTTGCAGGTTAAGAAGAAACAAGCCGAAGCAGAAGCAACTTTAGCTATATTTTGCCCCAAATGCAGAGATAAACACCCACTAAGGGAATTCCCATTGGACAAGATACCAATTTTCACCCTTTGTGAGAAGGATCATGAAACACAACAATGCCCTTATTTACCAGGAATAAAATCAGCATTGCAACCAACCAAAGAATAAGCTGAAGCAGTCTATCTACTGACACACAGAAGGAAATGGCAATCACGAGGACAAGGTATGAACTCTAATATGCCATTTACATCTTCTAATCATTGGAACAATTATCCTTCTTTTAGTCAAGCAAATTACCCTATCTTTAATCAAATTCAATACCCGCCCTTTAATCAAATGAATTAACCACCCATGCAACAAACAAACCCTCCCTTTGTAGACCCAGCAATGTGGACTCCTTGGCCTCCACAACAACAATCTTACTTTAACCAATGGAATCCAAATTAGAGGGGTCAACAACTCCCGTTTCCAAATCAATTTCCTCAACTTCAGCAACCACTCCCTCTACCATCAGGTGCTCCACCGAATAATCAAATGATGAGACCCCAGCTACCTGTAAAACCAAATCCTAACCCCAATAATAATGTTGTGCAATTTATTGATATTCAGAACCAGCCTATACTTCCTGTTTTGCCTGCACGATGCAATGACATTCATTTAAGATCTGGGAAAATAGTTGAACCCATTATCGATGATGTTACCTCTTCTAATTCTAATAAAGAAGAGACTGAAAAACGTGATTCACATAAAGAGGTACAACCATCCTTTAATAAGAGTGTTGAAACAGTAGAACCACCATTCCCTGAGCGTTTAGTTCTAACTAAAACACCTAAGCCACCTGCTTTTAATCTTCTAGGGGAGTTACAAAATCTGTATGTTAAAATTCCACTTTTACAAGCACTAAGATATGTACCAATTTATGCCAGAACTATGACAGATATTTGTATTAAGAAACCCAGAAGGAAAGCCAAAGATCCCCTTACAATTCATGTTATGGGTGATCTATCTGCATTAATGTCCGTTAAAACTCCCCCAGTTAAATATGGTGATCCCGGTCATCCTACTGTCATAGTGCAAATTGGAAAAACAATAATCCCTCAAGTTCTGGTAGAGTTAGGTGCTACTATAAATATTATGACTCTTGAAACTTCACAACTATTACAACTAAAAAACATAATCAGAGATACACCAACCATTATAGAGTTAGCTTACCGCTCTACAATCAAACCAGAAGGAGTTATTGAAGACCTAGTCATCTCAGTTGAGTCCTGGAATTACCCATCTGACTTTGTGGTGTTACAGACTAAAACAAAGTTGGGGGGACATCCTTTAATTCTAGGAAGGCCCTGGTTAGCTATAGCCGATGCCTTTATCAGCTGCAGATCAAGTTCAATGAAAATTTCCAATGGATATGAAACTAAGCAGCTTACTCTCTACCCTCACGCTACACCCATGATTAATAATGATAATTCTATATGGATGGACTATGACGATCATGCTATTCAACCTATTTTTACTATCGAACAAGCTTTAAGTGTAGGGTTTTAATATTTTACAATATATATATTTTATATTTTTATTTTATATATATACAAAAGTATAAAAGTAGAAATTGAACCTGGAAAAACACTAAACATAAACCTCGACTTGATAGTTGCTGAAACACAACAATTAATGAAGTGACTTCTTGAAAATAAGGAAGCATTCGCATGGGACTATACAGATATGAATGGAATCTCCCCTGAATTATGTACTCACCGTATCTATATCAAGGAATGTTGTCGACCAGTCTGTCAACCCCAACGACGAATTAACCCTAATTTAAGAGAAATTTTCAAAGAGGAACTTCAAAAATTGCTTAATGCAGGGTTTATATATCCTATCTCTAACATTGAATGGGTTTCCCCATTGGTAATAGTTCCTAAGAAAAACGAGAAATGGAGAGTGTGTGTAGATTATAGAGCCTTAAATAAAGCCACTCAAAAAGATGACTTTCCTTTACCATTCATTGATCAGGTATTAGATAGTTTGTCAGGGAAAAAATTCTTCTCCTTTTTAGATGGGTTTAGTGGGTATAATCAAATCAGAATTGCACCCCAAGACCAAGATAAGACCACTTTTACTAGTCCTTGGGGAAATTTTTCTTATAGAGTTCTCCCATTTGGACTATGTAATGCACCAGCAACCTTTCAAAGAGTAGTTATAGGAATATTTTCTGATATGCTTAATGACTCTATGGAAATATTTATGGATGACTTTACCCCTTATGGTGTGTCTTTTGAAGATGCATTACAGAATCTTGAGAAAGTACTTAAACGATGTATACAAGCTCAGCTCTCCTTAAGCACTGAAAAATGTCATATGATGATGAGTGAAGGAGTAATGCTTGGACATTTTATTTTATCTTAAGGAATTCAGGTAGATCCATCCAAAATACAAGTCATTTAGAATATTCCTATTCCTAGAACACAAACAGATGTGAGAAGTTTTTTAGGACATGCAGGATATTATAGGAGATTTATTAAAAAAAATTCCAAAATAGCTTCTCCTTTGTTTGTGTTACTTATGAAAAAAGCTGAATTCAAGTGGACTAATCTTTGCCAGGAGGCCTTTGTAGAATTCGAGCATCATTTATCTACAGATCCTATTTTAAGAGGACCTGATTGGGCACTTCCCTTTCATATATCTTCTGATGCTTCGGATACTGCAATTGGAGCTGTCTTGGGACAAGAGGAAAACCATCTTCCTTATGCCATCTACTTCATTAGTAAGAATATGACTCCTACTGAACTGAATTACACAGTTACCGAAAAGGAATGTTTAGCAGTAATTTATGCTATTAATAAATTTCGACATTACATTACTGGTTACTCTACTTTTGTTCATACTGACCACTCGGCTATCAAGTACTTAATGAAAAAATCTGTCACAAATGCTCGAGTCACCAGATGGTTATTGTTATTACAAGATTTTGATATTACAATTGTAGATCGACTAGGTAAAGAAAATGTTGTTGTTGATTTCCTTTCTCGCTTAAAATTTGATGCCAATATTCCAGTAGATGATTCCTTTCCTGATGAATATTTATTTGCAGTTTCTGCTCACTCACCATGGTATGCAGACATTGCCAATTATCTGGTTGCAGGGAAATTACCATCACACCTATCATATCAAGAGAAAAGAAAAATCATTCAACAAAGTGCTCAGTATAGCTAGATAAGTGGGTGTATTTTCTATATAGGACTTGATCATGAAATCTGAAGATGCATTAGAGAAGATGAGGTGTATGATATACTAAAAGTTTGTCATGATGGCCCTTGCAGAGGGCATTTTGCTGATAAGAGAACGACACATAAAATTCTTAGGATGGGTCATTATTGGCCCTCACTCTTTAAGGATGCAAAGAAATATGTTTTGGCTTGTGATAGCTGTCAGAGAATTGGTCAACCTAATCATAGAGCTGAAATGTCGTTAAACCTCCAAGTAATACTTGAACCATTTGAAAGATGGGCCTTAGAATTTATAGGACCCATTAATCCTCCATCCAATCAAATAGTTTATATATTAATCTACACAGATTACATGACTAAATGGGTGGAGGCTAAAGCACTCCTTAGAGCTAATGAAGAAGTTGTCCTAGCTTTCCTATTTGAAGAAATCTTTGTTATATTTGGAGTCCCTAGAGAGCTAGTTACAGATGGAGGACCTCCTTTCAAAGCCACCCTTTAGAAATATCACATTCATCATAGAATGACTACAACATACCACCCCCAAGCCAATGGGCAGGTGGAGAATACAAACACATTAATAGAAGCCATTCTAACAAAAATAGTGAAGGACAATTGGAAGGATTGGTCTCAAAGGCTCCTTGAAGCGCTATGGGCTTATAGAACTACCTGGAGAAACACTATAGGATTTTCCCCCTATGAATTGTTTTATGGTAAAATTGTTGTTTTTCCTGTGGAATTTGAAATTAAAACCTTAAGAACTGCTTTATTTGTTAACCTTGATTTGACTGATGCATAGGCAGCTAGGTTGTAGCAGCTTCATCAATTGGATGAAAAAAGATTAGATGCCATTCATCAGACAACTATGATCCAACAAAAAATAACAAAGTGGCATGATAAACTCATCGAGCATAAACAGTTCCAAAAAGGTAATTGGGCTTTATTGTATGCTTCTCTCTTCGAAAATTTTCAAGGGAAACTACGTACAAGATGGCTGGGACCTTACGAAATAGATATTGTTTTTCCCAATGGAAGAGTAAAGCTCTTAACAATTGATGACTCTAACACACCACTATTATTAAATGGTCATCAGCTTCATCTTTACCAGCGCCCTATTTCCAAAGAATATTTTAAGACCACTTACATGGCAGATGCACATTATCTCTTTTTAGGGGAGCCTTCTGCCCCTCATTGCATTTGATTTTTTTGCATTTTATTTTTAGTATTAGATTAGATTTCTTAAACTAATAATCCCTGTCAAGGGCTGGCATGTTACAATTGATTATTTTTCAGATTCTTGATTAAGGAAAGGCTTACCAAGGAAGGACAATTTCACCACAAGCGGATCCAAGCTTCATTTTGAGAAGAATTTCTCCCTTCACTTCAACCCATTCATAGCTAATTTTTCTATCTCCCAGTAACATTTCATCATTCATTCCCTTCATTCCTTTTTCCTTCTCATGTCATTTTCCCTATTTTTCCCATTGCTGAAACACCATTATTCAGCAAATATCTTCCCCATTTTTCATATTGTTGAAACACCATTCCTCAGCAAACATTTTCCCATTTTTCCACTGCTAAAACATCACTCCTCAGCAACACTTTCCCTATATTATCACTGGTGAAACACCACTTTTCAGCAGCATTTCATCCATTTTTCCTGTTGCTGAAACACCATTCCTTTCTCCAAAGATATGACTATACAACATTTTCTGTCATGAAACCATCTTCCTCAGTTCTTTCATTTTCACTTCTATTATTCCTTATGCTAATTTTGTCCTTTCACTACCTTCTCCTATGATAAAACATACCTCTAATATAATCTCCCTCATGTTTCAAAAAGCTTCTAAAGTTCTTCCATGACTATTGAGCCATTATAAGCAAGCACTATATTTTTCGAACTACAAATCAAAGGTAAACATGAGGTATGTAAATTTTATATGTAAGTACAGTTAAACTATGGCTAAAGGAGAAGATTTCACAAATCCCCATACATTTAAAACTCATTATTTCAGCCGTTTTTGGGGGGAGATATCGAAATTATATGCCATCATTTCACAACATGCCAATTACTGTCATACTTTTTACTCATTACCTCGCCTCTTCACCATTATTCCATGTTCTCATTCACAAAATTTACTATGTTCAAAGTGTGGTAACTTGGCTTTTGACTATGCATTTTACCAAAGCTGGTTAACTATGGGAGGACCTGTTATTCGCCACAAGCTCGACTCGATAGCTCTACTTGAATTATATCCAGAGGTGTATCAGATTTTTTAGTAGGCAGGCTAGGTAGGATATTTTCAGAGGCTTTAGGAATTTGATCCACAACAGGTCCTTAAATTTTCCCAAAACCTTCAGGAAGATCATTTTACTGTCCAGGGAGTTCAAATTCCAGTCTCAATGGGTGATATAGCACAAGTTTCAGGGCTTCCAGCCACTGGCACACGATGGTTTAGCCGAAAGCATATCATTTTGAACGCACAACAAGATTTTCTTCTGCCAGGAGAACTAGTTGAGCCAAAAGGCCGAGGTGTCTGACTCCACTCATTACCGCCTCCTTGGCTGAAAGTTTTTGAATTCGTAAAACATTACCTCACTTGTGAAGGTCACTATCAGGTAGTCTACCATCATGATTTTGTTTTGTTGAATCATTTACGACACGGTCGTCTGCTAAATATTCCTTATTATTTACTTGGGTGTATTAGAAATATGTCGTATTATTGTAGACGGGTAAAATTCCCACTCCTTTTCCTCACCCATCACCATATTGTTTAGATACTGATTCAGAGGGGTTTTTCTCAACAAAACCCTCCTCTAAATAATCCACCTTTAGACCCTGAGCAAGTTGTTTAAATTCCTCAAGAAGTTGTTGAAATTCCTCAAGAAGTTGCTGATAATCCTCAATAAATCCCTGAAAATCCTCACGAGCAGCAACCAGAGAACATTCCTGATCCTCTAGAAATTTCATCCACATAACCAACTGATTCAATTAACCCTTCTTCCAATCCATCCCACAACATAGCAGAGTCATCTGATCCTACTGTCCACATTCCTAGTGATGATTCTCAAGCTGATACACCACCATCCTCCTCTATTTGTAAAAGGAAAAGGTGAATCACGACCGCCTCTCTACCAAAAAGACAAACAAGAGCCATAACCAAAGCAGCTACCTCCTCTGATAGCCCTTCTCCTCGAGAAAAACCATCTTATAAAAGAAAAAATCAAACTACCTCTTTTTTTGCCTTCTTACCTAGGAGATGAATGAGGACTTCTACTAAAACAACAACTATTGCTACTACCCCTGACCCTGCAACCATTTTGTTAAAACCCCATACACCACTACCCTCCCAATCCCCGAAAATATTACCTGTCTCACCCAGTGGCACTGAAACACAAGAACCACTTGCTGATGTATAGTACTAGATGCCGCAGATGCTACTCATTCTGTAGCTGCCACAAAGGAATCAGCTCTAGCTATCACACAAGAACCAGCTATAGCTGAAACACAGCAACCAGTTCCTGAGACTGTCACTGAGACACAAAGCCCAGTCACTTTGGCTTCCCTTTTACAAGAGAATGAGTTTCTAAGATCAGAATTAGAAACCTATAAGCAAGCATTGGTGACAGCAAAGGAAGCCTATGACAAGGAGTTCAATTTGTATACCCTGGCCCATGCAGCATCCATGGCAGACAAACACACAGAAAATGATCCATATAAGGAATATATGTGCAGCCAATGTGGAAACATTTATCAGCAAGCAGGATATAAGATAGTTCAAGTCCCGATTCTGGGAGCATCTACATCTTCTGCAGTCAAACAGGAACACCCTAATGTTACACAAGAACCAGTATGGCCTTCCAAAATTTCAGAAAAAGAAGTTAATTTACAAGTCCCCCAGCCTACTGTAACTGTTAAATATGAAGTTCCTGTTGTTATTTCTACTCCGATTTCACCTCGGCCTACCACTTGCAATATTGGAACACAAATTGAACCATGGAAGGAGCAACAAATAATGAACAAATGGAAGAAAGAGTATGCCATTTCACAAGATAAATTCTTGCAGTAACACAAATTAGTTTGGCAAAATCATATGTATTCAAACTGGGAAATCTGGGAGCAAACACTCCAGCAATCTAGAGTTGATAAGAAAGAGAATAAAGAGCTAAAAGGAAAACTGCTCGTAATGTTTGAATTGGTACAAAAATTATTGGCTACTAGGAAACCATCTCTGAATTACTCTCTATTCCTCACCAAACGCCTTATTTACTTTCAGTTGAAAGCAATTAAAGATGGAAGGCCCCATGAGGTGCTTATATCCGAACAATTTGTGAAAAAATTTGCAGAAGCCTCCACCAGTGATCAACACTTACTATGTGAGTTGTACCTTCACAATGAAGCCATCCCTGAAAATAGAAGGTTTAATCTTAACCCTCTTGTTGGCGACATTCAGATCAGGGTATTTGCCTCTTTTCTTGCTAATCAAATTACATGGTAGACTACTTTTCTTGCAACCAGGCATAATGAAGACAACTGTCTTCTCTGGATAAGGCCAGAACCTCAGAATCCTGCCATCTTTGTGTCAAAGTATTATCATTTTTTTTTTAAACCAGGGATGACTGAACACATATGGAAATTACAAGCTTCAGTACTTCACGATTTTATTAAAGCCAAAGAAACTGCTGCCTTGAGAGAAAATAACATGTTTTGGCAACAATCCTCTAAGGAAAAGCAGGAGTACATTCCTTTCAACCCTACTAATCTCGAAACTGCATTCTCTAGAGTACCCAATTACATCATATGTGTTCAGCAATGCACTGAAAAGTGGATAGGGTATCACTTTCATTTTCCTATTTTATGGATGCCAGCAGAGGAATATCATGCTCGTTATAGGTTGGCCAACAAGGATGAAGCAGCAGCTTGGAAAAGATTGAAAAATTCGCAAGAATTCGAAGCTTTAACTGACAGCACCTTCCATAGCTACTGCCTAAGTAATTTTCATGCCAAAATATAGTATTTGGACTCTACCTCAGATTAAATTTGCCTTAGGACATACAACCTTTTTAGTTGGGGGGGATGTTAGGACTCTATAATGTACCTTTTTTACCATATATTTTTCTATCATTCCACTCTTTTCCAGTCCATATTTAAAGCCTATACTATAAATTTCATCCATTCTTCCAAAGGTATATAGTATTCTTCTCTTTAATATATGTTTAACTTGTTCTACATGTAATTTTACATTACTTTCATATTTAACTATTAATCGAAAATATATAGTTGCTGAAATAGTTTGAAGATTGCAGTTAATTCATCATGGCTATTTGAACCGCATTTTTGAAACCATTTGAAGACTAAAGTTAATCCATCATGGTTGTCTGAAGATCTGGTTGCTGAAACAGTCAGGATAGCATGCAAATCTCGTTGCTAAAACAACCCGTGATTTGCGATTTTGAAGCAATATTTCAGGCACGACAACAACAGGAAAAGATAAGTAAGGAAGTTGTTACACTGGCCATAACAACTGCATCTTGAAGCCAGCACCATCGTAACCACTGTAATAAAATTTTACTATGAAAGAACAGAAGGTCCTATTTCAAGTATAGCAGATCAGATTGGGTTAAAAATAGGATTTCTATAATGTAAACAATTGTAATAGATGTCTCCTCTTTAAAAGGAGGAGACATCAACATTGGAGGGGGGATTAGAGAGTCTAGAAAAGGTTTATTTTGAACAGATTTACAGAGAGGGAGCATGAATCCTTTGTAATGTGTTACTTTCGGCAGATGAATAAAAGCCTGTTCTGAGTATTTAATTTTAATTCCTTCTTCTGTGGAATCTTGTGAGAATGAAAGGGCCCAACTTCTTCAGAAGATTCACCCATTTATTTCCATAGCTTGTTAATTGTTCTTTTCATTTATGCCTTGTTAAACTATTTTTGCTGAAATCATTTACGCAGTATTGGAATTCTGTTATCTATTGCTGAAACTCTCTTTCCATTACTTATTGCATTGTTTTCATACAAATTCGTTCCTAGGTAATTGTGGATTATTTTAAATGATAATATTTTTTACAAAATGAGTTTGTGAAAGCTTGGTAATATGATACAGGTGCTGAAGATTCCTACTTGGGGAATAGGGTCTTATTCTCTGTTATAGCATGATTAGTCTTTCCTTCTCCAGATTGGTTTCCTTTCCTAGGATATTGTCTTTTTAATGTAATCCAGGATTCTTTTGGTGATTGACTGCAATATGAAGATTTCCTTTGTTGTAACTCAAGTAAACTTCAGTTTGTTTGAAGCAAGGTGTAAGTAGTGTAATTTTTACTACAACATTTCATTGCTTTTGAGATTGAGCATATATAGTGTGTGATTGCCTTTGAAATAACAAGACTTCCCTGGGTTGACAATTTATGTAGCACTTGAATTTTTTAAATTAATAAACAATTAAAGTGACAAACAATCTAATTCGTTGACTTACTATAATCTATCGAGCTGGGCTTCATTTAAATTCAGACCCACCTCTTGGGTTGTTCTTAATGTTTGAATTTTAAATTCTATTGGAAAGATGGGTTCTTTTCCAAATACTAATTGATATGGTGAATACCTAGTGGTATTTCTCCATGTTGTTCGATATGCCCACAAGGCTTCTGGAAATCTTAAAGCCCAGTCACGTCAGTGTGATGCAACTGTTTTTGTCAGTATAGATTCTATCACCTTATTTGTGCTCTCTACTTGGCCATTTGCCTATGGGTGGTATGGGGTCGTGATTTTGTGCTGAATGTGGTAATTTTTTAATGTTGCAGCGATTTTATTACCTACAAATTGCGGTCCTCCATCTGTAATTACATCCCTTGGGAGGCCATATCGCAAAAATATTCAGAAAAGGAACTGTATTATAGAGTCCTCTGTAGCTGTTGGAAGTGCCTCTGCTTCAATCCATTTAGTAACATACTCGTTTGCAACTAATATATATGTTTTATGATTTGATGGTGGGTTAATACGACCAAAAAAATCAAGTGCCCAATGCTCGAATGGCTCAATTACTAACTGTGGGTTCAAAGGCATTTCATCATACTGTTTAGGGCATCCTGCCATTTGACAACTATCACAGGCTTGTACAAACTTTTTAGCATCTTTAAATATTGTAGTCCAGTAATAGCCTATTTGTAAAACCTTGTGACTGGTCCTGCGATCTGCAAAATTTCTGCCACACGGCCCATCATGGCATGCTTTCAGGATGTCAAATATCTCGTCCTCTCGGACAAATATTTTTATGTGCATATCTGCTCCGGTATGAAATAGTTAACCCCCAATCCAAGAGAATCGGGTACTACGTTGTACTATCTATTTTCATTCATTGGGCGTTAGATGCTTGGGTAATCTACCTACTGCTAGATAATTTTCAACATCAGCATACCATGGGGTTCTTGCAGTAAAAGTAAAAAAATGTTCATCTAGGAACTGATCTTCAACTACTGCTGTGTCTGTTGGTTTTGGCATTCGTGAGACAAAGTCAGCTACAGGATTCTCTTTTCCTGGTCGATCCCTTATTGTGATGTCAAATTCCTGCAATAGAATCAAATATCTTGTTACTCTACCATTTGTAACAGGTTTATTTGATAAAAAATTTATGGCAGAGTGATCTGTATATAAAACTAGAGGATACACAACCCAGTTATATAATTTCTAAATTTATTTACAGCATGTATTACAGCTAAAAATTCTTTCTCAGTCACAGTATAGTTTAATTCAGCAGGAGATAGATTATTTCTAATATAATAAATTGCATATGGTTTTTTATCTTCTTCCTGCCCAAGGACTGCACCAATAGTTGTGTCTGAGGCATCAGATGAGATTTGGAATGGAAAATCCCAATGTGGGCCCCTTAGCACTGGGACTGTTGATACAAGATTTTTGAGATCCTCAAAAGCATGGTCACATTTATCTGTCCAATTAAAATCAACATTCCCTGTTAGTGTGTATAGAGGTGCAGCTATTTGAGAATAATGCTCTATAAATCTTCTATAATAACCAGAAAATATGAGAAAGCTACGTACCTATGTTTGTGTGGTAGGAGTAGGTATTAACAAAAGTATCTGGATTTTAGCTAGATCTACCTGTATTCCAGCTGCTGAGATATAATGACCTAAGATGAGTCCCTCGGTCATCATCATGTGGAACTTCTCATGGCTTAAACAGAGTCTGGTGTCAATACACCTTTGCAGCGCTTTTTCCAATGTTTCTAATGCTGGCTCAAAATCATCTCCATAAGGTGTGAAATCATCCATATATACTTTGAGCCCTTCATTTATTATATCTGAAAAGATGCTGAGAATGGCCCTCTGAAATGTGGCAGGGGTGTTTCATAGACCAAAGGGTAAAACCCTATAAGAAAATGTCCCCCAAGGATAGGTAAACGTTGTCTTATCTTAGTCTTCAGGGACAATCTGAATCTGATTGTATCCACTGAAGCCGTGTAAGAAAGAAAAGAATTTCTTCCCTGCTAGTGTATCTAATACCTGGTCAATGAAAGGAAGGGGAAGGTGGTATTTCTGGGTTGCTTTGTTTATTTCTCTGCAATCCACACATATCCTCCACTTTCCATTCTTCTTTGGCACCACTACTAGCGGAGAGACCCACTTGCTATTAGATACTGGATAAACAAAGTTGACATCCAAATTTTTTTGTAATTCAGCTTTCACAATATCCTTAAGATGAGGGTTTAATCTTCGTTGGGGTTGGAAAATGGGTCTATCATATTTTTCTATATAAATGGGGTGGATACATAAATGGGGATCAATTCCTTTCATGTCTAGGTAATCCCAAGTAAAAGCTCCCTTATATTTTTTTAGTAGTTGGACGAATTTTTCTTCTTGCTCAACAGTCAGATTTTTGTTAATAGTCAGAGTTTTTCCTGGCTCAATTTCTACAGATTTGCTATTGTAAACAGAAGTGATAGGTATTGCTTGTTCTTGAAAGTATTTTAGGGGATCTTATTCTTCTTCATTATCAAATGATGCCTTGACCATGTCATATTGCAAATGGGATCTGGTTTTTGGTTGGTTGATAAAACTGTTAATGATGTCATCCTATGTTTGTTATTTAAAGTTGAGGAAATCTTCTATGGTTAATGGTGATCTAACATTTTCTATGAGGTGTGATACAAGTTGTCTCTTTGTTTTTATTATTGTTAGGCTTGGCTGGGATGGAGGGTATAAGGCTAAGTTCTTGACATAACTCCCTCTAGTTATAGTCATGTTGCCTTGCCGGCAGCCAATATAGGCATTAGCAATTGCCAGCCAAGGTCTACATAATATTAAAGGATGTCCATCTAGCCGATTTTTGGGGTTAATAATTAGGAAGTCGGCAGGGTATTCCTAGGATTCTACAAATACCATTACATCATGTAATGTGCCTTATGGCTTGACGACCGATCGGTCAGCCAATTCCAATAAAGTTGTTGTTGGATCTAATGATGTAATACCAAGTTTTTGGCAAGTGTTGGTTGTTAGGATATTAATTGCAGCTCCCAAATCAGCTAAGGCATTCAGAAATGATTGTCCATTGATTTGCACTATAACTATAGGGTTTCCCGGGTCCTCATACTTTACGAGTGCTTCTCTTCTTGATAGGAGGTCAGATAGAGTGTCGACTACTTGGACAGTTGGGTTAGTTGTTGTTCTCATCTTTGGATTCCTTATGCATAGTTCTTTGATGGTCTTTGCATAAATGGGAATATCTTGGATAGCTTGGAGGAGTGAGATTTTTATACACAAATTTTTTAGTTCCCCTAGAAGATCAAAATCAGGATGTTATATTGGACGAGATATGATTAATCATTCTAGGAATGGTGGAGAAGAGGTGGTTGCTTGCTCATGAGTTTGTTGTATGACCACATTCTCCTTTCGCAGTGTTTGTTCCGAAGGTAACGGATTTTCAACTTGAACATTTTTGTCTCCCTCTGATTCTATTATGCGCCCATACCTTAGTTGAAGGTCATTGCACTCCCTTAACTCAGTTTCTAGTTCTGGTGCCTCGATTATTTGAACAGATTGAACCAATCTATTATTAGGATTTGGGTTGGTTTGGGCCGGGAGTTGCAGTCTTAAGTTGGTCTGGGGACTTTCTTGCAATGTATATGGTGCTAGTAGTGTAGGTGGAGAGAGAGGAATCGTTATAGCTGGTTGATTTATAGATCTTTTCCAGTTCAACTGCCAGGTCTGACTTTGCGAGGTGGAGGGGGACCATTATGTTGGATATGTATTATTTTTCCAAAATGGTGGACAGTAAGGAAAATTTTGGCCAATTGGTTTGATTTGTTTGATTTTGCCATGGTGGTGTAGGAAATGGTTGTTGTGACCAACTAGGAAAGGGTGGCTGATTTTGCCACATTCCATTATATTCCTGAGCATTATATTGAGGATACTAAAAAGAAGAGGATGGATCAATGGGCATACCTATTTGTCGTGGCTTCCATTGGCAACACTGGTTGAGTAGGTATAATATTTATGTTTCTTCTTCCGCCTCTTTGTAGACTGATTTCAATCCCGGGAGTGAGGGGCAACTTTCTGTAGAGTGATCTTTCGTACAGATAGCCCAGACTTGGACTGTATCCAACAAGCACTCTTTATGGCTATGTTTCTTTCTGCATCTAGGGCAGAATATTGCCAAATTTTGTTCTGCTTCTGCTTGCTTTTGTTTAGTTTGCATGATATCAAGCTGCATTGTCAGAGTCCCTAGAATATCATTTTTGAAATCCTCTAGTAGATTGCCAATTTCTTTGCAGGTTATACCTCCACTAGAGGTCTTGCTATCCCTTGTGATCATGTCACGTTCTGCTGGTTTTAGTCTTGTGCTGCCTCTTGAACTCCTGATACATAAATTAATAATGTCAGCCAATTTTTCCTGATATATATCACCTTTTCCCATGATGTTTAATGTTTCAACCCATTGTTCCTTCATCCCTTTAATTAATGTAGTTTTTAACACATTACCAGGTAAGGGTAAAGATGCATAGGGTGATATCTGGAGGTTATATTGAAAGCGTTCTACATATTCCTCCAATGTTTCATTAGGTTTTGCTGTCATCTGAAATATTTCATCTTTTAATTCCCTGGACCTACAATAATCCTGATATTTATTTAGAAAAGTAGCTTTCATCTGATCCCAGTCATTTATAACACCTCCACCTAATCCCATAAACCATTGCAGAGCTGCTCCTTTTAATGTGGAAGGGAATCATTTTAACTTTTGGGGATCAGTGGTATAGTCATACCCTTTGCATAATACATCGAATTCAAATACAAATGCATTTGGATCTTCCGATGTTAAGCCACGAAATGCAGGAATATGCTGGAGAGGAATAGCCTTCATTGGTGCATTTACTGCAGTGTCCACAATGGAATATTGCAGTGTGGAAGTTTGGGGTGGTTGCTGGTTATGGGCCATTTGATCAAATATGTGCCAATATCCTTTTGGTATTTTTAGGGAATTATTCCTAGACTGACTAGAAGGAGTAGGGATGACCTTAACAACACTTCCTTGATCTGGGATAATGAGTGTCCCTTGCTGAACTATTATTCGGGGGGATTTTGGTTCTTCAGGTTCTTCATCTTTGCTTTGGATGATTTTGACAGCGCTTCCCTTATCTGGGCTACTTGGTGTTTGGACTACTTCAAGAGGGGATCCTATTTTTTCTATTTCCCCTGTTTCTCCTTCCCCTTCACGGAGATTACTAGAGTTCCCTTCTTCTAAAGATATTGGGTGAGAATTCCCAATTTCTTGAGAATCTTGCTCTGCAGTTTGACTATGCACCTCAGCAAAAGCTACAGATGGTGATTATGTGGCCCGAAGGGAACTATTAGGTTGTCTAGAAGAAATTTTTCTAGGGCCTACTGATGGCTGAGATTCAGCTCTCTTAATGATGTTGTCAATAAAAGTTGTTCGCCCAAGGGTCACCGGTCCCTTAGGTTTTTCAAGTCTGGGAGGAATTTCATTTTGTTTAAATTTTCTAGTCATTCAAAAAAACGCAAGCATTCATTCCTACCTTAAATTTTCACTCAATTCTATTGTGAAGTGGGCAAATGAACGAGCATGTTCCTCGCTCGGTACGTAGGTTCTTACCTTCCATTTTTAATATCCATTTCTTCCCTAGCAGAGAAAAACAAATATACATCACTCTTTTCTAAATAGCTACACTCTCCCCAGAAATGGCGCCAAAATGTTGATGTATGCATTGAAAAGAAATTGAAAAGAAAAACATGCATTTTCATATAGGGGTTGTGAGTGCTACATAAGAATAGTTTAGGGAAATTGCATTTAGCTGTTCTCATTGTTTATTTTTTTATAATCCGATTTCTCTATCCCTTGTATCTAGTTTTTCATTATCGAAAATCAAGTGAAAAAGAATGCTTATTGTTTTAATTGCATTCTAGGAATGTTCAATACATCTCACAGTGAACCTGAAAGACAAAATGATAAGAAATATCAACATAAAATTTATCTGAATTCATATAAACTTAAAAGAAATTGAAAAGAAAAACATGCATTTTCATATAGGGGTTGTGAGTGCTGCATAAGAATAGTTTATGGAAATTGCATTTAGATGTTCTCATTGTTGATCTTTTTATAATCTGATTGCTCTATCCCTTGTATCTAGTTTTTCATTATCGAAAATAAAGTAAAAAATAATGCTTATCGTTTTAATTTCATTCTAGGAATGTTCAATACATCTCACAGTGAACCTGAAAGAAAAACTAATAAGAAATATCAACATAAAATTTATCTGAATTTATCTTACGAAGCATTGTAACTTAGAGGTCTAGGTTAGAATACATGTTCTGTCATTGTTAAACATAGCAGTTATCGTTAATTTTCCATGAGACATTCCGAGTGTGATATATCATTCCACATACATAAGTATATCAGAGCTCATCCACGTGCTTTCGGGTATATCGGGCGGTGTTCTAGTAGGAAAATTATAAGGGGATGCTCTCACTATGCGATTTTTCATTAGGTAATGCTAATACGAATTGGGCCTCCACATACCATCGAGTATATTTGGGAGGACATATTTAGGTTGCTTACCATCCATAGGTGACCGAGTAAGTCGCCTTGTACACTGTGATACACTGAACACATCATTCAGGGAGATTTCTTGCACGTACATAGGTCCTTGGTTTACTAGGGCGGTATATTGCAGTTCACAGTTGCTTAGTAAACCTTTTTCCTAGCATTACCCTCTTTTTGTCTTTTTTTTTTATTAAAATAAATCAAAAAATGTGTAATAATATCAACCCTTTCCCCATTGTTCGCATAGTACAGCAAATAAACCACCTTTATCGCCAGAAGCTACACCTAGTAGATGAAGGCGCGCTCATCCTACCGAGACTAGTACCTCTGGAATCTTTGTCATTGCTTCATCTAATTTACCAGAGACATCTGATCCTTTGAGTACCAAGTATCAAGTCGTTTCGACCGATCTCAGTTTATGTGCTATTGTTGAGACGGAACCCTCACAGTTACCTGAGGACATTGAAATTCAATCTAGTGAAATAGTAAATCTAGAACCCAAGCTTGTTCAGCTGGAAGTTGATCCAGAACCCATTTCTCTTTTATCAGAACATCTTGATCCCGAATTTCAACAACAAGAAGTTGTTCTTGTGAAACCGTCTCATGCTCAGTCATCCGTAACCTTTGAGCCTACCTCTTTAACATAGATTTTACCGCCTGAATTTTATCTCGGGCCTGACGGTGAAGTACTTCCACCTAGTTTGACTTCAATCAAGGAATAACTTCAAGAAAAGGAAACCCCTTCATCTCCCACTTGTTTTGGGTCTAGGTTTCATTTATATCTATATTTTTCTCATTTGACTTACTATGCTTATGTTTATGTTGTTCACTCTCAAGTTCCCATAGATTTGTTAAAGTATTTTCTAGGTTATTTAACCATGGCAGAGACAACAACCTAGACTGTACCATCTATTACAGTTGGGACAACATCTACTATTTCTTCATCTTCAATGTCTTCTATGACACTCGAGTCTCATCTTTATGGTGGTTCGAACATCCCACTGAGTTACCAAGCTTTAAATGGAACCTACTTTTGTGTCTTCTCTAGTCCATGGAATTTTCCCATGTCATCATCTGGAATTCTATCTGGTTCATCCCTTCCGAGTACTGAACGCCCTGATCCTTTATTCATATCATCAGCTCAATATCAGGCTGGTCCATCCAATTATCGCCCATCTTATCCAATATCTATTGGATACCCATCATATTAAAGTCAGTATGTGCAATATCATACTCCATATGCTGGGGGGCCATAGATGTTCGGGCCATATGGAATTACTCCATCGTTTTTAGGTCAATCATATGTTGGAATGCATGTTTATCAATGGCATCCTACTTTTCCTATTCAGCCGCAAATGGTTGTGTATCAATATCAACTAGTTAAACCTATTGCATATGTGCCTACCACGCCTATTATTACTTCTATTTTTGTTGGTCAGTTTGCTCAAGCAGTTCCTTCAACCCCTAACCCTCAAGTTTTGGGTCTACATACTTCTTCTTCCTAGGCTGGTATTCAAAAACCATCTGTACCAGTAATTTCACAACTGCAGGCTATTTTACCTTTGTCACGGGCTTCTATTGGCCTTGTTTATTCACAACCTGGTCCAAATTATCCTAGCGAGAAACATTTTTATCACATCCCATGGTAGCCACAGCAACCATTCGCACAGTATCAAGCTTATCCAGGTCCTCATCAACAAGCCTACCCCATCTGGGTTGCCAACAACAGAATCCATTTGTTGGTACACAATGACCTATTTCCCAGGAAATTCCATCTTATCTTGGTTATTTTCAACCTTACCTAAATATACAAAGGTCGTTTGCTCCAACATTAGACTTACCTGATTTAAACCAGCTCACCAATGATCCCATTCATTATTTAACTTGGTGGCTGGTGATTCCTCATAAATTACCCTCTAACATTGCAAAATTCAATGGAAATTTTGGAGAAGACCTGCCTACACATGTCATGACTTATCATTTATGGTGTTCATCAAATTCCTTAAATGATGATTCTATTAGATTTTGTCTTTTCCAGCGAATGCTTACTGATCTGGCTGCGAAGTGGTACATTGAATTACCACGAGATTATTTTGATAACTTTATAGCTTTAACCACTACATTTTTAACCCACTTCTAGTTACCCATCAAATATGAAATTGGAACTGAACTTTTGACCAGCTTTAAACAGACCAATGCTACTCATATATCGGATCATGTAAATGAGTGGTATCATCGTCGTTGAATGGTTAAAAAAAAATTTCCTTATTAGGTTTTATCATAGTGGTTTCTAAAATCCTTCCCTCCATCTATCACCAAGGATGTGGCCAAAGGTGGCATTGGAACTGAAGAGAAAGTAATTGCTCATGCCCAGTATCTGGATTTGATTTACACTAAGTCTGGCACGCTCTATGAAAATATTCCAAATGCGCTGCAACCAAATTTTACTGTTCCCCATTCTCCATCTGATAAGGATATTCATTCCGGCAATGGTGTGATTGGTTCTACTAGCACTCTGGCAACAAGTCAACCATCTGGTTCTACACTTTTTTGTTTCAAATCAAACCCCTATTGCATCTGATCCTGTGTCTTCTTCTGAAATAAATTCCATGTCATCTAATAAAGGCAAAAGTGATAAGAAACCTAGAAGTAAGAAGAAGGGGAAAGAAGAGAAGAATTCAAATTCACCCCCGTAGGAAAAATCATCTAATTCATCTGGTTCTTTTTGAAAACATTTTTACCCTTGCTTGATATGTAATGAGGAGAAGTTTATGAGATATTTTCCTCACCGTTCAAGAGTCTCAAATCTTCTTAAGACTTCTATCGCATCTGTAGTGTTGACAAATCCTTTTCTGAACTCAGAAACACCTTTAGTTGCTATGGATCTTGCTTCTAGTTCACAAGTGCTTATGCTATTCACCAATAAGCCCAAAAATTATGTTTTGGTGTCTACTCAAAGTAAGAATTTTAGTAATCCATTGTCGTAGTCAAACGGTCAGGCTACAGATCAACCTACCACTTCAACTTCGACCTCATATGACTCAACTCCACCGCCTATCATTCCAGAGTTAACAATAAAGCCATCGAAAGGATTTGTTCATAAATCGACATTCAACCCTCAAACTTGAGCAACTAAAAATTATAATGTAGTAGAATATTTGGCTCAATCACCTTCTACTATGTCAACGCTTTAGTTTCTTTAAAATTTTCCCTCCCAAAAGTAGGCTTTGTTGTCAACGATTGGTTGAATCGATCCAACATATTCAAATCTTGTAGTTTTTTATCACGCAGGATATGTGCCACAATTAGCATTCTTGATTCAAGTACACGTCCTGAATCACCTCATTCATCACACTATCATTGATGAAGACACATATACTTGTATCATTTCTATGAGTTTCTAGAAGTCACTTGACTCGCTGACATTGTCACAACCGCCTACGACGTTGAAAGATTTTGACAGTCATACATATAAGCCTTCTGAAATTCTTAGTAACCTGCAAGTTGAACTAGGGGGGAAATCAGTTACTATTGAAGTTAAGGTCATTGACGAACCCCTTGACTACAATATATTACTTGGAAGACTGTGGGTTTACGTTATGGTTGAGTTAGTATCTACTTACTTCTGTATGGTCATCTTCCCCCATAAGGGAAGTTGTAATATCCCAAAAGGGAGAATGCAGTAATACTTAAACACAATATAAGAACTGCAACTAAGGAAATAATAAATCTCAAGACAAAATCAGAATTTACAGAGAAGCTGATCCATTTTATTATATGGAGATGAATCAGTTACACAATGTACAAAAGATGAGTATATCTAGCCTAAGCGATGGCCTAGAATCACCCTACAATGGTGCTGCAACTAGGACTGTGTAATTGGAGAGCTTACAGAAGCAATACTGATTTTTCCCTTCTGCTAGTGATATACATGAAAATTATACAAAGGAAATGCAAATCTAGGGAGCTCAAGAGCTCTGATGATGCCAAGATTCTAGATCTACCCAATGTGATGGGAACCCAAGATAACCTGGAAAGGATTTTCTAGATCCACAACTTTGGGAAATCACCCTTCTAGGGTTTGATACTTTGTATGTTGGGTTTACAGATCTAAAGCTAGATCTAATCTAAATATGGCTGTAATATGATATATAAACATATCTATGCTTTGAGGGTTGATCCCTCCTTCCGATCTACAAGCTAGGAGCTTGAGATCTTGCCTTCTCTTCCTCCTCCTTCAAGTTGCAGCAACTGAGTATGCGGATGCTATAGAAAATACGTTGTACAAGAGAGAGAGGCTCTATGCCTACTGAAATATGTTTCAATAGGCTCCAGGCTGATGGAAATACTGATGGAAAGGTGAGGGGATGATCCCTCACAGGACTACTAGCTGAAATTCTAGAGACTTCATTCTTCCTTTGGATCTACAATGATGGACAGCATAATTCTATATGGAATTAGTTCTGCTAGGAGGTCAATAACTCTTGGCCTGATTCCAAATCTGAAATGAAGCCCTGGGAATGTTGATCTTCAAGCCCAAGGTGATATAAATAATCCTACACCAGTTCTCTAGCTGAAATACTGAAGACAACCTCCACCTTCCAGCTGATCTTCACAAATTGTGTAATTCCTGAACGTAGATGTTCTGCAGATGATGGAAATAATAAGTGGCACCAATTCCTGATGTAGAATGAAGTACAACCCTCATCCAAGAGATCACTCAATGAAAGAGGAGGGATTCCCAACCAGGAGCACCCTATGCTAACACTTGCAATATTTTCTATACATCCCAAGAAAGAAATCGAATGTCACTTGACAATTCCATATCTAAATATACCTCAAAATATATATCCAATAGCCTTCCTTAATTGTTTCCTTCATCTCATTTATATGGTTTATGATCCTTCCCATTCCATGGCCCTCATTTAAACTTTTTTGTGCTTGTGGACATGATCCTCCATGTTTTATTGCGTTGTCTCTCAAAGTAATCCATCATGTCCAAGTGCAACGTGCACCCTCTCCATCGTGTGTGCATTAATTGCACAACTTCCTCCATCATCTCATCATAGATGCTCCACGGTCTTCTGTTCGATTCCTTCCAAGACCTTAGTTGACTGTATCAACCTCCATGATCTATCTCATTAATGATACATGATCTCCAATCCATTCACATTAGTAATTGCTCCACTACCTCCTTTATGTAGATATAGGCTTACGTAATCCACATTCACACAGAAAAAGTGGATATTTATTCATCATGAGGATTATGGGTCCCTCCACCATTTTATTTACTTAATTCATTAAGAAAATTAAGAACTCTAATATTTCAAATATCAAGTGAAAATTTGGGAATATTACAGTCTTCCCCGAAAAAACGTTGCTTGACCTCAAGAAACTAAAAAATTAGATGCATAAAACATCCATTTCCCTCCAAATTGCATCCACATAAGGAAGGCCTCCTCCATTTGCTGCAATATGTCATGCATGTTTGGTTCCAAAGTTGTCTCTCAATAATATATAGAATGAACTGCAATCGTATGGTCATATGTCCTCCTTCCACCATGAATAACCAAATGACAATCATATGATGTCCAACATCATCATCAATACATGATATATATAGAATATAGTGGTTCCTTCCACAAAGGAAGAGCTCTATCTCACAATACAACTCTTCATCCCATGTTTCTTGAAGTACATTGAGCATTGACATGCCCTCATATCTAGCCCTGTTGGCCTTGTTGGTTCCAATCATCATTCCAACATTATGCAAAAGAAGAAATAGAGACATATGGGTAGACCAAAGTGTCAAACCATATTCTCCCAATAGTAACCACAAGAGTAGGGCCTCTTACTGCCATCCTCCATCTCCCCCATGTAAGATGGACAAGCCAAAATCCTTCAGAAGCAACCAAAGAAATAAGATATCTTGCCGCCTCTTCACATCATCATGTGAATCGTGGAGTAACAACAACATGCTGAAGGAAATATAGAATGTCATACCATCCCAATACAAATCAACTCCATTATCATACATCATGAGAGTACTATTCCATATTACAAACAATACAAAACACATAAACATAGGAAATGTCATGTGATGGAAAAACTATCCTAAGGAATTTAAAGATGAGCATGCATTATTTTGCCATAAATTATCATTGTTACATAAGGCATGAGAAAATAAAATATGAACCTTTGAGTAGTAACCATAATCACCCAAGAGAAACCAGCGTAGCCATTCCTCCTTCTTCATTACATGAGTGTTTTTTAAGGCATGGATCAAAGAAATAGCAGCCTTTGGGTAGTAACCAAACTCACCCAAGAGCAACCAACATAACCAAGCTTCTTTCTAGCCCATGTCATATATTTGAAAGTGGTGATGCACCCCCTTGCTTATCATTCTCACCCACTCATCCCAATGTGGATGATGAATGATGTACTACATATACATGGTATCCTCCCTTTGTAGAATACCATCCTTCCCAAACTGATGAAGAACCTTGCACTCCATGAAATGTTGAAGTGCACCTCCAATATGATCCCTTAATGAGACCTTCATATCATCCATGGCCTTCCAAAACAAAAGAGGTTCTGGATCTGCTACAGGTAGAAGTCTCTCTTCGAGCTGTGAGATGCTCATTGAGAAAGTGTCATCAAGAAAGGAGAATATATTTCTCATATCAAGATGTCTACCATTTATCATCATAACCTCCATTTCTTCATGAGTAATAGCGTTGTAGATCTGCTGGGTAATACATATTTTGTCTCAAAGTAAGGTACAATATTGATCTCATAGCCACTCATTTTACATAGGATCATGCTCATCCAATTTTCCAAAAATCCACAGTTCAACTCAAAGGGTTTAATGTAGTCCATCCATGAAAAACTGGGATATCTTTTCATCTCCTTATTGATCAAATCAAGGATCCTCTGCACTATGATATGTTGCTGCTTCAAATCAGTGTTTTGTTCTAACCCTTGGTTATGCATTGACCCTGATGGCAGGTACCGATAAGTTCCAATAAGATCTACTAAAACAATAGGTGATGAATGTGTATTTATACCTTGGATTAACTGATGTGTGGGAACGTCTTTACAGAACACAAGAGTTCCTCCAACCGGGACAATGGTGTCTCCAACTGTTGGTAAGAGAGATGGTTGTTCTTCTATCAATGTACCAGCATTGGAATCTTCCTCCTCTTCCTTGTGCATCTCCTGAATCATGGTTGGGACTCTATATTTTAAGAGCTCAATACTATCTTACAAGATTGCAAGTGTCTCTTCTCTAGATGCAATTACTGCTGCAGCTGGTGGTGAATGTAGTGACCTCTTGTCTAGAGTGACAAGATTGACATCCTCCCTTTTTTCCTTAGGAAATTTCTCTTTGTGGCACATATTTTACTTCTTCACATCAAACATCTTCCTCAACTTGTGAAATAAATTTGAATATTTAGTCACCTTTGCATGCTCCATGTGACTAAACCACCAATCATTGGCTTCACCTAAAAGATGAAGTGTTGAAATCTGGATAGCCTCTTTTTCAGCCACAGGATGTAGCATGAAAAATGCATCTAACTCTTTCCTCCAAGCCTTAACATTCCTTGAGGAAGATCCATCAAATGTAGGCAAATAAAATCTATTGTGCCTCTTCATTCTATTGGTGCTATAACATCTTATTTCTTCTTTGAGTTCAAAGAATTATTGGAGAGTTAGACTCTCTTTGAAGGCTCTAGATTGTTCCCTGTACTCTTCAAGATACAAACTAAGAGTCTCATGAGTCTCAGTTCCTATTCTTTACTCATTTCTATACCTCTAACCTTCCTCAAAGAAATTGGGCATAGTAGATCTATGATTCTTCAGTTTTATTTTTTGCTGATAGGAAGTGCTTGGGCCTCCATCTTCAGATCTTATTCTTGGATCCTTCCTTTTCCTTTCTCTCTTCATTTGATTGACAAGCTTGGAGAGATATTGCATGGATCTAAATAGAGGATTGGAAAGATTGTAATCCTCCTTCATGATAGATCTCATCTATCTGCTTCTTCTTTTTATGCAAAAGATGAAGTGTCCATAGTCTAAGCCAAAGATCATGCTCTGATGCCACTGTAATATCCCAAATGGCAGAATTCAGTAATACTTAAACACAATATAAGAATTGCAACTAAGTAAACAATAAATCTCAAGACAACATCAAAATTTATAGAGAATTTGAGCCATTTTATTATATGGATATGAATCAGTTACACAATGTACAAAATATGAGTAGATCTAGCCTAATAGATGGCCTAGAATCACCCTAAAATGGTGCTGCAACTAGCACTGCGTAACTAGAGAGCTTACAGAAGCCATACTGCATTGTCCCTTCTGTTGCTGATATAAATGAAAATTTTGCAAATGAAATGCATATGTAGGGAGCTCAGGAGCTCTGATGGTCCCAAGATTCTAGATTTGGCCAATGTGTTGGGAACCCAAGATAACCTAGAAAGTATTTCTAGATCTACAACTTTGGAAAATAACCCTCCTATGTTTTGATCCTTTGTCTCCTAGGTTTACAGATCTGAAGCTAGATTTGATCTAAAGATGGCTGCAATATGATGTATAAACAGATCTATGATTTCAGGGTTGGTCCCTCCTTCAGATCTACAAGCTAGGAGCTTGAGATCTTTCCTTCTCTTCCTCCACCTTCAAGTTGCAACAACTGAGTATGTAGCTACTATAGAAACTGCGTTGTACAAGATAGAGAGGCTATATGCCTGCTGAAATATGCTATAATAGGCTCCAGGCTGATGGAAATACTAATGGCAAGGTGAGGGGATGATCCCTCACAGGATTACTAGCTGAAATGCAAGCAACTTCGTTCCTTGTTTGGATCTGCAATGATGGACAACGTAATTATGGATGGAATTACTGCTGCTAGGAGGTCAATAACTCTTGGCCTTATGCCAAATCTAAAATTAAGCCCTGGGAATGTTGATCTTCAAGCCCAAGGTGATAGGAATAATCCTACACTGATTCTCCAGATGAAATACTGAAGACAACCTCCACCTTCCAAATGATCTTCAGAAATTGTGTAATTACTGTAGGTATATGTTCTGCAGATGTAATGTTCCAAATTTTAGCCTCAAAGCTAAATGGAACATTAGAGTTAACAACAGCTCTAGTTGGTGAACAAAGGGGTATAAAAGCCCATAAGTCTCCTAAGGAGGGATAAAAACACTCCAAATGTGAAAAGGGACACTCTTTTTAGCTTAATAAAACACCTCCATGTGTGAACAGGGATAAAATCAAGTTGATTCAGTCCACTTTGACTAAGTCAACAGTGTAGTTGTGGAGGAGGAGGAAACCAAGGAATAACGCATTTTTGGAGGGAGATGTATATTTGGATAGAGATGACCTAATTGAGTGGGGCCAAGGGCAAGAAAACTCATGTTTTATTTAAGGAAGAGGATGGCAACATTATTCTTCATGTTTTGAGATCATTATTCTTGTCTGCTCAGACTTTTGCTCCCCTTGCTGCTTGGCAGGGTTGCAGTGTTGTTTAGCACCGGGTATTCCCGAGCGGGAATCCCACCTCTCTCCTTGAGGAGCCTCATTGGGAGAGTTTTCATTCATCATTCCACATCATGTTTTCAGGCCAAGCTTCAGCCAACTTCATCGGCATATTTTTGTAGGAGATTGTGCAGTGTTGCTGGGTGCAGCAGTGGAAGGTATTGGAATCCCAGTTTTTGAGCTAGTTTCTCATTAGAGGAAGGTTTCCTTCATTTGAGAGACCTATTTTGAGAGATCCATAGCCTATTTCAGATATTTGGTATCATACCACACGTTTCCCATACATTCCCAGTGTTTTTTCAGCTAGGGAATGCGTTATTTTGGAGGTAATTCAGTGCATGGTTTAGTGGCTCCGTTGCAGTGTTTTCTTGTGATTGAGAGGTTCATATTTTCATGGGAGGAAGCCCTTGAGGGATCTACATAATATTAGACATATTTCATCCTTATACACTCTTATGCTTCATTTTTTTAGTGGTGATTCAGTAAATTTCTGAATATCACATTTTGTATGCAAAGTGTTTGACAAGAAACCCTTGTTGGGTTCTCTTGTATTTTGTATGAGGAGACTAGATATCTGTTCTTCAGCATTTATAATCAATATATGAGTATATATACTTTTTCTCCCATTTTCTGAGTTAAAACCCTCTTTGGACTGCGTAGTCACTTTTATGCAGAAATCCTTTTGTTGCAGTATTTGGGGTTTTTGCTTATTTCCATCTACATTAGTGTGGGAGGTCTGTTTAACCCACCTAGTTTGATTTGTTTCAGCTCTATTCTTGGATTTAAGTTATATATTGACTAATATATAGGATCCAAGAGTCCAGTTCATTGTTTTATTACATATTTTTCTGGAAATGCGTTTTTAGTGCATGATTCATGAGCTGTCCTGATTTTGGGATATTACAATGGTATCAGAGCTTCAATATTGGCTCAGCCTTTGAATATTAGGCCATTACACTTTTAGGAGAGATGGAAAGAAAATAGAAGGCTTCATAATGTTGAGAAAAGAGGGAATACAAGTTTATAAAGCTTCTTCCAAAATCTATGCAGAGCTTTCAAGGAGAGCTAAATAAAATGAGATTCGAGATGGGATCTCCAAAAGAGTTTGGATATAGAGCTAAATCTAGGTTTGCACGTGGTGAGTTTCAGCATGCAGCTACACACCATGATGCATAGCACAGAAAGTGCCTAGTTCTATCTTGAGATGGATGAAAGGAGTAAGAATGCCTAAGAGGATGACTCTTAGTGATTTGTTGCAGAAGTATGAATCTCAAACTGAGAGGTTTAGAGATCATGCTGATTTCCAAGAGTTTTGCAAGAGCCAGAAACAGGATGTAGGTATATTTATTCTATCTATTTTTTCCAGATCACCTACATGTTTAGCTGGAGCTTGGGTGAAGGAACTAGACTCCTATTTGCAGCTGCACCATATTTCTGAAGATGAAGCCATCAGAGTTGCAGCGCTGCATTTTAGAGGTGAGGCTCATGCATTGTGGATTTTTGAATATTTTTCTTTAAAGAATACAAACACTTCCTCTTATGCAAGACTCATAGAAACATTGGTGAGGAGGTTTGGTGAAAAACTTCCTAAGATACATGAGCAAGGAAAACTTTAGAGAACCAAACCCTTGCATGTTATAGAGGAGACTCCGCTTCAGAAAACCCTAGGAGAAGCTGACATCTTGCATTGCACATTTTTGGAAGCAAGACCTCTAGTTCATATTCCTAAACAAGAGGGCATGGGGATCTCTTTTTCACAGAAGGATCCAACTATTGAGATGTTTCCCATACACATTGGTGGAGATGAGGGCAGCAACACTGTCACATCTAGAGCATATCTAGTACCTCATGCAGAGGGAGGAGGAGCACATGATCCGAAAAGAGGGACTCTTGTACCTTTACAAGAAGTTCCCCAGGATATCATACATAGAGGTCCTAGCACAATCAGTGAGCATCATGATTGTGCAACATTACAGCTGGAAGGAGGAGGTAGGGAGGAAGAGCATCATCATGTGATGAGAGGCACACACCCTTCTCTATTTGAGAGAGCTAGTGCAAAGAGGAGGCAGACTATATTGCACTGTGAGAGCAAGGGAAAGGTTGCCCAACCATATGTACAGGCCACTCTTGACATTGATGTCTCACTACATGGAGGAATTCCACCTGAAAGGCCACCAGATCTATCATTGATGAGAGGCAACTTGTCTTTGGATTCACCGCTCTTGGATCTTGGGGAGGTGAAGAGTTTGGAGGAAGACTTTGGCATGGGGGATGTCAAAGTAGCAGGTAGTAGCATGAGGAGAGCTTCACATGCCAGATCACTAGCGTTATCTCTTAGGAGGGTTGATCCTTATTAGAGATCTTAGCTCTTGGTAGAGTACTCCAAGGGTCTTGGTGCATGCATGATTATTGATGACCCGAATGGAGATGATAGAAACATGGTGGATGATGTGGTCATCTATTCCTATGGCAGGATCTTCTTGACTAGATCTTCTCATCTCAAGGAGAAGCTGTTGCATGCAGCACATGAGGACTTCTCTTCTAGGCACTATGATGCATATTTCCATTTGATGGAGGAGTTCAGTTGGAAGGGCCGCTAGCATGACATATATCAGCATATGGAGAGATGCATAGCCCAGATGGTAATGAAAAGGAGGTCACAGCCACTTCCCTACTCTTTGGACATGAGGGAGAATTTCCAGTTGAGCCATTTTAGCTCAAGATCTCGAGCGCATGATGGAGGAGGTATCATTTCATATTTTGTATTGTACTTCTTTTCCTTACTTGAGCAGCATAATGTAACAAGAAGAATTATCTCTTCTTGCATATTGTATGATGATGTACTTGCAGCTACTTGTAACATTGATTTTGTCTATCTTTTTTATGGTTTGTGGGGGAAGCCACATGTATCTGGGTGTTCACCATTGGCACCATATTGTAACTTCATGATTCCATCTTATGAGATGATAGTGGTAGCAAACAAGTGGCTAGTAGAGCACTTGTCATTTCCTATTTTGAAGGAGGCAAAGGATGCACTATGCTGGTTCCATGAGTGGAACTATGATTCACTCTCTGGTTGTCATTTGGAAACTTGTTCTCATTGTACTTTGCTTCTATATATTGCTGATATGTTCATGTTCATGGGGAGCTTTGTTTAGAGAGTGGGCTTAAGATGGAAGATGCCCATTGGGAGCATGATTCTCCCCACTTTATATTTTTTACATTTCAGGAGGAACCATGGGCAAGCCATGATTACCACATCACACTTTTTCTCTTCTTGTGGGAGGAACCACTTGGAGAACTTGAGGAGGCACTTCATGGCAGAATTGTTTGATGGGACATCATACAAGTTGACCATAATGATCTTACTCCATGGCTTGTATGAAGGAGAGGTGAGGGAGTAGCAAGAGTTTTTGTTGCTGTGGTTGCACTTGGGAGAGTATGGGTAGAATTCTTCCCATACTTTTCATCAAATTTCTAGAGAGAAGGAAGGCACATTCATGGTGCAAGGAGGGTACCCTTCAGCATTGAAGGATCATGATAGACTTCCATGTAGGAAGAAGATATTCTCACATAGCAACATTATGGTGGATGGATTTGGCATATGGGATGTCAAAGAGAGGAGTGATGGAGCCTTATTTCTAACGCCTACATCGTTGTCACATGGGAGTGTGTTCTTATTGATGGAGTGTTCCAAGGAGTATATTTATCCCTTCTTCTTGCAGATTTTTATGAGGGGATCCTCATGGGGGAACTTATACATGGACCTCAACTTCAGCCTACTCACCATGCATGGTAAGAAATACATTTCTATACTTGTTGATTACTCCATTGAGTATTTGTATCTTCTCACCATATATGAGCAGTGCATTGCTCCACAGGAAAGCAAGAGTATTTATGGGTTTCATGGTCACTTTGGGGCCAATATTTGTAATGACAGTAGCCCATCTATACATGAATTTGGGCAAGTGTATTGTTATGTTACCTTTGTACAACTAATAGACATTGATTCTTACTCCCCCATGTTGGAAGAGGAAACATACACAGCTTATAACTTGTTGCAAAACCACTTGCCACATGACATTCTCAAACAACAATTGGGGGGGTTGCATAATATCCACTTGGAGAACCTTTGGTACCATCCAAAATTGCACATAAATTTCAGCATTTTTCTGATTTGGATGCCAAATGGTGATGATGTGCCATTAATCTTGAATGGAATGGTTTGGGTTGGCATGTCTCATGATTTTGGAGGAAGAGTCCTTGGAGACTCAATCTTCTTCTTGCCATTGGAGGGAAATCATGTTGCAGCCCAAGATCAGCATGCCCTCTACACTTATCATAAGTGGAGAGGAGGACAGCGTGGGATAGGCCCTCTTGCCTATCATGCTCATTTATTCAGCCCACCTACATTTCAGGAGCCAAAGGTGGAGAAGATTTTTCATGAGTTTCCATGTTGGAGGGTGAGTCACTTCATTTGGATGGTAGCATGGCTGAGGGAGGCACTCATTCACCATGTTGTTAATCACTCCTAATTTGTGGAGGCCATGAGATAGAAAACATGTTTCCATTCACACTTTCCACCTTTGATTGATGTGGGCCATTTGGTTTTGCACACTTGGGAGGAAACATTGGATGACAGTTTTATTGCAGATTATCTTGATGCAGTGATGGAGGCCATTGACGGGAGGCCACATGAGGAGAAGGGGAGAAATTTTTCTGTCCCTATACATTTTCTTGAGGACAAGAAAATATTTTGGAGGGGAGGACTGTAATTTTCCAAAATTTTAGCCTCAAAGATAAATGGAACATTAGAGTTAGCGACAGCTCTAGTCGGTGAATAAAGGGTTAGAAAAGCCCATAAGTCTCCTAAGGAGGGATAAAAACACTCCAAATGTGAAACAGGACACTCTTTCTAGCTTAATAAAACACCTCCATGTGTGAACAGGGATAAAATCAAGTTGATTCAGTCCACTTTGACTAATTCAACAGCGCAGTTGTGGAGGAGGAGGAATCCAAGAAGGAATAATGCAGTTTTGGAGGGAGATGTATATTTGGATAGAGATGGCCTAATTGTGTGGGGCCAAGGGCAAGAAAACTCATTTTTTATGTAAGGAAGAGGATGGAAGCATTATTCTTCATTTTTTGAGATCATTTTTCTTGTCTGGTCAGACTTTTTCTCCCGTTGCTGCTTAGCAGGGTTGCAGTGTTGTTTAGCACCGGGTGTTCCCGAGCGGAAATCCCACCTCTCTCCTTGAGGATCCTCATTGGGAGAGTTTTCATTCATCATTCCACATCAGTTTTTCAGGCCAAGCTTCAGCCAACTTCATCGGCGTAGTTTTTCTGGAGATTGTGCAGTGTTGCTGGGTGCAACAGTGGAAGGGATTGGAATCCCAGTTTCTAAGCTAGTTTCTCATTGGAGGAGGGTTTCATTCATTTGAGAGACCTTTTTGGAGAGATCCAGAGCCTATTTCAGATATTTGGTATCATACCACACATTTCCCATACATTCCCAGTGTTTTTTCAGCTAGGGAATGCGTTATTTTGGAGGCAGAATTCAGTGCATGGTCTAGTGGCTCCGTTGCAGTTTTTTCTTGTGATTGAGAGGTTCATCCTTTCATGGGAGGAAGCCCTTGAGGGATGTAAATCATATCAGAAAAATTTCAGCCTTATACACTCTTATTCTTCAATGTTGCAGTGGTGATTCAGTAAATTTTTGAATATCACATTTTGTATGCAGAGTGCTTGACAAGAAACCCTTGTCGTGTTCTCTTGTATTTTGTATGAGGAGACTAGATCTCTGTTCTTCATAATTTCTAATCAATATATGAGTATATCTACTTGTTCTCAAAATTTCCAAGTTAAAACCCTCTTTAGACTACGCAGTCACTTTTATGCAAAAATCATTGTGTTGTAGTATTTGGGGTTTTTGGTTATTTCCAGCTACACTTGTGTGGGAGGTCTGTTGAACCCACCTAGTGTTATTTTTTTCGTATCTATTCTTGTATTTAGGTTTTATATTGACTAATATATAGGATCCAAGAGTCCATTTCACTGTTTTATTACATATGTTGCTGGAAATGCGTTTTTAGTGCATGATTCATGAGCTGTCCCGATTTTGGGATATTACAGCAGATGATGGAAATAATAAGTAGCACCAATTCCTTATGTATACTTGTGTGGGAGGTCTGTTGAACCCACCTAGTGTTATTTTTTTCGTATCTATTCTTGTATTTAGGTTTTATATTGACTAATATATAGGATCCAAGAGTCCATTTCACTGTTTTATTACATATGTTGCTGGAAATGCATTTTTAGTGCATGATTCATGAGCTGTCCCGATTTTGGGATATTACAGCAGATGATGGAAATAATAAGTAGCACCAATTATTTATGTAGAATGAAGTAAAAACCTCTTCTAAGAGATCGCTCAATGAAAGAGGAGGGATCCCGACCAGGAACACCCTGTGCTAAACAACACTTGGAAACTTTGCTAAACAACCAAAGAAAGCAATGGAATGTCACTTGAAAATTCCAGATCTAAAAAAAATAAAAATATATATGCAATAGCCTTCCTTCATTGTTTCCTTCATCTCCTTTATATATTTTATGAGCCTTCCCATGCCTTAGCCCTCATCTAAACTGCGTTGTCCATGTGGAAATGATCCTCCGTGTTTGATTGTGCTCTCTCTCCAAGTCATCGATCATGTCTAGGTGCAATGTACACCCTCTCCATCATGTGTGCATTAATTGCACAACTTCCTCCATCATCTCATCATATATGCTCCATGATCTTCTGTTTGATTCCTTCCAAGACCTTAGTTGACTATATCGACCTCCATGATCTATCTCATTAATGAGACATGATCTCCAATCCATTCACATTAGTAGTTGCTCCACTACCTCCTTTATGTAGATCTAAGATTAAGTAATCAACATTCACACATAAAAAGTGGATATTTATTCATCATCAGTATTATGGGTCCCTCCACCCTTTTATTTACTTAATTCATTAAGAAAATTAAGAACTCTAATATTCCAAATATCAAGTGAAAATTTGGGAATATTAAATTCCTCCTCGGAAAAATGTTGTGTGACCTCAAGAAACTAAAAAAGTAGATGCATAATACATCCATTTCCCTCCAAATGGCATCCACATAAGGAATTCCTCCTCCATTTGCTGTAATGTTTCATGCATGTTTGTTTCCAAAGTTGTCTCTCAATAATGTATAGAATGGCCTTCAACTATATGGTTAGATGTCCTCCTTCCAACATGAATAACCAAATGACAACCATATGATGTCCAAAATCATCATCAATACATGGGATATATAGAATATAGTGGTTCCTTCCACAAAGGAAGACATGCCCTCATCTCTAGCCCTATTGGCCTTGTTGGTTCCAATCATCATTCCAACATTATGAAAAAGAATAAATAGAGACATATGGGTAGACCAAAGTGTCAAACCATATTCTCCCAATAGTAACCACCGGAGTAGGGCCACTTGCTGCCATCCTCCATCTCCCCCATGTAAGATGGACAAGCCAAACTCCCTCAAAAGCAACCAAAGCAACAAGAGATCTTGCTGCCTCTTCACATCATCATGTGGATCATGGAGTAACAACAACATGCTAAAGGACATATAGAATGTCATACCAGCCCAATACAAATCAACTCTATTATCATACATCATGAGAGTAATATGCCATATTACAAACAATACAAAACACATAAACATAGGAAATGTCATGTGATGACCAAACTCTCTTAAGGAATTTAAAGATGAACATGCATTATTTTGCTGTAAATTATCATTGTTACATAAGGCATGGGACAAGAAAATATGAACCTTTGAGTAGTAACCATAATCACTCAAAAGAAACCAGTGCAACCATGCCTCCTTCTTCATTACATGAGTGTTGTTCAAGGCACGGATCAAAGAAATAGTAGCCTTCGAGTAGTAACCAAACTCACCCAAGAGCAACCAACATAACCAAGCTTCTTTCTGGCCCATGTCATATATTTGCAAGTGTTCATGCACCCCCTTGCTTATCATTCTCACCCACTCATCCCAATGTGGATGATGAATGATGTACTGCATATACATGGTATCCTCCCTTTGTAGAATACCATCCTTCCCAAACTGATGAAGAACCTTGCACTCCATGAAATGTTGAAGTGCACCTCCATTGAGATCTCTTAATTATAACTTCATCTCATCCACGGCCTTCCAAAACCAAAGAGGTTCTGGATCTTCTGTAGTTAGAAGTCTCTCTTTGAGCAGTGAGATGCTCATTGAGAAAGTGTCATCAAGAAAGGAGAAGATATTTCTCATCTCAACATGTCTACCATTTATCATCATAACCTCCATTGCTTCATGAGTGAAGCCATCTTCAGAATGCTCCAAGAATAATGGGGCTCCTTCTTTATCACTGCTACTAAGTGACAGCACTGTAGATCTGTCGGGTAATACATATGTTGTCTCAAAGCAAGGTACAATATTGATCTCATAACCAGTCATTGTAAATAGGATCATGCTCATCCCATTTTCTGAAAATCCACACTTCAACTCAAAGGGTTGAATGTAGTCCATCCATGACAAACTGGGATAGCTTTTCATATCGTTCTTGATCAAATCAAGGGTCCTATGCACTGTGATATGTTGCTGCTTCAAATCAGCATTTTGTTCTAACCGTTGGTTATGCATTGGCCCTGATGACATGTCCCCATAAGTTCCAATAATATCTACTGAAACAATAGGTGATGAATGTGTATGCATACCTTGGATCAAATGATGTGTGGGAACCTCTTGAAAGAACACAAGATTTCCTCCAATCAGGACAATGGTGTCTCCAACTGCTGGAAAGAGAGATGGTTGTTCTTCTATCAATTTACCAGCATTAGAATCTTCCTCCTCTTCCTCGTGCATCTCCTAAATCATGCATGGGACTCTATATGATAAGAGCTCAAGACTACGTTGCAAGATTCTAGAAGAAGCAGATATATTATATCTAGAGGATCTTATTTCTTCTTTGAGTTCAAAGAATTCTTGGAGAGTTAGACTCCCTTTAAAGGCTCTAGACCGTTCCATGTACTCTTCAACATACAAATTGATAGTCTCATGAGTCTCAGGTCCTCTTCTTTCATAATTTCTATACCTGTCACCTTCTTCAAACAAAGTGGGCATAGTAGATCTATGAGGAGATCTATGATTCTCCGGTTTTCTTTTCTGCTAATAGGAAGTTCTTGATCAAATCAACGGTCCTCTGCACTGTGATATGTTGCTGCTTCAAATCAGCATTTTGTTCTAACCGTTGGTTATGCATTGGCCCTGATGACATGTCCCCATAAGTTCCAATAATATCTACTGAAACAATAGGTGATGAATGTGTATGCATACCTTGGATCAAATGATGTGTGGGAACCTATTGACAGAACACAAGAGTTCCTCCAATCGGGACAATGGTGTCTCCAACTCCTGGAAAGAGAGATGGTTGTTCTTCTATCAATTTACCAACGTTAGAATCTTCCTCCTCTTCCTCGTGCATCTCCTAAATCATGCATGGGACTCTATATGATAAAATCTCAAGACTACGTTGCAAGATTCTAGAAGAAGAAGATATATTATATCTAGAGGATCTTATTTCTTCTTTGAGTTCAAAGAATTCTTGGAGAGTTAGACTCCCTTTAAAGGCTCTAGACCATTCCATGTACTCTTTGAGATACAAACTAAGAGTCTCATGAGTCTCAGGTCCTCTTCTTTCTTCATTTCTATACTCCCCAATTTCAAACAAAGTGGGCATAGTAGATCTATGAGGAGATCTATGATTCTTTGGTTTTCTTTTCTGCTAATAGGAAGTTCTTGGGCCTTCCCCTTCAGATCTTCTTCTTGGATACTTCCTTTGAGTTTCTCTCTTCATTTGATTGACCTCCTTGGAGAGATCTTGCATGGATATAAAGAGAGGAGTGGCAAGATTGTAATCCTCCTTCATGATAGATCTCATCTATCTGCTTCTTATTTTGATGCAAAAGATGAAATGACCACAAGTTGAGCCAAATATCATGCTCTAATGCCACTGTAATATCCTAAAAGGGAGAATGCAGTAATACTTAAACACAATATAAGAACTGAATCTAAGTAAACAATAAATCTCAGGACATCATAATTTACAGAGAAGCTAAACCATTTTATTATATGGAGATGAATCAGTTACACAATATACAAAAGATGAGTAGATCTAGCCCAAGACATGGCCTACAATCACCCTCAATGGTGCTGCAACTAGCACTGCGTCATTGGAGAGCTTACAGAAGAAATACTACATTTTCCCTTCTACTACTGATATACATGAAAATGTTGCAAAGGAAATGTAGATCTAGGGAGCTCAGGGGCTCTGATGGTGCCAAGATTCTAGATCTGGCCAATGTGTTGGGAACCAAAGATAACCCAGAAAGGATTTTCTAGATGTACAACCTTGGAAAATCACTCTCCTAGGTTTTAATCCTTTGTCTACTGGGTTTACATATCTGAAGCTAGATCTGATCTAAAGATGGCTGCAATATGATGTATAAACAGATTTATGATTTTAGGGTTGATCCCTCCTTCAGATCTACAAGCTAGGAGTTTGAGATATTTCCTTCTCTTCCTCCTCCTTCAAGTTGCAGCAACTGAGTATGCAACTACTATAGAAACTATGATGTATAAGAGAGAGAGGCTCTATGCCTACTGAAATATGATGCAATAGGCTCCAAGCTGATGGAAATACTGATGGAAAGGTGAGGGGATGATCCCTCACAGGATTACTAGCTGAAATGCTAGAAACTTCCTTCCTCCTTTGGATCTGCATTGATGGACAACATAATTCTAGATGGAATTACTGCTGCTAGGAGGTTAAGAAATCTTGGCCTAATTCTAGATCTAAAATGAAGCCCTAATAATGTTTCTCTTCAAGCCCTAGGTGATAGGAATAATCCTACACTGGTTCTGCAGCTAAAATACTGAAGACAACCTCCACCTTCCAACTGATCCTCAGAAATTGCATAATTCATGAAGGTAGATGTTCTGCAGATAATGGAAACAATAAGTGGCACCAATGATTGATGTAGAATGAATTACAACCCTCTTCCAAGATATCACTCAATGAAAGAGGAGGGATTCCCGACCAGGAACATCTTGTGCTAAACAACACTTGCAATCTTTTCTAAACAGCCCAAGAAAACAATGGAATGTCACTTGACAATCCAAAATCTTAAAAAACCTAAAAATAAATATGCAATAGCCTACCTTCATTTTTTCCTTCATCCCCTTTATATAGTTTATGAGCCTTCCCATGCCTTGGCCCTCATCTAAATTGTATTGTGCATGTGGACATGATCCTCCATGTTTGAATGTGCTCTCTCTACAAGTCATCCATCATGTCTGGGTGTAATGTACACTCTCTCCATCATGTGTTCATTAATTAAAAAACTTCTTCCATCATCTCATCATAGATGCTCCATGATATCCTGTTTGATTCCTTCCAAGACCTTAGTTGACTGTATAAACCTCCATGATCTATCTCATTAATGAGACATGATCTCCAATCCATTCACATTAGTAGTTGCTCCATGACCTATTTTATGTAGATCTAGGCTTATGTAATCCACATTCACACATAAAAACTGGATATTTATTCATCATCAGTATTATGGGTCCCTCCACCATTTTATTTACTTAATTCATTAAGAAAATTAAGAACTCTAATATTCCAAATATCAAGTGAAAATTTGGGAATATTGATGTCCTCCCTGACAGAATGTTTCTTGAACTCAAGCAACTGCAAAAGTAGATGCATAAGACATCCATTTCCCTCCAAATGGCATCCACATAAGGAAGGCCTCCTCCATTTGCTGCAATGTGTCATGCATGTTTGGTTCCAAAGTTGTCTCTCAAGAATGTATAGAATGACCTCCAATTGTATGGTTAGATGTCCTCCTTCCACCATGAAGAACCAAATTAAAACCATATGATGTCCAACATCATCATCAATACATGATATATATAGAATATAGTGTTTCCTTCCACAAAGGAAGAGCTCCATCTCACGATACATCTCTTCATCCCATGTTTCATGAAGTACTTTGAGCATTGACATGCCCTCATCTCTAGCCCTGTTGGCACTGTTGGTTCCAATCATCATTCCAAAATTATGCAAAAGAAGAAATAGAGACATATGGGTAGACCAAATTTTCAAATCATATTCTCCCAATAGTAACCACCGGAGTAGGGCCACTTGCTACCATCCTCCATCTCCCCCATGTAAGATGGACAAGCCAAACTCCCTCAAAAGCAACCAAAGCAACAAGAGATCTTGCTACCTCTTCACATCGTCATGTGAATCATGGAGTAACAACAACGTGTTGAAATACATGTATAATTTCATACCATCCCAATACAAATCAACTCCATTATCATACATCATGAGAGTACTATGTCATATTACAAACAATACAAAACACATAAACATAGGAAATGTCATGTGATGGCCAAAATATCTTAAGGAATTTAAAAATGAATATGGATTATTTTTCTGTAAATTATCATTGTTACATAAGGCATGAGACAAGAAAATATGAAACTTTGAGTAGTAACCATAATCACCCAAGAGCAACCAGCGCAACCATTCCTCTTTCTTCATTACATGAGTGTTTTTCAAGGCATGGATCAAAGAAATAGCAGCCTTTGGGTAGTAACCAAACTCACCCAAGATCAACCAACATAACCAAGCTTCTTGCTAGCCCATGTCATATATTTGCAAGTGGTCATGCACCCCCTTGGTTATCATTCTCACCCACTCATCCCGATGTGGATGATGAATGATGTATCGCATACACATGGCATCCTTCCTTTGTAGAATACCATCCTTCCCAAACTGATGAAGAACCTTGCACTCCATGAAATGTTGAAGTGAACCTCCAATGAGATCTCTTAATGATACCTTCATCTCATCCATGGCGTTCAAAAACCAAAGAGGTTCTAGATCTCCTACAGGTAGAAGTCTCTCTTTGAGCTGTGAGATGCTCATTGAGAAAGTGTCATCAAGAAAGGAGAATATATTTCTCATCTCAACATGTCTACCATTTATCATCATAACCTCCATTGCTTCATGAGTGAAGCCATCTTCAGAATGCTCCAAGAATATTGGGGCTCCTTCTTTATCACTGCTACTAAGTGACAACACTGTAGATCTGCCGGGTAATACATATGTTGTCTCAAAGAAAGGTACAATATTGATCTCATAACCAGTCATTGTAAATAGGATCATGCTCATCCCATTTTCTGAAAATCCCCACTTCAACTCAAATGGTTGAATGTAGTCCATCCATGACAAACTGGGCTAGCTTTTTATCTCCTTCTTGATCAAATCAATGGTCCTCTGCACTGTGATATGTTGTTGCTTCAAATCAGAATTTTGTTCTAATCGTTGGTTATGCATTGGCCCTGATGACATGTCCCCATAAGTTCCAATAAGATCTACTGAAAAAATAGGTGATGAATGTGTATGCATACCTTGGATCAACTAATGTGTGGGAACCTCTTGACAGAACACAAGAGTTCCTCTAATCGGGACAATGGTGTCTCCAACTACTGGTAAGAGAGATGGTTGTTCTTCTTTAAATTTACCAGCATTGGAATCTTCCTCCTCTTCCTCATGCATCTCCTAAATCATGCATGGGACTCTATATGTTAAGAGCTCAATACTATCTTGCAAGATTCCAGAAGAAGCAGATAGATGATATCTATAGGATCTTATTTCTTCTTTGAGTTCAAACAATTCTTATATAGTTAGACTCTCTTGGAAGGCTCTAAACGATTCCCTATACTCTTCAAGATACAAACTGAGAGTCTCATGATTCTTAGGTCCTCTTCTTTCTTCATTTATATACCTCTCACCTTCTTCAAACAAAGTGGGCATAGTAGATCTATGAGGAGATCTATGATTCTCCGGTTTTCTTTTTTTCTAATAGGAAGTTCTTGGGCCTTCCTCTTCAGATCTTCTTCTTGGATCCTTCCTTTGACTTTCTCTCTTCATTTGATTGACCTCCTTGCAGAGATATTGCATGTGTTGGGTGTGGAGCCTGACTATCTTGTTTACTTTTTATCACAGCATTAGACCCCTGTATCTTAAAAGGGGCGGCAACGCCGCCCGTAATTAATAGCTGCTGTGGGGGGTCCAGGGGGGGGCGGCAGCACCCCCGAAGCTAAAAAAATATGTAAAATTTCCTTGTAAAAGTATAGTAATTTCTAGTCAATCTGGTCCGTTCATTAGGCAAATTATCTGATGGTTGAAGTTATGTTTAGATTAGGGTTTTTTTCCCTAGAAGGCAACCCCCTTGTATATATGAGGGTATTGTATTACGGCTGTGTATTGTATGTGTATTCTCAGAGCAAGAAACAGAGAGGGAGACTGTGAGAGAGAACAGAGGATATTACAGCGTATCTGTTGTAGTTTTGTCTCTTCATTTTTGCTGGATAATAGAAAGGAAGGACTGGCTGTTCGGGGTGGACGTAGCCCAAACTGGGTGAACCACGTATATCTGTGTCTCTCTGGTTTTATGTGTTTTTTGTGTGCTTGTATTTTCCACATATTTTATGAGTTGCATTGCTCCATAATATATAATTTTATAACAGCATGGATCTAAAGGGAGGAGTGGAAAGATTTTAATCCTCCTTCATGATAGATCTCCTCTATCTACTTCTTATTTTGATGCAAAAGATGAAGTCTCCACAAGTTGAGCCAAAGATCATGCTCCAATGCCACTGTAATATCCCAAAAGGGAGAATGCAGTAATACTTAAACACAATATAAGCACTGAAACTAAATCAAAAATAAATCTCAATACAACATCATAATTTACAGAGAATCTGAGCCATTTTATTATATGGATATGAATCAGTTACATAATGTACAAAATATGAGTATATATAGCCCACGACATGGCCTACAATCACCCTACAATGGCGCTGCAACTAGCACTACATCACTGGAGAGCTTACAGAAGAAACACTACGTTGTCCCTTCTACTACTGATATACATGAAAATGCTGCAAAGGAAATTCAGATCTATGGAGCTCAGGGAGCTCTGATGGTGCCAAGATTCTAGATCTGGCCAATGTGTTGGGAACCCAATATAACCCAGAAAGGATTTTCTAGATCTACAACCTTGGAAAATCACCCTCCTAGGGTTTAATCCTTTGTCTGCTAGGTTTACATATCTGAAGCTAGATCTGATCTAAATATGGCTGCAACATGATGTATAAACAGATCTATGATTTCAAGGTTGATCCCTCCTTCAAATCTACAAGCTAGGAGCTTGAGATCTTGCCTTCTCTTCCTCTTCCTTCAAGTTGTAGCAACTGAGTATGCAGCTGCTACAGAAACTGTGATGTAAAAGAGAGAGAGGCTATATTCCTACTATAATATGCTACAATAGGCTCTAGTCCGATGGAAATACTGATGGAAAGGTGAGGGGATGATCCCTCACAGGATTACTAGCTGAAATGCTAGAAACTTCCTTCCTCCTTTGGATCTGCAATGATGGACAACATAATTCTGGATGGAATTACTACTCCTAGGAGGTTAATAAATCTTGGCCCGATTCCAAATCTAAAATGAAGCCTTAGGAATGGTAATATTCAAGCCCTAGGTGACAGGAGTAATCCTATAGCGGTTCTGCAGCTGAAATACTGAAGACAACCTCCACCTTCCAACTGATCCTCAGAAATTGTGTAATTCTTGAAGGTAGATGTTCTTCAGATGATGGAAACAATAAGTGGAACCAATTCTTTATGTATAATGAATTACAACCCTCTTCCAAGATATCACTCAATGAAAGAGGATGGATTCCCGACCAGGAACACCCTGTGCTAAACAACACTTACAATATTTGTGAAAGAGCCCAAGAAAAAAATGGAATGTCACTTGACAATTAAAAATCTAAAAAAACCTAAAAATATATATGCAATATCCTGCCTTCATTTTTTCCTTCATCTCCTTTATATAGTTTATGAGCCTTCCCATGCCTTGGCCCACATCTAAACTATGTTGTGCATGTGGACATGATCCTCCATTTTTTACTGTGCTCTCTCTACAAGTCATCCATCATGTCTAGGTGCAATTTACACCCTCTCCATCATGTGTTCATTAATTAAACAACTTCCTCCATCATCTCATCATAGATGCTCCATGATATTCTGTTTGATTCCTTCCAAGACCTTAGTTGACTGTATCAACCTCCATGATCTATCTCATTAATGAGACATGATCTCCAATCCATTCACATTGGTAGTTGCTCCACTACCTATTTTATGTAGATCTAGGCTTATGTAATCCACATTCACACATTAAAAGTGGATATTTATTCATCATCAGTATTATGGGTCCCTCCACCCTTTTATTTACTTAATTCATTAAGAAAATTAAAAACTCTAATATTCCAAATATCAAGTGAAAATTTGGGAATATTAAAGTCCTCCGCGGTAGAATGTTGCTTGAACTCAAGAAACTACAAAAGTAGATGCATAATAGATCCATTTCCCTCCAAATGGCATCCAGATAAGGAAGGCCTCCTCCATTTACTACAATGTGTCATGCATGTTTGGTTCCAAAGTTGTCTCTCAAGAATGTATAGAATCACCTCCAACTATATGGTTAGATGTCCTCCTTCCACCATGAAGAACCAAATTAAAACCATATGATGTCCAACATCATCATCAATACATGAGATATATAGAATATAGTGGTTCCTTCCACAAAGGAAGAGCTCCATCTCATGATACATCTTTTCATCCCATGTTTCATGAAGTACATTGAGCATTGACATGCCCTCGTCGCTAGCCCTGTTGGCCTTGTTGGTTCCAATCATCATTCAAACATTGTGCAAAAGAAGAAATAGATACATATGGGTAGACCAAAGTGTCAAACCATATTCTCCCAATAGTAACCACCGGAGTAGGGCCACTTGCTTCCATCCTCCATCTCCCCTATGTAAGATGGACAAGCCAAACTCCCTCAAAAGTAACCAATGCAACAAGAGATCTTGCTGCCTCTTCACATCATCATGTGAATCATGGAGTAGCAACAAAATGCTGAAGGACATATAGGATGTCATACTAGCCAAATACAAATCAACTCCATTATCATACATCATGAAAGTACTATGCCATATTACAAACAATAAAAAACACATAAACATAGGAAATGTCATGTGATGGCCAAACTCTCTTAAGGAATTTAAAGATGAACATCTATTCTTTTGCTGTAAATTATCATTGTTACATAAGGCATGGGACAAGAAAATATGAACCTTTGAGTAGTAACCATAATCACCCAAGAGCAACCAGCGCAGCCATGCCTCCTTCTTCATTACACGAGTGTTTTTCAAGGCATGGATCAAAGAAATAGAAGCCTTTGGGTAGTAACCAAACTCACCCAAGAGAAACCAACATAACCAAACTTCTTGCTGGCCCATGTCATATATTTTCAAGTGGTCATGCACCCCCTTTCTTATCATTCTCACCCACTCATCCCAATTTGGATGATGAATGATGTATTTCATATACATGGTATCCTCCCTTTGTAGAATACCATCCTTCCCAAACTGATGAAGAACCTTGCTCTCCATGAAATGTTGAAGTGCACCTCCAATGAGATCTCTTACTGATACCTTCATCTCATCCATGGCCTTCCAAAACCAAAGAGGTTCTGGATCTGCTGCAGGTAGAAGTCTCTATTTGAGCTGTGAGATGCTCATTGAGAAAGTGTCATCAAGAAAGGAGAAGATATTTCTCATCTCAAAATGTCTACCATTTATCATCATAACCTCCATTGTTCATGAGTAAAGCCATCTTCAAAATTCTCCAAGAATAATGGGGCTCATTCTTTATCACTGCTACTAAATGACAGCACTGTAGATCTGCCGGGTAATACATATGTTGTCTCAAAGCAAGGTACAATATTGATCTCATAACCAGTCATTGTAAATAGGATCATGCTCATCCCATTTTCTGAAAATCCACATTTCAACTCAATGTGTTGAATGTATTCCATCCACGACAAACTAGGATAGCTTTTCATCTCCTTCTTGATCAAATCAAGGGTCCTCTACACTATGATATGTTGCTACTTCAAATCAGCATTTTGTTCTAATCGTTGGTTATGCATTGGCCCTGATGACATGTCCCCATAAGTTCCAATAAGATCTACTGAAACAATAGGTGATGAATGTGTATGCATACCTTGGATCAACTCATGTGTGGGAACCTCTTGACAGAACACAAGAGTTCCTCAAATCGTGAAAATGGTGTCTCCAACTAGTGGTAAGAGAGATGGTTGTTCTTATATCAATTTACCAGCGCTGGAAACTTCCTCCTCTTCCTCCTGCATCTCCTAAATCATGCATGGGACTCTATATGTTAAGAACTCTGGATTATATTGCAAGATTCCAGAAGAAGCAGATAGTTGATATCTATAGGATCTTATTTCTTCTTTGAGTTCAAAGAATTCTTGGAGAGTTAGAAACTCTTTGAAGGCTCCAGACCATTCCCTATACTCTTCAAGATACAAATTTAGAGTCTCATGAGTCTCAGGGCCTCTTCTTTCTTCATTTCTATACCTCTCACCTTCTTCAAACAAAGTGGGCATAGTAGATCTATGAGGAGATCTATGATTCTCCGGTTTTCTTTTCTACTGATAGGAAGTTCTTCGGTCTTCCTCTTCAGATCTTCTTCTTGGATCCTTCTTTTGCCTTTCTATCTTCATTTGATTAACCTCCTTGGAGATATCTTGCATGGATCTAAAGAGAAGAGTGGCAAGATTGTAATCTTCCTTCATGATAGATCTCATCTATCTGCTTCTTCTTTTCATGCAAAAGATGAAGTTTCCACAAGTTGAGCCAAAATTCATGCTCTGATGCCACTGTAATATCCCAAATGGGAGAATGCAGTAATACTTAAACATAATATAAGAATTAAAACTAAGTAAACAATAAATCTCAAGACAACATCAGAATTTAGAGAGAAGCTAAGACATTTTATTATATGGAGATGAATCAATTACACAATGTACAAAAGATGAGTAGATATAGCCCAAGACATGGTCTACAATCACCCTACAATTGTGCTGCAACTAGAACTGCATCACTGGAGAGCTTACAGAAGAAATAATACACTGTCCTTTCTGCTACTGATATACATGAAAATTTTGCAAATGAAATACAGATCTAGGGAGCTCAAGAGCTCTGATGGTGCCAAGATTCTAGATCTGGCCAATGTGTTGGGAACCCAAGATAACCCAGAAAGGATTTTCCAGATCTACAACCTTGGAAAATCACCTTCCTAGGGTTTGATCCTTTGTTTGTTGGGTTTACATATCTGAAACTAGATCTGATATAAAGATGGTTTCAATATGATGTATAAACAGATCTATGATTTCAGGGTTGATCCCTCCTTCAGATCTACAAGCTAGGAGCTTGAGATCTTTCCTTCTCTTCCTCCTCCTTCAAGATGCAACAACTGAGTATGCAGCTGCTACAAAAAATATGATGTACAAGAGAGAGAGGCTCTATGCCTACTAAAAATATTCTGCAATAGGCTCCAGGTTGATGGAAATACTAATGGAACGGTGAGGGGATGATCCCTCATAGGATTAATAGTTGAAATGCTAGCAACTTCCTTCCTCCTTTGGATCTGCAATGATGGACAACACAATTTTGGATGGAATTACTACTGCTAGAAGGTTAATGAACCTTGGCCTAATTCCAGACCTAAAATTAAGCCCTAGGAATGTTGATCTTCAATCCCTAGGTGATAGTAATAATCCTACACCGGTTCGGCAGCTGAAATACTGAAGACAACCTCCATCTTCCAACTGATCCTCAGAAATTGCGTAATTCCTAAAGGTAGATGTTCTGCAGATGATGGAAACAATAAGTGGCACAAATTATTGATGTAGAATTAGTTACAACCCTCTTCCAAGATATCACTCAATGAAAGAGGAGGGATTCCCAACCAGGAACACCCTGTGCTAAACAACACTTGCAATATTTGCTAAACATCCCAAGAAAGCAATGGAATGTCACTTGAAAATTCAAAATCTAAACAAACCTAAAAATATATATGCAATAGCCTACCTTCATTGTTGCCTTCATCTCCTTTATATAGTTTATGAGCCTTCCCATGCCTTGGCGCTCATCTAAACTTTGTTGTACATGTGAACATGATCCTCCATGTTTGACTACGCTCTCTCTACAAGTCATCCATCATGTCGAGGTGCAATGTACACCCTCTCCATCATTTTTTCATTAATTAAAAAACTTCATCCATCATCTCATCATAGATTCTCCATGATCTTTTGTTTGATTCCTTCCAAGATGTTAGTTGACTGTATCAACCTCCATGATCTATCTCATTAATGAGACATGATCTCCAATCCGTTCACATTAGTAGTTGCTCTACTACCTCCTCTATGTAGATCTAGGCTTATGTAATCCACCTTCACACATAAAAAGTGGATATTTATTTATCATCAGTATTATGGGTCCCTAGACCCTATTATTTACTTAATTCATTAAGAAAATTAAGAACTCTAATATTCCAAATGTCAAGTGAAAATTTGGGAATATTAAATTCCTCCCTGGAAGAATGTTGCTTGAACTCAAGAAACTGCAAAAGTAGATGCATAAGACATCCATTTCCCTCCAAATGGCATCCACATAAGGAAGGCCTCCTCCATTTTCTGCAATGTGTCATGCATGTTTGGTTCCAAAGTTGTCTCTCAAGAATGTATAGAATGACCTCCAACTGTATGGTTAGATGTCCTCCTTCCACCATCAAGAACCAAATTAAAACCATATGATGTCCAACATCATCAATACATGAGATATTTAGAATATAATGGTTCCTTCCACAAAGGAAGAGCTCCATCTTACGATACATCTCGTCATCCCATGTTTCATGAAGTACATTGAGCATTGACATGCCCTCATCGCTAGCCCTATTGGCCTTGTTAGTTCCAATCATCATTCAAACATTATGCAAAAGAATAAATAGATACATATGGGTAGACCAAAGTGTCAAACCATATTCTCCCAATAGTAACCACCGGAGTATGGCCACTTGCTTCCATCCTCCATCTCCCCCATGTAAGATGGAAAAGCCAAACTCCCTCAAAAGCAACCAAAGTAACAAGATATCTTGCTGCCTCTTCACATAATCATGTGAATCATGGACTAACAACAAAATTCTGAAGGACATATAGAATGTCATCCCAACCCAATACAAATCAACTCCATTATCATACATCATGAGAGTACTATGCCATATTACAAACAATAAGAAGCACATAAACATAGGAAATGTCATGTGATGGCCAAAATCTCTTAACGACTTTAAAGATGAACATGAATTCTTTTGCTGTAAATTATCATTGTTACATAAGGCATGGGACAAGAAAATATGAACCTTCGAGTAGTAACCATAATCACCCAAGAGAAACCAGCGTAGCCATGCCTCCTTCTTCATTACATGGTTGTTTTTCAAGGCATGGATCAAAGAAATAGCAGCCTCTGGGTAGTAACCAAACTCACCCAAGAGCAACCAACATAACCAAGCTTCTTGTTGGCCCATGTCATATATTTGAAAGTGGTCATGCACCCCCTTTCTTATCATTCTCACCCACTCATCCTAATGTGGATGATGAATGATGTATTTCATATACATGGTATCCTCCCTTTGTAGAATACCATCCTTCCCAAACTGATGAAGAACCTTGCACTCCATGAAATTTTGAAGTGCACCTCCAATGAGATCTCTTAATGAGACATTCATCTCATCCATGGCCTTCCAAAATAAAAGAGTTTATGGATCTACTGTAGGTAGAAGTCTCTCTTTGAGCTGTGACATGCTCATTGAGAAAGTGTCATCAATAAAGGAGAAGAGATTTCTCATCTCAAGATGTCTACCATTTATCATCATAACCTCCATTGCTTCTTGAGTTAAGCCATCTTCAGAATGCTTCAAGAATAATGGGGCTCCTTCTTTATCACTGCTACTAAGTGACAACATTTTAGATCTTTCGGGTGATACATATGTTGTCTCAAAGCAAGGTACAATATTGATCTCATAACCAGTCATTGTAAATAGGATCATGCTCATCCAATTTTCTGAAAATCCACACTTCAACTCAAAGGGTTGAATGTAGTCCATCCATGAAAAAATGGAATATCTTTTCATCTCCTTATTGATCAAATCAAGGGTCCTTTGTGCTGTGATATGTTTCTACTTCAAATCAGCATTTTGTTCTAACCATTGGTTATGCATTGGCCCTGATGGCATGTCCCCATAAGTTCCAACAAGATCTACTGAAAAAATAGGTGATGAATCTGTATGCATACCTTAGATCAACTGATGTGTGGGAACCTCTTGACAGAACACGAGTTCCTGCAACTGGGACAATGGTGTCTCCAACTGCTGGTAAGATAGATGTTTGTTCTTCTATCAATGTACCAGCGTTGGAATCTTCTTCCTCTTCCTCATGCATCTCCTGAATCATGCATGGTACTCTATATGTTAAGAGCTCAAGAATATCTTGCAAGATTGCAAGTGTCTCTTCTCTAGATGCAAGTACTGTTGTAGCTTGTGGTGAATGTAGTGGCCTCTTGTCCAGAGTGACAAGATTGACATCCTCCCTTGTTTCCATAGGAAATTTCTCTTTTTGGCACATCTCTATCTTCTTCACATCAAACTTATTCCTCAACTTGAGAAAAAAATCTGAATATTTAGTCACCATTGCATGCTCCATGTGACTAAACCACCAATCATTGGCTTCACCTAAAAGATGAAGTGATGCAATCTGGAGAGCCTCTTTTTCAGCCACAGGATGTAGCATGGAAAATGCATCTAACTCTTTCCTCCAAGCGTTAACATTTCTTGAGGAATATCCATCAAATGTAGGAAAATAGAATATGTTGTGCCTCTTCCTTATATAGCTGCTATAAGATCTTCTTTCTTCTTTGAGTTCAAAGAATTCTGGGAGAGTTAGACTCTCTTTGAAGGCTTTAGATTTCTCCTTGTACTCTTCAAGATAAAAACTGAGAGTCTCATGAGTCTCAGGTCCTCTTCTTTCTTCATTTCTATACCTCTCACCTTCTTCAAAGAAAGTGGGCATAGTAGATCTATGAGGAGATCTATGATTATCCGGTTTTCGTTTCTGCTAATAGGAAGTGCTTGGGCCTTCTGTTACATAGAATTTTTCATTGTTCCTAAAATCCCCATCCCTCACATTGGACGATCATTTCTGTGACTAATAGAAAGTGTCATGACTTGCAAAGACCATCATTTCATTGCTTTCCATGAGGACAACATTCCTTCTGTTGAAAATTCCTTGAGAAAACCATTAGAAACACATGTTTTTGCCTTGGCGCTAGTAGACTATTATGCCCTCGCACTGATGAGGAAGATTAACACTAGGCCTCATGCCCATTGGTGCTCTGACCCAATTAGTTTCTCGCACCAACCTGTTTATGGAATTTTTTTAAAAATAGAGGTGAATTTTCCATTATAACAACTTCGTGGGCGAGTCATCTGGAGTGGTTCGACTGAATAACCATGGCCTCCCTCCTTTGGCCTCTTATTTCCACCTTTTGGGGAAACTTCCCAAGGGATACGGCCTCCCTTCAACCATTGTAGGGATCCTAACCTCCCCCACTTCCTCTATAAATAAATCCATCTTCCATTGATGAGCTAGCTGAACTGAACATATTTAGCTAAAACATTGAAGAGAATTCCTGAACTTTGCTAGAAAAGATAGAATGGAAGGAGACCTTTGTTGAGAGATATTAGGCTTGTGTCCTCACCCCGTCCAAATTCCTGACAATCCTTCGAGACTCGCTTCGACTGAACCCCGTTGGAGGAGGTTGCGACGTCAAAACTTCAGTTTTAACTCTTCCTTCTATATATATATATATATATATATATATATATATATATATATACATTACTATTTTCTGGTTCCCATCTTGTGTTATGTGTTTTATTTGATGAAATATTCTTAACCCTCCTTGACTGGTTACTTGATTATGAATGAAATCATTGTTTTGTATGTTGCTCTTGTTTTCTGATCTTTGTACATGTATCCGAGCGTTGGTGCAGAAGGATTGTGACCTGTCGAGACAAAGATCAAGAGGCCATCACCACCACAACGATGACAGCGTTGGACTCTAGGTAGGTCGATCTACCCTATCCTTTTCATTCATTAATTAAGGAACCTACACTTTAGCTTGTCCCTTTGTTGCTAGACCCACTCTAGGGCCAAAGGGATCATCTCTGTCTGCAGAGAGGATTTACCTTCCCAGCACCTTCCTCTTCATATCTTCTTCTTGGATCCTTCCTTTTCCTTTCTCTCTTCATTTGATTGACCTCCTTGGAGAGATCTTGCATGGATCTAAAGAGAGGAGTGGAAAGCTTATAATCCTCCTTCATGATAGATCTCATCTATCTGCTTCTTCTTTTGATGCAAAAGATGAAGTATCCACAAGTTAAGCCAAAGATCATGCGCTGATACCACTGTAATATCTCAAAAGGGAGAATGCAGTAATACTTAAATACAATATAAGAACTACAACTAAGTAAACAATAAATCTCAAGCAAACATCAAAATTTACAGAGAAGTTGAGCCATTTTATTATATGGATATGAATTAGTTACACAATGTATAAAAGATGAGTATATCTAACCCAAGAGATGGCCTAGAATCACCCTACAATGGTGCTACAACTAGCATTGCGTAACTGGACAACTTACAGAAGCAATACTGTGTTGTCCCTTCTGTTGCTGATATACATGAAAATGATGCAAATGAAATGTGGATCTAGGGAGCTCAAGAGCTCTGATGATGCCAAGATTCTAGATCTGGCCAATGTGATGGGAATCCAAGATAACCCAGAAAGGATTTTCTTGATCTACAACTTTGGAAAATCACCCTCCTAGGGTTTGATCCATTGTCTGTTGAGTTTACAGATCTGAAGCTAGATCTGATCTAAAGATGGTTGAAATATGATGTATAAAAATATCTATGCTTTGAGGGTTGATCCTCAAGGAATAATTTGTTAAACATCAGTTTAATAAATATTCCTGAACATATTTAACCCAAAACAGAAAATTTAATTAGATAAATCATTATTTGTCTTATTATTTTCTAGGAATAATTATTTAAACCTTATTTAAATAATATTCCTTGTTAAATTTGACTAAATCATTTATAGATAATTAAATAAATCATTATTTATTTGATTATTACTCAACCACATCCTTAAAATAATAAATAAATCATTTATTTATTTATTATTTACAAATAAGGGTATTTGACCAAAGCCAAATTCTTTTTCCCTCAAACAAATATAATAAAATATTCCAAAAAATTTGGATCTTGATTTGGTTAATAATATTTTAATTATGCACCAATATCTAGACTAACTCAATATTTTATTATAAATAGAAGGGTTTTCCCATTCATTCACTACCTTTTCTTGCCTAAAGATCAGTCTAGATCTATACTTTTGGTCTGACTTTGATCCACCATCATTGTCATATTTTGTTACCATTTTTCTTATGAGCTCCCTTTGAGTTCAATTTTTGTCTGGGTTTTCTACACCATTAAGAGAGAGGGATTTTAGATCTGAAGTGCTAAGGACTTACAAGAACCCATCCCATTAAGGGGGACTGGTAACATCTTTCTATGTTCCCTTCCCAGGTGTCAAAAAATACAAAAAATATTGAAAAACATTCTTGTCTTGCCTATTGGATGCATGGAGCAACTCTTGCTTTTATTTACTGCTTAATGTCTTTTAATGCATAGATCTACATTTTGCAGCATTTATCTTGGTCAACTAATTGTAGATTTAAATATATTGGCAGTGATATTTGTTGTTAGGGTTGTTTGTTATGCATGGCTAAACTGAGCCTTTTTCGTACGCTTGCGATTAAGATTCATACTAAAAACTAACGACTCCACAAGGGTTTATGACTACAACCTCTCTCATTTTTTAGATCCTTGCATATCGAATTGCTTCAAACCCTAGTATTTCTCTTGAACTTCTTGTTTTTCTTATCTTGATGTTGCTTTTAACCTATAAAACCCTAAAAAAATAAAAACTCTAACTTCCGTGTGTTTTCGGACCTATTGCGCAGGTGACAGGCATCAGGCACAGCTGAGACGATAATTTTTTATAGAAACCTACTCCTGAGAGTGCCGGAAGTGAAGGTCACACTTTTTGGGCCAAAACTTGCAACCTAAACCTCCAAGGCACAAAAAATAGGCCAAAATCTGCGACTTGAACCTCCAAGGCATAGAAAACAGGCCAAAACCTGCGACCTCTGTAGAAAACAGGTCAGAAACTATGACCTGAACTTTTTGCGGGAATATTTTTGAGATTTGTTGGGTTTGTCTGGGCCTCTATTTAGGGTTGTCTGACCTCCAGCTCCACCCATTTTGGACCTCAAGCAACATCACGATGACAGCAAGCCTCCCCTTTTTTCCCTCCAAATGTTGTGCCTAGTCAGCCGGCTGTGTTTACTAATCCTTTCCCTCAGCAAGGATTCGTGGCTACCCAACCACCTAAAGGTCAGGCGGCCACTCAACCTCCTCCATCCGGTACCTCTGATTACCAGATTCTCATGATCAACTCTGACCAACCCATTACCATTGACCTCAACCTTCAGACTCGGCCTTGTCAGTACAACAAGCCTCCCACTACGTCTGCCCCCGAGCCCCCTTCTTCAAGTTCTACATAGCCTCTTTCGACAGCCAATGATCCTTTGCATATCCCTCCACTTAAAGCCAAGGTTCATACCAAGATCCCTAAGGTACCATTACATTGAAATGTTGCTTCTAACAAAGCTACCCATTTGTATAGTATAGTAGATGATTTGGCGCAATCTCTTACTGCCATCTCAACGCTGGAACTCCTCCAGTCGTGCCCTTCACAACGAAAAGCTCTACTATCTGCCATGGGTGTTGTAGATCCTTCAGATGATTGCTTGATCATCTTCAATGTTGACCGGTCAAAACGTCCTCCCCTTCCATCTTCCGTCGCCTTCCAAATCGCCATCAAGATCTGGAATGCCAATGTTTCCCGTTGTATCATAGATGAGGGGGCATCCACCTATGTGATGTCCGCTTCGATTTGGAAGAAAATCGGATCACCTATGTTGGACCCTTCCCCTATCACCCTTAGAGCATGGGATGACCACTATTCCCAGCCCATTGGCCTTTTCTGCAATTTTCCTATTACTCTTGCGGGCAAGAATGTTTGCGTTGACGTAGAATTGATTGATGCCCCCTTAGATTACAACATTCTATTGGGTTGTAGCTACACCTATGCGATGTATTTTGTACCATCTACGGTTCACCACAAGATGTCCCTTCCTCATAATAGAAATATAGTCACCATTGACCAGCTGACATATTACGAACCGAAGTCTCAGACCTCCCCTGAGTCCATTATATCTTCGATGGCCAATAAGAAAACCATCGACCCCTTGACCAGTGTATCACCCAGAGTCTACAAATACTCCTCTTTTCTTGGTTCATTCCCTGGTCTTCCTCCTCCTGTCTTTGATCCTAGCTCATAGAATGTTTGGATGATGCAATCGTCTTGGGCTTCCCTCAAGTTGCCCGCTTCAACTAGTTAGCAGCCCCACCCTCCACAACCTGCTCCTAGCCCTTCGATTAAGCCTTTTTGACCCCCACCTCTTGGCCCTTAACCTGCAGTTTGTATCCCTGAGCCTCTCTTCCCTCCTGGAACGGTTCCTCTAGGCCTTAACCATATTGGAGCCGTCCCACCTGGCCATTACCCCTCCAGTACGATACCATTCCTAGCTCCCCCTCCTAGAGTGTTCTTGGTACCTATCATGGCTACCCTATCCCTTCCTAACCTGACCCTGGGGATTCCCATATAGTACATCAATCCCCCAACCGCTACCCTGCCTGGTCAAACTAAACCTTATCTTTCCTTAACCCCAGTTCAACCATTCCCCATGACCCCTTTTGCTACTACTGTTCCTCAGCCACGTCAACAGGAACCTCCTCATGTTGCGATAGCTTTAGGTAACATGGGAAAAGCCAGCAAGAATGCATCTAAAGACAAGGCTACCCCGATAAACCCTGGCCCTCCTCAGCCATCAAAGTGTACCATCCAATGTGCTTTGTGTGATGTTGTCGGCCATGCCACCCATACCTGTCCGGAGTTGCCTCACCTCAAGCCCATGGTCAATGAGACGTTTCCAGAGTCCGATATCCTACTACACTCACCTCTATCCCCACCTTGAAGAGTATCGTTCCTCTTTGGAAGTGTTCTGCCAATTCGAGGCCAAGCATAACAAGTACACCTCCCCCTTGTTTTTGAGTTTTGCTTCGGTAGAACCAAAGGATATGCCTGCTCCCATTTACATTCCCCCTCCCGATGTCAAGATGAAGGAGTCTTCGGCCACCATTTTCTACCTATCATCATCCATGAGACCCTCGGTGGAAGCCCCTCTAGAGACTTCCCCTGATGTTTCACCTGACCTCCCTTCAGCGATCACCCTGGGCTCAAAATCGGTTGATCCTTTATCTACTTACTCTTCTATCATCCCCCATGATGTTGTGCATGTGATCCTTTCTTCACATGATGATGATTCAGGTAGCTACACCGCATCAGGTGGTCTCCCTTCCTCCAGTCACCCCATCTCCCATTCTAATGAAGACATTATGGAAGTGATGACCGAACCTGACTTTCTATGGGATGATATGCACCACCGTGCATACTTCATCCCACAGCAGTCCCATAACCAATATGTTGTGGAAACTAAAGACTTCATTCCCGATGAATTCAATTGATTTAGAAATCCCATCCCTTCACCCAATGCTTTCGAAGAAGGAAATATGGCCAATATCTCTCCTACAATTAAAATTGACATTTCTACCAAACTAAGGGTAGAAGAAAACATTACCTTGGGTGCCCAATGCACCCAGGAAGAAATTGAGGCTTACACCAAGCTATTCAAGGAATTATGTGATGTTTTCGCTTAGTCCTCTGCAAAAATGCTTGAAATTGATCCCGCGATTGTCGAACACCATATCAATACATGGCCCGATGCCAATCCTATCCGTAAAAATTTGAGACCCGTTAATCCTTCCATATGAGAGGTTGTCAAAGCTGAAATCGATAAGCTCAAGCAGGCTGGTTTTATCTATCCCATCGAATACACCACTTGGGTGTCCAACCTGGTTCTTGTTCTCAAGAAAGAAGGCACCATCCATGTATGCACTGAATTTTGTGACCTGAACAAAGCTTGTCCCAAAGAAAACTTCCCCACACCATTCATTGACCAAATCATTGATAAGTGTGCGGGGCACGAGGTTCTATCCTTCATGGATGGTTTCTACGGGTACAACTAGATTGGTATCCGCCGTGCTGATCAGCTTAAGACTGTGTTTATTATTCCATGGGGAACCTTTGCCTATCGGGTCATGTCGTTTAGCCTTAAAAACGTCGAAGCCACTTTTCAGTGGGCTATGTCTTACTATTTCCATGACTTGGCTCATATTATCCTTTCTTATTTAGACAACCTCACTACACTTTATAAACATCGGTCACAACACCTCCACGATCTGTGTACCGTCTTTCTCCAATGTCGCAAGTATAATATCTGCCTCAACCCACTGAAGTGTGTCTTTTGTGTTCCTGCTGACTATATTCTAGGCTTCATTGTGTCTAAATATGGTATAACGCTTGACCCATTGAAAGTTCAAGCCATCCTTGAGCTTCCTATTCCTCGTACTTTACGCTAGTTACAAAGCCTCCAAGGAAAATCTAATTTTCTTTGTCGGTTTGTACCTAACTATGCCACCACCACGCATGGGATCCTTAGACTCCTCCGATCTAACATTCCATTTGTGTGGGATGACTATGCTCAAGAGTATTTTGATGCCCTGAAACATGCTCTCACATCCACTCCCTTGATCCGTCGCCTTGACTTCGATAGGGATTTCATCCTGTACTTCTCCGCTTCCACCTATTTGGTCACCGGAGTCCTTATTTAGGAAGATGACAATGGAATCGAGCATGTTATCTATTATTTCAGTAAGAACCTTGTAGGCCCCCATCTATCCTACTCACATGAAGAGAAATTAGCACTGGATTTCATGTTATCGGTCTAAAAACTTTGTCATTAAATCCTCATGCATTCCACCAAGGTTGTGACTAATTCCAACCCTATGGCCTTCCTATTGAGTCGCCAAATCATCAATGGGAAGTACACCCATTGGATCATTATCCTCCAGGAATTCGATATTGAATCTGTCACACCCAAAAGTAAGAAAGGTTTAGCCCTCCCTGAACTCATTTTTGAATTACCTACCGGTACGTAAGATCCTCCAGTTAATGATGATTTTCCCATTGAACATTTGTTTTCCATTACCACAGATGATCCTTGGTATGGTGACATCCTTACTTATGTGCGAACCCAAAATTTTTCCCTCCATCTTGATCGTGATGCTCAACGACGTATTCGACACCAGGCCCCCTGCTACCTTCCTATCGGTGACGACCTTTATCATCGCAGTGTAGATACTATCCTTCGTCGTTGTCTCACGCGCGCTGAAGCTGAGCAAGTCCTCAATGCCTGCCATAGCGGGGCTTATGGTGGCCACATCTCCGGTCTTGCCACCGCCCAGAAAATCATGCGCACTAGGTATTTTTGGCCTTCTCTCTTCGGTGATTGCATTGAAGCAGTAAAACACTGTTCCAATTGCCAAGATTTTTCCCCTAAGGTGCAAGCCCCTCCGGCTCCCCTCCATCCTATTATCTCAGCTGGTTCCTTTTTTAAGTGGGCCATAGACTTTATGGAATGTCGACCTTCATCTGTTGGTAACCACAAGTATATCATCATGGTGGTTGACTATTTCACAAAATGGGTTGAGGCCATGCCAACATTTAAGAACATGGCAGCTACCGCAGCCCTTGTTTTATTTAACCATGTTATCGCTCGATTCGGAGTTCCGAAACAATTGGTCTCTGACCATGGAAAACATTTTGAAGATGAGATATGGCTTGAGCTATCCTCACTGTTGGGCTTTGAGCACCAATATTCCTCCTCCTATTACCCCCAAGGTAATGGCCAAGTTGAAGTAGTCAATAAAATCCTTAAAACCATGCTTCAATGGATGGTGGATAAGCACAAAACCAACTGGCACCTTATGCTCTTCCTTGCTTTGTGGGCCTATAGAACTTCTGTTAAAACCGCCACCGAGTTTACTCCTTTCCACCTTGTTTTCGGAGAGGAGGCAGTTTTACTGATCGAGTGTGAAATCCCTTCCCTTCATCTAGCTGTTGAACTTCTCCTGACACCCAACCTTTAGAACAAATACTTATCATTCTTGAGCACGCTTCAAAAGACCGTCGTGTTTCATTTCAAACCATCGAAGCGGCTAAGAAATGAACCAAAGCTCAGTATGACCAAAAATTCCACCCTCGTTAATTTTCACGAAGGTGATCTCGCTCTGGTGTATGGCCAGGCCCATGATGTCCTCGGTCATGGGAAGTTTGACTCATTATGGCTAGGCCCTTACATCATTAGTAAGGATTTAGGTAAGGGGGCATACCTCTTAGAGGATTTCGAAGGACACCTCCTTCCTAATCCTCGCAATGAACTCTATCTTAAGAAATATTACCCTTAGCATTTCCTTCTTGAAATTCATGTTTTATCTCTTATAGCTAGCCAGCTCATGATTTTTTGTGATTTGATACTTTACTGGGACACATTTTTTCCAAGAAGCGTCACTTCACCACTCCTCAAAATCGAATTTCTTCACTTGCAACACTTGTACTTGGGGCACCACTTTTCCTCCATACTTGTCCATGCTCATGTTGATTTTCATCATGAGTAACCATCTTATACTCATGTCCTTATTATAATATCCCAAAAGGGAGAATGCAGTAATACTTCACACAATATAAGAACATACAACAAGATAAATAATAAATCTAAGTAAAAATTAGAATATGCAGAAAGAGCTGAGCCATTTTATTATATTGGAGATGATTCAGTTACACAAGTACAAACAAGAGATAGGTAGATCTAGCCAAGAAAATGAGCTAGAATCACCCTGAAAACATGTATGAAGCAGGTACAGTGTAACTGTTGAGGCTCTGTAGAAAATACTGCGATGTCCCTTCAGCAAGACATAAACATGGAGTTGCAGGCTGAAAAGATAAATGAAGATCTAATCAAAAATGGAGCTCTGATGATGCCAAGATTCAAGATTCGGCCAATGTGATGGATTCCCAAGATAACCCAGAAAGGATTTTCCAGATCTGCAACTTTGGAAAAATCACATCCCTAGGGTTTGATCCTTGATCTACTGGGAAATACAGCTCTGAAGCTATATCTGAATAAAATATGGCTAAAACGTATGCTCAGATCAGATCTATGCTTGAAGGGTTGATCCCTTCCTCAGATCTATGAGCTAGGAGCTCTAGATCTAGCTCTCAATCCTCCAAAAGATGATTGTAGCTGTTGTAACACAACTGCCTATGAAAATTGTGTTGTGAGGGAAAGAGAGGCCTTCTTCCTACTGAAATATGCTTCAATAAACTCCAGGCTGATGGTAATACTGATGGCAATGTGGAGGAATGATCCCCCACTAGATTGCTAGCTAAAGTACTAGCAACTTTCTTTCTCCTTTCAGATCTGCAATATGGACAAAATTATTCTTGAGAAGAATGTTGCTGCTAGGAGGTCAATAAATTTTGGCCTGATGCCAAATCTGCAATGTGGCTCTGAGAGTGCTGATCTATAAGCCCAAGTGATGGGAATAATCCCTCACCTTGTTCTCTAGCTGAAGTACTGAAGACAACTTCCACCTTCCAAACTGATCTTCATAAAACTGCAGTTTTCTAGATATGAATGTTCTGCAGAAAGTAGAAAAAGGAAATGGCACTTAAAGCCTGATGTATAATGAAGTAAAAACCTCTTCCTTGGAGATCACTCAAAGAAAGAGGAGGGATTCCCGCCCAGGAACACCCTGTGCTAAACAGCTGCTGCAATCTCTGCTAAATAGCCCAAGAATGCAGTGGAATGTCACTTGAAAATTCCAGATCTAAAGATCATACATCAAAATAATCCAAGATTCCTTTCACCTTTTCCTTCATCTCCTTTATAATTACTAAGCCATCCCAAGCCTTGGCCCTAATCTCAACTGTGCAGTCTCATGTGGAAAAGATCCTCCAATTGGGACTGCATTGTTTGACCAAATCAACCAAACAGTCTAGGTGCAATGTACACCTCCTCCATCATGTGTGCTTCATTTGCACATGATCCTCCACCACTTGATCATTAATGCTTAATGACCCTTTGTTTGACATATTCAATATCTTAGTTGACTGAATCAACCCTCCATGATCTCTCTCATTAAATGAGACATGATCTCCAATTTCATTCAAATTAGTAGTTGCTCAACTACCTCCTTTTGCAGATCTAGTCTAAATTAATCCACATTCACACACACAAAGTGGATATTTATTCTTATTAGGGATTGTGGGTCCCTCCACCCTTTCATTTACTTAATTCATTAAGAACATCAAGGACTCTAATATTCCAAATATGATGTGAAAATTTTGGAATATTACACTTATGGTCCCCATTGGATCTTTTATGTGCGGCAGCATCATCATGTCGCCCTTTTTTAGAGCATCTGAGTTGAGTCATCATCGCATTCATGGAGTCTACCCCGAGTCCCTTTGTATCCTACTATAGTCCTCCATCCTTCATTTCTTGGTTCCTCTCTCGTGTCGCACATTATGGCCTTCAATCCTATTGTCCCCTATCCCCTTTGATATTGTGTCAGTCGCTACCATGTCATCCATGCCCTTTATGCTCTCACAAGGGAAGTTATCCGTCTGCTACTCAGTACCCCCCATTTCATCATCATCCCTGGTGTTATTCTGTCAGTTGCTCTACTATTTTCTCTCGTACCTTAGTTGAGGATCCTTTATTGCCTCACCTATGGCGGACCTCCTTCTGTCGACATCAGATCATTCATTCTAGAAAACAGATCTAGAGGGTGGTGTACCTTGGTTCCAACTTCCACTCTTGTTCGGTACCTCGGATTAGGCAAAGGGACTCCTTATTTCTCTTTGAATTGATTGTTTCTCAGCACAAACTCCTTACAGCATGATTGAGATCTGTATACTTGATGGTTCAGCGATGCAGTAGATTGTACTGGTGATTCCTGGGTGTGTGTGAGATGTTTCAACCCTCGCGAGGGGGTGGCCCTTTAGGTAGCCCCCCACATGCCTAGATGACCTCTTCATTACAGCCTTTGATGCAGCTCCATATATTTGATGATGTCGGCCTCAACCACTTGCAACGTCTTTTAGTCTGCATGTATCAGTCAAATTTTCATATCCCTTTCCTATTTACAGGGGCACTTTGGTTGTATTTATATCTCATGTACTTAGATATTATTGTATAAGTCTTGGCTATTATCCCAGGCATAGTATGTATGTGGGATCCATTATCATATTTTTATCTAGCTCATGTTTATGCCAGAATGTATTATATAGTTCAGTCCCTTTTTTACTGGATGCATTATTCTTTGTACTTTTTCTCGGCAGGCATAGGTATGCCTCCCCCACTGCTTATAGCACAGATACTCACTCATAAAATAGACTTATCTCACCTGTAAGTCTTGCCTCCTTAGGGTCTAGTCCTCTAGCACTTTGGTCAACCTTATATTTCTCTCTCTCTGACTTCCCCTTTGGTGTCTAGTGATTGAGTTCTTACAATGTACTTCGGTCATACGATTAGCTCCTAATGCTCGCACGCTAGGGAGAAATCTGTTACACCATTTTTTGATCATCTAACCTATTGATATTAGATGGACCAAAGTACACCATGTAAGACCAATTTTACCCTAAATAAAATTGCTTTCACTATGAAAAATAACTTAGTAAACCACATTTATTAAGTTGTTTATGGTCTAAACAGGAAACCCCATGAGGAAATATTGAATAAATCCACATTTGTTTGATTTTCCTCAAGGAATAATTAGTTAAACAATAGTTTAATTAATATTCTTGGTCATATTTAACACAAAACATGAAAATTAATTAGATAAATCATTATTTATCTTATTATTTTCTAGGAATAATTATTTAAACCTTATTTAAATAATATTCCTTGTTAAATTTGACTAAATCATTTATAAATAATTAAATAAATCATTATTTATTTGATTATTACTCAACCACATCCTTAAAATAATAAATAAATCATTTCTTTATTTATTATTTACAAATAAATGGATTTTACGAAAGCCAATTTTTTTTTCCCTCCAGTAAATATAATAAAATATTCCAGATGTTAGGTGGAAAACCCAATTGAGACACCAGATGTTAGGTGGAAAACCCAATTGAGAAAAAAAACTCTTGTTGTTTTCATATTCTGGTTATTTATTATTATTAAAAATATTCTTCATACATCATATGCATTGGTCACCACCAGTGTGCAATCCACAACTTTATAATCACACAAGCAATCCTCACATCAGCTACAACTTTTTAGATACCACCACATTCTGAACTTTGTAGGCTACCACCTGATGGATGCCACGACTCCCACAACATTTTAGGCCAACACCTATTGGATGCCACAACACCCAATAGTATATGTAGATACCACTCCCAATTTCTCATTCCTCTACCTGAAATATGCGGCTACACCTGCATTCACAAGCCACCACTTTCTTGGCAAGCCACCACTTACCCACTAAAGGCCCCAACATTCAACCTCCTCTTATGGACCTTGTTTCACAATGTTTCATGCTATATCCATTGTACATTGCATCAAAAAATTGTGAGCCACATTCCGTCCATTTTCATACTGAAATAACAACATCCTTTATGCTCATAAAACTGACAATACATCAAAAAAATTGAATACAAAATGTGCAATACAATCAACCTCTCTCAATAAAATTTCCCTTACTAACTAAATAATCACTAAGAAACATACATAAAAATTATTGGCCCAATAATAAAAATCTCTCACAAACTCAATTGTATATTCTTTGAATACAAGGGAGAAATATCTTTGCAGTATAAAATCAATCAATACATCAACCCAACATCATCTACACATGATAATAGTAGCATACAAATATATCCATGGAAGCATATATAATAACTGCAACATCAACAACAACAACAACAAAATTATACTGAGAAACTCAAATAATTCACCCCTGCAACACAAGCATATCAAATATATAATAAATAATAGATCCACCATCCTTTGGCATATACTCCTCAGGTAGCAACTAAATCGAAAAAAAAAATTATAGGCTCTAATCCATGAGCTCATGAATTGCTAAAACCATATCACTCCTCAACCATTAGCTCTCAATGCTCCACAATATCTCTCTATCTTTCAGAGGAACCAACCTCTCCAACACAAAACCTCCTCATATAAATAAAATATTTGAATTGATCAAGCAATAACGACACACATATATGGAGAGCCAAACACTCTTGCTCATAATCTGGTATTTCATAGCTTGACTTGATCCTCCATCATATTCATTGAATGAGATAATTATCTTTTAATTAATCACCTTCTATAATGTGGACCAACTCAAGTCTCTTCTAAACCACCAGAAACCTTGTGCAAATACCTTGGAAAATTCTCATGGTAAATTATGTGCACAGATGTATCAAAATTTCCGCTCTACAGACATCTTCATTGGGATATAACTAGATCCCATAGAAGAATCTTACTTGGATAGTATGCACAAGCCAAAAAATATACAATTGTCTTCACTTTGTGCATAATTTTCTCCCAAAGAAGATTCATTAACACATGTAAAATCACCTCCTCTCTACCCAAAAATTTTCCATTTTTTTGATTCAATGGTTCTCCAACACCTATAGACCCTATAAAAACATTAGACACGCCTTAGTAACACATTATCAAGCCTATGATCATCATGAAAAATCCTACAAACTTTTTGACATCAATGTCAACACAATTGAACCCATGGTTGAATCCTTAGGTAGACATCAATGCCAACACCATCCAACCAACATTTCCAAGTTAAAATATTTTTGTACAATTGTGCATTTATTTTTTTGTGTGATTGTGTGATGTTTATTTTGAAAATGAAAATTTAGTACTACTGACACCCCCCCCACTCTCAGTAATTCATGATTTCCAACACATGTCATAGATATTTGAACTACCCAATTCCTAAATGTCAATGATGCTAAGGAAAACCTATAAACATAGTGCTATTAGGAATGACTTGAGGGCATACAAATTTTTTGGTCTCATCCACTAGTGCATATCCTTGAAAAGAACTATCAAGACATGAAAAATATACAAGACACTCACCAATAGGTTGATATTAGGTCGACAATTCATTAGAAAGTTCAACATTAGAAACCCAAGACTTGACTCAGTCCATGGGTGACACTTCTAGGGATGGTTTATAAAATTCCCCCTGGTTTGATTCAAGAAATTTTTTCCAATCTCTACCCTGTCCAATTTGGGGAGACTAGAGGCATTAGGAGGCATAGTATACCTAGAATTATCAATATGATCCATTGAATCTAGGATAAATTATCAAGAAGGAGACTCATTGTCGAGGAAGTCACCTGGAAGAGGTGGAGTGGTGGCCCATGTGGGCAAGGTAACCTAATCATATTCCATATTGATATGGAGTTTCTCACCAGTGTCAGGAGGTACTAATGGGACTACCAAATATGAAATCTCTTTAGATAATGGTGGAGTATGCTTACCATATTGATCTACATCCAAAGGAGAAGGCACCACCCAAGGGCTAGGATACATATGGGGTCCACAAGTGTCGAAAGAGACCACATGAATAAGAGAAATAGAAGAAGAATAAGGAATGTCAGGAGGGGTTAAATAGAAGGAATCAATAATATATGGGATTTTAAACAATCCCAAACCAATAGTCTCATAAGTGCTAGGGCTATCTCTAATGATTGGCACATATGTGCCTGTAATGGTAGTATTGGTCAGTGACATACAATAATCCAATATTTACATCATTATAATATTTCCTTCATGGGGAAAGTGAATCACACAAAACATCAGAGACACAACTACACACATTACATAAAACCAACTACAACCAAGGAGCATATTATCGTCAAGGGAGCATCAAAAAATTTAAAGTCAACATAGGTGGTCTTTCACCCTATCTCAATGGAAAACTTCAAAAGAATGTTGTGAGGCATAAAGTAGTGTCCATAAAAGGCTTGTGGAGTAGTAATTGAACTAATGAGTGTTGGAAAACTAATATCCTTCTAACATGATGCAAAAAATCACATGGGTAGAAGATTGTTTATCCACTAGAGTGCAGTATATGCCCTTATTAAAGATACACATTGTAATTTGAAAAATGAAATCATGGGAGAGCCTATAAAAAAGGGTTTCAATGTAAAATGTTATCAAAATTTACTATGAGGGATCCACCCCTCCGATAGTGGTCAACAAGGCTTTTTGTTTCATATAAAACTCTACAAAACCTCCAAAGCACACAGGACACAAGGTAATTGGGCTAAATCCTCAACAATACTATAATGATAGGTAGCCTATCAATTAGGATTATGTGTCATAATTCATAGAACACCATTTGGTGGGAAAAATACTAGTTCCATAGGCTTATCTAGCATGATATTTCTAGTGGACATATCAAAGGCGGTCAAGTCCTTAGAAACCAAACTTGACTCAGGAGGGTTGTAAGACTTCTCTCTCATAAATAAGCTAGCTTGGATGTTCATCATGAAAATATGGGAATTTTTTTGAATATGATAGTAATTTTTTCCGCCATTACCCCAAGGAAAAGCTTCAATAGCTTTTGCAACCATTTACTGGTGTGGTTGGGAAGAGAGTGGATGAGTCAATATTTTCATTTGTTGGGTGGTTTCGAGTAGCTTAAGAATGTGATGGAATTAATCCATACAATGGAACTTGTGAGTAAAGTTTTCTCCCCAAAAAATCTTACAAGGAAACCTAATATTTTGATGATCCTCACTTGTGCCCCCACTCTGATTACATTGGTTTTGGTTATTCTCTTCAACAGGTTCATTATTTTGCTTATTATTTTTCTTCTTACCACTAGGTTTCTAAGAATTATTAGATGTTTTGTACTTCATTATACGAACCTCCATACATTGTCGAGAATAAGATGCTTGTTAAGAGTCAGATTCACTTGTTAGGGCTTGAGATCTGACAATAATTTTCGCTAGGTGAGAAGCTATCTAGCTCATAGGATCAGAAGAAACAAAAACTATAACACCATCAGAATGTGGTTTCAGATTGGGTCATCATAGGTCTATTGAAGGTCTAGGTGTGTTAGGAATAGTCTCATTCAATGTTCCTGACTGAGAGTAAATCAAGTAAATATTTTTAGCATATAATATTTCCTACTCATCAATAGCCACCACAATTTTTGGAGACCCCCAAGTCACACTATGTTATGTAAATGATGCATCGCCTAGGAACATCTAAGATTTATTGTTTATATTTTTCTTAATTTATTGTCTTAATTTTTTCCATTTGTTTCATCTTTTTCTTCATGAATTATGTTAGAAAATCTTCAAATATTTCAAAAGGAATATTGGGTTTATTTCTTTCACCTATTTTCTGGATGAGGCATTCATACACTTAAGGTTGGACATACATATTATGGGTATTTCGGAAATGTAAGAAAATGAATGATATGAGAAGAATAACAACTGGGCGCTTAGGAATCTAGTCATTTTACTGAGGTATAAATTAAATTTGCATTTAAAATTTAAAACCCATGTGATAGTTCATAAGAAAAATGAATACTTTATAAATTCTTAATTCATATCATAGAAATTAGATGGTAATCATATGTATCTAATTCCTCTCATAACATACAACATACAATCATACATTAGACAACAAATATGTGCCATCAAAAATTTTCATGAACAAGTGCATTTTCATTAGATCAAAATTGCAAATTCAATTTACATCAAAATTATATGATCACAGAATAAGGTACTCACAACCCATCATGTACTACAGAATCACAACTCTAGTGACCCTAGATTCAAATTATGAGCCCAATAGATTTCAAAAAATTTGATAGAGCTTCCATTAAAAAAAATTCCCCTCTTCTTTTTTTTCCTAAAATAGGGCCTATTTATAAGGTACAACCTCATAGGACCTAACCCTAAACTACTAGCGGTAATAGAAGAACACTAGGCAATGTATAATGGGAAACTAGAATTGTTTGACTAACTACCTCTAGAGACTGCCAACCATCAACCTAGACTCCACTTTAGCTCATCACTCTTGTTGATCAAACTGTGAATGTGACTTAGTAAAGCAACACATGTACAACTAAGGTGTGTGCTTCATCCATGTTGTAGATGTTGATGGTGTTTATTGCATGGAGGCGGATGTTGGTGGTGTTGTAATCTTCTTCAACTACTTCTGGTACCATTTCTTAGTTGCATATATATTTGATGAGATCAAGCTCCAATATTTTGTTATAGGGAACCTGTAATTTCATATATTTTTAATAGTAGCAACCAAATTAGTAATTCAACCATACTCCAAAGGCTACAATCCCTTGAAAATATCTTTCACCTTAAACATAATGTAGGACGAGGGCTACAATTGTTTGATGATATCTTCAGGTGACACTACATCCCCTTACATTTCAAATACCAAATTATCATTTATGGTTGCTTCCAGACCAATATGATAGTCTTCTTTATGGGAAACAAATCCATTCGTGTCTATAAATCTAGGAAGACCTTTTTTGAACAATGGCTCAAAGTATCCCATGATCTTCATGAGATGGTCTAACATTTCTCTTGCCTTATTTTACATTTCACCTATAAGCTACAATTTCTGAAAGGTCGCATTTCATTCACATATTAATAAATATCTTTCATGAATTAATTACTCTACTTTGATTCTTTTTGGGATAAAATGAACCAATATCTTACACTGCTCTTGTTTTTTCTTCGACATCTTTCTCGAAATTTCAACTTATTTTCTAGCTTCTATAATTCAAGCCCATTTTTGTTGTAATAGTGAAATTATTTCCCAAATCTCATCATATATAATAGCTTCCGCAATATTATCCAAAACGATGTGATAATTCACCTTTAGGTTTACTCGAGAGGCATGATTTTTCATGATGACGTCTATTTCATGCTTAACTTGATCATATAAGCTCTCTCGTTCTTCGACTCCTTTTTTTAATTCTTCAATGACTCTCTGTATTTCAGCCCATTATTCATCTCTGCTGGCCAAAAATTTCCTCAACTTATTAACGTCATCATTCACTAAAAAAAATTCCATAGCTGCAACAAAATCGTCTGTCGAGGTTTTGATTACAACAATTTCTACACCACCTTTGGATTTCAAATCAACCATTTCTGACTTCAATTATAGGACTAGGTATTTGTATTGTTATGCCTATTGGGTGTCTCCATATAATTTCTTCACCATCTCCTCTCTTTTTTCTCGAACTCCATCACCTCCATCATCTAAGCTATATATGCTTCTCATTGTCCTTGTCTCCTCATGATCTTGGTTTCTTTATTATTTTAGTGTAATGTCTTCTTCCATTTTTGAAAATGACTCTCAAAAATAGATAATTTCATAATTACTTTCTCTAATAATTCGATCTTCGATATTCTTTGCCTGTTTACCACTTTCCCCTTTTTAAAATTCTTCTCCTCCCTATTGTATTCCTCCCTTAATCCTCTTAGGGATGAATGGGACTTTTGGTCTTCATTGTAGATGATCTCATTTAGAGCCTTGGAAAAATTATAGGTAGTAGGTAGAGGTATTTGGGGCAAGTCAAAGGTGATCCTCATGGCCTTATTTTTTAGCAGGGTGAACTTCTTTTCCCTTTTCCTTCAACACTGGTAAATTCAATTTGTCTCCCTTGTAATCTTAGACACTGAGGAGTTGAGTGTCTGACATCCTTCTAGTTTCAATAAGTCAAAGATCTATTTTCATTTATTTCTTTGATTCTTTTGTTTTACTTTAAAATTATTCAATTAGGGATGATGGGTCCCTTCCAGCCTGAAGATCATAGGTGTCTACGACATCTGAGGAAATAAAAGTTTATGATATGTCTTGCACTATGACTAGTGAGCCTTTAGCTATCATTGGATTACTTGATGGACTTGAAATGGTTCCTAAAATCATAGCAAGGGATTTACCAATACCCTCTGCATCATCATCATCATCTTTAATTTGTGTCACTTTGAACTTCTAAGAGCTTTAATTTCTTTCCTAATCTATTTCCATGGCATTATTCTTGTTTCATGCTTCTTCAACTACTTTTGGTACCATTTCTAAGTTATAGATATATGCGATGAGATTAAGATCCAATATTTTGATAGAGGGAACATGTAATTTTGTATTAATTTAATAGAAATAGCCAAATCTATAATTGATTCATACTCCATATGCTGTAATCCCTTGAAAATATCTTTCACTTTGAACATAATGTAGAAGGAGGGTTGTAAGTGTTTGATGATCTCTTTGGGTGTCACTACATCCCCTCCCCTTTTGAATGCTAGGTGATCATTTTTTGTTGTTTTCATCCCAATATAATAGTCTTATTTTTGCGCAAAAATTCGATTATTGTCGATAAATATAGGAAGTCATTTTTTGAATAATGTCTCAAAGTCTCCTATGATATTCATCAGATGGTCAAACATTTCTCTTGAATTATTTTCCATTTCACCTATAAGCTTCACTTTATAAAATACCATATTGCATTGGTGGACCAAGAAAGCTCTATCATAAAGTGTTAACTATGTTATGCATCTTGTTGGGATAAATTGAAACAATATCTTACACTACTCTGGTTTTTTCTCTAGCACAATTCCCCAACATTAAACTTATTTTTTGGCATCTAAAATCAGATCCTATTTTTCTTTTAATAGTTATTTAGTTATTCCCAATTCTCATTATCTAGCAAGTCATCAGTGATCTTATCCCAAATAGTGTGATAAGTCACCTTCAGGTTTTCTTGAGAGGCATGTTTTTCCTGATGGCATCTAGTTCCTACTTCACCTTGCCATATGACCTATCATATTCCTTAGTTCATTTGTTTAATTCTTAGATAGATCTATATTGCTTGGCCAATTCTTCATCTATTCTAGAGAACAAATTCCTTATCTTAAACTCATCATTCACTAACGAAGTTCTTACAACTGCTGCCATGATCCAAACTTATGCAGGAATGTAATGAACAATAGAATTACACATAAACATAGAGATTCATCATAAGTGAGACTTCAATTCATTAATATCAAATAGCTGAAATATTCTTACAGATAGAATGGAAATAAAATAGCTAGGGTGTTGGTAGCTTATATTTGAGAAGAGATGTGGCAGCTACAGGCATCTGAACTGTGTTACGATGAGGCTCGAAGGCCTATTTATTATTGAGAAACAATGGAAAACCCTAAACATCCAAAAACCTAACCCTAAGAGATGAAGCACCAAAAATATGGGCCCCGTTTGGGTAAATTTCTACATCAACTTCTCGGGGATGTAACTTTGGCATACGATCTATGTTTCACGTGCACAATACCACGTTAGAAATATCTATCCGAGGACTAAAAATTTTGATGTCAGAAACATCAATCAAAGCCCCATGTTGCTCTCAATTTTCCCAAAAAAAGCATCACTTAGGGCCTCAAAACGGCTTCGGCGGTTCAGGACTTGAAAAAACTGCTAAAAATAGTAAACTGTGATACAATTAGGGAAACTAAAAAATTGAAAGAAACAATGGTGGGGCCCCAAGTCAATAGTCGGGTGGACACCAATATCCACCTAAATGATTCCTCCCCATATTTGACAACTTAATATAGTTGGATCTTCTACTCACAAGTGTTCTTGATTTATGTCCATGATAGGATCCCTAGTGACTTGTTCCATGCAGTCTAGGTTTAACTCTGTTGGTGTCAGTTGTTCTGCAATGTCGGAGGTGTCTAGTAGAGGTTGGAAGTAGGGCCGAAGGCGGTACACATTGAACACTAGGTGTAGACCAATGAATGGTGGAATATTGAGCTCGAATACATTGTCCCCTACATCCTTGGTAATGGTGTATGGCCCATATAGGAGTGGGAAAAGCTTATGATGGGATCTAGAGAGGCACTCCTTCTAAAAATGTAGCCACACTTTGTTTCCTACTTGGAATTTGTGTGGCACCCAATGTTGATCATATCACTTCTAGTACTTGGCATTAGATCTGTTCAATATGTCATGAACCTGTTGGCGGATGTGCTGAATGCGCTCAATGAAGTCATTCATCTTGTGAGCTTTAGACTTTACATGAGCCGAATTGGTCTGAGTAGCTGCAAATGGCATGGTTACGTTAATGGGACATAGTGGTTGGAATCCCAAGCACACCTGAAAGGGTTTGTGGCCAGTTGAGTTGTGGAGAGCCCGATTATAGTTTTTTTGTACATAAGGGAAGCTCTCATCCCATGTGCATGGATGCTTTGAGTTGTACATGCGCAAAATGTGTATAATCATCATGTTGAAGATATTTTTCTAGCCATCAGTGTGGGGATGGAAAGCTGAGGACTTGGTGAGCTTGGTGTCCAGCATTGACCAGAGGCTGGACCAAAATGTACTGAGGAACCCATTATCCCTATATGAGATGATAGACTATGGGATCCCAAAGTGCACCCACACTCATTAAAAGAAGAGATTAGCAGTGGTTTCTACTGCGATATTCTTCTTGCAGTCTGCCATAATGGCCATCTTCGAGAATCTGTCGACAACCATGAAAACACATTCATTGTCATTCTTAGTGGAAGGAAGGCCCGACAAGTAATCCATGGAGATGGATTACCAAGTTCGACTAGGGGTAGGCAGCAGAGTATAGAAACCTAGCTTCTTGATGGTTGATTTGGCAATGGCGCAGGTAGTGCAGGATCTGATGTACTTTCCAACATCTAGTTGAAGATTCAGCAAATAGAAATACTTATGTGGTACTGCCATTGTTTTCTTGACCCTGAAATGCCCATCGACTCAACTGTAGTGCACTTCCAAAGTCATCTTGGAACACTCACTTGAAGGAACATAAAGGTGTCTCAGGTGACATAGCATAGCATCTTGCAGGTGAAATTTTGGAACTTTCTTACTGTTTAAAAGTGTCTTGTATGTGTGGTCGAATTCTAGATCACTCCTGTAGAGAAGCAGCCAATCAAAAGTCTCGTGCCCACAAGAGTTGATCATGGTGGTTATCCCCACAATTGGCAGTCGACTGAGGCAATCTACATGATTATTCGTTCTTCCCTTCTTGTACTTGATGTTCAAATGAAATTGTTGCAAATATGTGGACCACTTTTGATGGCGATCGTTATGAAACTTCTCTTGTGTTTGTATGAACTGCAAGGGTCGGTGGTCTGTTTGGATGGCCGTTTCCTTCCCCAAAATTTAATGCTTCCATTGTCAGCAAGCCTACAAAATGGAATACATCTCTTTGTCATAGGTGGGATACTTCTGGATTGTTTCGGATAATGTCTCACTGTGATATGCCACATCATTCCTTTTTTGAGTAAGAACTACCCCAATAGCATAGTTTGAGGCATCTGTCTCGATCTCAAATGGTTGTTGCAAGTTAGGTAATGTGAGCACTAGGGTAGAGCAGATGCAATGTTTCAACTCAATGAATGCCTTCTGTTGAGATTCATACCAAAATAATTTTTATTTCACTCATCCCTTGGTGACTTGGCTCAAGGGCCAAGTGATATGATAGAATCCCAAAACGAACCTGCAGTAGAAATTGGCAAGAACCAGAAAGATATGAAGCTCTGTTAGAGTGGTTGGGGTTGGCCAATCCCGAATGACTTTGATCTTGGCTGGATCCACATGCACCCATCGCTCACCAATAATATATCCCAGATACTGAACCTAGGTCATGCCAAAAGTGCACTTCTCCAAATTGGCACACAACTTGTGTTCTCGTAGTGTTTAGAGGACCTATCAGATGTGGTGGAGGTGCTCTTCCCAAATCTTCCTGAAGATCAGGATGTCATCCAAGTAAACTACTACAAATTAGTTGGTGAATGGCCACAAGATGTCGTCCACCAACCTCATGAAGGTTGTGGGAGCATTCGTCAACCCAAAAGGCATGACCAACCATTTGAAAAGGCCCTCCTTGGATTTGAGGCAGTTCTCCACACATCAGAGGGTTCGATTGGTACTTGGTGATACCTAGACTTCAAGTCGATCTTGCTGAAATATTTTTCCCCTTGAGCTAGTCCAGAAGGTCATCAAACCATTCAATCAGGTACCTGTTCAGGACAGTGATCTTGTTCAGGGCACGATAGTCAATACAGAGTCTCAGAGTCCCATCCTTCTTCTACACCAACACGATCGAGCTCCCAGAGGGTGATGAACTTAGTCGTATGTCACCTTTCTGCAGCAGCTCCTAAATCTACCTCTTGATTTCATCGTTCTCTAGAGAAGAGTGTCAATATATTGGTCCATTGGGCAGTGACGCACTTGGTGTCATATCAATGGGGTGCTTGACTTGACAGTGCAGAGGAACCCATGTAGGTGAGCTGAATATGTCCCTGTACTCCTCCATGACCTCATCCATTTATTGTTGTCATGCAAAGGAGCTTTGTCTAGACATCATGGCCATAGTATTATTCTTGCCCTAAGGGCGGATTATCAAGAAAACAAATTTCCCAGTTTTTGAAATGAGCTTACTACATTGTTTTGCAGTAACCAAAGAGATGGTAGCAGGTGGTGCTACCTCCAGTATCCTGTAAAAATTATCTTCCAAAGTAAAAATAACAGCGTGAGGTAGGGACTCATACACAGCATGTCGTTTCTACAAGTATGGTTGGCCTAATAATACATCAGAAACATCAAGAGGAGAAATTTCACATAATACCTCATCCATGAAGGGCTTGATGCTATAGGGAAGGCAACATTGCTCACTGACGCGAAGATCCTGTCCTTGGTGAAGCCACCCAATGGTGTACGGTTATGGGTGTGCTCTGGTCAGAAAAGTGAACCACTTCACGAACTTTGTTGAAATGAGGTTATTTTGGCTCTTGTTGTCGACAATGAACTACAGTGGGGAACCCTTTACCCACATCTAGGAATGGAAGAGGTGCTCCCCCTCCTCTGGATCTCTCGGTTCCTCCTTTTGGATCTTTGCGGTGGAAACAGTGGCATTGGGCTATGCATCGGTAATCTGCTTCCTTTTATCATTCCCCTTGTCGGGTTCTGATTCAGAGTCGAAGCATGCATTTGATTCAGAAGCCTTTGGCTCGGCCACCACTCACTGCTTAGCCCAACACTCACTTGTGTTGTGACTTGATCTCTTATGGAACTCATGCCACTTTCCCGTGTCCTTCTTTGGATTCGCAATGTTGTTCTTTGCTTTCCGCTTTAGCGGGCTATCCTAGGTCGCCCTGCCTTGGATTTGTCCTTTGTTATGCAGTTTGGGGGAACCCTTCCCTTGATTTTGTTGGAAATATGATGCAATATGTTGTCCTTGATGAGTAGAAGTTGTGAAAATGATGTATCTACAAGTCATTTTAGATGTGGCAGAGAAAGGAAATCCAGTTAGGATCAAATAAATGATAAATATAACATGTCACAATGTATTCGCAGGTTTGTTGAAGGCAACCAGTGTACATACACAGGTTGGTATATAGGAAACCCGAGTATACACCCAAAATTAGTACAAATGTAGTTTTTATGAAGCAAAGTCATGTATACACGTGGGTACGAAGAAGCCAAGTCACGTATGATGTTTGCACTCTAAAATTATGATACCATGGTATTAGCCCATAGTATTGAGCGTTCTGTCATCTATTTGATTCCGTCCAGGAATACCATCATCATTTGTGTGGTTTTGGCTCATGGTATTGGTAAATGCTAAAACTATACAAGGAGAGGAAGATCATAGTGAAAATGTGTGCATGTGTAAGGGTTGTTACTGAATACTTCTCTCTGAAGTATATCTGCATGGGATGGAATATGTTTATTGGTAGATCTGAAACTATGATGCACCCTTGGATACAATGATGGATCAGGATCTCTAGACCTGAAATGACTATGTATTTGATCTATTGATGTGATGATTCGATCTGTGACCTGGCGCATGTTTGCTGAAGTGAAGTGAAGAAATTTGGGTAAGTATACAGATCTGAAGATTTCTGCAAAATTAATATTTACATATCTATATGCTAGTTCGTCTCGGTGAAAGAAGGTATATACGCGGCTTTGTCTCAGCTAAATCACGTATGGAATTCATGGTTTTCTGAAGCTTGCTGAAGAGGTTATATTTTTATTGTTGCTATGTTTCTATTATCTTTCAATGAAGTATTCATGTAGATTTGGGTTGTTTGAATATTATATATGATACTAAGTTGAATATGTACAAATATGATTAACGAGTGATTAAACATGACTAATGATGCTAACTGAATAAGGGTTCTACAAATCTGAAAAGATATTTTACTGAAAGCCTCATATCCGGTTCTGAGACTGATCATATTTTGGAAATTCAGTTTTCTCAGATCTATACGCAGGTTGATGTGAAGGGAAGCACGTATACACACGGATTCAGTAAAGTGAATTAGAATATGCATTTTAATCTAATGAATGTTCAAGGTTGAGATTGATTCTTCATGTTCATTCTGAAATTTGGGTTTATTACTGTGTTCTGGTTACAGTGATCTCACTATTATGATTGAAGTTTGGGTTAAGTTTATTAGTGTTGATATATATGCTGAGTTGTGTTGAAGCTGTGGGATCCAATGTGAAAATTTATGAGATGTGGCCTACAGTGGGTCTGAGGGTTCAAGCCTTCAGTATGGAAGTAGAAGCTTCATGTCAGTAGAAGTTGGTTTTCTGAATATGGGGTTGTAGCTCCTTCCAGTAGAGGTTGGTAAACGAGATCAGGGGGTTGGAGCTCCCTTCTAGTAGTAGTTGGAGAATGAGAGAAGGTTGCAGCCTTCTGTAGGTAGATGCCTGCATACTGATATGAGTCTAGATCAATACAATATTGTAAGAAATTTTCCATATAGTAAATATTGAAGACAGAGACGACGTAGCAAATGCTTTCTCCCGAATTGGGTTTCCACCTTAAATATTGGTGTTCATGTGTGATGCTCTTCTGTGATAATTTATTATGTTATTACTGCATTTATTTACTGGTTAACTATCTGATGCATAACTTACGGTCTGGGTTAAAGATTGCTTCTAAATGTTTACCTAAATAGTAAAGATATCTTTGAATATGCTAGTTTTTGTTTGAAAATTCGCATACATATGTTGGTTGTGCTAATCAAATTTTTGTATCGAAATCAATAAATGGAAAAAGAAAATTATTGTGATTATTGAAAATATTGATTCACCACCCCCCCCCCCCGGTCCTCTCATTATTTTTCCCAACAATTGGAATCAGAGTAGGTCCTTCTGTAGAAGCTTAATCACTAGAAGGAATATCATCTAAAATGAGCAATCAAGATGGGACAACATCTATCATACCTCCGCTCTTCAATGGAAAAAAATTAATATTCTGGAAGACAAGGACAAGATCTTATCTTCAATCTCTTGGAGAAGACGTATGGGCTATAGTTGAAGGCGGTCACCAATATCCACCCTCAGTTCCAGCAAATCTAGCGACAAGGAAAAACTATGAAACCAATGCAAAAGATGTCAATGCTTTATTGGGGAGTTTGACTGAATCAAAATTTGTCAAAGTTACACAGTTAAACACAACAAAGGAGATATGGGACAAAATCATTCTAAGATATGAAGGTGATGCCAAGGTAAAAAACACTAAACTCCAAACATTCAAAATTCAATATGAAAAACTCAGAACGCACAATGATGAAAGAATTTCTAGTTTCTTTTATGTCTAGATGAGATTGTAAATCATATGAGAAATCTTGGTAAAACCATAACTGACACCACTCTTGTAGAAATTTTTTTAAGATCTCTAACTCCTAAATTTGAGTCAAAAGTATCTTCGATTGAAGAGAAGCAGGATCTACAAACTCTTACTTTTTTTCAAATTCATGGGATCCTAAATGTGTCTGAAATGAGAAGAGGAGGTCCATCTAAAGTCAAAGAAGTTGTTTTTTGAGATGATACAAAAGGAAAGGAAAAGGAAGAAAAAGAAGGATCAGGGTATGTTTCAGAAGAAGATGAGATAATTTTTGTAACGAAACTACAACTTGGCACTGGTAGGTTCAGAGGTAAGATTCCTTTCAAATTTTTTTCTTGTGGAAGAGTTGGTCATTATGCTACTAAATTTCCTCATAAATATAATCATGAAAATGGAAAGGAATTGGAAAAAGGAAATAAGAAACATTTAATCAATAGAAAAATTTATTATACTCATGAAGATAGTGATGGTCTATCAAATAGTGAAGAAGAATAATCTGATCAAGAGATTAGACTTCTCATGGCATTTGAAAAGAACACTAGTGAGACTAAAGATACGTTTATGGATGCTTTAAGAGAAAATTCTTTTCTTGAAGAAATAAATCAACTAAAAGTATGTTTGGAAGAGAATAAAATAGCCATATATACTCTAAAGAATCAACTTATAGAAAATGAGAAGCACAATGAGAAATTAGAATGTGAAATAGTAAGTCTAACAAAGGAAATTGAGAAAGTGAAAACCTTCAATCTTAGATTTGCTAAAGGATCTGAAACCTTAGATGAAATTATCAAGGATCAACACTCTCCTCTAGTAAAGACAAGTCTTGGATATATCTAAGAATCTTCTCAATCTTCAGCACCAAGTGATCTAAATGCAGCTAAAGCCAACCAACAACATTTCATCACTTAGCAAAAGAACAAAGAGAATAACCAGGTAAAGCATGACCACTTCAATTCAAAGGTGGAAAATAACATAAGTATCAATCAACATGTAAACATCAATAGAAGGTTCCATGATCGCAAAACTTTCTTCTTTAATGGAAAATGTTTCTCATGTCATAACTTTGGTCATAAAGCTGCTCAATGTGTTGCATACAAAACTATCGTGACCAGAGAAGCAAGAAAGCAAATAAATGAGATTGGAATAAAGAAGAATACTTATAACAACTTTTCTCTTCTTCAAGATGAAATTTAATTTTCTTATTGCAATAACTTTGGACATGAATAATCTGAATATAGGAGAAAACTTTAGCCAAAAGAGCATATACCTTCAAACTCCAAGGTATGAAGAAAGAAGGACTTACAAGTTGAAAGCTATGGCATATATTTATTTGCAGAAGGTGAAGAAAATCAATGGTAAATTGATAGCAGATGCTCAAAACACATGGCAGGTGATAAAAATAAACTCCTTTCATACAATGCAATAGAGAAGGAAAAGAATTTTACTTTTGGAAATGACTCTCGTGCTGTCATTAAGAGTAAAGGTTCTACTTTTCTAAAATAAAAGGTGAAATCTAATAATGTTATATATGTGGACGGATTAAAGCATAATTTTTTTAGCGTGATTCAAATGTGTGATCAAGGAAATGAAGTTGTCTTTAGTTAAAAATAATGTGTAGTTCCTAAACTTGACACGGGAAAAACCATAACAAAAGGAACTAAAACACCAAGAAATCTATATATATTGAAAGGTGGCCAAGAGAAATGCTATCTAGTTAAATCTACAGAAAATTGGTTATGGCACAGAGGATTGGTACATTTTAGCTTCTCTCAAATAAGCAAATCTTGTAGACTCAAAGTTGTTCGTGATCTACCCAACATCACTATTCATGAAATTACCATATGCAAATCATGCCAATTTGGTAAGAAAACCAGGGTGAAATTCAATGCAAAAGAAGGATCAGCATGTAAGCCTCTTGAACTTATACATACTGATCTATGTGGTCCCGTAAGGAAAAATTCACCTCGTGGAGAATAATAATATATTCTATTTATTGATGACTTTTCTAGAATGTGTTGGATCGATTTATTGAAACATAAAGATGAAGCATTTGAAAAGTTTAAGATCTTTAAAGCTTTGGTTGAAAATGAATTAGATCTAAAAATAAAAATGTCTTAGATCTGACCAAGGAGGAGAATACATATCAGATGAATTCTTTAATTTCTGTGAACAATATGGCATAAAAAGACAATTTTTTGTAGCTGGAATTCCACAACAAAATGGCATGGTAGAAAGAATGAATAGAACATTTCAACAGATGTTTCATGCTATGCTTCATGAATCTGGAACTCCTGATACATTTTGGGGAGAAGCAATGCATACTACAGTAAATATTCTCAACAAGGCGCATTTTCGTGTGAACAATGATAAAACTCCTTAAGAGCTCTAGTATGGTAATATTCCCACTGTGAAGAATTTTAGAGTTTTTGGAAGAAAATTTTTTATCAAGAACAATGATGAAAAACTTCGTAAGGTTGAGCCTAGAGCAGATGAAGGAAGATTTCTTGGTTACTCTTCTAGAAGTAAAGCATATAAATGTTACAATAAAAGACTTCAGAAGATTGTTGAATGTATTGATGTTGTAATTGATGAGTCTCTCACAGCTCCTAGAAGGGAAATAACAACAACGAATGAAAATGATGATGATGTATACTTTCCCTCATCAAATATTAATAATATAGAAGAAAAACCCAATGAAGCATCAGAAGAATATATATCAGAAAAGGCTCCATCCAGGTATGTTCAAAAGAATCATCCAGAATCTCAAATATTGGGAGAAAATGGATCGAGTGTCCAAAGAAGAACTCTTGTAGGATCCCCTAGCTATCTAGCATTCTTATCCACTATTGAAACACAGAATGTAAATCAAGCTAGTAAAGATGAATGTTGGATTCAAACCATGACTGAAGAACTTAATCAGATTGAAAATAATCATACTTGGGAATTGGTTCCAAGACCTCATGATAAAAATGTTATTGGAACAAAATGGATATTCAAAAACAAGTTAAATGAAAATGGAGATGCTATTAGAAACAAAGCTATACTTATTTGTAAAGGGTATGCTCAACAAGAAGGTATAGACTCTGAAGAAACATTTTCACCTGTAGCCAGACTTGAAGCCATAAGAATTTTTCTTGCCTTTTAAAGTTTTCAACAATTAAAATTTTATCAAATGGATGTAAAATCCACTTTCCTCAACAGTGATCTAGAAGAAGAAGTTTATATAGAACAACCAGAAGGATTCATTTTGGGAAATGATGAAAAAATTGTTTGCCAATGAAAAAGGCTCTATATGGTCTCAAATAGGCTCCTCGGGCATGGTACTATCGTCTTGACAAATATCTTCAAAAACAAGGTTTCAGAAAAGGATCTGCTGACAGTAACCTATACACAAAAATTGAGAATGATAAACTGTTAATTATTGTTGTGTATGTTGATGACATCATTTTTGGGAGTAATGAAAATTCCATGAGTCAGAAATTTTCTTCTGCTATGCAGCAAGAATTTGAAATGTCATTACTTGGGGAACTAACATATTTTCTTGGCTTACAAGTGCAACAAGCAACAGATGGAATATTTTTAACTCAAGAAAATTATGAAGAAGTATGGGATGGAAGACTGAAAAATTGTAAGTAATCCAATGGTAACTGGATGTAACCTTAGTTCTCATGATTATTCTCCCATGGTGAATCAACAAGAGTATAGATCTATGATTGTAAGTCTGCTTTATCTAACCAGGACAAGAACAAACATTATGCATGTAGTTGGGATTGTTGGATGATTCCAAGCTAATCCAAAAGAGTCACATCTTCAGGCTGTAAAAATAATATTCAAATATCTACAAGGGACTCAAGACTTTGGTCTATGGTATACAAAGAATGTTGATCTCACTCTTCATGCTTACACAAATGCGGACTGAGCTGGAAATGTTGATGATCGAAAAAGCACTAGTCGTGGTGCTTTCTATATCAGGCCCCGATTAGTATCTTGGTTCAGCAAGAAACAAAGTTCTATTGCCTTATCTATAGCAGAAGAAGAATATGTGGTTGTCGCATCATTTTTCTCACAACTTCTTTGGATGATGCAGACACTACAAGATATTCAAATTAAATGTTCTCCTCTCATCTCCATCTTATGTGATAATAAAAGTGCCATCAGTATCTCAAAAAATATTTTTATGCATTCCAAGACCAAGCACATTCCTATCAAGTATCACTTCTTACTCAAACACGTGCTTGAGCAAAAGGTTAAATTGGATTATGTTCCCTCCAAAGAACAAGTTCTTGATATATTTACTAAACCTGTTCCCAGGGAAACATTCGAATATCTCAGGCAGAAGCTGGGAGTTGTCTCTGCCTCTCTTATCAAATCTTCTTAATATCAGAAGATTAAATTTGGCATGTTGGTTGCATGTAGGCGAATCACGTATATACACGTGTTCTTGTGCATAAAACCACGTATGGTTTTTACTGACAGAAATTCTATGGGTAAACTTTCATAATAGTTTGTGGTGTTGTTGGGTAAACTTTTTTTCTCTATTATTCATCTTACAGTACCTTTCTTTGATATTTATCCCCTTGATGAGGATGCCCTGATGAATTGGTTGTTGAAGGTGTTTAGGATGCACAGGTTTAGGGGGAGAACTTGCCTTGCTAAAAAGAGTGCATTGTTGGCACTATGTTGGTTGTTGTTATGATCTCCTGTTTGAGATCCTTTGGTCTTGGTTATATAAAGTAACATGTAATTTGATGAAAAGTTCATGTTGAGACCTACAATGTAAAAATTTTATATTCAGTCATGTAAGGACTTGTTCAAATTTGTAAACCCACTTGGTTGGGTATTTAAGTCAAAATTTGTAAACCCACTTGATTGGGTATTTGAGTCAAATATGTAATTCCACTTGGTTGGATCATTGGTGTAAGTATGAATCCTTGGTGATAGGATTGGTCATACTCAGTTGAGTTATAGAGCCATGTACTTCATTGAAACATATGTCTGAAGATTCAGCATGAACTCACAGGGAGCCTAGTAAATTCAGTGCACATCAGATCTAAAGAGATCTTCTTTCTACAAAGGAAGAGAAACCTTGTTTTGGTTTTGATCCGCCCTTTCCCCTTGATATCAAAGGGGGAGAGTATCTTGGTGTTTGAATCATTTTTATTATTAATGTATCTATCTATTGTTGTGATCAAACACCATCATGGTTTCCATCAATTCCAAAGGGGGAGATTGTTGGCAATATGATGCAATATGTTTTCCTTCATGGCAACCTACTTAATGAGTTTTCCTTGATAAGCAGAAGATGTGCAAATGATGTATCTATGGGTCAGTTCAGATGTGGCAGCGAAAGGAAATCTTGTTAGGATCAGATAAATGATAAATATAATATGTCACAATGTATACACAGGTTTGATGAAGGCAACCCACGTACATACGCAGGTTGGTATACAGGCAACCCGTGTATACATCCAGAATTAGTATAAATGCAGTTTTTATGAAGCAAAGTCAGATATACATGCGGGTACGAAGAATCCAAGTCATGTATGATGTTTGCGCTCTAAAATTATGATACCAAGGGGCATTACCATGGTATTAGCCCACATTATTGAGCGTTGTGTCGTCTATTTGATTCCGTCCAAGAATACCATTGGTACTTGTGTGGTTTTGGCTCATGGTATTGGTAAAGGGTAAAACTATAAAAGGAGAAGAAGATCATAGTGCAAATGTGTGCATGTGTAAGGGTTGTTACTGAACACTTCTCTCTGAAGTATATTTGCATGGGATGGACTCTGTTTATTGGTAGATCTGAAACTATGATGCACCCTTGGATATAATGATGGATCAGGATCTCTAGACCTGAAATGACGATGTATTTGATCTATTGATGTGATGATTGGATTTGTGACCTGGCGCATGTTTTCTGAAGTGAAGTGAAGAAATATGGGCAAGTCTATAGATATGAAGCTTTCTACAAAGTTAATATTTATAGATCTATATGATAGTTCGTCTCGGTGAAAGCGGGTATATACGCGGCTTTGTCTCAGCTAAAGCGCGTATGGAAGTCAGGGTTTTATGAAGCTTGATGAAGAGGTTATCTATTTATTGCTGCTATATTTTTTTATCTGTCAATGAAGTCTTCATGTAGATCTGGGTTGTTTGAATATTATATATGTTGCTACGTTGAAAATATACAAATCTAATCAATGAGTGATTAAACATGATTAATGATGTTGACTGGATAAGGGTTCTGCAAATCTAAAAAGATATATGACTAAAAGCCTCATATCTAGTTCTGAGACTGATCATATTCTGGAAATTCAGTATTCTTGGATCTATACACAGGTTGGTGTGAAGGGAAGTGTGTATACACACAGATTCAGTAAAGTGAAGTAGCATATGAATTTTAAGATAATGAATGATCAGGGTTGAGATTGATTCTGCAAGTTAATTCTGAAATCTGGGTTTATTACTGTGGTTTGGTTACAATGATCTCACTGTTCTGATTGAAGTTTGGGTTAAGTTTATTGGTGTTGATATTTATGTTGATTTGTGTTAAAGTTGTGGGATCCAGTGTGAAAATTTATGAAACGTGGTCTACAGTGGGTCTAAGAGTTGAAGCCCTCAGTATGGAAGTAGAAGCTTCCTGCCAGTAGAAGCTGGTGTTCTGATCAGGGAGTTGTAGCTCCCTTCCAGTAGAAGCTGGTAAACAAGATCAGGGGGTTGGAGCTCCCTCCTAGTAGTAGCTGGAGAATGAGAGAAGGTTGCAACCTTCTGCAGGTAGAGTCCTTCTTACTGATACGAGTCTGCATCAATACAATATTGTAAGCAATTTTCCATATAATAAATATTGAAGATAAAGACGACAATAATGGTAGTTTTCTCCAGAATTGGGTTTCCACCTTAAATCTTGGTGTTCATGTGTGATGCTCTTGTGTGATTATTAATATTTTTATTACTGCACTTATTTACTGGTTAACTATCTGATGCATAACTGATGGTTTGGGTAAAATATTTCTTTTGAATGTTTACCTAAACAGTAAAGATATATGTGTATATGCTAGTTTCTATTTGGAAAGTCACATACATATGTTGGTTGTGCTAATTAAAGTCGTGGATAGAAATCAGTAAAGGGAAAAGGAAAATTATTGTGATTATTGAAAATACTGATTCACACCCCCGCTCAGTATTTTTCCCAATAGCTTTCAATTCGTAGATCCAAAGTCTCGCAGCTTCTTCTGTTTGAACTTGTACCAAATCTTGGCATCATATTGATATGTTGCACCAAGAGAGGAGATGTCGAGGAACTCCATTTCCTCCTGAATGTATCTGTGCAGAAAACTGTGGTAATTCAACACCAAATGTTTCTCTAAATCTTTGATACCCAATTTTTTGCGCAGGGAATGGAACATATTCGTCAGCTCATGCACATCTTGATAGCTTTGTTTTCGGATCGTAGTAGATTATATGTACTTGTCCTCATAGCTCCCCACGGGATAATATTCTTCCATGATGACGTCTCGGAAAGAATTCCAAGTAGGTGCAGCTGAAAACAAAGAGGGTTCTCTCCCATCCTTTTTCTCACAGTAGGTTTCCCACCATTCCTTGATATGAGGGGCGGCTTTGAGGAGTGAAAAAGTAATATTTTCCCAGTAGGAAAAGTCATGAACCTAGAAATACCCTTCTAATAGATTCAACCATCTAACTATGATGTCTGCATTTATTTGGCCCTCAAATATGGGAATGTGAATGTTTACTTGCACCTTAAAAGGATTTGTGCCTCCAGAGTGGTTGTTGGATGTAGATGCGCCATTGGTGGAAAGTCGTTGAAGGATCTGGGAAAAGTTATCCATCATCACGTTTCTTTGTTTCTCGAGGGCCTCCTCAAGCAATATTTTGATAGGATCTCCTACTCCCTCATATTTATTTTCGCTCCCATGGGTGGCCATCGGGGTTTTCGAGGCTGATCTTGCAAAGGTTCAACCAGATCAAGCCCTAACTCCTTATACCCCGACCTCGTTGGGGATATACAAAGAAGGATCGAGAAAGAGAAGACCACTTTGATACCACTGATTCGGACTTATGAAAGAATGCAATAAACTATAGAAATACACATAAACATAGAGATGGAGTAGAAATAAGACTTCATTTCATTAATATCATATAATTGAAATATGCTTACAGAAAGAATGGAAATAAACTAGCTAGGGCGCTAGTAGCTTATCTATGAGAAGAGATGTGGTGACTACAGGCATTTTACCTGTGTTAAAATGAGGCTTGAAGGCCTATTTATTATTGAGAAACAATGGAAAACCATAAACATCCAAAAACCTATCCCTATGATATGAAGTGCTAAAATTATGGGCCTTGTTTGTGTAAATTGGTACATCAACTTCTCAGGGATGTAACTTTAGCATACGATCTTCGTTTCACATGAACAATGCCTTGTTATAAATATATTTCCAAGGACTACAACTTTTGATGTGAGCAACATCAGTCATATACCCTTGTTGCTCCCGATTTTCCCAAAAAACGTCATTTAGGGCCTCAAAATGGCTCCAGAAGTCCAGGACCCAAAAAAAATGCTAAAAATAGTAAACGGTGCTACAATTAAGGAAACTAAAAAAGTGAAAGAAACAATGGTGGGGGCCCAAGTGGAATAGAAGGGTGGCCACCAATATCCATTTGGATCATGCCAAATCATTTGTTGGGGTCCATATGAAAATTTTTTATACACCACCTTTGTCTTTCATATCAACCACTTATGACTTTAATAGAAGGACTTGGTATTTTTATTGTTGTGCCTCTTGGTGACTAATAATTTAATGATAGCTCCTCTTTTCCTTTCTCGACCTCCATCAACTCCATCGTCTAAACGAGATAGGATTCACATTTTCCTTGTCTCCTCAAGAACTTGATTTCTTTATTATTTTCATCGAATATCTTCTTGTATTCTTTAAATTGACTCTTAGTAACAAACATTTTCATAATTACTTTCTCAAAGGCTTCAATATTAAACATTCTTTCCCTGGTTTCCACTTCTTCCTTCAATTTGTTTTTGCACTTTTGTAGTCCTCTCTTTATCTTTTTAGGGATGAATGGGAATTTCGGGCTTCATTGTATATGATATCATCTAGAGCCTTAGACAAACTGTAGGTGTCAGGAAAAGATATTTGGGGTAGATCAAAGGTCATCCTCGTGGCCTGATAGTCTTCAACATAGTGAACTTGTTTTCCCTTGGCCTTAGAGGCTACTAAATCCAATTTGTCTTCCTTGTAATATAGGACACTAATCAGTCGAGTGTCTTAAATCCTTCCATTTTCAATAATTCAAAGATCTATTTTCATTTATGTATTTTATTCTTTTATTGTACTTTCAAAATTTTCCATCAAGGATTGTTGGCTTGAGGGGTCCTGACCCAAGTTCGGTGTGCAAGGTTTGCCAACAAACCCCTATAATACTGGCCATTTCGGTAGTGACCTGCTTGCGCAGGTCAAAGTCTCACTCGAAGTAGTATGGGTGGGTGCTAGAACCAGGTTTCCGCACCCTGAGAAAGGATGGGTAAGGTAAGGAGTGTTGTGCTAGGTCCTGTAATTCCCAAATTACCTTGTTCTGCGCAGGGTTAATTAGGTATCTGTTCACATCCATGTGTGCTAGATCTATAATTATACGATTTTATGACAATAATATAGCATTACATAAACAGACAGAAAATATCCAGATCCAGAAACACACTTACACAAATCTTCGCAACTTAAAGACAGAAAATGAGAAACACATTAGTTACCAATAATTTACACAAGAGTACTCATAGATTCAGTTCCTTATCAATCCTTCTTATTCATTCATTCATCAATTCTTCCTTACAATTCCCTTTCCCAACCCGCGCACACAGCAGCAGGGTCCGCACACAGCTGGACTTGGATCTCTGCGCACACAGCCAGCAGGAGTCCTTCCCTTAAAAACCCAAAAAGATAGCTTAAACCACAAATCGCATTAATAGCTCACCATTCTTGTCCTTTTCAATACAAAATGTTCCTCTATTTATAAAAATCTAGCCTAGACTCTCCTATGGTCTGCAAACCGTGGTTTTCAAACCCCTGGTTTACCCTTTTACCCATTACAATGCTTTCAGGTCTTTGACCCACCCCAAAACCCCTGAGCTAGACTAAATCTAATCAAAAATATCCAAAATGGACCAGTTTCACAGCTTGTAGAAGACCCTATTCCAACAGTCCCCCAACAGAATCTTGTGACTCGTCCTGAGTCACTGCAGTGGTATGGCCTCTATTTGCGCACACAAGGTATCAAGAGCGTGGACAAGCGGAGGGAGTACTTCCTAACTCTGGGTAGCAGCTCGTTGTGCAATGTTGACAAGTGTTAGGGAAGCAGGGCCATCTGGAGCCGCGGTAACCCGTTCTAGCAGTCGGTGGAGGCACACAATGGCAGACTGAGCATCTTGGGAGAGCTGGAGTGCGGTGTTAGCCCATGGTTTCAACCGTTTTTGGATGACATGCTTGGTGCAGCGAAGGTTCTCAATCGTGTTCATGGCGGCTAGACATTGCGCAGAGAAGTTTGAGGGTGAGGAAGCGTTGACCTGATCTAGAGCAGGTTCCACCCGCCGTAATTTCGTCTGGATATGCTGAAGCATAGAATGGTGCAGGACTATCATCGAGATTTGCGTGGATTTTTTGACCAACTGCACACCCTGCGTAAGCTACTCCTTAATGATATTTGTTGCGTCTGTGACCAATGAAATTCGTTGGGCCCATACTTCCGGAGGTAGCTCATACTGCTGTCGCATAGTCTGGTCCTGGTGGCGAACCTCTTGCAAAATTCTGGTGTATAGTCCTTGTAGCGTTGCGCGAGATAGTTGTGCCAAATCTATGTGGATGTCCCTAGCAGTTGGATCATGATTGTTAACTAGGGAAATGCAAGGGAGTGAACAAACATTTCTTCTACTGGGCGATACTCTGGAGTTGCGAAGAAGTCGTAGCATGTCCCTATATCTCAGCGTTCCTTCTTGGTGCAGAACCAGGCATGACCTGACTATGATACTGCGGGCAGGGGACTGCAATACGAACTTACCCTCCTCTGTTATTTCATCCGAGGCCATCCGGTTGGATTCCGTGGTCGTCCCCAGGGTGCGAAGGTCAGGGACTCCTATCACGCAGCGATGGTGCCCCTCCGTGCGAGGTTGATAGTCAATTCCAGTTGTAGGAGGCCAACGCCCAATAATTTGATCACACTCGGCATTATCAAGCCCTCTCAAGATGATGTTTGTGGGTGCATCGATCATTCGAATCAAACTTACCATAAATGGCTGCATTGATGATCTGTCACCCAATTCGCGTAACTGTAAGGTCCCTTTATTATCAACGTAGGATGGGCTAACAGTTTTTATTCATACCTGAGGATTCTCCCATGAACCGTAGACCTCAGATGACACCTACGTGCGGTTCGCGTACCTTGGATTAAGGCTGATGCCAGGTGTTTCGTAACATGGTTCAGGTACCAGTTCAACAACTTGGCCACCAATCTTCTCGAGCAATGTGCTTTGCCCTTGGTCGCGATGTCCTGGTACGGTAGGACTGCGTCCAGTGTCTTCGTGCCATTTGTTACTTGAAGTGTTCGCAAATTCTCCCAATTGCACATGGCTTTAGGCAGCTCCGCAATCGAATGCACACCTAGGTCATCAGTAACCAGGTGAGCCTGTTTGGGCAAGGTTCTATTGCACCCTTGAGTATTATATGTCAGCAAGTATCTGCGTAGGTCTACTGACCTTGGGGCCCATCGAGCAGCTGGGGTCCCCAAGCGCAGGTTCATCCTACTCCAATACTTCTCCTAAGTGAGGAATACTGGCCTTCGCGCAGGTGCTCCGCGCAAATTTAGTGGTAGTGTCTCGGGCTTGCATCCCTTGTGAATTATGGATTCAACAATCTTCTTAATATCACCTGCATCATCATGGCAGGGCAGGTTTCTTGCCTTGATAGAGATGCAACGGAAATTCTTGGTGGTTCGAAGACCTCGTGCAACCGACCTTGCTAGTTTTCCAGTTCCTCATCAGATTCGGAAAAACATTCGTTGTCATTTTCCTAGCAGAGTACTCCTTCAGCTGTGGGGTTAACCCGATCTTCATCTTGCGCAGTCAATTTTTAAATGTGATCTATTTCCTCCTCCTCGTAGGCTGGCTCTGTATACCGCGTGCCTTTTGCTGGATCTAGCGTCACTATTACGTGTGTATCGTTGTTTTCAAACACCATGCTGCACTTTTTGAGATTGATGACACCCCCCATGTCTATAGCCCAGTCCAGTCCTAGGAGTGCAGGGTAGGGATCCACATCTTCCACGATTTCTATTACCTCAAAATCAGTTAGGACCCTTACCCCTGCGATATCAACCATGACTTTTGGTAGCCTACCCAGAGGAATGATTTTTTGTTGATTTTCCATTCATAGCTGGATGGTGGACCATTCTAATTTAGGCTCCCCCATTAATTGCCATGTCTGCTTTGGTAATACATTCGCATCCGACCTAAGATCTCACATACTTGATCCATCTCATAGTCACCAATCTGCGCAGTCAACCACATTTCTTTTCCGGTGCATTTCTTATAGTTGTATAGTTTGTGTACATCCTTGGTCCCAGGAATCAAATTGGGCTGATCTGCGCAAGTATTTAATAGTGCTTGGAGGTTCCCTATGACCTGCGGGGTTCATAGCAGCTTCAGATATTCTTTTATAAAGGGCTCAACCCCTTCCTCTATCTGGAGGTGCATCGACAGCTGCTCGGGGGCTGCTGGTGGTTCTTTTTCTTTGGGAGTCCCTCCCTCCTAGGAGGCAAGCTCCTCCCTTGCTCCCTGGGTGACCCTCCCGCTGCGCATCATGACTTTTACACTTGGATCCACATTCCTTAGCTCAGTTTTAACTCTTTGCACATTTTGCATAGGGGTGGGTTGTTTTTCCTGCATCTTAGCTATTAAAATTGGGCAATCCTCCACCACATGGTCCAGCTACCTACAATACTTGCACGATGGCCTGGTGGGATTTGGGCATTCTCTCATGAAGTGTTCCATTTCCCCACAGTTATAATAGATTAGCTGCCCATGTCCTCGTCCTGCGCTTCCTCCCTGACCTCCTCTGCCTCTGGCCAGCGATCCTCTGAAGTGCATAGGAAGTCTCGGCGATGCCGGGTATGATTTTACCCCATACAAGTTCCCACAATCCATCATCAAGTCATAAGTTTGACAGTTCTGTTCGTCATGCCCCACCAATAGGAAAAATCTACACCATTGTTGCTTTAGTTCTGGGACATACGCACCTAGCCGAGGGCAATGGTTCATATCATGTAGTCCTGCTACACAACAGTCGTCACACCATAGCGCAGGTCTGCTTGATCCTGGTCATGATAGGATGGGTTCCCTACTTTCTCGTGGTCGCACCGGACTAGGTCCTCCCATTTGCATGTAATCTGCCAGTAGAGGGCACTGATCCTTCATATGGCCAGACACCCGACATCGTATGCACCATATACCTGTGCAGCCATCCTTTCCTTGCTCCTTTCGCAGGTTCTGTATTTCCATATGCATAGCCCCAAGCTATTCCTGGATTTTTTTTACCCCTACCGACGTATCCTCTTGGAGTGTAGCTTCTAGTTTCATAGCGACTTCCACATCTTTCTCCTGTGATTCAAAGGTATGATGGCTCATTGGCGTGCGTAGGTGAGGTAACAACATGGCGATGAACCATTCTGTATGCTGTCTATCATCATACTCGAATCCTCCTTCCCTGATTTTCTTTTTCAATCGTTGATCAACCTCCCATACTAACTCAAACGCACCTTGTTTGAAGTCCTTTACTTCCACCACCAGCTACGAATAAGAATTGGGCTTTCGGAATTGTTGCTTCAGAGCATCCTTGATATCTTGAATGGACGCGCTTCCATTCTGGGCAATGTATCGCATATACCAATCCAGGGCCCTATCCTCGAATTCCAAAGACAGCTAAGCCCTATTTACCGTATCATTTTCCACATTCTACGCAGTCCAGACAGAGTCTGTAATGAACCAAAACCAATCCATATCCTCATCCCCTACCCCCTTGAAGGTAGGTAGTTTCAGGTGTGCATCCATATCGTTGTTTAGGGGGGTTGATGGTATGGGTGAATTCTTACCTTTGTGCAACCTGGGTGGTGGTGTAGCCGAGGGATCTTGAGCAACTAGTTCTTGCAACATATTATAGATGGATCTCTCGCCATCAAAGTTGGTCTGATAGTATTTACCACTGCGTGTCACGCTCCTGTCTAGATCCGAGGTCATTCGATTAGTATGAATACACAGAATGCTCTGTTCACACAATAATATCTTAATTAGCAATGGTAATGTCCTCAGAAATTTGCCCCAAAACCCTTTAAAGAATCGTCGTTCTACCTCAAAGTATGAGACAAACTGATCAATGGTAAATTCTGTCACAAATCTTCTGAGAAAAATATCCACCCAGTGATCTATCGTGCGCGTGATAGTATTATCAGTCTTTTCCAGCTGCTGGATTAGCTCTGGGGTTCACTGAGTGACTCGTTCATCCTTCCAGCACTTCTGGAATTCTACCAGTCTGGCCAGCCACTCCTGGAGCTCGATCACAAATGTCACAAAGAATATTTCGTAGCTCTCTATAAGGATGTACCTATTTTTCCACCTTTTCGCTGTTAACTTCTCACTGCAATTTTCTCTTACTGCGAATTCCTGGATCTTCCTTTCGAACCAGTCTTCAATTTCCTTTCTTTCAGGCTTCCAGTATTCTCTTGTCATTACCCAATCCCTTTCTCAGACTTCTTTAGGTCCCGAAAATGGAACCATTTTTTGGCTTGAGGGGTCCTGACCCAAGTTCGGTGTGCAAGGTTTGCCAGCAAACCCCAATACTACTGGCCCTTTTGGTAGTGACTTTCTTGCGTAGGTCAAAGTCTCACTCAAAGTAGTATGAGTGGGTGTTAGAACCAGGTTTCTGCACCCTGAGAAAGGATGGGTAAGGAAATCAGCGCTGCGCTAGGTCCTGTAATTCCCAAATTACCTTGTTCTTTGTTTGTATCCACGTGCGCTAGATCTATAATTTTACACTTTATGACAGTAATACAACATTACATAAATAGAAAAAATAGATCCAGATCCAAAAACACACTTACAAAGATCTTTGCAGCTTAAAGACAGAAAATGCACAACACATCAGTTGCCAATAATTCACACAAGAGTACTCATAGATTCAGTTCCTTATCAATCCTTCTTATTCATTCATTCATAAATTCTTCCTTACAATTCCCTTTCCCAACCTGCGCACACAGCAGAAGGGTCTGCACACAGCTAGACTTCAATCTCCGCACACACAGCCAATAGGAGTCCTTCCCCCAAAAACCCAAACAAATAGCTTAAACCACAAATCGCATCAATAGCTCATCATTCTTGTCCTTTTCAATACAAAATTTTCCTCTATTTATAACAATCTAGCCTAGACTCTCCTATGGTCCACAAACCATGGTTTTCAGACCCTTGGTTTACCCTTTTACCCATTACAATGCTTTCGGGGCTTTGACCCACCCCAAAACCCATGTGCTAGACTAAATCTAATCAAAAATATCCAAAATGGACCAGTTTCGCAGCTTGTAGGAGACCATGTTCCAACAAGGATGATGGTTCCTTGGCAGTCTGAATATCAGAGGTTTTTATGGGCTCTAAGGAAGGAAAAGTTGTTGATACATGTTGCACTATGACTGGTGATACTTTGGTTGTCATGAGCTTACTTGATGGACCTGTAATGGTTCCTGTAATCACTACTAGGGCTTTATCAATACCCTCCTCATCATCATCATCGTGTTCTATCTTTGTCAGTTTGAACTTCTTGGAGCTTGGATCTCTTTCTTGATCTATATCCATGTCATCATTATTTCTCCTCTTAGTACCATACAACTAAGAGGATTGTCAGCATGTTGGCAAGAGAATCTCCATTACTTCTTCAAAATTCAATTATTTGTTGCTTTCTCCAAAAGAGGACTTGAATGGTCATGGTGTGTGTCCTTGTCCTTGTCCTTGCTCTAATTTTAAATTATACCCAAAGGATCATACATCCACTCTGCTCCTTGAGAAAAGTGTAGTTCTTTCAACATCTTTTGTAGTGTCCCTTGAACATTTCTGGTTTTAGTTATGAATGGTTGAACTTCATGTGGAAGAGGAAACATTATTGCTTTATTTCTTCATGCAAAGTGTAACGAATCACTGATGAACCTTTGTTTATGAGTTCTAGTACAAAAATCTTGAGTGTAAGAAAATTTGGTAGCAAATATGGCTTCTCTTCGAAACCATAGACTCTGATCATAGTGCAGTTTTCTAGAAGATACTAGTCTCCTATCTTCGAGATTTCATTCATTTATTTCATCTTTGGGATGAATCGAGGTAAAGGTTTTTCATGTATCAAGAGGTAAAATATTAACAAAAAAGGCTGAAGGTAGTACAAAATCCCCATGTTGTCTAGGGTTTTTCTCAAAGAGGGTATTCACTCAATGGTAGGAAATACAATATTAGAAGAATCAACCAACCTTGGAGCTAGGTGTTCCAAGGAGCTATAGTTTTGGTTAATGAAAAGGTACATGATATATGAATAATGTTTGAATGCATTTGCGAAGAGGAAGTTACTAAAGTGATGATGGACGACATCTGAAACATGTTGGGGGAAATTACACAAGGAGTAGGCTATGATGTCAGGATGACACATGGCTACTAGAAAACCTAGCATTGTATCATCAATTTATGAGTCCTTGTCCATTCCAAGTACATGATTGATCATAGTGATGGTTGTCTTGGCTTGTCCAAAAGAGTTTGCAATGGAGTAAAGTGGAGGCCCTGTTTGAGCGACAACTCCCTTGGGCACATGTTATGTCAACACCTTTGTTTTTTTCTCTTCAATGAGATCCTTCCAACATTCAAGTAGGGTGGCATCCTTTAGCTTCTGTAAACCAACTCATTTTTGTAAGGATAACATTACTGATATTTCTTTTATAATCATTGATAATACTACTTTAGATCTTGTGGCACAAGAGATAGTCCCGCTATCAAAGTTGCAATGAGGCACAATCGAGGAGATGATTACTAGGGATACCACTACTTTCACCAAGTTGCTTCTAAAGAAGTTATCTAAGTCCAATCCTGCTTGCACAGTTGAATAAACCTGTTGGATGTGAACATACATATCTTTCGTATTGAGGATGGATTTTATACCTATAATATGAAAATTAAGGGGAATACACCTTATCATATCCTCCTCATAGAAGCCTTTAGAATGAGAGCATAGATATGACAAGATATCTAATGTATAATAACAAGTTAAACAACATGGAATACAAGAGGCTTACTTAAATTGAATTAAACTCTATGGATCAAATAGGAGTGGCATAAGAATGAGCATTATTGGCTAAACAATTGGGAAATAAAGGAAGATATCATTTTGGAAATTGTATAATGATAGTATTAAAAATATTATTATTATTGCATGGGAAAATCATGTGCAATAAAATGTTAGAGCTAAAAAGTTCAGATACTTTAAGGAGGTTAATCAACTATATATATATATATATATATATATATATGTATATGTATATGTATATGTATATGTATATGTATATGTATGTATGTATGTATGTATGTATGTATTCTAGTGATTGAAGAGAAGAAAATTAACCTTGCAAAATTTAATTTGTCACTTTGTCACCTTTGTGAATTTTTTCTTTCAATTGAAGAAATCACCTACTTAAATTGATTTAATTTTTATGGCTCAAGTAGGAGTGGCATAAGAATGAGCACTATTGGCTAAACAATTGGGAAATAAAGGAAGAGACCAAACCTCTCCACCTAACAGTTGGACAACAACCTTTGGGAAATAAAGGAATGGACCAAACCTCCCCACCTAACAGTTGGACCACAACCTTTGTGACTTTAAGAAGGTTGAAAATAAAATATATATAGTTCTCTTAAAATGCTTTAGATTTTTTTTCAAATTATGCATTACCTTCTTGAAGACTACTACTAGGTTAAATTCTATAGCTCAAATAGGGGTGGCATAAGAATGAACATTATTGACTAAATAATTGGGAAATAAAGGAAGGGGCCAAACCTCCCCACCTAAGAGTTGGACCACAAACTTTGAGAAATAAAGGAAGGGACCAAACCTCCCCACCTAACGGCTGAACCACAAACTTTGGGAAATAAATAAAAAGACCAAACCTCCCTCCCTAACCGTTGGACCACAAACTTTTTGACTTTAAGAAGGTTGAAAAGAAAAATATATTTCACTTAAAATGCTTTAGATCCTTTTCAAATTATCCCTTACCTTCTGTTAGTCTACTACTAGGTTCTGTTAGGACAGGTTCAATATGGTCTGGACATGTATCAGATTCCATTCGGAGAGGCTAAAATATGCTTGTACTGCTCTAGAAGATATGTTGAAAATGTTCTCATGGTGAATATTGACCATGCCATAAGGATCAGTCTATCCCTCAGAGTGGGATACCGTAGTCCTAAAAGAAAAACGAGTTCCTCGCCACATTTTAATTGGTATTGCAGACAACAGCTGCCCAATTGTTTTTGGCAACAACCTAGAGGTTGGGCAGACTGGACTACCTTCAATTATGATAGAGATAGTAGCTGGTGGAAACACAGAGTTGAATGTCCTTTGAAATTCTTGTAATGATATTAAAAAGAGGTGGTACATTCATCCACTGCAGAGCTTTTTCCAGAACCCAACTGCATGCCAATTATGAGCAATTGCTTGCCATTGCTCTCTCTGACCTAGGCGATAGATGTCATATTACATGGGGATAATGGAGGACAACAAATAGCTTTCAGCATAGTTGCATTCTGCAACGTTCGCACAATGGGATTTAGTACGAGTACACCATCCAGACCAGTAGGCATGGGTCAGCGCCGAAATAAAATAACCACAAGGCCAGAGGAATCAACTTAACGAGCCATCGAAAGAGTCCAACAAAGAATCCTGGCATTCAAAATAATTCAATTTCAACTTTTAGAACATCCAGTAAGAAGGGAGTCAGGTTCATTATCTGGAGCGCTCAGATGAAAATTATACTGTTGATGATCGAGGGGGACCAACCTGACAATCTGTACAGTTTCATAATGCTAATAGGTACTTTGTACTATTTTTTAGCCTTTCCTAGATGTGATTTTATTCAGTTTTTTCTATAAATGGTGGAGGTACTTCCACCACAGTCAACATATCCACTATTTCAATAAGCCCCTACACACCATCGAGATTCGACACTCGTAGATTTCGTCTTTTTTCGGAGTTATGTCTGACACTTTGACTCGATTCCACAGGTGGTTCTGGAAATTTTTTAATGGTTAAGCTTAGTCCAGTCATTCATCAAATATGGTCAAGTGATACACCAAATATGTTTATGATACTTCTTATTTTACGAGACAAAGGGATTTATCTATAAGGATCTGACCCTTAAAAGATTAAAGAAGTAATTATCCAGAGACACTTGCAGTTCTCATCTTTCTTAGGAGTTATGTCTGATATTTTTTTCTAACTTTATTTAATTTCTATATATAATATATGTTTAATTCATTTTTTTAAATTATTTTTCAGGATTAATTACATTATCAATTTTTCTATGGAATTTTGAACCACCTATTACATTTATATCTAATTCATATTAATTATTTTATAAATATTACATATCATTTTTGGGATTAAACTGTGTAGAAAGGCATTTATCTATGAACATTTCCATGAGCGGTAATTGTAATGGACCAGTTTCTCATGATCTTGAATAGTGCACTTAACGCTCATTGCATCAGGTAATGCTCACAAAAGTGAATGCAAAAATTATATTACCAATCCATTCAAAAACGATTTAACCAATATAATAAATTTATAATAAAAACTATAAAACCAACCCTTTCACACTTTTTTCCTCCAAATTTCCCAAAATCTTTGTTGGGATTTTTCTTTTTCCTTTTTTTTTTTGTTTTTTTTTGTTCATTTTGGCATCAATTTCTTTTAGTTTTACTAAACACATTTTTTTTAAATTTCTCTTATACTTATTTTAGTGACCTCTTTTTTTGTTTAGCTTCAACTCTTTTTAGTTTTCTTTTACATAATTAATTCAGGACTTTAACATTTTCCAAAAAACCATGCAACGACATCTTATTTGGTGTGTGCATTTTCTGTACTCTAATACTTTTGACTTTATTATTATTATTATTATTATTTAAATGTTTATTTCATAAAAGTGGGCGCATATATATATATATATATATATATATATATATATATATATATATATATATATTTGTGTGTATTATTGATGATTTTTATTTAGAAAATGAATCTATTTCATAAAGTGGGAGCTACAAATTTTTTTAGGAATCTAATAAAAAGAATTTCAAAAAACCAGAAATGTTTAATTTTATTTTGTTAAAGAAATAGATTCAACACCATCTATAACCTTAAAAACAGCTAAAATTCTAAATTTTATCTAATTTATAATATTTTTTAAACTAAACTTTTTAGAAAACCATCCAACTAAATCGGGCAAGTAATGCACACCCATTTAATGGCCTATGCCAGATCCATGCCAGATCCATCCACGTTGAAACATCAATATTAAGAGCACCTTTTATACAGAGAGTGATATGTCCTTTGAAAAATACTCTGAATGTGCCGGTGGTTAAAACGAGCAACCACTCATCACTTCCACTTTTATTTTCGCATTCCAAGAGGCATGCACACTACTCCCTTTAAGCTTTCCACATATTTAATAATATTGGATAGTCAAATTTGCTCTCGACAAAAAACGAAGAACGAATAGGTTGCAGAAGATATTCTGAAGATTTCCTGATTTCGAGTCCTTTAACCTTAAGCTTTCCACATATTTAATGATATTGGATAGTCAAATTTGCTCTCGACAAAGAACGAATAGGTTGCAGAAGATATTCTGAAGATTTGCTGATTTCAAGTCCTTTAACCTTAGGGAAAGGGTTCTAGATATTCGTGTCGAGAAGGAAAATATTGTGCAGAAAATTAATGAGCACGATAATATGTCAGATGGGCTATGGGGAGCCAATAGAGAAGCACCGCAGACAAAATAATGAGGCCGGGAAGAGACTGAGGAGTAAGCATGCTTGTTCCTGAGTCCTAAGTATTTTTCTGCAGGTCTAGCATTGTCTCAGTAGTCAGATTGTGGAAAATAGTTGTAACTGTAGTCTGTAAAGAAGTACAGCCAGGAGCGAGCTCATAGAATCCTAAACTTGCCAGTTCTGTAGACATTTCATTGTTATCAGACCAATTGTATACGTCATATTCATTTCAACGAGATATCTATCCTGTGATAAGCAATAAAAATCCCGCAGAACCAGTTCGATAGACATTACATTGTTATCAGCGCAACTCTCTACGGCATATTCCAATTTCCTTTCAGACATACAGCCGTTTTTTATATACAGCAGTAAACATCGCACAGCACTGTATTAACGGCTAGGTGTTATATATATATATATATATTGACGTGGCCTATACGCAGATACGTTCAAATTCAAATATTTATAGATTTTTTCCAAACCTTTTTCCAAAAAACGAAACCCAATGTCATTAATAAATATGCGATAGTAACAATAGATGTTTTTTTGTCTGTCAAAAAAGCTCTTTATATTATAATTTTGAAAGCAACACAAGCTTGACAGCTAGCATGAGCCTTGCTTTAAATTGAAGAAAGTTTGGAAAATAGCATAGTCATTTGGTGTTTTTGGTTATTGCCACTAAAAAAACAAAATTACAAAATTCAGAGTGTTGGAATATGTAATTTCTATTTGTCTTTAGTTGTGACTTTTTATGTATAGAGTCTGTTTCTATTCCATAGGTTAGCTAAAACCTAAGTTCCTAGTTTGGTGTGAGGTTGAGATATTCTCTCAACCAACTTATTGTGCGTCCAAGATAGCTTCTCTATCTTAGGACTATACCTCATGTATATATGCAACTTTATTTGATTAATGAAATATACTGTGTATCTAAGATTTCATCTTGGTATCAGAACCCATAAGGGCCTAGACCTCGGCCCCTCCTCGGCTAGGGTAAATAAGAGAATATATTTCAATTGTTTTAGTTTGGTTTGTCCATCATTATATAAAGAAATGACAGGTTTAAGCAATGAGCATTGTGTGGAGCCTTTGAACTATTGCATTGAACCTTGAACCTGCAAAGTTGAGGGATTTGTGGAATCTTTAAGGACTACGTTGAGCCGTAGATAAGGAAACGTCAAAAGCCTAGGTTGTGAGTTTTGCAGTGTGGTGGACGAGCTCGCTTGTGGTGTGGGAGAAGAACTTTGAAATGTTGGATAGCCTTGTGTTGCACTTTCTATTGTTTGTTGCCTACTTGAGGATTTTCTGAGGAGGAGGAACACAGAGGGTCCTCAGATCCTGCGCTGCCTAATTAAATTCCACACGCTTCTGGCATTGGTCCACTCAAAGTTGTGGAAAGATTTAGACTGAAGCCTCTCAGAAGCGAAGATTTGCCTATTTAGACTGAAGTCTCTCTCTACGTGAGAATTCGTTGCTGCAACCGATTTGAAGCATCTTGCTTAGTGGATCCCATCTACGTGAGTAGTAGCATAGACTTGAATGAGTAGGAGCAACGTTCGGATTTGCTGCTCGTGAATCATAGAATAGAATCGGTGTAGGTCATAGATGCGGAAAACTGGTGGCTATGGTAAACTGCTCAACTACTCGCAGCAAATCCTCGATCGGTCCAGTCTGTGCCCCTTGGTCCAAAGTGCCCATCACATAACTTCGTATCCTCTATTTCCAAAAGAGCTCATCACTTGGGTCCGACCAGATCCTTTTGCGAAAAGCTGGAGTCTCGATTGAGTCTTGAGACGAGTCCGTTGAATATATTTTGGGTTCATTGAACTCCAAGTGTGACCACATTGGAAGCAACTTGTTCTTGAGTAGGCGGCAAATATTGGAGTCATCTTCTCCTGTCATGGATTGATCCAGTACCAAACTACAGGAAAAATGCCTCCTTTACTGAGTATTTCTAAGAAGGGATTGAGGAAGATGTTTCGTGCTACTCTTTGCCACATCCTTACCGAATTGAAGCACATTGCACTAACTTTTACCCCAGTTTTGAGGTAGAGAATGTTGTTACCAATAGCACACAGCGAGTACCTACTACAAATGCTTTAAAATCACAACCCAGAAAGAGCATTCTCTCTCGCATCTGGAATGGAATATTTTAGGAGTAGCAATGAGGATTTTGAGAAGAGATTGCAACACCTTTCCAAAGAAGAAGCTTTTGTTCATGCTAAGTCAAAGAGGCGATCTGAAACTTGGCGCAAGCTTACTCGAGCTCTTATAATTATCTGTGAGGGTTCTCTGCTCTTCTGTATTCAACATGCTATACAAAATTGAAGGCTACTAATTTGGAAAGCATCATTGGAATTTTCTTGAGAAACATTGGAGGTCATGGATTGAGTTGTGTTTCCATGTCAATTAGAAAACGAATGTGGCACGAGGTGTGAACCAAGGTGAAGAGTTGACCAATAAGTGACTGGTGTGGCTTCCGATTGGTGAGACGATTTGTGCGTGGAGCGATCTAGTGTGGTGTGGTTCGACAACAAGCACCAGTCTGGTTCGTTGTAGTTTTTGGATCTATTGGTTGCTAAGTTGTGGTAAGAGCTATGTGGGAGTCATCTCAAAAATGCATCTGATCTCGAGTAAAGATAAAGTGGTGAACCGACAAGAGGTGCCTGCATCGCCATTTGAAGGCCGACGAGAGAAGTGCACCTGTATTATTGTACATACCTTGACACGGTTGAAGGTGACTCAATCTACAACTGTAGCATTGTGGAGGAGTCATGGTTGGGAGATACCAAAGATTTTTGACTTGGCAGGAACGTTTCTGTTTCTGCCTTCTGCCACATACATTTACACTGTTGATTCCGCTTTCCAATGATGCCATCTTGGTTTCAAAATCTCAATCTCCTCCAATAGAGGAGGATTCGTGCTGGCTGCCTACCCTGAAGGTCGCTTATGGTTGCATATTTTTCTGATTTATAACTGATGGCGTAACTTTGATAGCATGGAGGTGTAGTCATTCCTATCGACTCCTTGCCATATTATCCTATTTTGTTTCTCAGAATCTATTTGCTGCAAAGGTCAAAGAATTGAATCAACGTGTTGAAGGGATGCATGTTGAGAGAGGCTTAAATCGTGCCTTCCTCTAATTGTTGTGGATCCGTTGATGAATTGAGGTGGTGTAGCATGGTGGTTGATGTCTATAGGTGAATCGAGGCACGGTTTCCTGAACAATGGAGATGATGAGTCGAGTTGCCTATAGTGCTACAGCTGCCCAAGAGCTGAGCTGTCTATAATCTCAGTTTGTTGGACAGATGGTGACTGCATAAGGAGTGCCAGCAACATGCAGACTCAACAGCCAACTCCATGAGGAGGGTCGAGTTGGCGTAGGTGGACCAACCTGATCTGAGATAGGGGGTGCGATTTGTCAATTGCAACGAAAGTGCTGGTGCAGATCGAAAGTAGTGATATGCGTAGCGGATGTTTGCTTATGATTGGGAATTGATATTTGGAGAGTTCATTTTTTTTATGACGAGAGGGTGGATGAGGCCACTGAGAAGGGTCGAGTCCTCAAATGCTCTTTTCAATATGTTGTCAGCACAGTGAATTTGATGGCAATGCTACCATGTCGGAGAAGGGAGATTTAGACCCAGGTTGAATGATTGTGCAGATAAGATATTGCAGCTATGGTTGGTGCTCTTACCTTAATGCAGAAAAATCACAATAATATTTAGATTCTGGAATGTGCTTTTATTGTTATTGTTTTGAAGGGAATATGTCTTGAAAGTTTGTATACATATTGAGATTCCCGACCTCAATATGAATTCATTTTGTTAGAATTCGTGACTATAACTAATGATAGGTATAGCATGGAGATTCAAGACCAGTATATCCAAAATTCAAAAGTACAAAATCTATGATAGAAATATTCAAGCGAAAAAGCTCTAGCATATGAATGGTATGGTGAGCGCAAAGGATGATGGACAATCAAGTTTGTGAAAGTTTATTTTGTGTGAGTTTCTTGGAATAGATTCAATAGCATGTTAGAGGTCATTATATGTACCTGGTAACTCCAAGAGTTGGAGTTGTGTTGTAAGCCTTGTAAGGCATGTGTATCCCCATAAAAGTTCGTGGTAATCTCAAAACCACTTTGTAATTACAGGTTCGTGGTCAGCCAGAAACCATTTTGCAGTATCAGTTTGTGGTCAGCCAGAAACCATGTGTAACAGTGAAGTGGACTGGAAACAGGTCCGTGCCAGTGTTTTCCCACCGATGAAGAAATCCGGTGCAAGGTCGCCGATGAAGAAATCCGGTGAAAGTTCGCCAATGAAGAAATTCGGTGAAAGTTTGCCGATGAAGAGATCCGGTAATAGTTTTCTGAAGAGATCTAAGAAATATCTAGTGCTGGTGAGAGTTCACCGATGAAGGAAGAGTGTTCTGCAGAAGCCAAACTCTTCTCGTTCAGACTCTCTTTCATAGAGCTGACCAATGGGATTTATATTAATCCATTCAAACATTTTTTTTTTAACATGGCTATGGGTCATCCGATAAAACCCACATTGGAGAGGGATCTGTAGATACAAGTACATGTATGCAATGATAATGGTTGACAGAACCATGTATGCGAAGGACATCATATGAGACCAGCGGTTGGTACCCATGCATTCTGGTGGATGGTTGCTCCTTTATATGGATGTCAACATATCATTTTCTTATGTTTGACCACAAATAGACTTTGCAGACCAGCATGCCAAAGTAAAAAATGAAGATGCCAAAGACTCAAAGTACAAAGCCAAAGAAGTGGTGTGTTCTAGCATATGAATGATGTAGTCAAAGTTTTTTTATGTTTGTAGAACAGACTCATGACCATGGTAGAGTATGAGTCACAGTTTGTAATTAGAGAAAATCTACATGTCATTTATCGTTTGTACGTGCTGTAAGACCTAGAGAGGCATGCATACCCCTTTGTTATATGTTCCCTCTGTCAGAAATTTTTAACACCCTGGAAGAGTGTGTCATGCGGGATGGATACACTTGGGTGGGACGTATTGGTTTTAGACTCCATGAGGTGAAATTATTTTATATAGGGGGAGTTCATCGAGAGGTTGCATGAACCATGTATGTGAAGGACTTCCTAGTAGACTGGCAGTTGCAGCAGTTGGGAACCCATGCATTTCGGTAGATGGTTGTTCCTTTATATGGACATCAAAAATAGAATGAACAAGATACAAAGTGTAATTACTAAATAGAACTAGTGTAATTACCAAACAGGACCAGTTGTAGATTTTGCAGATGGATATTGAGACAAGTAGTCATTAAGGGGGAGTGTTGAAATATGTAATTCCTACTTGTCTTTAGTTGTGACTTTCTATGTATAGAGTCTGTTCCTATTCCATAGGTTAGCTAAAACCTAAGTTCCTAATTTGGTGTGAGGTTGAGATATTCTCTCAACCAACTTATTGTGTGTCCAAGATAGCTTCCCTATCTTGAGACTATACCTCATGTATATATGCAACTTTATTTGATTAATGAAATATAGTGTGTATCTAAGATTTCATCTCAGAGTCAAATATCAAAGAGGGGGATTAGGAGGAAATGCGGGAGGTGTATCAAATAGAGCAATTCTTTCATGTATATGGTAGTCAATGTGCTCCACCCAAATCCCCAGGGCACAGAGATGGTCATTGGTTCGTGAATGTTGACGCTGGAGACTTTCGAAAGAGTCCATTGTCTCGTTTTGCATATCTTGGAGGTCATTGATGTAGGCATCCATTTCTTTCATGTCCTCGTACCATTGTTCCCTCAAGGTGTCAATATTGAGTTGTATGTTATTCAACTCAGTCGCTATCATTTCCAAGGTGACCGAAGCTTCAACATGGCGGGGTAGCGGGTTGGCGACAAGGCCATATCCGCCGCAAAGTGGTAGCTCTCAGTCGACGCAGAGTCAGACTAGGTTCCCCGTCCTATTGTCTTTCTGCCATGCAACGATCGAAACCTCCCCTTTTGGGACGTCCTCGTTGTTGAGGCATAAAAATAATACCACCGCACCTGGCCTCTCCGGCACAGAGAGTTATCTTCTTTCCCAAACAAATACACCACACGAAATTGAATTGCCAATTCAAAACTAAAACACTTCTTACCATACCTGAGCCTTTGGGCGACTTGTTCCAGTTATGGCCAAGCCCGTAGTCCCAAACACCAGCACCAATACCACAGAAAGAAAAAAAGTAGGAAGGCACACCCGAGGCCTCAGGGACCTCCGGGCTCCTCCAGTACCAAGACTAGTGACGGATGACGTTCTCCCCTGTGAGTTGACAAAACCACACAATTTTCACAAACCAGAGATATAGCTACGATATCCTCACCCAACCCACATAGACCAGAACAGAAACCAGACAATTTTCCACCCTAGGCAAAAAATTCAGCCCATGGATCCCTTGGCCAAGCCCGATACACAGACCAAATTCTCACCCAACCTCATTTTCTTGTCTCGTCCTGCTATGTTGCCCCAAGCCACGACTTGAGTCAGGATGCCAATACGCAGGTCGTTCTCTCTTGAAACTCTTTCCTCATCACCCAACGACTGCAAATACCCAAGTACCTGTACTAAATCCTTAATAAACTGAATGCGCAGGGATGAGGGTCCGAGTCTGTAAGCTTCATGGTGCGTGGAGGCCCTCCTTACTCCACAATCCTATGTATCGCCAAATAGCCACTAGATTGAACACCCCATCGGGGAAGTAACAGTAAATGTTATATGATATTTTATATTAATATTATATTTATTTTATAGTTTGATTAATATTTTAGTTATTTTTATATTTTTATGTCTGGGTTGAAGTTATGTTAGGGGTAGTTCAAATATTAGATGGGTTAGTTCATATATCTGATTGAAAAAAAAAATGTCTAATGATAAGACGTTGGGATGAGGATTGTGCACATGAGGATAAAAAAAAAAAATTCTAATAATAAGACGTTGGGACAAAGATTGTGGAAATTCAATAAAGTCGAAATATTTTTAGTTTTTTACTCACAATTATAAATATTTTATATATTAATAAAAAATTGTTTAATGGTAAGATGTTGATGAGAATGTGCATATTCAATGAAATTTGAATATTGCTAGTGTTTGTATCCCACAATTATAAATATTTTATACTAATAAAATTAATATATAAATTTAGGACTAATTCATAAGTTGGAAGGAAAAACAGTTTGTCTAATTGTAAAATTTTAAAAAAAATGGTATAGATTTTATCAAATTTATATACCAACTAAAATAATTTTTATTTTCCACAAATTCATATATTGTGCAGAAAAACCATCTGCCTAATGTTATCACTAAGATTTTACACACTTAGTGGAACCTACCTAAACACCCTGTGTGGTAGTTTTTATTCCCCTCAATAATAAATGTCTTGTATGTGAAGTTTTTATTCCACATTACTAAATATCTTATATCTTAATAAAAATAAGATATAATAAAAAACCAACACATATATAAGATAAAATCTCCATCTACTAATATTAAAATGCTTTCACCAGTATAAATTTTGTTGAACTTCCGCATCTTTGACCTAGTTTTTACCCCCACACAACAATGAATGTGCATATAATTTAGGACCCATCCATGAATTCGATAAAAAGACCATCTACCTAATTGTAAATGGTTATCACCAAATATATATAAGTTATGTCCAACTTAAACATCTTTCTCATATATATATAGTACTATAATTTGAATCAGTGCTTGCTCTTGTACATAAGCAATTTGTACCCCATACATACATATATATATATCCCTCACAATATTAAATGTCCTATATATTATATAGTAACATATAATTTGAAGTACTGCTTGCTCTTGTACATAAGCAATTTGTACCATATGTTAAGAAATATAACGTCTAATGTGAAGTAGAGTCCGAAAGGAAGTTGTACGAATGTCAAAGGAAAATTAAATTATATAAAACCCTGTAACATGTAAGAGTAACAGTCCCAGGCAAAACTCTGTATCAAAAGCGAACGACAGCTGTAAAATCTGCCTCGTGTATTCCAAAATTGAAAATGCAATGGAAAGGAGGGCAAGTAATAAGATGTATTACGATGGTTTTGATAGGAAGACAATAGCAAGTTGTACTGCCATGATTTTGTAATTCAAATTTTGCGTATTAATGTATCATTGTAGCTGTTTTTCCATAATGTGTTTTTTTATCAAACTCGACACGTATATTGTGTAAATGTATTTTTGCTGTTATGTCTGTATGCGCTAAAGCATTGATGGCACACTAGTAAGAAAGACGGTATAGATATTAAATCCGAGAAATGCACATTAACAGAGCTGTATTATAAATCCAAGAAACACAAGCATTTCATACGATTCATGTAGGTTGAACATTTTTAAATGGTTTAGGTTTAGCACTTTATATAGTTAGATTAATAGTTTAGTTAAGGAATAATTAGTTATATATATATTTTTAAGAATGATAAGATTATATTTTCATCATATTTAATATATTATTTTAATAAGATTGAGAATTTAATTAATGATTTACATAAAAAAAAATGTCGTAATAATATATAGGATAACCCAATCCAAAACCCAAAAACAATCCATTACATATTTTAAAAAACAACATTTATTTTAAAAAAAATGGAAATAAGAGAGTTGCTCAGCCAGTAATAACAAAGAATCCAAACAAAAGATAAGAAAGAACTATAAACTGAAACTATTTTATACTGTGGAAATCTCCAAAGTCCTAAAAACAAAGTAGTAACCTGTACAAAAAACAAAGTAGTAACCTGTACTAAAATCAAGCCGCACTACAATCATTTTTTTTGTGTTATAGTTGTAAAGGTACCCTCGTGGATATGGCGTTTTTATGTTTTTTTTTTTTTTAATATTTTATAATTGGTTTGTGGGGAAAGGTTAATTTGATTTGGGATGTTATTGTAACTTTAAGCGTTAATTTGACTGGTAATATTATATGTTCGATTTTGTTATCTGGCTTAGCTTGACGGCTCCCTTTACAACAAAATAACTTTCAGATATATTTCTGAAAATATATTTTATATTTTATATTATTTTGAGAAGTTGTAATAGTTTTTATTATTATTATTATTATTTAAATGTAATTGTTAAATATATAATTAATAATATAGTAGACCATAGATTTTTTAAGCTAGCTTTAAATTTCAGCCAAAATCACCGAAGGCTCAAACAAAGTTGGTATAAACACACCAGGGCCTCGTTAAATCAATGGGAAATTGACGAGAATGTTGCATTGCCAAACATTAATAACATTAAAAAAATTGTTACTTATAAGTTAAAAGAAAATGTGTGGGGTGAGAAAGATCTAGCAGCTAAAAGGAAATTAAGATGTTATAAGGAGGTCATCAACTCCATCCTAGAAGATAAAAAGTATCTCTGTTTTAACTAGCTCAAAGAAGAAAATTAATATAGCCAAGATTAGAACGAACTGTCATGAGCTTCATAGTGAAACAATTCATTGGACAGTTCCTAAAACACCATGGATGGAAAGTATCTGCCATATGAAAAACACTATAATCTTTGTTGCAATACTGACCTTCCTAGCTTTTTAAAATGTCAAAATTATAGTGAGCTCTTGAGGTTTGATAGACCAAAGATCAGTGAATGTTAACCATCATAATCATCATTATTGTTATTTATATTTTATAATAAATTATTATTAATTTTATTTTATAATAAATTATTATTACTAGAATCTAAGTTTCGGTGATCCATCATATAAATTAGCAGAATTCTTTCGGTAATAATCACATGAAATGGAAGGCGATCGACGCGTTTCGAACCAACTAGTGTAGTTCATCATCAGGACTATGTGAGAGATCAGATCCAGTCATTAAGTATAAATAGATGTAGAAATGACTCAACTAGCCGTTAGGATAACAGCCAGTTTGACTTTGAAAAATAATTATTCCATTATTTATTAATTTAATTAATTTTTATTTAATTATTTAATTATTTATTATTATTCTTATTGTTTTTATTATTATTTTATATTTATTAATATATTTATACAATTAATTAATCAATTAAATTAATGTAAAAAATATATTTAACTAATTAATAATAATGATTTATTATTAAATAATTAAATCAATTAATTTAATAAGAAATATATGCATATATATAACTAGTATTGGTTAAATAACTGTGTATGTTATTTTGTAATGCCCGAAGGTAGACAGAGAGACAGAGAGGAAAGTCTGTAACGCTGCGTCTGTAGTAGCTAAATCTTTGTGTAACAAGAACTTCGTTCTAAAGATAGAATCATCATTTTTGTAAAAAAATTTGTTTTAGTTGATGAAAAGAAAAGTTTGTGTCATCTCTGTCCAGCAATCGAAATTTTCATATTGAATCTCTGTGTTGTAAGAGGAGACTTTGTGCTCTTCTTGTGTGTTCAGAATATTCAGAAATTCCAACATGGTATCAGAGCTAATCCAGGCTCTTTGAAGGTGTCAAGGAAGCTGAAGGAAGAAGGATTTGTTGCAGCAATTCACCAGCACAACTCCAGCAAGCCCAGCAGAAGATTAAGTCCAGGTATTTCTCAAAAAAAAAAAAAAAACAGAGTTTTGTTTTGTTTAAAAGGAGCAGTGCTCAAAGACAGAGCTTGTCTGTTAAAGAAGGAAAGAAAGTTTGTTTAAAAAACACAGTCAAGTTTTATTTCGAAATTTTAGTTTATAAGTAATGGTTGGACCAAGTACCGGTATGAGTATTGGAAATACTCAGCTTCCACAATTTAGTGGGAAGAATTATGATTATTGGGCCATTACCATGAGAGTCATGTTTGCCTCCCAAGACTTATGGGAATTTGTAGAAGATGGTTTTGAAGAACCAGTAGATGAACAAGAATTTAATGCCTTAACACAAGCAGAGAAGGATTTATTGAAGAACAATAAGAATAAGGACTCTAAAGCCATCTTTTGTCTATATCAAGTAGTACATGAGAGTATGTTTCCAAGGATAGCAGTAGCTAAGAGATCCAAGGATGCATGGGATACTCTTAAGACAACCTATCAAGGTATGGAGAAAGTGAAGACAACAAAACTACAATTGCTGAGGAGAGATTTTGAAACTCTCTGTATGAAAGAGTCTGATAACATAGACTCATTCTTCACACATGTGATTGGGATGGTCAACCAGATAAGGTCTCATGGAGAGACACTTGAAGAAAGAAGGATAGTGGAGAAACTGTTGAGGAGCCTACCCTCAAGGTTTGATGTAATTGTAACCACCATTGAAGAGACAAAGGATCTCTCAAAGTTCACAGTAGGTGAACTTCATGCATCACTAATGACTCATGAACAGAGATTGGGAAGATCAGTTAACCCATCTTTGGAGCATGCCTTTAAGACCCAGATTCCTTTTGGAAGAGGAAGAGGTCAAGGTAGAGGAAGATGAAGAGGTAGAAGCCAAAACAGAGGAGGAAGAGATAGCTTTTCACATTCACGTGGAAGGAGCAACAATTAGAATCAAAGCCACGACCAAAGTAGTAGCCAGCAAGGTGGACACCAACATGCTCATGGACAAAGGTATGACAAATCCAATGTCCAATGTCATTATTGCAAGAAATATGGGCACTATGCCAATGAGTGTAGGAAAAAGAAAAATGACATGAATAATAAGTAGAATGCTAATGTAGCAAGAGAAGAAAAGAACCCAAAGAATGTGTTGTTAACATGTAATGTAGCATAAGATAGACAAGATGATGTATGGTTCTTAGATTCAGGCTGCAGTAATCACATGACTGGAAACATAGAAATGTTTGTCAATCTTGATGAAGAAGTTAAATCTGAAGTAACAACAGGAACTGATACTAAGATTTTTGTCAAGGGAAAAGGCAGAGTAAGTATCTGTGCAAGAAATGGAGAGCAAAAATTCGTGCCAGATGTATACTATGTTCCTGGCTTGAAATGTAATCTTTTGAGCGTTGGGCAGCTTATTAACAAAGGTTACAATGTATTTTTTTTAAATGATGTGTGCACAATAATGGACATACCTCCAAGCAAGAAGGTTATTGCTGAAGTGCAAATGACCAGCAATAGAATGTTTCCACTCAAGCTCAATACAGAATTGAAGGGAAAAGGAAAAAATGTAGTAGTTGTAACTCAAGAGGTATTTCAGAAGGAAGTGAAAGATGAGAATTGGTTATGGCACTTGAGATTTGGACATATTAATTTCAGAGGTCTAAATTTGATGCACATAAAAGGAATGGTAAGAGGACTACCATTGATAGAGAAACCAGACAGCGTATGTGAAGGCTGCATCTTGCGCAAACAACACAAACAAAACTTTCCATCAAGAAAGAGCATAAGGGCAAAAGCACCCTTAGAAATTATTTATTCAGATTTATGTGGGTCGATGCAAACATCATCACTATCGGGCAGGAATTACATGTTGACCTTAATTGATGATTTCACAAGGAAAGTATGGGTTTATTTCTTGAAATATAATAGTGAAGTGTTTGAGAACTTTTTCCACTTTAAAGCTCTAGTAGAGAAACATAGTGGGCATCATATCAAAGTCCTTAGGACTGATAGAAGAGGTGAGTACATCTCAAAAAAAATTCTGCGTTTTTGCAAAAAAAACATCATACACAAACAATTCACAACAAGGTACACATCGCAGCAAAATGTTGTTGCTGAAAGGAAGAATCGAACCATCATGGAAATGGTGAAAAGTATGCTAAAGGAAAAACATTTTCCCAATGAGTATTGGGCAGAAGCTACAAATTGTGCTGTGTATATTTTAAATAGATTCCCAACAAAAGATGTAATGAACAGAGTTCCAGAAGAAGCGTGGAGTGGCAGAAAATAGGGAGTCGCCCACATGAGAGTTTTTGGGTGTGTCGATTATGCACACATTCCAGATCAGCTGAGAAAGAAGTTGGACAGTAAGGGGGATAAGTGCATCTTCCTTGGATACTGTGAAGAATCCAAGGGATATATATTGTATAACCCATCCACAAAGAAATTTTTTATAAGCAGAGATGTGCAATTCATTGAAGAGGAAGCATGGAATGGAAGCATTGAGAAAACAATTAATGTTAAAAGTTGTTTGTCTCATGATGAAGATGAGGAAGATGTGGTTGAAAGGAACTCCTCATCGGAAGCACCACCTCCACCAACACAAGGGCAACAAGGGACACCTCAAGTAGGAGTAAGAACACCCTTGAGAATAAATGAGAGTGCTTCTCCAAGCACACCACATGGAGCAGATTTAAGTGCTTCTTCAAGCACAGCTACACCAAATGAAAGAGGAACTAGATTCAGAAATTTAAATGAAATCTATGAGCAAGAGACAACAAATGAAGGTATGAACTCTTTATTTGCTTTATATTGTTATGTTTATGATCCTATTCATTTTTAAGAAGCTATAAAAGATAAAAAATGGATAGAAGCAATGGATGAAAAAATAAAAGCAATAGAGAATAACAAAACATGGGAGTTGGTTGATCTCCCAGAAGGAAAGGAAGTGATTGGAGTACAGTGGGTCTACAAGACCAAAAGAAATACTGAAGGTAAGATTGAAAGGCACAAGGCCAGACTTGTTGTCAAAGGATATAAGCAGCAATATGGAAGAGATTATGAAGAAAATTTTGCACCAGTTGCAAGAATGAAAACAGTGAGAGCAGTGTCGTCCATGGCAGCACAAAACAAATGGAAGGTTTACCAAATGAATGTAAAATAAAAATTCCTAAATGGAGTTTTAATGGAAGAGGTTTATGTTGAACAACCTCTAGGCTATGAGAAAAAGGGCCAAGAGCACAAAGTTTGCAGATTGAAGAAAGCTCTTTATGGGCTGAAGCAAGCACCAAGAGCATGGTATAGTAGGATAGATTCCTATCTACTAGAGAATGGGTTTGAAAAATGTAAGAATAATGCACATTATACATCAAAGAAAAATATGGTAAGATGCTCATAGTTGTATTATATGTTGATGATGTGATATTCACAGGTAATGATGATGACCTCATTGAAAATTTTAAAACAGTCATGAAAGATGAATTTGAAATGACTAATATGGGATTGTTGAGATACTTCTTAGGAATACAAGTAGAGCAAAATGAAAATGGGATTTTTATCTCTCAAGCTAAATATGTAAATGAAGTTTTGGAAATATTTAATATGCAGGATTGCAAGACAGCAATTACTCCCACAGTAATGGGATTGAAACTCAGCAAAGAGGACAACAACAAGGATTTTGATCCTAGTTTGTATAAGAGCATAGTTGGCAGCCTCATATATTTGACTGCAACTAGGCCTGATATTATGCATGTTGTTAGTTTGATTTATAGATTTATGGACAGGCCAAAAGAAGCACATTGGCAAGCAACAAAAAGAATTATGAGGTATGTGAAAGGAACTAAAAGGTATGGGATTTTATATTCTACTTCAGAAAATTATGAATTGATTGGATATACTAATAGTTATTGGGCTGGAAGTATTAATGACCGAAAAAGTACTTCTGGTTATGTTTTTCATATGGGTTCAGGAGCCATTTCATGGGCTTCTAAGAAACAGCCTATTGTAGCATTGTCTACAGCAGAGGAAGAGTATGTGGCAGCTACAGCAGCAACATGTCAAGGAGTGTGGATGAGAAGAATGTTGAGGAATTTGTGTCAAGAACAGGTAAAGGACACAGTGATATATTGTGACAATAGCTCAGTTATTGCATTGTCAAAGAATTCTATGTTTCACAAGAGAACGAAACACATAGATGTAAAATTTCACTACGTCAGAGAATTGGTGAACAATGGAGAAATTGTTTTACAGCATTGTAGAACAGAGGAGCAGTTTGGAGACATTCTGACAAAGCCATTGGGACATAACAGTTTTGAATATTTAAGAAAATTCATAGGTATGACTGATAACCCAGCAGCTGAATTTAAGGGGCAGTGTTGAAAATATTAAATTCACTTGCAAACCCTGTGTAGGTAGAAATAGAGTACAACAGGGGCAGCAACAGAGGTTGAGTGCACACTTCTGTGCATTTAACAGATTTCAATGGAGTCGTAAAGAGGAATTGAATGTTTATGGCCGCAGCCGACTTTGCAGAGAAATAGAAGACTTTCGTGGTTCAACCACGCAACAACAGGTTTCTATTAAAAATAGTATTTTCGAGCTTTTAAGCCCTCAACAACCAAACAAAGGAGTTTTTGTTAAACACGCCAAGTTTTTTAACTTTTGAATGGGCCACGTCATCTGTGGTCCCCACTAGTCATCACCTATCGCAAATATTTGAGTCAGTGTCTTATTGATATGAAGTCTCGTCGTTATGCGATGTTGCGATGTCACACATTGCATATCGCAACGGACGAGACTCTATGCCACCGCAATTATACACCGCCGATGTTGCGATGCGATGTGGTCCCTACCACCATCGCATATTGCACATCGCGCTCAACTGTTCCACCCTACCGCATATGTTATGTTCCGAGGTTTATCACCGATGCGATGTGGCAATGCTGATGTCGCTCATTGTCGATCGCGCAATTGCTCATCGTAATCGCAAGCCACCATATGTCCATCTGCCATTCGATGTATGTTTTCCGCCGATGCGATGTGGTCCCCACATCGCTCATCGCACCATCGCGCAATCGCTCATCGCTTCATCGCGTTGTCAAATTTCATTCCCCCAAAACCATTGTTCTGCCGATCACCAATGCGCCGATGTGGTCCCACTTCCACGTGGACCAATCACGTTGTTTCGCGTTCATTTTATGCATGACGTCACATTCACCTTTTGGTACGTGAATTTCTTATGTAATCCAGCTTATATTATCGTTTGAGTTCCGTGGGCCCCTGCAACAGCCAATCAAAATGCGTTCGCGCTCGTTTTTGGTTTGATGACATAGGGGCGTTTTGTAACGCGAAAAGAATCCATTGCAGTTTGTAAAGGATTTGAAGTCCGGGTTTAAAGTCTTATGTTTCTTATTAATCGTAGTGTTACAGGGGCAGCGAAAGGTTTTGAAAAAGAACCACGGGGTGCCTTCGCAGTTGACCAAGGCAGCATACGTTGACCAGATAGCAACAGTGGAGATTTTGTACAGGGGCACAACACAGATCAAATGTACTCGAGGGAGAGTGCCTCCACAGGGACCCCCAGGAAAGGGTTTCACATATATTTTTTATATAGTTTGTTTTATGTTTTGAATATGCCGCACCATATATAAAGTAAAAGATAGAATAGTTGTGTAATGTTGTTAGTTGTTGTTTTACACAGACAAACTGTGTATGTTATTTTGTAATGCTCGAAGGCAGAGAGAGAGAGAGAGGGGAAAGTTTGTAACACTGCGTCTGTAGCAGCTAAATCTTTGTGTAACCAGAACTTCGTTCTGAAGATAGAATCATCATTTTTGTAATAGTTTTTGTTTTAGTTAAGGAAAAGCAAAGTTCGTGTCATCTCTCTCGAGCAATAGAAATTTTCATATTGAATCTCTGTGTTGTAAGAGGAGACTCCGTGTTCTCCTTGTGTGTTTGGAATATTCAAAAATTCCAACAACTTAAACATCTTTCTCATATATATATAGTACTATAATTTGAATCAGTGCTTGCTCTTGTACATAAGCAATGTGTACGCCATATATATATATATATATATATCCCTCACAATATTAAATGTCCTATATATTATATAGTAACATATAATTTGAAGTACCGCTTGCTCTTGTACATAAGCAATTTGTACCATATGTTAAGAAATATAACGTCTAATGTGAAGTAGTGTCCGAAAGGAAGTTGTACGAATGTCAAAGGAAAATTATATTATACAAAACCCTGTAACATGTAAGAGTAACAGCCCCAGGCAAAACTCTGTATCAAAAGCGAGCGACAGCTGTAAAATCTGCCTCGTGTATTCCAAAATTGAAATTGCAATGGAAAGGAAGGCAAGTGGTAAGATGTATTACAATGGTTTTGATATGAAGACAATAGCAAGTTGTACTGCCATGATTTATGTCTGTATGCGCTAAAGCATTGATGGTACACTAGTAAGAAAGACGGGATAGATATTAAATCCGAGAAATGTACATTAACAGCGCTGTAGTTTAAATCCAAGAAACACAAGCATTTCATACGATTCAGGTAGGTTGAACATTTTTAAATGGTTTGGGTTTAGCATTTTATTTAGTTAGATTAATAGTTTAGTTAAGGAATAATTAGTTATATATTTTTTAAATATGATAGGATTATATTTTCATTATGTCTAATATGTTATTCTAATAAGATTGAGAATTATATTAATGACTTTACATTAAAAAAAATGTTGTAATAATGAACAACATCACGTTTATCCAAAATCTAAAAACAATCCATTACTTATTTTAAAAAATAACATGTATTTAAAAAAAAAAGGAAATAAGGGAGTTTCTCAGCCAGTAATAACAAAGAATCCAAACAGAAGATAAGAAAGAACTATAAACTGAAACATTTTTATACTATGGAAATCTCCAAAGTCCTAAAAACAAAGTAGTAACCTGTACTAAAATCAAGCTGTACTACAATCATTTTTTGTGTTATAGCCGTAAAGGTACCCTCATGGACATGGCGTTTTTTTTTTTTTTTTTTTTAAATGGGTTTGTGTGGAAGGGTTAATTTGATTTGGGATGTAGTCCTAAAGACAAAGCAGTAATCTGTACTAAAATCAAGCTGCACTACAATCATTGTTTTTGTGTTATAGTTGTAAAGGTACCCTCGTGGATATGGCGTTTTTATGTATTAGTATTTTTTTATATTTATAATTGGTTTGTGTGGAAAGCTAAATTTGATTTGGGATGTTATTGTAACTTTAAGGGTTAATTTGACTGGTAATATTATATGCTCGATTTTGTTATCTGGGTTAGCTTGACGGCTCCCTTTACAACAAAATAACTTTCAGATATATTTCTGAAAATATATTTTATATTATTGTTAACATATTTTATATTATTATTTTATTTGAGAAGTTGTAATATTTTTTATTATTATTTTATTTTTTTAAAATGTAATTGTTAAATACATAATTAATAATATAGGAGATCATAGACTTTTTAAGCTAGTTTTAAATTTTAGCCAAAACTACCGAAGACTTAAACAAGGCTCGTATAAAGATATCAAGGCCTCGTTAAATTATTGGGAAATCAATGAGAATGTTGCATTGCAAAACATTAATAACATTAAAAAATTGTTACTTCTAAGTTAAAAAAAAAATGTGGTGTGAGAAAGATCTAGTAGCTAAAAGAAAATTAGGATATTATAAGGAGGTCATCAACCCCACCCTAAAAGATCAAAAGTATCTCTCTATTTTAACTAGCTCAAAGAAGAAAATTAATATAGCCAAGATTAGAACAAACTGTCACGAGCTCCATAGTGAAACAGGTCTTTGGACAGTTCCTAAAACACCATGGATGGAAAGGATCTGTCATCTCTGTGAGAATATGAACATCGATGATGAAAATCACTATAATCTTTGTTGCAATATTGATCTTCCTAGCCTTTTAAGATGTCAAAATTATAGTGAGCTCGGGAGGCTTCTCTCCGAGCTTTTTGAGCATAGGAATAAAATCTTAAATCAAACTAAATAATCATTTCTTTAGGTCCGATAAACCAAAAATCAGTGAACGTTAACCATCATAATCATCATTATTGTTATTTATATTTTATAATAAATTATTATTAATTTTAATATATAAGAAAGAGAAAGATGATAATTAAAATAAAAATAATAGTGTCAAAATATTTCACTTTAGGTGTTGATTTTTTCATTGAAATTTGGTAATGCATTTTTTGAAAAATAGCTATTTCTTTTTATTATTTTTTGAGATATTTTATCAAAAAAAATCTATTTAATTTGAAAAAGGTAATTAGAAAATAAAATGTTTGGGCTAATTAATAAAAAAAATCTTCTTATGTTTTTTAAAAAGTTTTCAATTTTGTTTAAAAATTGATATAGATTTATAGAAAACAGAAGTTTACATTGTTTAATTTGCAGAGATTAAATAGATTGTTTAATTTGCAGAAATCAAATATATTGAGAGTTTTTCAAAATATTTAATTTATTTATACATTCAAAAATATATTTTAAATAATATAAAATCACAAATCAGATTAGAAATTATATTATCAAATTTAAAAAAAAAACGAAACATTTCCATCAAAGCAAGTTTTTATGAAAATAAAAGCCAATAAACTAAACTTTAAAGTTTACAGTAAACTGGGAATGATTTTTTTTGGGTTATTTATTTAGCTATCGATGGCAAGGATGATTTATATAACACCTCTTACAAATACATAGGGACAATTCATATCAATCCTGGCTTTGGCACTCCAATATCTAAAACCAAAACCAAGTCCTATTCCTGGCTTTGGCATCATCTGGGTTGGGTTGTTTTAAACATCAAGACGATCATAATAAAAGTTCGTAAATTACATTGAAATTGATACGGGGAATGGAACGGTAACACATAAATCGTAAGTTCGGAGCAAAGGTTAAAATAAGGTTTTACATAAAATGCATGTGTAAGCGTCTTCACACAGAAGTCCAGTCAGATCTCTGGAACATAAACAAAGGCGGGAATATTTCTCCAGAATCGGGGAGGAGGCCATTAACATGCTATTACTGGTTTTTAATCATTAAGGTATATTGATTACTGGTCTAAAAATCATTGATGTATAATATTTCATTAAAAAATGCTATGAGCAGAGCGTAATTATGGCCGCAATTACCCTTCTTACAACGCCTTGCTTTCTAACAAAAGGCATCATGTATAACTAAAACAGTAGAATTGAGGGATTGGAAAATTAAGAAAATTTTATTTGGAGTGTTGGTTATTTTAGTTGTGTTATATGGATGTGAAGTTTAGGACAGTATCATGTCAAATTATAAATGGAGATAAATAAAAAGAATTCAAAAGCACTTAATCATTAATAACTTCAAAGTCAAGGCAACAGTCTCATATGAGATCCTATCTTGCTAGTTGAGGCTGGAATGTTTCTGTTGGAAGCTTCAGCAATCATTCGTTTGTTAAGCTATCTAAAAAAGATAGAGAAAATGGAGGCACAACGTTGGCCCAAGTTGATTTAATGAGGAGCTAAAGCACAGGAAGAAAACACTGAGGAAACTAAATGAAAAATTAATAAGAAAATGGAGAATTAATTGGCAAGATTGTCTTAGTGCTAAAGAGAAATAAAAAAATTGGACTGTTGAAAAATTCAGGACTGCCATGCGGGAAAAATAGATTGGCAGAAAAAAACTATATATGTCAAAAACTTCAACCCATCACAATCCTATGAAGAAAATACTTATTTGAGTGTGGCAATCAAGGGAAAAGCTAAAATTTTAATAGCACAAGATCTCACCATCTTAGTTGCGAGACAGATAAATAGATAACTCTCAAGAAAGAATGGAAAGACAGAATTTGTAATTTTACCAATTAAAAGTCGCTGAAACTAAATAACACTTTATCTTGGAATATCTCACATATGAAGATATTTATATGAAAATATCATATGAAGATATTTATAATCAATTTGAAGGTAATCTAAAAATAAACAATTTAAATATGAAAAAGCAATCCTTCACATAAGTTCATAACTACAAATTTCTTGATCAAAATTCAAGATAAAGGAATTACTCTAAAATATCAAAGTGTGAGTCTGCTAAACCTGTGAGTCTCGTGAACGATATTTAAACATATCATTATCATTATCAAGTGCAACGTAAGCATTGAAAATATAATTGCAGAAATCCAAAACGTGTGACGCACAACAAAAAAAAATCGATCAGCCAACCCATATGGGATTTGATTTTAGGGCCTCCATAAGCATATACAGGGCTCCGTTGACAGGGAGAATCAATGAGGCTCTTTGGCTTCAAAAGTAATGCGACAAATTTGTGTTTTGGAAGTTATTTATATAAGGGAGGGGAGAAAAGGAAAGTTTACAGGGCCAGGAATGGCGGACCTTTAATTCTCACTGAATATACTCACATCTCAATTAATTAATAACCCATTGAATGCCATTCTTTATTGCTGTTTTATGGGCAGCCTCCATTCACATAGAAATCATGATATATTGTTTTATGATAAAAAAAATCAAATAACCTAAAAACATATAAATAAAAATTCATTATTAATTATAGTTAAGAAAGGCAGTAGATTATTAATTTTTCATAATCTTAATTCTAGTAAGATTATGAAAAATTTTGACAAGGATTTTGAAAATCTTGATTACAGTCTTCAAACATAATATTTTTAGTGCTTTAAGCGTTTTTTAGTGCTTTAAGCGTTTTTGATGGTACTAAATCCATTTCAACCATCAAAATGCAATTCAAACACTCCAATTTTTTAATTTTTTTTACCAAATTCCAAAAAAAAACTGCTATCCAAACCATTATGTTAACCTATCATGTTAAATATGTAGACAACTCAAACATCTTCAGAATCTGACTAGTTATCACCGGTTATCAGACTTTTTTTGTTCCATTATCATGAGATATTAGCTGTCAGTCTATATAAGCTATAGCGGAAGAAGAAATGGGGCTATTTTTCGATTAGCTAAAAGTACGGAACCAATATCTGAACTAAGTCTGAACCAGCGAGAGAAATCAGTGTGTGAAATTAAAGACGATATATTACATCAACAAATAGACAGACCATTCTCGGCCATCCGCATATAGACTATTACACATGAACCTTAAAAAGACTTAATCCGAGTGATTGTATAGAGCATCAGAAATCCAATTTCAATATTTACAAACTATTGCAGTGAAGGTCAGAATTGGATCAGCACGCGGCTCTACAAAAGCCAAAGCTAAACATTTTTTCTTTCCCATGCTAAAAATCTTATGATTCAGATGCTAAATATCTCAATAAGATCGAACTCCTCACCTCTGAAAATTTGAATCAGAATTTTACGAATACACACAATCTGAATCTCAGCGCCATTTGATTCGCTATATCAACTGGGATACACAATTCATTCACTGACTCTCCATGTGCCAATTAAGTAATTGGTATGGGGTATATATCATAATCAATGCATATTATTAAAACCCCACCAGTGGTCCAGACCCCAATGGACGAGGCTCTGCGCGGCCCGGCACGGCCCGGCGCGCTTCTGTTCTTCGATCAATCGGTCAGGGTTCGAATCCCGCGACGCCTGGGCAAGTGCTCAGAGATGTCCGCTAGCGACCGCAGATTACATTTAACAATGGTATCGGCGAACAGGCACGTATCCTCGGGGCTAGTCCCCTCCGGCACGTCCACAGCATACGATTCGATCACCAGCGCCCCCGCCTTGCCGTCCGCATCGCAGATTTCGTGGAGAGTGGTGTAGGAACGATAGTTTTCCAGGCGGTGGTCTCCTCCCACGATTCTGAAGCTCAGAACATGGCGATCGTCGTCCAGAATCTCGAGTCGCTCGGTGCTGCGCTCTGCTGGAAGCCCCGAAACCACGCGAACCTCTCTTGTACTCCCCACGGTGCCGTCGCCCCGCATGGAGCAGCTACGGATGAAATGCTTGTACGTCTGCGGTTTATCGAAGCGCCGCACCACGGACCAGACGTCCTCCACCGTTGCCCGAATCCGCTGGACGACCATGGAACAGCATCGGCCGTAACTAACAGAATGATTATGATATCGTCCCACCACGTCCCTCAGGCACTCATATTCCTCCTCCTTCACCAGAGGTTTAAGCATCTCCGATGCCGAATTGGGCGGCTGTGTGGACCGTATCGAGTCCGTTTGTTCCCTGGTTTTGGAAAAATCTGGGAACCGCCACAGCTGGTGAGGTTGACACATGGTCGGATTCGAGGGTAGGATTCTCAGAAATACTGCTAATAATTTTCCTCGCTGCTCTCAGATCACTGCAATCGAAATGCAAGCAATCGGAGTTTTGAGGTACCAAAGAAGGGCTGAATGCCTATTTGAGTAGAGAGTGGGCGGTTGTAAATTTTAATAATTTTTCATGGAATGGATGGTTGGTCAAAATAAAATAGCCTCGCCATTCGATACTGACCGCTGCCTTTCACGTGAAGAAGCCGAAAAAGAACCTACGAGGCAGATGCCTTCTCCCTTGTGGACAAAACAATGATAGGGATGCGCATGGGCGGATGATCAATCTCAGTGCTTACATGACGTCACATTCCATGTCCATAATCCTATCTTTTCCGTCATCAACCCTAACGACAACAGTCCCAGCCTGTTCAAGTGAGCTTTCAGAGCACATTATATACACTGTGTAATTTGAGGGTTTGACCCATTCAGTTAAAACACAAAGGTAAAAGGGAGCAAGTAATACCATCTGTAACATGTGGATCTTGGAGAAGTTTATCTCAAACTAAAAGTAAGAGGAAACTAAGCCAAGGGAAAAACTATAAAAAAAATTAAAAATACATTAAATAGTTAATAAAGATAATAACTAAATTAATAATAAAATTAGTTATCAATGAATTATTAATAAAAAATGGAAGGAGTTGACTTAAAGAAGTAGAGGCATATATTGTGTTTATGTTTATGGTCAATTTAAATCTCTTAAAACATGTTTTACTTGATTAGATATTATTTTTGGGATTCCACTGCTTTAAGTAAGTCATTCATTTATAACTATTTCCATGAGAGGTAGTTTTATGATTGATTTCTGGGGTTTGCATCCTGTAACCAAGACTTCCCCAGAGGTCACCTATCAGAGAACCCCTGTGGCTCAAGTGCTCTTAACTATGGAGTTTTCCCCACAATCAAGCCCACTTAGCTTGCTACCCCATTTGCAAAACCATAGCAAGTATTGTGCCTCATGCTTTATTTGGTGAACATTGTGTAAAAACACTGTAGAGTTATACTAGTCCCATAACCATTTTTTTGAAAATAAAATAATTATTAATAAAAAAGATAACAAAAAAATTGCTAGTGGTCTTTAAGTGTGATTTTTTGGAAAGTTTTCCGGTTTATTTTCCAATTTAATTTTTCTAGAATTCTGGAGGGATTTATTGAAATCACAAATTTGAGAAGTGAAATCTTCACAATCCAAGTGCCGGAAGGGTTTTCCAAGGTGCTGAATCCATATATATAATAAAAAAGCCAATGTAAACAACACAAATCACTCAAAATTTATTGAAATCGCAAATTTGAGAGGTGAACTCTTCACAAACCAAGTGCCCCAAAGATTTTCCAGGGTGCTAAATCCATATATAATCAAAAATCTAGCGTAAACAACACAAATCAATCAAAATCTAGCCACAAAATTTTTAACCACATTCCAAACAAAAATCAATGAGAAACTCCAAAAATTTCACTTAAAAACTACTTTCTTTAAATTTTCTTCCTTTATTTTTATCATTATTTTTAATATTATTTAATTTTTAAGAAAAATATAAATAAATAGAAATATAATATATTAGAAAATGTTTTTAAAATATAATATATAAATTAATTATTAATATTATAAACTTTTATATAACTATTACAATAATATAAATTATTTATAATAATATAATAAGACTATTATTTAGAAGATTAAATACAATTACATCCATAGGCATATCCATCATACCCGTGAATTGATATGGTGATGCTCTTTACTCAATACTCATATCCACGACGGCATAACATAGAAAATTCATTATAATATATTTTTTATTTTTTTATAGCGTAAAATATAATATTCATCATGCTGTATTTTTTTTTTTGAAATAATTTGTAATTTATTAGAGTTACACTATTATTTACTAATTTTAACCCAATGATTATCCATTTCACTTGAATATGTATAGAGATAGTTTTATTTTTAATGAATTAAAATTTTGTAATTTGCGGAAACAGACATCCTTAAATAACAAAATTTTGGATTACATTGTAGATTCGTGATGCTTGATATAGTGCATTTTTACCGATAAAATGAAATCTAAGAACACAAATATTATATTCAAAGTGGTAAAATTCTATTTAAATTCTATTTCAATTATATAAAGTAAATATTTATATTATAATTGAATAATAATATATTTTGTTTTCCTGCAATGCAACAATGGGAAAATCTTGCCAAAGAAGTCAAAACTAGAAAACTCAGACAAGTTTATGGTCCAGATATCCTCAGATGGGGATATTTGACAAAAGGGTTGTTCACAATTAAAGAAGGCTATTATATTCAATCTCAACAAGCCCAGTATAATGTAAGCCATCGCAGGATTTTGACATGGGAAAATCTACAGAAACGTGGAATGTTAGGCCCTTCTCGCTGCTCCTTTTGTCACACTGAGATTGAAATGACAGAACATCTTCTAAACTCTTGTCCAATGGTGCAGCCGCTCTGGAGGAACTTGGAACAACTGTTTCGGCAAACAGATAAGAACAATGAAAGCATTACGGAAACCATTCGCAATTGGCGAAAAGGGAGGTTTCATTGTCAAGTGATTAATAGAGCATGGACACTCTCATTTGGTTTCCTTCTTTGGAATATTTGGAAAGAAAGGAATCACAGGGTTTTCCAAGAAGCAACACAACCAATACATCACATTTGGTAGCGTTCCATGGAAAATATTCATGAAACTATCCTAGTAGAAAGCTGGTCATATGAAGATTGGTAGATAGTGGGTATTGAATCTCAGATATTAGAGTACTTAAACCTTAAACCGCAGATGCTTTACAAAAGTTTATGGAAGTACAGACCACCCAGCCAATCTATTGAGGAAAACTGGATGCCTCCTCAACAAGGCTTCCTTAAACTTAATTATGATGGGGCATCGAAAGGTAATCCGGGGCAAGCTGGTTCAGGAGGGATTTTCCGTAACTCTAAGGGGGCAGTCTGCCGGTTTTATGCCTCTGACTTGGGCCACGCCACAAATAATGAATCAAAACTTATGGCGCTCAAACAAGGTATTCTCATAGCAATTAGAGAAAATCATCAGAGAAAATTATGAGAGAATCATTGTCAAGGGAGATTCCGCAATGGTTACAGGTGTTCTCCAAAAACTGCAGCAAGGCACACCCTGGGAGAAAATATCTCAAAGTTGGCGAACAACTGCCCTCATTCAAGAAGTGAGCCAGCTCTTGAAACAGATTCAATATTTGATTCCAAACCACATTAGACGAAAAGGTAATGCAGCGGCAGATTATTTGGCTAATTGGGGATGCAAAAATCTTGAGCACTCCATAGATGCTCGTCCCATTGACGCCATCTGGGAAGTGGAACTCCATTCTCTCCAATTAATTGTGTGTAGGGATCTCCAACCCCCCGATCGGGGTATACATCTGTCAGGAGGGATATCTTAATTGTGGATAGCTGGTGTGTGCTCGTCCTTCTTGTAATCAAGGTTCATAATGGTGCATCGTCATTTCAGCTCAACGCAGTGTGCGAACACTCGGAATTTCATGATTTTGCAGCGTGGCCAGCCTATTCTGTCAGACTGCCAAAGGAATGTTTCCGTTAAGGTAAGTGGGTTACCTCCCCCCCTTCATTCATTCATGCAGTGCTTCTTGCATGCAAGCGTTTGGAGGCAGCAGAGGAGGAAGCCGAGTGCTATTCAATCCGTCAGCCACTCAACCTTGTTGGGGTATGTATATGTTTCTCTCCTCGCATTCATGGTGGCAGTTGCCACGGTTTGGTTATGGTTGATGTATACTATGGTTTTTTCGTTGCTGTTAATGATTCTCAGCTATGTTACTCCCATGTCAAAGCCAGTTAAACCTTGCTTCCGTGACCCCTGTAACTCGTTAGCCAGTCCATTTATTTATGTTGTAATTTCGGGTAGTTCATGGCCCTGTTTAATGCTAGCCTTTTCAGGCACCTTGCAGATAGTCAGGCTGAAATCCGATGGTAGGTTGTGGGGCTTACGGTGTCGGGGGGTAGGTTCAGCTGCTAATCACAGAGGAAGTTGCAGGGTTAGTGGACGTAGGAGGTGTTTGCTTCATATTCACCGGGATAATTTGAGAAGGTTTAGATTTCGGTTAATTCTGTTTTTTCTCTGTTGGGGTTGTAATTGGGTGGTGCTTCATATGCTACATACGTTCCATGCTCCTTTTGTTATTAGCCCTGTCCCTGCTTATACAGTGTGCTCAGTCACCTTCTTTAGCACACGGTCAACCCTGTTATATGTTTTCCGGCCCATTGTATACCGGGATTGTTTTCAGAATTGGGTTATGGGGTTTGTGGTCCTCTGTTTCCCCAATAGACATACTGTCTCTCTTCAATGTTTACAGAATTGGGTTCATATGCTACAAAGGCTCCATGTTCCTTCTGTCATTAGTCTTGTCCCTGCTTCTACAGTGTGCTCGGCCACCTTCTTCTGCACGCGGTCAACTCTGTTATATGTTTTTAGACCCATCTTATATTGGGGTTGTTTTCGGAATTGGGTTATGGGGTTTGCGGTCCTCTGTTTCCCCAGCAAATATACTGTCTCTCTTCACTATTTACAGAATAGGGCTCAATGGATAAGTTTTCCTTGTTCCTCTAGTAGACACACCATCTCTGTTCATTGGGTGCGCATTGGATGTTTAGATACTGTTACTCATTCCATCATTGTTCCCTCCTGACTGTTTGTGTTGCTGAATAGGCTTCTAACCACCATGGGGAAGCGTCGTTCTAGTTCTGAGTCTGCTAAAGGCAAACAAAAGGCCTAGCTTGAGCCTTCTCCTAAGAAGCGTGGTCGGAAATCTAACCAAGAGATCCTTGAGACCCTTGCTGCAAATTACGTTATGGGTAATTCTTCTATTGTTCGCCAGGAAATCTACGGCTGGGAAAGGGACATTCAGATTGATCCTGAAGATAATGAAGCGGAAGATGAGATCTTAGATTTCATAACTGACCCTGGCAATACCCGGGGTCGTCTTACTTTATTCCATCAGACTATCCATACATACTGGATAGTCAAGTGCCTTATAGCAAAGGCTATACGGAGTTTCCCTCCCGTCCAAGCTAATACAGAATCAACAAAGATAGAATCTTGCCTTCTGGACCTGCTTCAGGACATGCAGAACCAACTACAACATATCAAGATCACTTAGTATCAGGCAACTGATCGAATTAGCAGCTTGGATGATCGGGTAGGCCATATGGAGAAGCAGCTCTAGCAGTTACAACAAGTTGATATGCCTGGGTCTACAGTGAAATACCCAGCTCGAGTTTCCTCATTAGATGGCTAGTTGTTTTCCTTATCATGCTTTTTGATGCATTTATTAGTCGTGTATGAACTCCTTTTATTTTATAAGTATGTTGATACTTTTGTAATAGGACAGATAGCTCATGTGACTTATAGACGGATGAAACAATTTCAATTTTGGTTTGCTCTTCATGCTTTAAGGTGACCAACAGACCTAGTTTCCTACAGGCAAGTTGAGGCCACAGACTGAATTTTATATTTTGTAGCCTGTCCTATATTTATGAATAGAAAATAGTGCGGTCCCACCAAATTTACAAAAAAAAAATAATATATTATGTTTTTAATAATAAGGATAGTTAAAATGTATTGAAATCAAATTTAATTGGTTATCATTTAAATAAATAAATTATTTAATAATATAATTTTTAAAAATATTTTAAATTAGGATTCACTCGTAAATAAGTTTTGGAGATATGATCAGGGTAATGCTCTATGCAACCTTGGCTTTTGCTAAATGTGAAGCAATGTCCATGTTCGACAAGTCAACCTTTGCAAGGTTTTGAATGCCAATAAGTTTTCTTGGATGAAGGTAACATCATGAGTTGTGGGTATCATTGGAGCAAATATGACACAAGTAGTCGAGGAAACATGCCCTTCTACTCTAAGTGAAAAGGGAACCACAGATGTGGATTTGGGTGACTGGAATGATCCCATATACTTTGGATCACGTTTACTTGACCATTCGAATCTCTACGAGAG